>CM024337.1:3822489-5022489 GCA_014170255.2 Drosophila triauraria
TAATCCACACCAACAACATCATAGTCGACTTCACAGGATTCACTTTTCCTATGGAAATTGGTAAATGAATTAGTTTACCTTGCGAACCCCCAACATAAGCAAAAATGTGTTTGGGTATGGTAAGGAAACGACAAGTGTTGGTCCACTCATCTGCAATGGGATCGAATAAATTTGATATTCCAACCCCGACATTCATGGACACTATATGTGGCTTCAAAAATATTTCAGCGTAAGTAAAAATATAATAGATCTAATTTATAAAAATTTTGTTGATAACTTATTAAATTTTTTAATTTCAGTCTTCTTTCATTCAATTGGGAAAGAAACGAGGAGACGTTTCTTTGCAACAAGTGTCTATCCTACTAAACAAGTGAGGTAGGTTCAAGCGCCAGATGCAGATTTCAGACGCAAATGCGGAGAGATGCAGCAACGTTGGGACTGAGCGACCGAAAGAGGGTGACTGAGCTAAAATTCTCAAATTATCATCGCCAGCTGATATATATTTGCTGTATCTGCAGACTTCGGATGCATACTAGAGCCCTCTATGTTAAATGTAAGTGACAGGACACAAGTAGTAAATAAGCATGTTCCTATTGCATTTGCATACTACATAAAGTGTGAATTTGGTTGAAGTCTAGATAAGTTTGTAAGCAAGACGGGGAAATGTGTAAGCACTTTGTCAGTAATTTAACATCCGATTTGTCCGAAATTTATAAAAACTATTTGAAGTGTGCAATCAGGACTCATCTGATTTTGATGAAGCTGTTAATCCACATTTGTAAGGGGTCTTAGGTCATGAAAGAGAAAGGACTTCACTGGACAATTTAGAGGGGCAGGACATATTGAGTCTAACCTAAATTTAAGACTGGGCATTGTATTAAAGTCTTCATGCATAATTTTTCAAAATATGATGCTCACTTATTTGTTAAAGAACTTGAGAGGTTGAAGGGGAAATGAAAGTAATTCCTTGAATAAAGAATTATATATCTCAATTTTAATATTGTGGGAAAGAATAAACTATGAATTAGATTTTGGATACTTTCAGTTGTATGCCCTCTAGTCTAGACACTGTAGTAGCTAATTTAAATTAGGGTGATTTTAAAGTTTTAGAAAAGGAATATCCGAATACATCTGATTTTGCTTCACTTCGTAGGAAAGGAGTATTTCCCTTGAATACTTAGATTGTGTTCAAAAAACTATGCTATTCTAAAGACTACTGAAATTACTTTAGAGTTACTGATATTGATATGATAACATATATTCATAGTGGAATTCGAGGTGGATTAGTGCAATATAGTCATAGATACAAAGCAAAATATATATATATTTTGACCCCACCAAGCTTTCAAAACACCTGTATTACATAGATATGAACAAGAAGAAATTAATAAATGTAATCTAGAAAATATTTCAGAAAATAGTGAATATGGATATATACTAGAAGTTGACTTGGAATATCCATACTGCTTCACGACTCTCATAATGACCTACCTTTCTGTCCAGCCAACAAACTCTCTCGAAAGATTCTAAAGTTCAAAATTGTTCTTCGTGATAAGGAAAATACATTATACATTACAAATCGTTAAAACAGTGTTTGATGTATGGGCTGAGACTTAAAAATGCATACCATTTTAGTGTTTAAACAGAAAGCGTGGCTCAAAAAGTATATTGACATAAACACTGAATACAGAACTAAGGCAAAAGTAATTTTGAACGAGATTTTTAAATTATTAAATAATAGTGTTAATGGTAAGTGTATGGAAGATTCTATAAAAAGGGTAGATGTGAAGTTAGTTACAGAATGGGAAGCCCCACCCGTAGGCCCACGAGGTGGTCGTCCAAAATTATGTGCTAGGGATAGCTAGATAAAATTTTCACAGTGCATCAAAGTTTAGTGAAAATCTATATGCAATTCAAATGAATCGAATGCATAACGTTTGTAATAAGCCCATATAATTAGGTTTCGTAGTATTGAAATTATCCAAATGGAAAATGTATGATTTTCACTACTCTTATATGATGCCAAAATTCAAAGATGCACTGAAACTAAATTATATGGACACCGATTCATTTATTTACTCTATAAAACAGATGACTTGTATAAAGATATTCGTAGTGATGATTCAAAATTTGACACATCTGAGTATCCAGATGAATTGGCTAGGCTTTACAATTTCCCGCGTAATAATAAGCGGCTGTTATATGAAAGATGAGCTACAAGGGAAAAGTATGTTAGAATTTGTTGGCCTGCGTTCAAAATGTACGCCTACACATCACAAAATTCAGATGGCAGCTCCGGAAAAATGTGTTGAGAAAAATAAGGAGTGAGGCGAAATTGCTTAGAAAAAATTACGTTTAATAACACAGGTCGACAAAAATCGACCTTTTGCCGGCGAATAAACCCATTGATTCCGTAGATGAACGTACATTATCCGAAATAAAGTCTTATCACCACCAATTTTTGAGGTCGCGTTCATGCACTGCTTGAATCGGCATTTTTCAAGGTTTAATAACTCCACCTGCGTTGCCCAGAGGGTAATCAGCTTAAGAGCTGTTTTCTACTAATATTAAAACAAGAATATCCAATGGGAGACCTCTCGTTCTTTAGTTATAATGCATTTTACAAACTTAAATTTGTCACAAATTTTGCTATGTTGTAGCCCTGAAACTTATCAAATCTGGTGAGAGTCTTGGCTTTGGTTAGAAACATTGGTTTGGGATTATATTTAAGTTTCAATATGGTAATTAAAATGTCAAACTGATACCAAATTGTATTAAAAACTAGGCGCTGATACTACATACAAATTTAAGTTTGTAAAATGTCTCCCATTGGATTTTCTTGTTTAATATTGAAGTAGAAAGGCCAACGCTCTTTTAAGCTGAATACCCGCTGGTCAACGTAAGGTTTGGGAGTTATTAAGCCTTACAAAGTGTCGATTCAAGCAGTGCATGAGACTTTGACCGCGATTAACTCAAAATTGGTGGGTGATGGAAACTTTTCAGTTTCGACTAGTAATGTACCGGTTCAGATCTACCAGAATCAATGGGTCTTATTCGCCGGCATTTTTCTTGTCGACCAGTGTAATTATAAAAATTTTCTTGTTTACAGGAGAGCAAGAAAGTGATAGTATGTACATGTTTAGGTATAGAGGGTAAGTTTGGCATCAGCCTTATTCTTAGCTATCTTGCTAAGAATAAAGCGGGCTCTGTTGGCCCTCGCGCATCTATATTTATGTGTTAGTGGCTCGTCCTTGCCGCCGGTCTTTTTTCGTTCAGTGGAGCCCAGCGGGGCCCCACCTATGTGGGAACTGGCTACTGGAGTGCTGCTTTCTCTCCCATCGAATCTCGACGGAGCTGGGACAACCGGACTTGCTCGTCTTCGTCGATCTCCGACGTCGCCTGAGAAACTGAGCCCTGGCTGCGCCTCAGCAACTCCTCCTCGTCAACATCCGAGAGTTTTTGGGTTCTTCTCTAGCATGAGGTCCGAAGTTCGGCGTTGGGTGTTCATTTGAAATACATAAACGCCCACGTTACTCGACACGGCAAGCGCGGTGGGCCAGAAGGAAAAAATGATGAGAAAAAAAAAATGACACACAAGACAAAAATATCGGGACAGCGGCGGACTGTTCAACGAACCGGAAACTCCCCGAAACTAGTGCACACCGGTTGGCTGATATTAATTATGCCTGAAGAGGAGGGCAGATTATTATACAAAATAAGAATGGGCGAGGTTAAATTCCAAAATCCCACGAAGAAAAATAAGATCGGTTGGGCAGAATTAATTTGTGGTTGAACTTTATTCGCCTTCATCGGCTGGTCGAGAATTAGAACTAAATACATGTCATAAAATAGAAGGGAGAGCGGCTTGAAAGCCTCGCGGGCTGGAGGAAGAGAGAGGGAGAGAGTGTGCGAGAGCGCTGGGCTCCGTGAAGCGGGTTATTCCGAAGCCGCTAGCGCTTCACACTGGCTCTCGAAAATAAGAGCCCCTTGGCGCGAACAGTTGGCTATAACCTTTTAAAGAGTTAATATTAAATTAAGTGGAAACAAGAAGAAGAGATTGCTCACCGACTGACGTGCTTCCAATTCTGCAACAGATTGCGAGACTCCTGCCACATAACACCTGCTGCCGACCAATAAGAGGGGAGAACACTGTTTAGTCGTGCTCCTTTGCTTCTGACTGATACAGATCGATCGCGAACGGCATTGGGAATTAAAACTCATTTGTCGCAATTGTCCCAGAGCGAAAACTCTCCAGAGTGAGTAAAAGTGCCTCTTGAGTGAAAGTAGACGCGGGAAGCAGAATCTAGCAACACAAGCAACGCTAGAGGTAGTGCGAATCAGCTGTCATAGTTGAGTGGTGAGTTTTTCCGATAAGCAAAAGTGCCCCTGAGCTTCGAGGGCTGGTCACCAACGCACAGTGGTCTTGCTTGTATGAGCCGCGGCCATAAATACTTTGATGTGCTATCGCTATGACACTTTCACCAAAAATCTTTAAAAATATTAAAATATATAGTAAAAAATTTTATCCGATCGTGCCACAATATCTTGTCGCTTCCATAGGAACGATTGCCTCAGTAATTGTGCTTATATGAGAAAGCAGTCATAAATTCAGTAAATTCACAAACTCAGGCTGATATTTTACTGTAAGTTATTTAAAACCTATATTTATAATACATACATGTGTGGGTGTGATTGTTCATTTCCACCCCATGCAAACCCTCTGATAACAGACAGAAGTTTCGTCCTATTTAAAACCTCAGTGAATTCTTTTTGATTTTGGTTGCAAACAGCATCTTAGAATTATAATTTCCATGCACTCAAGCCAAACGGAATATTTTTTTCAAAAATGTCGGTTTTTTCCGTTAAGGATTTGCTAAAAGAATGCATTCTTTTACAAATTAACTTCATTGGACTTAGCAATTCTTCAAAATCCGGCTAATATTCCTAATTTATTATATCCTTAATAAGGGAATCAACCACATTTTCAATTCTTTTGGCAATTGTACCGCATTCTTTAAGCTAAATGTTGAAAACATGCTTTCGAGAATACTCGCATTGATTATGGGTATCTAAGAAAATAATTGAATAATAAAACGAAAAAAATTCTAAGAACATTAAACACAAAACTAATAACGAAAATACAACAACAAACTACAACGGCAACAACAATATAACAGACAAAGAACGAAAAAGAGCGTCCCTTCTAAATAGAGCTGCTGGAAAATAAATGATGTTAGGTTGCATTTTGTAATGCCATACGTGCAGCTGCAGGTTGCCGCAGCCAAGCATTTTATAATCTTGAAATATTAATAAATAATAGGATGTGTACTTCATTGGGGCAAACGGGGAAAACTCTTAAAACTTTACCTAATCTTTATAATGCACAACATATACGAACTAAAAAACGCACTTCCTTAAAAAGATATACACAAGACACAGCAGAAGTTATTTATATATTTATTTGCATAAATAAAGTATATTTCATTATGATTGAAGTCGTATTTGGTTTACCCGTGTTTTATAATTTATTTTACGATTTTAAATTTGGTGTGTTGCACTGCACTGTTGCTGCAATGCCAAACAAACGTGTCGTTAAGTTTGGACAATCAGCTGATCGAAAAGGGTTTTCGCCGGAATAGCTCAAGATCAATTTTGTATTTATGGAAACGAAAGAAAAACTGCAGCATACTTTTCGGCTAAAAATAAAATTAAGCCCCGAAATCAAAATACTCAAGAAATATGCTACGAAATAGAACCCCACCTCGAGACCACCCACTCTAACCAGAATCTGCACTCCCCAACATTCCTCCGAGCACTCCAATAAGTGGCCTACCGCAGCAAGAAAAGCGGAAAGAAGCGATTTGCCCTGATATTTCGCTTGAAGATTTACTGCAAGCCATGAACAATATGGGGCAACGGCTCGACAACCTACAATAAAGGGAGATGTGGGGTACCTAAGGCCCAATTTTATACAGTGTCGGAGAATTTTGACGCCGTCAAAGCAGAGAACGCGACCCTTAAACGTGATCTGCAACTGCTGAATTGCGAAAGAGATCAGGATCGCAAGGATCTCAGCCGATTGGTGCAAGTCAGCAAAGCCCGAAACCTCATCTTTAAAGGCCTCAGTAAAGAGGACTCCACAAGAGACTCTTACGGGGAAAATGTCGTTGCCAAACGCTGCAGTAAGGGAAATCCGAATCTAATACAGGCGCAACAATAAAATGGGGCTTTGGCAGAAATGGAAACGGCGTCCATGACATCGGAAATATTGAAAATGGAACAAAACTTGCTCTAACGTGAATTTACATAAATACGGATCTACCCAACAGCAGCAAGATCATAAACTGTCACTGCTGCAACTTAAAAAGGAGCTTACGGCAGTAAGCGGCACCCATTAGGTGTTCGTTAAAATGACACAATAACCTGCAAAAGCAAGTCAGCTCTCAACGAGTTAAAAGGTTAGGATGAGGTCAGGATGAGCGCCTAAACATAATTCCAACTTATCTGAACATCAGTGTGCCCCCGCGAGAACGGTTGCCACAGGAAATACGACACTGCATCAGAGCTGCAACTTGCACCAAAGTGGATCACAACGGAAAAAATAATTGAACTGTGAGAGGACAACAGTCGCACAGCGGCGTCGACGATCGACTATTGCCTTCTTAACGGCATGTGGCACGATCATGTCAAAGATGTCCAGATAGGATAACATGTCCTGTGAAAGGATAACATAGCACTGTTAACTTTACTGTTATGTATCGATTAGTGCTGTAAAGCACTGAACTGTCACTTTGTGAAAAATATACAAATTGGAAAAATGTTGGGAAATAAAAATCGTGGAAACCCCTTCAAGTCGAATCCTGGAAAGTTTTGTCTTAAGTTTAATGCTCAGTCATCATCTTAAGAAGAAAACAGACCAGAGTTTGCTGCAGAGAAACGGGAAAGGTATCGGCAGTGGTGGAGGAGTGGCAACCTCTATCTCTGTTTCAGCCATCGCCCAAAGGATAGGTAGAATCATTAAAACAAACGCAAGCATTCAAGACAGCTTCCATCTCTTTTATTGTTATCGGTTATCGGAAATAGTTTTGTTTCCGGGCTGAAAATATCTTACAGGGAGTCTGGGTCTCGGCTAAGTTAGCTCACATTTATACGATAGGAAATAAAATTTTCTAAGGCTTCAAAAATTTAACAGGAGGGTAGGAACCGGCCATTAGATTTTAACATCTAGCATAAGTTTGTGGCAGCTTGCATGCAAAGTCCCTCCCAACGAACAGGAAAGCAACCATGGCTCAGTGCTGAATGCTAAAGAGCGACGCAAAGATCGATGACCGTGCTGATACAGTAGAATCCAAAATCGAGTACCAGGATGCCAATGCAGAGTTCAAGACAGCTTGCAGGATAAAGCAAGGAGACTTCTACAGAAAACTTGAGCTTGAAGTGAACAAGGATAAACAGCTTTTGGGAATTCGTGAGACGCCTGAACGGCTCCAGCAAAGGTCTGCATATCAAGGCTGAGCCAAACGCACTGGCACAACATTTTTAAACCCTACTACAGCAGAGCAGCCAGATCGTGCAGCACTTGTTCGCAATGCCATTCACAGTCAACGAAGACCTATGTTAGATGAGTTAACGCAAACGGAAGTGGAAGCAGCGATATGAAAGAGCAAGAATGGCAAGGCACCTGGAATAGACAAGATTCCAGCAGAGTTCCTAAAAACGAGCCGGAAACGCGACATAGTCAAGAAATATAGGAGGCTTCAAAGCAGCTTTTGACACCATTGACCGACATAGCCTATTTCCCAAGCTCACCATGATTGAAGTGTCTTAAAAATTCTCGGCATTTTAAAATGTCTGTATAGTGACAACTCAACAGCGGTATAGACGGGAAATATCTCTCAGACTGGGTCGATTGAAACAAAAGAGTAAAGGAAGGGTGCCCTTAAGCCCGTTGTTGCTCTGTATGTGGACGACATTACAGCTGTCCTCACAAGGAGTGTGTATAGGATCAGGAAAGAGCTACTGGTAAAAAACAAGTCCTGCGAAGTACGAAGTACAAAATCTACACGGCCACAGCACAGTCAATAATGGGCTACGCTGCAGAGGTCTGGGGATATGAACGCCACGAGTCCGCAGAAAACTTTTTAGATTTTATAAAAAAGTGTTCAGACTTCCTCGAAACACTCCGTCGTACGAAATTCATTTGAAACTGGTGTCGTCACGGTATCCTTCCGCACTCTGCATACGAACTTTAGATACATAAACAAAGTAATGGAAATGCCGGAGGAACGACTACCAAGAAGGTCGCGAAGCATCTTATCTCGTAGCAGCACAGGCTTTATAGTATTTATAGTAGTTTATAGTATTGATGGAGTTTCCAAACCAAACTCTGTGGAAGAGTATGCAACAACAGATTGCCGGAGCCGCTTACGAAGCGGACAGGAGAAGTTTTCTAGAAAGAGCGTGCGAAAGTACTACAAGACCATTGTATAATCGCTCCACCATTCTCTCAGAGCCGAGAACTACTTCACCGATCACCTAGAGGCATACTCACGCACAAGAACATGGCATCCACCGTCTGCACGCTGTGAAGTATGTATCGGAAGAAGATGCATGCCATGCATCAAACCAAATAAAGAACAACCACTACTACTACTAAAATAGATCTCAATAATGATTTTTGTCATATGTTAAATTTAAAAATGAATTATAATTAAAAAAAATATATATATTGTAAAATAAATAATTGAAATAACACATACTATATAAAACAACTTCGATACTTCATAAAATATATCGCCGCTCGAATGCTCAGCCTAGCGGTCTAAGGCTGGGAAAAGTTTTTATGCAAGAAAGGTCTGAGTTCTGGCTTTTTCAGTTTTTCTCCTTTTATTTAGTTTATACATTTTATTTCGGTTTTGCCAAAATAACGTTAACAGTTGTCGAAGCGTACTTAGTATGAAATGGCCGCTTTACTTGTAATATAGGTAATGGACCAGTTCTCTAAGCGGTCCTGAGTTCAATCGCACACAAAACCAAAATATTTTTTTTTGGATTTCTTTTACTGTTTAGTTCTTTTCCGTGTATATTAATAAAATAGGGAGATGCCTTGCCTTATTTATTACTAATATCTCCGATTATACTCAAACTTTCAGAAAACGACCGCTCGAGGCTATTTCTTTACTTTATTTATTAACTTTTACCCAAAAATAACGAGAAAAGCTAATAACGTTTTTCATGTATTTTGGGGCGGAACTGGGCGTGACCAAATTTTAAACAAACTTGATCTGCGTGCAACAGATTCCAATGCTTTCACCAAATTTTGTGGCTCTATCTTATAGTCTCTGAGATCTGCTTACCAACACGGCCAGACGGAAATATCTAAATCGACTCGGCTTGTGATGCTGATCAAGAATGTATATACTTTATGGGGTCGGAGATGCATCCTTCTGCCTGTTACATACATTCTCGGTTGCCACTAACTTATAATACCCTTGTACCCAACGAGTACCGGGTATTAAAATCAAGCAAAATAAACGGGAATCTGTTGGCTCATATCGACATCTTAAGATCAACAACATTTTTGCAGTTGGAGAAGACACAAAGGAAATTGAAAAAAAAACATTTGTTTTTAATTAAGGAGAATCACTTTAATATCCAAATTAGTCTCCCCTTACAGATATTAGGGCAGAGATTCGCCTTTTGAATGAGAATTGCTTACAGTAAACAGTATCCATACTTTGGTACTGTTTACTGCGTTCTCATTCAAAACGCAAAGCCTTTACAGATATTAGGGCAGAGATACGCAAAGAACTGGTTACAGTAAACAATACCGAAAGTGGGTACTGTTTACTGTAAACAACGTTCTCATTCAAAATGCAACTTCTTTACAGATATTAGGACAGAGATAGTAAAGAACGCTGGTTACAGTATACAGAACCGAAAGTATCGGTACTGTTTACTGTAAACAGCGTTCTCATTCAAAAATGCAACACCTGTGTTAATCAAGAAATATACCGATCATCAAAGACCTTTGGCTCACCAATTTAGGTAGTCGGAGGAAGGCGTCAAAGCAGATGGTAGCCCCAAACAGCGCTTAGTTATAGATTTAAAAACTCAACAAAAACACCCTTCCAGATGGTAGCCCCAAACAGCGCTTAGTTATAGATTTAAAAAACTCAACAAAAACACCCTTCCAGATTTTCCAGATTAGTTACCAATGCACAGTGGATCCGCTTGTATGGAAGAGCGGCCAAAAATACTAATAATAGCCATAGCGTGCTGAAATTTATAACAAAATAATAGAAAATTTTTCTAAACATATAACAAAACGAGAAAGAAAGCTAACTTCGGTAAACCGAAGTTTGTATACCCTTGCAGTCGCAATTGGATCATTGAAAATCGATCCATTTTGGTAATGAAAAAAATGTAAAATTATGTAAATTTTGTAAATTTTACATTTTACATGTAGAATTTTACATTTTCATATAAATTGACCGATCCCTTCTATGGCAGCTATATGATACAGTTGTCCGATCTTAATGAAATTAAAACCGTCATTCTTAAACTATAAAAACGACTATATCCCGAAGTTTATAGAAATTCGTTAAAAACAGAGAAGTTAAAATTTTTTTACATTAATTTCGCCATCATTCCTATGGCAGCTATAGGATATAGTGGTCCGATTTCGGCCGTTCCGATATATATATACTGCGTGCTAAAGAAATAAGACTATGCTGAAAATTTCAGCCCGATAGCTCAAAAACTGAGAGACTAGTTCGCGTAGAAACCGACAGACAGACGGACAGACAGACGGACATGACTAGATCGACTCGGCTGGTGATGCTGATCAAGAATATATATACTTTATGGGGTCGGAGATGCTCCTTCACTGCGTTGCAAATATCATGGCAAATTATAATGCCCTCTGCAAGGGTATAAAATGGGACAAATCGAACGGCTATATCCTATACCCATACAAACAATCACAAAGTTAGAAAAAAATTTTTTATGTAATTGATTAAGATTTTATTATTTATACACATAAAATATATTAAGAAAAAAGGAAGTTATTTATCATATCCAAACATATTATCAAAAACTTAAATAAAAATTAACAAAGAAAGTATTAAAGGAACAAAAATTTTAAGAATCATCAAGTAAATCATACACAGATGTAAGCAAAGTTGACTTGTCTTTTCTGGAAGTTGTCTCTGTCCTGTTAAAATGGATCTGAATGTAATAATAGTGTGTTCATGACATCTGTGTTTGTTAAAGTTCGTGACAATTTCCGACTGCGCTGAAGTCTACATTTTTTATTTCCTTGTTATCGGACTCTGCAGCTTCCTCTGAAAGCTCTCCAATCGACACTAATGCATGCTCTATTACAGCTGAACCATGAATTAATACCTTATGAACGGTAGCCGGTAAATAGTACCATGGATATGCAGATATTAGATATTTAGCTGTATTCAGCGCGTAATTTTGAAACTTCTCCGTATTAATTTTGTATCCTGATGTCATCGCTTGCAATAATGTTGCATATCTATGAATCAAAGAAGCATCAATTCCTGTTATTTCGAGCTCAAAGCTGCATTAGAAAAGAATTTTTCGCGATATTTCCATCGTTGGACGATCCTCCCTCCATCTCTAGGTTTGTCCACAAGTATACCCATTTTTCGTGAAATTTCCTGAATGTGGTTTTTCCTGTTCAATACTTGAACTTTCTCTGCATCTCTTACTTGCCACTCTTTGACCTCTAGTTTATATGAAATATGTAAAAGTATTCAAAAAGCGTATATATTAATGTAGTGGAGATAAGCCAAATTCATAAAATCTTGTTTGAACTTTTTACTCAAACATTTTTGAACATTGTTCATTTCTGTTGGCTTTGCTCCACATATAACACGTTGCCGAGGATGATTCACTGATTGCGTTGCACACCTTTCCATCTACCATAGTAAGATGCAAGCTATACGTAATAAGAATTTTTTTATTAGAGACGCTTAATTCTTTTGGCTTTAATTGCTTAATTTTTGCGTCAATATATTCTGCTTGTCTTTCGACAGCTTAGCGGTCTCTTTCTAAATTGAAATCTTATTGGTCGACAGTAACGAGTCGATGATGGCCGGGGTTTTTCCAAATTATTGTGTTATCTTTTGAGTAACCAGTTGCAGAGGTACGTAAGATGTTACAAATAAGCTTTGTCGTCCGAATCACCGTTTGAAAACTTTTGCTTATACTCGCTATGCCCCGTACTTCCATCAAAGCCACATTTTCCAATTAAAGTTAGTTTTTAACTATATTTTCAGGAATAGTTTCAATTATGTTGGTCTGAAGCTCTATTATACTAGATGCCGTATTATCGAGTAAGCTCTGTAATTCGACTTCCGCATGAGATTCGTATATATAAATACCATCAGGGTATCTTATCAGCAAATATTAGTGTTTCGTCATAGAGGTCTCCATTAAAAGCGAAATAACTTCCATTGGATCAGCTGGCAGGAAACTTCGATTTTGATTTTCATTGCATAGATTTCTTTCAGCTGACCTATACGCCGTCGCTTTGTTCTCCTTGAAGCCTCCTTAAAATCAAGTTTAGACGGCCTCGATTAGCACTTCTCTATATGATTAGATTTGGAGTAGGTGCTTTTAATAAAATAGATTTCATTTTATTAAGCCATCCAGATTGATATTGAATAACTGAAGATTTTTGCGTTTGTAATTTTTCCAAAAGTTACAATTGTTCTGCAAATATTCTCAATTATTTTGACAGTTCGCTCAACTCTGAATAATGTAGCCGTTGTTTTCAATGTTCCCTTGCACATCGGAAATCAGTTTCTTCAATTTTTCTGCGTTGGTTCCATTTTCTGTGCACCACCTATTAAAATATATAAACGTGGAAACACACACTTTGCGATGCACCTACCAAAATCATATATGATGCAAAGGAAAAACAAAATTTAAATATTTATTTATAAATAAATAGTTTTGTAAAGATTTGCAAAAACACAAAACACGAAAGACGAAGACAAAGCAAAAGCACAACACCACAAAAGGCAAAGAGTCAGATTTGACTGCAAATTTCTGCAGCTAATTTTATAACATTTAACACCTAAAAAGTAAGACAATACAAACCAATTTCTGCATTTTCTTGAACACATCTAAAACTTTAACTAAACATAAAATAGACTTTCACAAAACACACAAAAAGGGTTATTCCATAAAATTAGTTTAACGAAAAACTTTGACAGGAAAGGTAATTATTAATATTTCGATTTAAAGTAAACACCTTAAGTTTCAAATTGCATTTTAAATAATTGCATTCGGAGCACTCTAGCTAACGTTTTGATCTCCTTAAAGGGCGATTTGAAGAAGAGAAAAACTTTCTGAGCGCAGCTGCTGTTGCGAAAATGAACACGTGTTCATGTTTGTAATGCTATTTTTAGAAAGTGCCGTTAGATTTCTAGAAAATCCGGTATGCCATTACGAAGCTTTGACTTTTGTTTAAATCCTAAGTCATCACAATTTTGATTTTTGGTCTCTGACGGATCCACTGTGCAATGTGGGACTTTTCAGTCATTTTGTCTATTCTTGGCAAACCCGGTTTTTTAACTATAGTTATGGAATCAGGTTTTCATCGAAAACAGCCTTCTTAATAAATAATGGAAATATGATTTACTTGTTTACCATTTAGTCTTGCCAACGCCCCAAGAATTTATAGCACTGTTCCACTGTTCTGTTTCATTCCTATGATGGTCCATTCTTTAAACAGGGTCTTTCATAAAGGAGGATGGTCCATCCAAAAGGACGGACCGTCCGTTAACAAAAAAAAATAATTCCTAAAACCGATTCTTAAGCGATATTATTATTATTATTTATTTCGATAAATTCCTAACGCTACAGTATTTCTACTATTATCTTAGCGCTAGTCACAGCTGATTTCAAACAATTTTGATTACTTATTTACTAAAATTTATAGATTTACATAATATTAACATTATTTAATTGTTAATATTATTACTTTACTATTTTTCCTACTGTGTGTTTGCAAAGTGTTCATTAATTTTTGTGGTAAATCTATGTGCATTATTTATTGATTTGGTTTCATGCGGAAGTTGATTCCAAAGCCGAATAGTGTTAGTATAGAAGTGCTTGTCAGAGCTAGCCAGAGTAGTTTTGATGGGAATTATATTTTGGTGCGTTTCGAAGTAGATAGATTTATCATGTCATATAGATAGTCAGGTTGTTTCGTATAAACTATTTTGTGGAGGAGTGTCAATGCTTTAAGTTTCATCCAACTCGTCATACTTATATCAAAATCCTATTTGAGTAACACGTAACATGGTCATATCTCTTAACATTGAATACATAACGGGCAATACTATTGAACGCTACATTTAATTTGTGTTGGCTGGCTGCATCACATCTTCCGAAAATCTCAACCCCATAAAATAGTACGGATGTTAAGCACGCCTTGGCGACCATAAGCCGTATATTCAGTTGGAGGAAGTGCTGCGATAAGGATAGGTTCCTAGCACACCATATGTTTTCCCTACTGCTTTATTAACCTGGTCAGTCCATGATAGGGTATTATTTAATGTGATGCCCAGGTTCTCCGCCTTAGCAACATACTCAATATTTTTGCTCCCTATGGTAAGATTATTTAAATTGTCAGTATTAAGGTTTTTTATATATAACAAGACATTTACATTTAGACGGATTTAAACTGAGATAATTTTAACATGCCCACTCATTAACATGTAATAACTCATCATTACAGACATTAACACAATAACTAATTTGACACAAGGGACGACTAACATACATTTGAACATCGTCTGCATACAAATGGACTTCACAGTTAGACAGTACATTCGGCAGATCATTTATGTAGATCAGAACAACAGGGGCCCTACAGAGCCCTGAGGGACACCACGTTTAACGGGCATATAGTTCGACCTATTTTCATTTGTAACGACTGCTTGCTTACGGCTACTTAAATAAGAGTACATAAGACTTAGTGCAGTGTCAGAAAAGTTGTAAAGAACTTTCAACTTCGTCAAAAGAATTTTGTGATTCACGGTGTCAAATGCTTTGCTAAAGTCAAGAAGTGTCAGGAATGTTACGTCTTTTTTATCTAATTTTCATCTGATGTCTTCTATAACTTTAATTAAAGTAGCATCAAACCAAATAAAGAACAACCACTACTACTACTAAAATAGATCTCAATAATGATTTTTGTCATATGTTAAATTTAAAAATGAATTATAATTAAAAAAAAATATTGTAAAATAAATAATTGAAATAACACATACTATATAAAACAACTTCGATACTTCATAAAATATATCGCTGCTCGAATGCTCAGCCTAGCGGTCTAAGCGCTGGGAAAAAGTTTTTATGCAAGAAAGGTCTGAGCTTTTTCAGTTTTTCTCCTTTTATTTAGTTTATACATTTTATTTCGGTTTTGCCAAAATAACGTTAACAGTTGTCGAAGGTACTTAGTATGAAAATGGCCGCTTTACTTGTAATATAGGTAATGGACCAGTTCTCTGCGGTCCCGAGTTCAATCGCACACAAAACCAAAATATTTTTTTCTTTGGATTTCTTTTACTGTTTAGTTCTTTTCCGTGTATATTAATAAAAATAGGGAGATGCCTTGCCTTATTTATTACTTATATCTCCGATTATACTCAAACTTTCAGAAAACGACCGCTCGAGGCTATTTCTTTACTTTATTTATTAACTTTACCCAAAAATAACGAGCAAAGCTAATAACGTTTTTCATGTATTTTGGGGCGGAACTGGCGTGACCAAATTTTAAAACAAACTTGATCTGCGTGCAACAGATTCCAATGCTTTCACCAAATTTTGTGGCTCTAGCTCTTATAGTCTCTGAGATCTGCTTACCAACACGGCCAGACGGAAATATCTAAATCGACTCGGCTTGTGATGCTGATCAAGAATGTATATACTTTATGGGGTCGGAGATGCATCCTTCTGCCTGTTACATACATTCTCGGTTGCCACTAACTTATAATACCCTTGTACCCAACGAGTACCGGGTATTAAAATCAAGCAAAATAAACGGGAATCTGTTGGCTCATATCGACATCTTAAGATCAACAACATTTTGCAGTTGGAGAAGACACAAAGGAAATTGAAAAAAACATTTGTTTTTAATTAAGGAGAATCACTTTAATATCCAAATTAGTCTCCCTACAGATATTAGGGCAGATGCCTTTTGAATGAGAACGCTGCTTACAGTAAACAGTATCCATACTTTGGTACTGTTTACTGCGTTCTCATTCAAAACGCAAAGCCTTTACAGATATTAGGGCAGAGATAAAGAACGCTGGTTACAGTAAACAATACCGAAAGTGGTACTGTTTACTGTAAACAACGTTCTCATTCAAAATGCAACTTCTTTACAGATATTAGACAGAGATAAAGAACGCTGGTTACAGTATACAGAACCGAAAGTATCGGTACTGTTTACTGTAAACAGCGTTCTCATTCAAAATGCAACACCTGTGTTAATCAAGAAATATACCGATCATCAAAGACCTTTGGCTCACCAATTTAGGTAGTCGGAGGAAGGCGTCAAAGCAGATGGTAGCCCCAAACAGCGCTTAGTTATAGATTTAAAAACTCAACAAAACACCCTTCCAGATTTTCCAGATTAGTTACCAATGCACAGTGGATCCGCTTGTATGGAAGAGCGGCCAAAAATACTAATAATAGCCATAGCGTTCTGAAATTTATAACAAAATAATAGAAAATTTTTCTAAACATATAACAAAACGAGAAAGAAAGCTAACTTCGGTAAACCGAAGTTTGTATACCCTTGTAGTCTGCAATTGGATCATTGAAAATCGATCCATTTTGGTAATAAAAACGAGAAAGAAAGCTAACTTCGGTAAACCGAAGTTTGTATACCCTTGCAGTCTGCAATTGATCGTTGAAAATCGATCCATTTTGGTTATGTAAAAAAAATGTCAAATTATATAAATTTTGTAAATTTTACATTTTACATGTAGAATTTTACATTTTCATATAAATCGACCGATCCCTTCTATGGCAGCTATATGATATAGTTGTCCGATCTTAATGAAATTAAAACCGTAATTCTAGAACTATAAATAACGACTATATCTCGAAGTTTATAAAAATTCGTTGAAAAACAGAGAAGTTAAAATTTTTTACATAAATTTCGCCATCATTCCTATGGCAGCTATAGGATATAGTGGTCCGATTTCGGCCGTTCCGACATATATACTGCGTGCTAAAGAAATAATACTATGCTGAAAATTTCAGCCCGATAGCTCAAAAACTGAGAGACTAGTTCGCGTAGAAACCGACAGACGGACAGACAGACGGACAGACAGACGGACAGACAGACGGACAGACAGACAGACGGACATGGCTAGATCGACTCGGCTGGTGATGCTGATCAAGAATATATATACTTTATGGGGTCTTAGATGCCTCCTTTACTGCGTTGCAAATATCATGGCAAATTATAATACCCTGCAAGGGTATAAAATGTCAAATTATGTAAATTTTGTAAATTTTACATTTTACATGTAGAATTTTACATTTTCATATAAATTGACCTATCCCTTCTATGGCAGCTATATGATACAGTTGTCCGATCTTAATGAAATTAAAACCGTCATTCTTAAACTATAAAAACGACTATATCCCGAAGTTTATAGAAATTCGTTAAAAACAGAGAAGTTAAAATTTTTTACATTAATTTCGCCATCATTCCTATGGCAGCTATAGGATATAGTGGTCCGATTTCGGCCGTTCCGACATATATACTGCGTGCTAAAGAAATAAGACTATGCTGAAAATTTCAGCCCGATAGCTCAAAAACTGAGAGACTAGTTCGCGTAGAAACCGACAGACAGACAGACAGACGGACAGACAGACGGACATGACTAGATCGACTCGGCTGGTGATGCTGATCAAGAATATATATACTTTATGGGTTCGAGATGCCTTCACTGCGTTGCAAATATCATGGTAAATTATAATACCCTCTGCAAGGGTATAAAATGGGACAAATCGAACGGCTATATCCTATAGCTCCCATACAAACAATCAATACAAAGTTAGAAAAAAAATTTTTTTATGTAATTGATTAAGATTTTATTATTTATACACATAAAATATATTAAGAAAAAAGGAAGTTATTTATCATATCCAAACATATTATCAAAACTTAAATAAAAATTAACAAAGAAAGTATTAAAGAAACAAAAATTTTAAGAATCATCAAGTAAATCATACACAGATGTAAGCAAAGTTGACTTGTCTTTTCTGGAAGTTGTCTCTGTCCTGTTAAAATGGATCTGAATGTAATAGTGTGTTCATGACATCTGTGTTTGTTAAAGTTCGTGACAATTTCCGACTGTGCTGAAGTCTACATTTTTTATTTCCTTGTTATCGGACTCTGCAGCTTCCTCTGAAAGCTCTCCAATCGACACTAATGCATGCTCTATTACAGCTGAACCATGAATTAATACCTTATGAACGGTAGCCGGTAAATAGTACCATGGATATGCAGATATTAGATATTTAGCTGTATTCAGCGCGTAATTTTGAAACTTCTCCGTATTAATTTTGTATCCTGATGTCATCGCTTGCAATAATGTTGCATATCTATGAATCAAAGAAGCATCAATTCCTGTTATTTCGAGCTCAAAGCTGCATTAGAAAAGAATTTTTCGCGATATTTCCATCGTTGGACGATCCTCCCTCCATCTCTAGGTTTGTCCACAAGTATACCCATTTTTCGCGAAATCCTGGTTTTTCCTGTTCAATACTTGAACTTTCTTCTCTGCATCTCTTACTTGCCACTCTTTGACCTCTAGTTTATATGAAATATGTAAAAAGTATTCAAAAAGCGTATATATTAATGTAGTGGAGATAAGCCAAATTCATAAAATCTTGTTTGAACTTTTTACTCAAACATTTTTGAACATTGTTCATTTCTGTTGGCTTTGCTCCACATATATAACACGTTGCCGAGGATGATTCACTGATTGCGTTGCACACCTTTCCATCTACCATAGTAAGATGCAAGCTATACGTAATAAGAATTTTTTATTAGAGACGCTTAATTCTTTTGGCTTTAATTGCTTAATTTTGCGTCAATATATTCTGCTTCGTCTTTCGACAGCTTAGCGGTCTCTTCTTAAATTGAAATCTTATTGGTCGACAGTAACGAGTCGATGATGGCCGGGGTTTTTCCAAATTATTGTGTTATCTATTTGAGTAACCAGTTGCAGAGGTACGTAAGATGTTACAAATAAGCTTCTGTCGTCCGAATCACCGTTTGAAAACTTTTGCTTATACTCGCTATGCCCCGTACTTCCATCAAAGCCACATTTTCCAATTAAAGTTAGTTTCTTAACTATATTTTCAGGAATAGTTTCAATTATGTTGGTCTGAAGCTCTATTATACTAGATGCCGTATTATCGAGTAAGCTCTGTAATTCGACTTCCGCATGAGATTCGTATATATAAATACCATCAGGTATCTTATCAGCAAATATTAGTGTTTCGTCATAGAGGTCTCCATTAAAAGCGAAATAACTTCCATTGGATCAGCTGGCAGGAAACTTCGATTTTGATTTTCATTGCATAGATTTCTTTCAGCTGACCTATACGCCGTCGCATTGTTCTCATTGAAGCCTCCTTAAAATCAAGTTTAGGACGGCCTCGATTAGCACTTTCCTCTATATGATTAGATTTGAGTAGGTGCTTTTAATAAAATAGATTTCATTTTATTAAGCCATCCAGATTGATATTGAATAACTGAAGATTTTTGCGTTTGTAATTTTTCCAAAAGTTACAATTGTTTTGCAAATATTCTCAATTATTTTGACAGTTCGCTCAACTCTGAATAATGTAGCCGTTGTTTTCAATGTTCCCTTGCACATCGGAAATCAGTTTCTTCAATTTTTCTGCGTTGGTTCCATTTTCTGTGCACCACCTATTAAAAATATATAAACGTGGAAACACACACTTTTGCGATGCACCTACCAAAATCATATATGATGCAAAGGGAAAAAACAAAATTTAAATATTAATTTATAAATAAATAGTTTTGTAAAGATTTGCAAAAACACAAAACACGAAAGACGAAGACAAAGCAAAAGCACAACACCACAAAAGGCAAAGAGTCAGATTTGACTGCAAATTTCTGCAGCTAATTTTATAACATTTAACACCTAAAAAGTAAGACAAACACAATGACATACAAACCAATTTCTGCATTTTCTTGGAACACATCTAAAACTTTAACTAAACATAAAATAGACTTCACAAAACACACAAAAAGGGTTATTCCATAAAATTAGTTTAACGAAAAACTTTGACAGGAAAGGTAATTATTAATATTTCGATTTAAAGTAAACACCTTAAGTTTCAAATTGCATTTTAAATAATTGCATCTCGAGCACTCTAGCTAGTGTTTTGATCTCCTTAAAGCGATTTGAAGAAGAGAAAAACTTTCTGAGCGCAGCCGTAAGCAGAAATGAACACGTGTTCATGTTTGCAATGCTATTTTTAGAAAGTGCCGTTAGATTTCTAGAAAAATCCGGTATGCCATTACGAAGCTTTGACTTTTGTTTAAATCCTAAGTCATCACAATTTTGATTTTTGGTCTCTGACGGATCCACTGTGCAATGTGGGACTTTTTCAGTCATTTTGTCTATTCTGGCAAACCCGGTTTTTAACTATAGTTATGGAATCAGGTTTTCATCGAAAAACAGCCTTCTTAATAAATAATGGAAATATGATTTACTTCGTTTACCATTTAGTCTTGCCAACGCCCCAAGAATTTATAGCACTGTTCCACTGTTCTGTTTCATTCCCTATGATGGTCCATTCTTTAAACAGGGTCTTTTCATAAAGGAGGATGGTCCATCCAAAAGGACGGACCGTCCGTTAACAAAAAAAAATAATTCCTAAAAACCGATTCTAAGCGATATTATTATTATTATTTATTTCGATAAATCTTCTAACGCTACAGTATTTCTACTATTATTCAGCGCGCTAGTCACAGCTGATTTCAAACAATTTTGATTACTTATTTACTAAAATTTATGTATTTACATAATATTAACATTATTTAATTGTTAATATTATTACTTTTACTATTTTTCCTACTGTGTGTTTGCAAAGTGTTCATTAATTTTGTGGTAAATCTATGTGCATTATTTATTGATTTGGTTTCATGCGGAAGTTGATTCCAAAGCCGAATAGTGTTAGTATAGAAGTGCTTGTCAGAGCTAGCCAGAGTAGTTTTGATGGGAATTATATTTTGGTGCGTTTCGAAGTAGATAGATTTATCATGTCATATAGATAGTCAGGTTGTTTCGTATAAACTATTTTGTGGAGGAGTGTCAATGCTTTAAGTTTCATCCAACTCGTCATACTTATATCAAAATCCTATTTGAGTAACACGTAACATGGTCATATCTCTTAACATTGAATACATAACGGGCAATACTATTGAACGCTACATTTAATTTGTGTTGGCTGGCTGCATCACATCTTCCGAAAATCTCAACCCCATAAAATAGTACGGATGTTAAGCACGCCTTGACCATAAGCCGTATATTCAGTTGGAGGAAGTGCTGCGATAAGGATAGGTTCCTAAGCACACCATATGTTTTCCCTACTGCTTTATTAACCTGGTCAGTCCATGATAGGGTATTATTTAATGTGATGCCCAGGTTCTCCGCCTTAGCAACATACTCAATATTTTGCTCCCTATGGTAAGATTATTTAAATTGTCAGTATTAAGGTTTTTTTATATATAACAAGACATTTACATTTAGACGGATTTAAACTGAGATAATTTTAACATGCCCACTCATTAACATGTAATAACTCATCATTACAGACATTAACACAATAACTAATTTGACACAAGGGACGACTAACATACATTTGAACATCGTCTGCATACAAATGGACTTCACAGTTAGACAGTACATTCGGCAGATCATTTATGTAGATCGTGAACAACAGGGGCCCTAAGACAGAGCCCTGAGGGACACCACGTTTAACGGGCATATAGTTCGACCTATTTTCATTTGTAACGACTGCTTGCTTACGGCTACTTAAATAAGAGTACATAAGACTTAGTGCAGTGTCAGAAAAGTTGTAAAGAACTTTCAACTTCGTCAAAAGAATTTTGTGATTCACGGTGTCAAATGCTTTAAAGTCAAGAAGTGTCAGGAATGTTACGTCTTTTTATCTAATTTTCATCTGATGTCTCTATAACTTTAATTAAAGTAGTTGTGCAGCTTCTATTTTGTCGAAACCCAGATTTTGCTATTTAGTAAATTATTAGTGGTAAAAAATAATTTATTTGTATTGTAATAAGTTGCTCAAACGTCTTTGACAAAATGGAAGGATAGATATACATAGGTCTAAAATCACGGTTCGATTTGGGTATTGGAATAATCTTTCCTATTTTTCGCTCAGGGTACATAAGTTGTAAATGCAAAATTTATTATATGTGTAATATGCCCCAATATGTGGGGCTGCATATTTTAATAAACTTGGGGCTCATATCGTCTAAGCCAACAGCATTTGATTTAATTTTTAAAATAGCCTCTAGGACATCACACTGACTAACACATGCAAAATAAAACATATTAATACAATTATTAGTCAAAACTGGACAGACATTAGCATTAGAGTCAGCTTCAGGTACATTTAGGTCAGTAAATATTTGAATTAGGTCAGTTACGTCAATATAGTAATTTTTTCAGGTACTGCTTTGCCTATTCCGAGACTTTGAAGACTCTCCATGTTTGTTGAGAGGATGTTGCATTTTCAAATTTTGAGGAATAGAATGCTCGTTTAGCATTCTTAATTAAAATATTTACTTTTGTCTGCTTTTCTTGTACTGTCTGTAAAATGTTCTATTCTATATTGTTTCCACTTGTCATAATTATAGTCCCGCTTTTTATTTCACTTTTTATGTATTTATTAAACCATGAACTGGCAGCCGGCTTTATAAGTTTAGTCTTAATCGGAACGAACTTGTCATATAAATATTTAACATTTGCTTGGACTATATTATAGCCTTTTTACACAGCCGCTTAAAAGTCGAATCAACTTTTTCCTGCTGCGCCTTTTACACAGAGCACGTGTTGATGCAAATCCAGTAGGCGTATCATATAATGTTGAGATTGCAGATGCACACAAATTTTGAAGAGGACTTTATAGAAACACACAGAAAGAGAGACAAAACAATTAATGAGATAATTTTTAGAGTAAAAATAAAAGAGAAATGATTACAAAAGTTACATTATTAGGAGCGAAAAGTGTCTTATCGAACTCAGCGACGCTGCTCACATCTGCTGAGCTTTGCTCTGGATCATCTGGATCAGCTTGCAGTTGAGAGAGCTTTGCTGTAAACGCAAATTACTCTCCACCTCTCATTCTTCTTGACATGCACAAGCGAACGGCGGCAGAATACCGCAGTCAATAACTCTGTTTTCGCTATTCGCAGGCTTGACCCTGAAGATGTCCCGCAACCTCGGTGCCGGTGTTACACCAAGTGAAAGTTGTTGAAGAGCGATCGCAGCGATTCCCTTGGACGAAAGGCACACCATGCAGACGGATGTCATGCGCAACAGTTAACGTTGACTGGTCAGCAAGTTTTTCTCCAGATTGCCGACATGGCCCGTAGCCCCTGGACATCATCAGCTTGTTTCTCCAACTGCTCAACGCGCTGAGTAGACTCTGCATGCCCCGGCTCAGTCCCTCAATTCGGTCGTGGAACATTTGAAGAATGCGCTGCTCTGACTCCCAATCTTGGTAGATACGAAATCCGCCTGCTCCAGGAATCTCTTGGCGTTAATCTCCTCCTGCTCCTCAAATCGTTTGTTTAGGATTTTATTTCCATTGAAGTAGCTTTTGCTGGCTGCAGTCGCCTTGATGTCTCCAGATGAGTTTTCCCGGTACGCTTGGGAACGGGTGCTATTTTATGTTGATAGTGTAAGAAACTGGATGTTGTGAAAGTGTGTGTTGTGCTATCTTGCAGGTGTTGTTGTTTTATGTATTGCGGCTTGGCAGTGTAGACTTTGTTTGTGTCGGCTTGCAGAAAATGTTGTGTTGGTTTTAAATGACCAGGAACGCAGATTTATATAAAAATACATCACATCACACTCTAGGTACTTCCCACAAAAACTTATTAGATTTTGGAAGTTTGATTATTTCTGAGCTTGTTTTGGCGCACAACTTTTCATTTCGATAATCGATCAAATTTCTTGTTGTTTTTAAATAATTAATTTCAAAGCAAATGTTTCTTTTATATACAAGATTTTAAGCCTAAAAGCATGAATAGTATTAAGTCCTTTGAAGAGGACACGGTGTCGACGTCGTCCAAGCGCAAATTAAAGCCTGAAATTACCGCTTTCGGTAGCGCTATGATGGACGCCATTCCAATTCAATCGTAAACAAAGCTGAATCAGCTAGAAGTTGATCTCAAGGAAATAATCAATATACTATTGGAGGCAAAATGGAAAATTAGTTTGGAAAAATAATATTTGTTTTAAAGAAAGTTCGTTTTTGCGTTTTATCCCTTTTAATGAAACTTTAAAGCAGAGATCGAGCAAGCGGTCTAGAAATTTCGTACATGGTTAACTTGAGACAATGAAATGCCAAACAAGTTATCAATAAAATTATGACGTGCAGTAGTTAAAAGTGTGTTAGAGAAATTAGTTGTGGACCATTGACATCATTGTCATTGGTCGAACGGCCGACACATGAAAAACTTGAAGAAAGAAGACTCAGAAGACTGCTAATAAGTGTCAGTTTTTCATAAAGGTATATCTAGGCCACAGCACCACAGACCAGGGCATTGGCACAGATCCAGAAATGTATCGGCCATAGCCGAACTCAAACCCCAGCAAATGTCAAGGAACTGCGAAAGTACTTAGTGTGGTCTCACGGTACACTGAAAACTGAGAATAAGCATCGACGCATATTTACCACATTAAGTCAAAAATAGGTCCCGAAAATCAGTATTTATCCTTTCCCAAGCTGATGTACCTTTGGCCGGCTTTTAAATTTTGACTGGGGCAGGATTGCCCATCTTGTTGTTTCATCCAAACTATTCGCCAGTGACCGTCGTTAAGAATTTTATTTCGAAGCTTGTGGGGAATGATAACTCGATTGACGTCAAAATGAAGACATAGAAGGCTTCTGTTGACCGTTAAAGCAAATATCTGATTGAAGTATGGCAATATATCTAGATCGTTCTGCTGTTCTGGCCATCCACTGGATTTAAACTGATATACCTTTTGAAATATATAGTCGCTTTTCAGATTTTGTTTCATTTCGTCTGCAAGTATGGGATAGGATCTGTCGACAATGCCTCTTCCTATCAAAATTTTTATCTGAGGCCATTGGAAGACGTAAGCCATTTCCATGAGCTATAGTTGAGCTTGGATTAAAGATGGTGACCAACGGCCTGTGATCAGTTATATTCTTTACGGAAAATGACTGAAAGGGCTTTCTTTCCAATTTGGGTGTATCTAACTTGTGCATCTAAGGTTCTTGATGCAAATGCTTTTGGTCTTTCTTTGCAATCAGGATGAATGTGAGACAACGAGGGCATCAGTGGCTAAAACGAGCGGAAGGTCCTCGCTGAGGTGTGCTAGCTCAGTAGCTTCAAGAATACGTCGTTTCAGTTTGTCGAAATCCTGCTGTTGGTCAGGGCAAAACTTGAAGTCCGGGTTCTTCCTGCGAAGTTGGTTAAAGCTAACTGCAAGTAATTTGAATGAAATCGCAGTAATAGTTTACTTTGACCATAAGCATATCTAACTGCCTTTAATTTCTGAACGGTTTAGTCCTCAATCCGGAAGGATGTCCTGACACTGACTCTTCTCCCAAGATACTTAATCTCATCTTTGAAAAGAACCTTTTCTTTCTTACTTTTAATGCCATTCGCCTGTAAAATTCATAAAATTTGTTCGACTGTAGCAAGATGTTAATATTGTCGTCAACCTTCTATTCTTCTATACTACTAATATAGCTGGACTGCGTCTTCAGGTCTATTATGGAGAATTTTGTGCCTTGACCGATAGCATGTAACAAGGACTCAAGTGTTGGCAGAGATATGGCTTGATGTCCAATTGGGAAATGACACCATGTTTAAAAAGGCGATGGCTTGGTCTTTTAGGCAATATATATGGTGCCATATCCTATTATGGTACATTTGATAATCAATCTTTCATCTAGAATGAACGCAGTACGATACAAAGAGCTACTCCAAAATACATTTCCATATTTTTTCAACCTTTTCGAGCCATTTTCTTGACGTTTCAATAAGATAATGCCCCAATCCACACGGCTCGAGTGGTATAGAAGTGGATAAGTGACCAAAATGTTGTCTTAATAGAGTGGCCTGTATTCTCCTGACCTCAACATTATAGAGAACTTGTGGGGATTGCTTTCGCGTAAAGTTTATCAATCTGGTAGATAATATGAGGATGTTGAATCGTTGAAATCTGTCATAAGGACCGCTTGGAGCGAAGTGTCTTTGGATTATCTAACGGCTCTACGATTCCATACCTGACCGAATTTATGAAGTGATTTCAAACAGAAGTTAACATTAAAGCATTATAAAACCTATTTAATAATACATTTTCAATTTGTTTGTCATTTATATTAATTGTAGGACCTTGAGTCTATTTCGTTGATCGAAAACAGTGACCGTTTTTAAGGTTTACTCAGAAAACAAATATTTAAAAATTAATTATTTAACTTAGAGCGCTCTGTACTGTTTAATTAAGGAACAGTAAGCTATTAGTACAAATAGACCAATTTTCGAAGTGGAGCAGGATAGTCCCGATGCAAAACGCGACGATTAAAACATAAAGGAAAGCTATTTTGAAAATAATCCTTCTAGATTCATAGTACCGCAGCGCCTGATCACAGACAACGGTGCAGTTCTTACACTTACACATCGTTAGCTCACAGCGCCATACACACCGCATGAGAATCCCATGGATATGGCAAACCCTACAGTAAAGACAATGTTCGCTCAGTTCGCAGGCGCGACCAAAGGACGGGAAGAAACAACACGAGTGTAGTAGAATCAGCCGGATATTCGCCGGACATTACTACCACGACTGCCAAGCGGTCTGAATGACGAGCACAAGATCTAAAGAGGCCGGAGCACAAACCTCACCCGAAAACGCCCAAAACTTAAGGAGATATTCGACCTGGTCAGGACCAGTCCAGTTAAGCCCATTGTATCACCTACATCGTCTGCTCCAAAAACTAACCAACTTTCATCTTTTCTATCAGAATGCAAGAGGCTTACGTAGAAATTGTATTCAGATATTTTTTCATTTGCATCCTGATTAAAGCCGGAGATCCTTAGCTCCAAAGATTTTCCAGATATGTACAACGAGTACAGGCTTGATCGGCTTTCCAAGCAAACGGGCGGTGTCCTCATTGCTGACTCTAACCTCACGTCTGAATTATTAGCTTTCGAGGAATGCAACCATGTTGAATTCATTTGTGTAAATCTCTTATTTGTTCTATTGCATGTTTCTACATTCCTTGTCGGAAGATCCAAGTTTTGGAACCAAAAGACATTAATTTAATATTCGTACTTGTGTTAGATTAAACGGTCATCGAAGAAACTTGATGACCCTTCGTGAAGAAAAAATTATGAAATTAGTTAGTTAGTCATATTTTAGAATATGGATCTTGCGTTTGGAGTCAAGAGTGGGACCACGTCTTCGTTGCTTAAAATGGGAAGAAAACCTAAAGTTCCCAATTATTCTAATAGACTTCTCCTAATTAACGTACCTTACTAAGCAAACCGTAGAACGATGCTTGGCATTGTCTTTATGTATAACCTGATCCGAGGTGACATGGGAAGCACCGATCTATTGGGTGACTTTTCCACGTACATACCATGTAGAACCACTGATCCTACTACCCTTAGTTTTCCATTACTGTACAACCTCGTATAAGATGCATGTACTTTAGAGTACTATGTGTAAATTATAACGATTTTACAAAATAATCTTATCTGCAGATAGCCTTCCCAAACTAATAACATTAATCTGAGCCCACTGAATAGATGCAAGATAGCAATCGAGATAGCAATCGAGTAGTAGGGTAGTTTTCTAGTTTGCGCCTATTAACAAAAAGCCCTAACAAATATGTACTTGGTTTTGAAGGCCACTTAAGTTTACTGACCGTAGTGCATCAACGTCCATCAGATATGACATTTAAATAAATATGTACATGTGGTACATAATCATACATACATACATCAAACGAAAGGTATTGAGACATAGACTAAAAGGTATCGAGCAGGAAATAACAAGTAAGAAAGTTTCATTCGAGCGTGCTCGAGCCAACGAAAATTTTTAGGCGTGGGCCAAATGTACAGCGATTGGCTCTCATTTTCGCGCACATTTCGCTTTAACTTTTTAGAGCAAAAGTGTTGAAAGCCTAGAGGTTTAAGTGCCGCAATTGTGTCGTTTTTGGGAAAAAGCAGCAAGAGTTTAAGTCCCGTTCATTCAATTTTTTTTAATTTTGTATTTAGTTTTTCTCTTCTTAATCAAATAATACATTGCATTTTCGGTTCTACTGTAATTGGGTAATGCACAATGAATGCACAATAAAAGTTCATCATTGCTAGCAATATTTGTCTTCATTTGTCAACATTTCCATTTTTCATGTTCATGGCTGTTTAATTTCACCCACAATGCTTCTTTGGGTACTGCATTCACACGGTCACACCGACTGTAGCTCTACAATTGTTCTTCATGAGAGAGAGAGAGCGCACCTGCGTGGTGCTCATCATGTTTCTAGCAACATTTGTTTCTTGGTGTTGCTCAGCATGTTCCTAGCAACATATGTCTCTTTCGAGTGTTCCTCAACATGTTTCTAGCAACATTTGTCTTCATTTGTCGGCATTCTATGTTCATGTGCTATTCAATGTCACCCACAATGCTTGGGTACCGGTATCTCACAGTCGGTCACACTCGACTGTAGCTTTCCACTTGTTTAAATTGCTGTCAATATTGTACACCGATACTAGCCAAGCACTCGCCATGCTTGGGCTCAGTGCGCAGACTCCGAAGAAAGATTATCTCTTGAGGAGTGTTTCTATAACGAAAACACCTTGGAAAATTCCGAATGCAGATTCGCAAGCTGTTGCCAGCCATCCTCGCAGACGTCAACGACGTTCCTTGAAAACAACAACTGGAGGGCTGCTCAGTGTCCAGCAGCAGCCTTCCAGTTATCTACAATATCTTTGGCATCGGAATCATTTATCCAGCGGATAGGCGAACTTTGAACGCACGCAGCCTCGCAGCCAATTGTGGGAGTTACCATCTATAATCCATTCGAAATGCCACTGCGTATCGATGGAATAGCCAAGAGTGCAATTATTATTTTAACGAACATACCTGGAGACGAAGCCGAAGGACGAGGACGACGACGTGCTGTCAGGCGTCAGTTTTCGAATACACCACTTGGCCAGAGCAGTCGTACAGAAAAGGGAATAAAGAATTAAATTGAAGAAATTATATTTGATCTTGTATTTAATTTATAATTAGAGATAAGCTATCGTGAGGACACAAAGTTCATGGCGCTGTCGGATTCTTACCCATTATTAAAATAAACGAGTAACAAACCTAAAGTAGAGTGTGCTCGACTTAGATACCCGGTACTCAAACTTTGTCCGTTCGAATACTTTTAATATAAATACTTAAAATAATTAGATCGGCGCTCGAATTAGCTGCCGACTTAATAAATTATTTGTGATATATTTTAAATCGGAAACCAGGAAACACCATGGAAGGCCATTATATATAAATGGGGTCTTTTAAAGCAAAAACATTGAAGACCTAGGAGACGACTTTTGCTGCCTAGAAGGTACACGTCTTCAGGGTACATGAGTACTCTGGAGTTAGTCAAGACTTTGGGCAGGTCGTTAATAAATAATGCATAAAGTAGGGACCCATGGTTTCTAAGGGACACCAGAGAGAAGACACCACCTAAGACACCACCTAAGAAGATCGACAGGAAAACCCATTTAGTCGAGTTTCCTAACAAGAAGGGAGTGATTAACGGAGTCACATGCTTTACTGAAATCAGTAAAGATCACATCTGGCTGCAAATTTTGAAAAGCACCTTATAATAAAAGAAGTGAGCTCCAGAAGGTTTGTAGTCGTTGATCTTCGTTTAATAAATCCATGTTGGCATGGAGAAATTACTAATCTACACAGGTGCTGCAAATGGGGAGTAATTACGTTTTCGAAAAGTTGTGGATGGCTGACAACTTAGAGATTCCTACAATTGTTAGCATCCACTTTGCTACCTTTTCTGTGGAGAGGAATCACGGATGATTCCGTTGACTCACCTCGAGTCGATTTAGCCATGTCCGTCTGTCCGTCCGTCCGTGTGAAACAACAGATCTCAGAGACTATAAGAGCTGGAGTTACCAAATTGTGACAACATTGGAATCTGTTGCACGCTGATCAAGTTTGTTTTAAAATTTGGCCACGCCCATCAAAAATAATAAAAACGTAAAATAGACTATACTCGTTATTTTCGGGTTAAAGTTAATAGATACAATAAATGAATAGGTTTGAGCGGACGATACCTGAAAATTTCAGTAAAATCGAATGATAAACATGGGAGATATTAGCAATAAGGTTAGAATTTTAAAACCTCCGACGCTGCTATTGCAAGTTGCGCAGCCTGTAGCCGTCTAGGTCGTAGGTTCTAGCCCCGACCGCGCCAATACTTTTTTTCTGTTTTTTTTTGCACTTCTTCCTTTTCTTTGTGTTATTTTAATTTAAGCGGCGATTTAATTTTTAATTAAGAAGTATTTAAACCGTCAAACGTTTGGGTACCGGGTATCTTACAGTGGAGCACTCTCGACTGTAGCCTTATACTTGTTTTTATACTGGAGTCCTCCGCCAGGCGATAGCATCCGCTTGGTTCCGCTCACCACTCTTCTGGATCTTCGCAGTGGTGTGACTGGCACTGATGATGGAGTCCTTCGCCCTGGCGGTACCCATCCTGATCTTCGGCGATTCCGTCGTTGGAGTCCTCTGCTCTGCGGTAACATCCTCATCGTTGTCTCGCGTGCCTTGCTGATACCTCGCTTTGGCGCGTTGTGACTCGAGTGTCGGAGTCTTCGCCCTGGCCGTAACATCCTCGATTGCTTCTTCTACACCCTGTGGCTTTAACTGACTTATATGTACCAGCTTTTCCTTCTTAGTGACCGTGTTGTACGACGCAGATGACTGGCGACTGTAAATTGTAACCTTGAAATATCCATCGTATCTTGGTGCCAATTTCTGTTGCGAATCCTTCCACGGCCTTCGACAAATGGTGCTCTTTCACCCACACCGTCTCCAACTCTCGGATTCCAAAGCCTCAGGTTGTAGTACCTGGCCTGGTCCTACGCCGCCTTCTATGATCCTTTCCAGGAATGCTTTCCAGCGATTCTGCTGCTGCTCTCATGGAAACCAGCTCTGTCCACTTCGAAAAGCTGTCGATCATCACTAGCAGCATCTGTTTTCCGTGCATTGATCTCGGCAGCGGTCCGACAAGATCGGCGCACACCAGCCCACGGCACTTCTGGTACTTGTGTGAGCATTTGTCCTGATGATTGCAGCTGGTTTGGCTTGTACTTCAGGCATATTTCGCATTTCCTGACATACGCCCTTGTATCCCGCTGCATTCCTGGCCAGTAGTACCTTGCTGCTATTCTCGCTATTGTCGTGGTTTTCTGTAGCACGCCTCCCTTAGGCCATGTTCTGCCTTATCTCACGGTGGAAGACGCGTCACTCTCCCATTGCAGGCCACTGTTCTGGCCCTCGACGAGCTTCATTTCCGCGTTTGGAAGCGAGTAGCCAATGAAGACAGCGACACGTGGAGCCTCTGCCTCAGGAACCACCTGATGTGGGCGTCCTTCCACAACCGTTGCTTTGGCACCTCTGTGCATAGCCATTCGGCTGTCTCCGCATTCCCACACGTTATGGCCATCCACCTTGGTCGAAAGGTGCAGTCAGAGAACAGCGGCTTCACAGAGCCGTGTCTCAACATCACTCGACAGGATGGCGGACTGAATGGTGTTCAGTTGTTCGTCGTGAGGAGATGTTCCGGTAGCCGGCAGGGAGTATCGCCATCTTCGCCGAGCTGGCAACGTCCTTATAAGAGGCCATGATACAGACTTGGCGTGATTGCTCCTGTATTGCTGCCCATCCGCAGCTGCGGTTGCGGTGGCTGCTGGAGTTTCCGTGGCCTGCAAAACACTTGCAGGGTCACCATTCGTCTGGGCACTAGGTGGTTTTGAACATGGCCTTTTTTCAACGCCTCTTCTGGGCCGGGGCAACGCTTAGCACAGGTCGCAAAGTTAGAGTAGGGGCAACATCAGATGAAGAACATGTGACCCGATTTGAGACAGCATACATGGCGTATGAACTTACTGTTGAGCAAAATTATATTACAAAAATGAATACCTTTCCGTCTTGTACAGACATGGTCTTAGGGAAAACCGATTTAGAAGAGCACGCCATAGAAGTAACACAAGAAAATGTACCTATTATACAGCGTCATTATCCAATCTCGCAAGCTAAACAACAGCTAGTGTTTGCAGAACTTGATGGGATGATCGGACTAGGTGATTGAAAAACAGATTGAAAGAAGAAAGTTATAATAGCTGGAGCTCCCCGTTACCTTGGTGCAGAAGGACACAAAGAACCGCATTTGTTTAGATGCAAGGTAAATTTACGGACGATTAAAGATGCATTTATTAAGTCAACATATCATATTTCGGCAATTGATTTAAAAGACGCTTTATGGCAAATCCTACTGAAAGCCAACAGTAGAGAAAAACCGCCTTTACCATACCCGGCAGACCTTTAATTTACAGTCATGTTATATCAATTTACAACGCTGCACAGAGAATGTGCCAGCTGATGGACAAAGTAATTCCAGCAGCGCTACACGATAATCCATTTGTATGTTTGGACGATCTGCTGGTGTCTTCTACTGACCATCAATGTAGAAAACTAAATTTCTGCTACAAGCAGGCGAAATATTTGGGATTTGTCGTAGGTGGGGATTTTCCACAGCCTATCTCCGCCACAACTGCGAAGATTTTTGGGAATGACTGTGTGGTATAGGCGCTTTATTCAAAATCACGCACAAACTGCAGCACCTCTACACGATCCTTTTGATCGTCGTGGGCCGTGTAATACGATCCCCTGTTGTTCATGTCGTTCGTCAAAAGTTATTTCAATTTCTTGACCCAGTCTTCCATTTGTATCAATGCCCCCTTTAATGGGTTTCTACCAATGCATTTTTGTTGATTTTAGTTCACATTACAAGTTTATTATATAGGTTGGGACATAGTGTATTAGACATTAACGTGTATTGAAATGTGGTTTTGTTTAACAAGGCATATTCGGAATGAGTGTAAACAATATTTAGCTGTGTTAAGTAATGTATGTAAGTGTATTTTTAAAGCTAGTATTGTATCATTTGGTAGTGGGTAATATTATGGGACACGAGCATATTTATATATATACTGACCCGGCGAACTCCGTTTCGCCACCAGATGGCTTCATTTTATGTAACATTTCGTTTGGTAATTAAAAGATGAAGAACAATTTGTTTTTGTTTTATATTTGAAAAGGAAAAGTTTTATTTCATTTCACAACAGTAATGAATTCATTTCGAATACAAAATGAAGTGTTATTTAGTTGAACTTTTCTAATGAATGAAAGTGAATTCAAAGTAAATACTGAATCGAAGCGTTATACGTGTCCGCAAATTATCCCTTTCATTGAAGTGCTCTTCGGTAAACCACATTTTCGTTTTTAACACAAACAAAGCGGATGGTTTCCCAACTCGTGAACACGCAACGTATAACTGCCCATGTGAAAACAATGATTTTCTAAATTTATCCCGCAACACTAAGCGATTTGCCTTTGCGACTTGTTAATTGTCATTGCGAACGCAAGGCAAACTGGAAATTGCAATCGTTTGAAGTCAAACGGGAGATCAGTCGGAATCATTGGTATTCGAGGAATACATACATTTTCACATGCGTACTTTCCGTTAATAATGGCTGCCTTAATCGTTTGTGCGTATCCAATGGCATTCGTTCCTATGCTGTTTCGAGCATATTAACCACAGCATTATTAGAGTGAAAAATGCTTGCAGTATCAATAATTCGTCTCTTTAACTGTTGTGTTCCCTGTATATTTCACCTTAAAGACAAATGCCTGCATCACAATTTCACGGTGAACACAATACCGGTTTCTCACGTAATTTTACTGAGCAGAAAACAATGAGTAGATGTCAAACAATGTATCACGCGCCGCATGCTATGTATCAGAGATAACACAATATGTAAAGGCTTTCCCGCTGAGTCGCGGAAGTATCACGAAAGAGTCGCGGATGAGTCGCGGAAGTATCGCGGAAGAATGGCGGAAGTATCGCGGAGGAGCGCGGAAGTATCGCGGAAGTATCGCGGAAGCATCGCGGAAGTATCGCGAAAGTATCGCTGAAAATCGCGGAAGAATCGCGGAAGTATCGCCGAAGAGTCGCGGACATATTGCGTCCATCATTTCAATGTATCCGTACACAATCATTTCAGCCAAAACAGCACGACGTATTCGTGATGACCTTGAAAGATTCACTACAGGTACGGTGTCAACAGATCTATTTGCACCTTCATCTGCACTTCGATCGTCTTTGTAATACCCCCATTTGTACTACGCGTTGCTTGGTCTTGAGAAATGAGAAAAGTACCGCACATTTATATATAGTACACTTTAACAGTTCTAGACTAGCCTACACAAATACAATGACATGTGACTTGCATTTGTGTGCGTAAGAGAAAACGAAGTTGGTTTCTGTGATGTTAGAAGAATAGAGCAGTGCAAAGCATTAAAATTTAAATGCTTTGCACTGCTCTGACAACCGCACACTCAACCTCTCATTCTCTCTTCTTCTGCTGCTGCTGCTCACGTCACGTTTACACTGTCTGTGTAGCAGCAGAGAGCCGGCAGAGTTTTACCAACCACGTGGCGGGGCTTGGGCACCTCTGTTCTAGACTCACCATTTATACAAACGACAGGAAATGTTTGGCAAAATTACCTGACACAATATCAAAGCAGCCGTTTTAGTTATGTATGTGAAAAAGAAAATGGGCTGTTTTAGCGTTTTCCGGCAATTATTCGATTTTTCTCGCCGTAAGAACCATCCTTGACTTCAACGAACATATAAAAAAAGAATTGGCAAATTGGTCCAGGCGTTATTGAGTTTTGCGCTTAGCAACATATTTTGCGATTCATTTTTATATATGTATAAGAAGATATCAGACAATGTTTGGCAAAGGTCCCGTTGACTCACCTCGGTTATTCCATCGATGAGAGCTCTCGTTCCGAGTTGAGGTTTTGCTTATTGCAAAAGTTAAGTAGAATTACGCATATAAATATATAATATCGTGATATGGTTTGGGGTTATAAATTCATTCACTAATTTCAGTTATAGGTGTTGGCGTTGAAAAATGCCTTTATACGTTTAGGAAATTGTTTATGTTGTTGCGACTTTGCTTATATATGATTGTTGTCAGATTAATGTGGCGTTGATAGTATTGGTTCGGCTTTCATTATTTATGTAGAGTCCGCTTTGGTGATGTCCAGAATCCCAGCGCTTGAGCGATATGTGCTTCGGGGTTGTCGTTGCAGGATTTAGGCTACGCCTTGATACGGAAACATAGCCTTTTCATTGTAAGTTCCACGGATTATTCTACTTTTGTTCTGTCACTTTGACACGGCAAAGATCAGCAGAATTGTTTTACGCTTGGTATTATTAACACATTTCCCTTAGGATTCACATTACCCTCGGCTTTGTTTGACGGGACGTTGTAAGCTGGTCGACAGTTTGAAGGATATTTGCATCCTTAAAAGGACTGCACCGTAAATTGAACGCGGTCACAAACGCGAAAGGCTATCCGACTTTGCACTAATACGGTTTACCAAGTTGGTATTGATGGATTTTTAGACTCTCTGAATAGACTTCCAGTTCCTAACTCTGACTTTGACTATCTCTTGGTTCTGCTAAGCCGAGGTCTTTATACCAAAGACGGTGCTATCACCGGAATGGAACACAAAAGTGTTCCCAGCTAGTGTCATCAGTTCCCCTGTTCACCTATTGTCGAGAGTTCGATTTGGGTCGTCTTTGTTCTAAGGTTTGATAGTTCCGTAAAATCAGCAGTGTTGGGTTGCTGGCGATTGCATGGCATACTTTTAGTTTGAGCAGTGTCTTCTGAAAGAGCCAAATTTTTGTGCAATCCTTCCAGTTATTCTCTAGGGAATCAGCTTATTGGTTACTCTTGATTCTCTTCCGTGTTACCTGTATGAATCACGTCGCCTTAATCGGCGTACGTAACATGCCGGGGTCGTCGAGCCAAGACACACCACACACACATACGGCATGAAGCCGCGATCATAAGTAAACCTAAAAGGGAAATAGCCAACTTAGTTTCAATAAGAGCAGAGGGGTAAAAGAGGCGATAGCCTTAGAGTTTAAAAGCAAGGGGTGAGAGAGGCAGGAAAGCTTAGGTCAATAAGAGCAGAGGGGCAGAAAAGATCGGACCGAGAACAAGGAGTGCGCAGACGCCAACATGCGCCAATCGCGCCGAGAGCGAAGGGCCACAGCATCCGACCAAAGGAGGAGGGGACAGGGAGCAGCCGCCGGCACGCGCCGCCTGCAAAATTTTAGCAGAGGATGGCTTGAACCGCAGCAGAGGCGAGCGGGAACGAGAACAGGAACGGGAAGCAGCGATCGGCAGCGCTGCCACCGAAAACGTCGGCAAACTAGTTCTGGTCATTCCAGCAGCGGGAAGCAGATGACTCTCGTATGACCCAGAAAATAAACGGACGCGTTCCCCGCGAATAAGTTAGAATCGAAGTAAAAACGATAGAGCTAACTTCGGTAAACCGAAGTTTATATACCCTGCAGTCAGCAATTGGATCATTGAAAATCGATCCAATTTGGTAATGTAAAAAAATGTAAAATTATAAATTTTGTAAATTTTACATTTTACATGTAGAATTTTACATTTTCATATAAATCGACCGATCCTTCTATGGCAGCTATATGATATAGTTGTCCGATCTTAATGAAATTAAAACCGTCATTCTAGAACTATAAAACGACTATATCTCGAAATTTATAGAAATTCGTTGAAAACAGAGAAATTAAAAATTTTTATTATTAATTTCGCCATCATTCCTATGGCAGCTATAGGATATAGTGGTTCGATTTCGGCCGTTCCGACATATATACTGCGTGCTAAAAAATAAGACTATGCTGAAAATTTCAGCCCGATAGCTCAAAACTGAGAGACGGACAGACAGACGGACAGACAGACAGACAGACAGACGGACAGACAGACAGACGGACATGGCTAGATCGACTCGGCTGGTGATGCTGATCAAGAATATATATACTTTATGGGGTCTGAGATGCCTTCACTGCGCTGCAAATATCATGGCAAAATTATAATACCTCTGCAAGGGTATAACAAACCCAAGGAAGAGCAAGTGCGTGCACACCAGCCAGGACACAGGACCCAGGACCCAGGGCTAAGGAACCAGCCAGGATACGGGCGACGAGGCCCTAGTGAGCATGGCCGCCGGCCATTGATAGCACCGGGAACATTAGCCCGCATCTCCCTCTCTATCCCTCCTTCGTTGTTTGCTAAATCAAAAATGTACAGTCGAACCCGCCTTAGTTTCTGGTACAATTCCTGCTTGATTCGCGGGCCGGTGCCTTCCGCTGTGCTCACTAACTCCAGGCTTTCCCCGTTGCTGGAGAATTCCGGCTCGAGAAAAGCCAGGACGGGTATAGGAGTCCGTTACCGCTGGAGCATTCCGGGCCCGAGCTTGCAGCACGAGGTCGCCGGTCCCCGCCTCCCCAACTGTTCTCCCGCTTGCACCCGCCATCGCTGGATCTTTCCGGGCGAGGGGCGGAACGGAATAGGAGCCCGCCGCCGCTGGGTAATCCCGGTCGCGGACTCGGGCAGTGGCTGCTGGGATATTCCGGGCCATTCGCCTTGTTCGGGGCCGTCCCGCCGCTGGAAGATTCTGGGTCGCGGGCGCAGCGCTGGAGCATTCCGGGCGCGCTCGCTTGTCCCTAGGGTCGTCCCGCCGCTGGACAACTTCGTGGGCGTGGGCATGATACAATTATACAAGGTAATATCATCGAAAAAGCTGCCCTCAGTTGAGGACGATATCTGACAGTCGTTCGTCAAAGTTGTCGAAAAGGTTTTTGTCATTTTCTTCTACAAAAAAAAATAAATAATGAAAAAATGAATTTGTTAGCGTGCTGGTAGCACATTAAACAAAACACATAGCACATGTAAATGAAAAATTAAAATGCATAGGGTGCTTTACCATTCTAACACGTCTCTCTGAGGGTATCGAGAGCTGCCAATTTATCGTCCTTGTCAAAGCTAATGAGACTACCTTGTATAATTGTATTTTGGGCGTGGGCACTGGCCGCTGGAGAATTCCGGCCAGGACCTGGCTTAACCCTTAACTGCCCCATGATTCCCCTTTAAAAGTCCCTGAAAATCTTTGGCACTTTATGTCTGGCCGTCTCATCAATATAAACTTTGTGAGGGGAACTCTGGTCCGCTGAGGATCACCCCTGAATGCTGAAAGATCACCTGCCCGGTAGTGACCGGGCTGCGACTGCGGTGGCAGCGGAACCGACAGCGGATTGAGGTGGCGCCTGCGCAGCCCCTCGTCAGAACTCCTCTGGATCTTTGCTTGTGCCGGCCTTCGCAGTTTAGAGTCACCGATGCCGATTCCTGGTACGTATCCTCCCTTGCCTTCCGGTTCGCGTCTTCTTCTGCCGCTACCGGCTTCTTTTTGTTGTTGTAGCTGACTGCTTTACGATACCGCGTATCGTCCTCCTCCCTTCTTCGATGCAAAAGGAAGTTGCTCCATTGCGAGTCATCTACGGGCATGATCTTTGCGTTCGAATGTTCTCAACCAAATGCTTTCATTTTTTTTTTTCGTTTCTTTTGTTTGATTTCTTCGTTAACTTTTCTTGTATTTTCTTGCTCTGTTTTTTATACTGAGTCCTCCGCCAGGCGATAGCATCCGCTTGGTTCCGCTCACGCACTCTTCTGGATCTTCGCAGTGTGTGTGACTGGCACTGATGATGGAGTCCTTCGCCCTGGCGGTACCATCCTGATCTTCGTCGCTTCCGTCGTTGGAGTCCTCTGCCTCTGCGGTAACATCCTCATCGTTGTCTTCGCGCGCCTTGCTGATACCTCGCTTTGGCGCGTTGTGACTCGAGTGTCGGAGTTCTGCCCGGCCGTAACATCCTCGATTGCTTCTTCTACACCCTGTGGCTTTAACTGACTTATATGTACCAGCTTTTCCTTCTTAGTGACCGTTGTACGACGCAGATGACTGGCGACTGGAAATTTGTCACCTTGAATGGTCCATCGTATTTGGTGCCAATTTCGCTGAATCCTTCCACGGCCTTCGACAAATGGTGCTCTTCACCCACACCGTGTCTCCAATTCCCGGATTCCAAAGCCTCCTCAGGTTGTAGTACCTGGCCTGGTCCTACGCCTTCTCCAAGTTCCTTCGGACAACCTCAAATATTTCGTTCAACTTCTGCGAGCTTTCATCGGGCGTCTCTGCTTGTCTTTCCGTACCTAGTGTCTCCTTGTCAAACAACGCGCTTGGCAGCCTGTTCGCGTCCAGGTTAGAACGGTGTGTACCCCGTGGAGTTCGATATGCTCGTACTCACTGCTAGCATTATCTCGGGCCACTTTTCGTCCCAGCATCGTTGGAACTTGTGTGAGCATTTGTTCTGCTGATTGCAGCTGGTTTGGGTTGTACCAAGCATATTTCGCATTTCCTGACATACGCCCTCGTATCGTAGTACCTTGCCGCTATTCTCGCTATTGTCGTGGTTTTTGTAGCACGCTCTCCTTAGTCCTTGGGGCACGCACAATTTCCATGCACAATTTCCGCGACTACGTCTTCGCTGCCAGCTCGATGTGGAATGTCACAATGTTGATCACTCCAGCATATAGTCGGGAAACTTCTATGGGTTCCGCTTGATTTTCTCCAGCATTTTTCGATCCATGGACACGACTCGTTTGCCGTTACGGTTGTCTCTTTCACTTGTCGAACGGTCTCAGGTAGTGGTTGCCTGGATAAAGTCTGCAACCACGATTAGCTTGCCTTTTCGGTATGCTATCTCGCTATTCGGCCTGAAGGGCTTTCTATGCTATTTAGCCAATTTTAAGCCATGTGGTCTGTAATTACTTTAAAATGGTACCCCTTCAGGTATGGCCGCAGCTTGCATACCGCCCACACTTTCGCCAAACACTTTCTCCGTGGTCGAATAGGTTCTTCTCGGTACCGTTCAGCGTTCTACTGGAATATGACATCACCTTTTTCTTCCTTCGTGTTCTGCGAGTATGGCTCCAATCCCATAGTCGCTAGCATCCGTCTGAACCACGAACATTTCGCCAAAATCTGACACTCCAGGATTGGGTCGGCTACCAGCTTTGCTTTTACTTCTTCGAACGCGTCTTGTTGATTTTGACCATTCCCATTTGCGCCCTTGCGCAGCAGTTCGTTGCAACATTATTTTGCGAAGTCTGGGACAAATCTCCTGTACCACGACGCCACCTCAGGTATTTCTTTTCTCTCTACGGTTGATGGTGATTTTAGTTCTGCGATTGCTGCTACCTTGTCCGGGTCCGTGCCGACTTTGTTTTGTTATTCGGTGTCCCAGAAACAGCAGTTCCTTTTGAAAACTGACTTTTTGCGTCAATCCGCAAGTTTGCGTCCTCTTGTCGGCGAAAACTTCCTTCAGGTTCCTTATGTGTGCCTCCTTCGTCCTTCCGATCACTACTATATCATCTTGATATGCAAATGCATTTCGACAATTTCGGTCCCTTTTACTTTGTCTAACGCTCGTTGGAATGGCATCACGTTCCGCAACAGACAAAATGCCGTAAACTGCCTGCTCCGTTCCTTTAGCGGTATTTGGCAGTATCGCGCTTCCTTTAGTTGGTTCAATATGAAATTTATTCGTTGCATGAGATATGCGTCCTTTATAGTTCCATTTGCCGATCTTCTTTCTTACCATTACTATGGGGAACTATACGGACTTTTGGAGTGCTCGATGCATCCCATTTGCAGTAGCTCATCAACCTTATCATTAATTTCCAAATTTTAATTTGAACTTTTGATTCTTCAGCTTAAACGGTTTGTCCCACAAACAATTGTTGTTAAATTTTTTAACTTTATCTTCGCCATCATTTGTATGGCAGCTAGATAAAGTGGTTGGATTTCGGCCGTCCTGACATATATGCTGCGTGCTAAAGAAAAAGACTATGCCCGATAGCTCAAAAACTGAGAGACTAGTTCCCGTAGAAACCGACAGACGGACAGACAGACAGACAGACGGACAGACAGACGGACATGGCTAGACCGACTGGCTGATGATGCTGATCAAGAATATATATACATTATGAAGTCGGAGATGCCTTCACTGCGTTGCAAATATCATGGCAAATTATAATACCCTCTGCAAGGGTATAAAAGTATTAACTTTTTGTTTTTCAACGTATATTAATCAATTTCAAGATATAGCAGTTTTTACTGTTATAGAAGTACGGTTTTAATTTCATTAAGATCAGCTAACTATATCATACAGCTGCCATAGAAACGATCGGTCGATTTAAATAAAATGTAAAATTCTATGTAAAATCTAAAATTCTACATGGAAAATGTAAAATTCTATATGTAAGATGTAAAATGTTTAAACATTAAGATATTTTTTAACTGTAACCAAAATGAATCGATTTTCAATACTCCAATTGCAGACTGCAAGGGTATACAAATTTCGGTTTACCGAAGATAGCTTTCTTTTGTTTTGAGTTATTTTTGGTCCCAAAGTAAGAAAAAGAAGTTCACCTTAGAATTTTAAAAATCCGTACTCAAAATAAGAATATTACGAATTTGAGTACCCGGATTCTCACGGATCCCATAATTCCTCTGTGTATGAATCAAGGCGATTGGACCTCAAGGTGGCGATAACACTCATATACGTCGGAAGGGAATCAAAGTGTCCTAAAGTGCAATCTACGATGGGAAATTGACAACATCGCTACACATACAAATATATTTTAAACAAATAGTAAGCTTACTTCGGTAAACCGAAGTTTGTATATCCTTGTAGTCTGCAATTGATCATTGAAAATAGATCCATTTTGGTTATGTTAAAAAATATACAGTTTTGTACATTCTGTAAATTTTACATTTTACATGTAGAAATTTACATTTTCACATAAATCGACCGATCCTTTCTATGGCAGCTATATTATCTAGTTGTCCGATCTTCATGAAATTAAAACCGTAATTCTCAAAATTTATAGAAATTCGTTGAAAACAGAGAAGTTAAAAATTTTTACATTAATTTCGCTTTCATTCCAGCAATGTGATATAGTGGTCCGGTTTAGGCTGTTCCGACATATATACTGCGTGCTAAAGAAATAAGACTATGCTAAAAGTTTCAGCCTGATAGCTTAAAACTGAGAGACTAGTTCACATAGGACAGACGGACAGACAGACGGACTTGGCAAGATCGACTCGGCTGATCAAGAATATATATACTTTATGGGGTCGGAGATGCCTTCACTGCATTGCAAATATCATGGCACACTATAATACCTCTGCAAGGGTATAAAATGTAATAAAATCATATTTTTATTGCTTACTGATAGTCGAATTTGTCGAGAGCGATAGTCTTCCTCTCCAAGAAATCATATTCTTCATATACATCCATATCGTCATCGTCGTCGAACTCTTCGAACATATAATAATCACCAGTTCGAACATGAGGATGTAGGCGTAAGTCCCGACGTTTGGGTTGAGGCGATCGAGTGAAGTATGTATTTTTAACTGAAGGCTTTTGTCTTGATTAATCGACGTCGGCATATGAGACTTGAGTATTTTGATGCTCGAATTTTTTCCTTTTGTAGTGAACATGAGTAGAACTACTTGTTGAAGCGCGGGAATAACCAGGTAATCCATTTTCATCTGCGAAATGTAAGAATATAATTATTGAAACACTAATTTTCACATAAATTAAGTATTTAAGACTTTTCCTGAGATAATCATTCTAAATCCTAAGATATACAAGAATGTTGGCTCAATATATTATTATTATTACATAGGCCTTGCTGCACCGCGACCAGATGTTAGTTCTTTTGTGTCGGTCTGTAGGATAAGGGGAAAGCCTCTATACCTAGGCTTCTGATAAAGGAGAGCACTTTATGGGTCTATCTGTTCCCAAATCCTGTAGGGGATAAGTTCACCTAGTTGTTGAAGTCGACGTCTGATTAGTCTGCATGTGTCGATTTCTGAAAGTATTAATTTTAAGGTGATACCTTAGGTTGCTGTGGCCCGTAAGGTAGCCTGTTTGAGTGCGTATTTCACTCTTTCTTAAATTGATGATGCGTTTGGATCGCGACATCTGGGGACGAGAAATTGTTTGTCTTGTCTCAACCCTGCACTGTCGGTCTAGTGGCGACTTATCTCCTTTTCCTCCCATTTCCTGAACAGTTGTCTTTTCTGTCCTTTCGAAAGTCCACAGAACGGTTCAGGGCCGATTAGTAGTCATCGCCTCGCGTTTTGCTAGGAGTCTGCCACCCGTTTCCTATATGGCCTTCATGCCCTGGCACCCAGCCCACCGTTAGTGTGTTTTGGAGGCAATGGCGTTCAGCTGCTGGAAACATTTTTCTACTAGTCTGGAGGTGATCGTAGCGATCTCAGCGCCATGAGCGCCGCCTGACTGTCAGAGAAGATGTAATCCGTGCGCCTTGCATATTCCTGCGAAGGCATTCACGAGCACAGATTTCTATGGCGTGTATCTCTGCTTGGAAGATGGTTGGGACTTTCCATGGCTATGGATTTGTTGAACCTTGGTCCGAAAATACCAGCCCCGGTGTCGCCGTTTTCCACTTTGATCCGTCAGTGTACCACGTTTGTGATCCACTGGGCAGAGATATTGATTTTGTTGTCCAGTCGTGTCTGGTGTACAGGACTACAGAGAAGTTTCTGTGGAAAACAAGTTTTGGTTTCTGCTCGTCAGTTATACGCAGAATGGGTTCGTTTATTAGGGTTCGAGTACCCGTAGATGCCCAGTTAGATCACCACTTTTATATCGGTGATGTTTTGAGGCGAAGTGCCCCCAGGCAGGCCTCCTTTCAAGGCGATGGGTAGAGGGGAATGCCAGTTATAACTCCGCGCTGCAGGGCCGGATGGCTCCAGTGATGCCTATGCAGACCAGTCGTGTATTTTGGTGCGCAGCCGCAGCTGTCTTCTGGGTAGATTTCGTCCACCAAGCAAGAGATGCATAGGTTATGATCGGTTTTACCACAGTGTTATAAGACCAGTAGATCATTTTGGGACTCAGGCCCCATGTTCACTGAAAGCCTATTGCACGCAAAGTATGCTCGAGTGGCTTTGTTAATGGTCTTTTCAAGATGTGAGTTCCAGTTGAGCTTGGAGTCAAGTATAACTCCCAGGTAGTTAGCTTCAACCGAAAAGTCAATGGTTGATCCATTTAGGGATGGTCTTGTCAGGGAGAGAGACCTTTTCCTGGTAAATGGAACTAGCACAGTTTTAGACGGGTTTATGGATAGTCCTTTATCCTGACACCATCTATTGGCTATATTGAGGGCTTGCTGCATGCGGTCCGAGATGGTTTGCTCATGCCAGCCCACTATATAGATGACTAGATCGTCAGCGTAGCCCTGAGTGGGGAACCCTAGGTTGTTGAGCTCAAACAGTAGGCTGACCAGAGACCAGAGAGGAGAGAGTACTCCCCTGAGGGCATCCCTGTGGCTGTGATTGAGGTCATGGTTCCTCCTAGGTTCTACAGTTATGATTCTGGATTTGAGCATTTCCAGAATCCACCTATTGGGTGTGAGATTTTTTTGTAACAGAAAGGCACGGATAGCCTCCATATGACGTATTTCAAAAGCTCCTGAGATGTCTAAAAGGCACCTAGTGCTATTTGTTGAGCGTCAATGGCCTTTTAATGGTTGTTGTAAGGCAGTGAATGACGGTCTCGGTTGACTTACCAGCTTGGTACGCGTATTGGTACTTATGTAGGGGAAGATGCTTGAGATGCTTGAGGGTTCAGTTAATCAGTGGGAGCGAAACGACATTTGAGTGTGTGGATTAACCATTGAAAAGTGGGTGGTGCTTTAAATCGCCTTTGTATAATAAGGAAGCTTACATTTTTTTTAAACTAAATTTTAATAATTTTGAGCTTGAAATGAGGCGTTGTTTTGTTTAAGTTCTTTGTTTAAATTCTGAGTGATGAAATATATTCTAAAACATAAGTAAATATAACTTTATAATAATTATTTTTAATATTTTATTTTAGCATTTTCGTTTATTAATGTTTCTTTGCATTTTTATTGTATGTTTTTATTTAAATTAAAAATTAATTAATTAAATTAAATTAAAATTTAACACAATTCAAGTGTCCGCAGCCGTGCTCAAGCGTCAATAAACGAACACGCACTGAAGCAAACCGAGTGCTTCGACAGCCTACGAGACTATATGGGCGGACGAAATGAAGGTCAGCACGTAGCGGGTGGCGTTCAGTCAGTTTACAGATTGGGCGCAATCAGAGTGGCCAGCGCTTTCGGACGATCTCGACGACGCAGTGCTGGTGGTAGCTGGAATGCCACTACTACCAGAGATTGTGGGAGCTGAAGGAGGTGGCTGAAGCCTTAAGAATCAGCGACGAAAGCTTAGTTTACATGGCGAGAAATTCGGCAAAATCGTTCATCCAAGGGCCGCTGGACGCACAGTCTGGTCCTAAACATCGGGACTGTATACGGCGAAAGCACGGCCAGGTAGACTACTGGTCACAGATGCTTTCGAGCTACCTGAAGCGCTTCGGCCACGACGACGAGGACTGGGGCTCGGAGTGTGGCAGGGCATTACGGAAGACCCCCACGTTGTCGAGCGCCGTCGATTTGCCAGTGAGCGCTTCGAGCCAGAAAAGCTGCAAAGGCACCCAACAGTATCGTCCCTGGTCCCGATTCTGCTGACAAAGCGGTAGCAGAGTTTGCTGCAGGCGTCCTAACAATACTCAGACAGCATTGCTTGACGGCCGTACCACCTGACGAAATCCCTGGTTTCTACCCTTATACACCTTTAAAAATAGTGTATAATAGTAAAAAAATGGAATACAAAAAAAAAAGGGGACATGTTCCTAGCAACATTTGTCTCTTTGAGTGTTGCTCAACTTGTTTCCAGCAATATTTGTCTCTATTTGTCAACATTTCCTTTTTCCATGTTCATGTGCTGTTTAATTTCACCCACAATGCTTTGGGTACTGGTATCTTACAGTCGGTCACACTCGACTGTAGCTCCCACTTCTTTACTTGTCGCTTTGTAGTTTTAAGAAAATATTTTGGCACACTTGAGTTTTGATTAACTGCGTAAACGTGACACCGGCAAAGAAAAGTATCAACATTTTAAAATATTACGAGAAGATAGATTCCGACCACGTTAAATATAAAACATGTTTCAACTGATTAAAGTTAAAATCAATAGAAAAAATGTAATCCGGTCATACATTGGTCTTATCACTGAAGACAGCATTCCGTTTCATGTGCTAAAATCAACTAATATGCGCAACGTAATTGACCCCATATGTCAAGGTCTTAACGAAAAAAGCGGAAAAAAAATTATTTTTAACGGAAGGAAGCGCAAGTCTGTTCTAAAACAGGTAGCAGCGAATGTTAGACTTCAAATACATCAAGAATGTAAAAATCGACTGCCTCCTTTAAAAATAGATAGTGCAACGCGGCTTGATCGAAATATATTCGGCATCAGTGCTTAATTCGTCAGCAAAGAAATAAAATCGCGAATTCTTGGAATGGTGGAACTAAAGGAGCAGGTTCAAGTACATTCCAAAAGCTCGCTAGACAAATAAGAAATAGCCCTGACCCTTCGAAAATTTTATCAGAAATGCATAAAAGCGATGCTGATATTGACGAAGTCTGTATTGAAGAGAACTTTGAGGACACGAAGCAAGTCGACTTTTCTAAAAACAGAAAAAATATATGTGGGTGAAATACAATATGTCGATAAGCAGCACACACTGGACAGCTTTGTGCACTTGATGTAACAAAAAATGCAAATATAAGAGAGTATTTGTTAACCTGCCGCGATTTTACCAAACACTTTCGGAAGCAATCAAACGGTTACTGTAATTTTTTGTCCAACTAGATGGGGATCAATATATAATATAACCTACTTAATAAAACGAAAGCAATATTAGGCCCTATTGAAACTGTTGAAAATAAATTCAAAAACGACTATTTCGTTGTTAATGAACATGAGTTCATGGACTCTACGTTACAATTATGGCTCCACTGAAAAAACTATAGTGCAGTTTCAACAAGAACAATTGCACTATGGAAGTTTGTATGCGTTCTGTGGCTGGTTTGCAAGTTGTCAACGTAACAGATTTTAGCAACCAGCGCTTTAAGTAAAGAATTAATTCTTTTACGATTGAGAGACGCTTCAAAAGAATGGCAGTAAGAACAAAAAATTAGTATCAAATGTTGGCTTAGACGCTTGCTTAACCTGGACCCAAGATTTGATCATATCCTGACGGCTCACAAAAGGAAGGAGCAATTCATTTTCTAAAGAAATTGTGGGCACAAATTAAAATTCACAGCCCCATTGCAAATTTAATATCATCAAATTATTCAATGGCTTGATACTGTACATGAAGGAAGTAATTTCGATCTTTGACGACTTTATAAGTGCTCACATTGTTCCGAATGAAGCAACAGATGTCCATGGAAAGATTGAATCGTTGAAATTATAATCTAGTGAAAATGGTTTCTGATCCAGAGCTTTATGCCCTAAGCTAAATATGCTTTGCTATACCACTAGCTCAAGTAAGAATAATAACTTAATTTAAAACAAAATATTTGTTAACAAGTGTTTAAATCTCTAATATTTGTACACGCAAAAAAATGTATACGATTGTTACATGAATTCTATACTTTGAGTAGATGCTTATTGATTTTACACTTTCGAATGTATAAAAATTATACTTTCGACGTTATAAATTTTATTCCTTAGGAGCAGGGTATACACAGTGTATAGAAACATGTTCAGGCAGCGCTGTCGGCACATGTATATATAAGCCCTTGATGCCCAAGCCATTGCTCATCAAGCTCATTTTGTTTTCGTAATTGCTCTTTCTATAGGAAGAGCAATTGCCATATGCATATGCGGCTCCTCCATTGACAAAGCAGACTACACTAACCAGACCAGATATTTGACATTAGAGACCAGCATGAATACATTCATTTCTAAGTATATAGTACTGTACAGTAGTCTGGTGTTCTCAAAAATACTGTACTCATTCTATACTGTACTGTATATTCAATATGTCAAAGCCTGTACAACTTTCGTACTGTTCTCACTGAAAGTGTGTGACAGTAAAAGTTGTATATTTCGGGTATGAATATCAATTCCATTCCGAACGTCACAAGGTGTACAGTAAATAAAACAAAATATACAACTGTACAAATGAGTGCTACAAATATTCAAGTCGATGTACATAAGTTCACTTCAATAAATTTTAAATGATACAACAAATTATAAATTATGTATTTTAGCTTAAATAAAACCAGAAATCATTGTTGGGTAATACCCACCCAATCGGTACCATGAATTCGCTGAATGACTTCAAGAAGTACGCTGCTGATGTTAAAGCTTAGTACGCAGATGCTCGAACAGTTCGCAACCCCAAACAGATTTAATTTTTTTCCAGTGACTCGCTTCTTAAAACGCTCTTCGGCATTTTGGGAGGTAAATGATGCGGTCATACGTATTTAAAATAAGCTGTTTTATGTTTGTTGACAATATAATCCTTTCGAAAGACAAGGCAGTTGCACAGATTTGCAGCTTGTTTTGGAATATTTCATCTGCGCAGATTCTCTCGATCATGTACAAACGCCTCTTTTTCCCTAATAGTTATCCAACATTCTTTCCTGGATCGACAACGAGGACAAGGCTCTACAAGGGCTGCTGCTGGTAATTCTGTTTGTACCAAATGGAATTCACCACCATCTGGGAGGTTGCCGTAGCTACTCCTGTTTTACTGGTGGAATGATTCGGAGGCTGTACATGTCCTTCTCCAGATCGGTAATAAAGGATTAGTCCAGCCAGACACTGCTCAGCAGCAGCGGGCGCTGACCGTCCCTCAGAAGTCTTCATCTCAGCCCCGAGCGTGACATCTCACTGTGCTCACCAAAGTCATAACCAATTATGACATCGAGGGAGCTATTTCCTTCCAGACCTTTATTTATGCAAATATTTTTATATTACCTAAATCCCTTATTATTGAATTTGCCTCTACCAATTAAATTACTACAACTTTATCTCTTCTAACTCTTGACTTGGATTTTGTGTAAATTATTGTTCTTATGGGATCTTTATATTTGAAATGTGTGAAGAAACGGTAAGAGAGAGTGAGAGGCCAATAGTTGAGAACAGGTCGTTTTAATAAATTTTATTTTTCGTCACCCGCTCTGGAAATAAAAGTCTTCCTCGCGCCGCCTGGTATTTTTCTGGTATTTTGTTTGTTCATCTGCGTACCGGCCTTTAAAACAGGGCTCGAAAAGTGTTTCCTCGACCATTGAGTTTCGCCTCTCACTGCTTAAAACGCTGTTCGAGCATCTGCGTACTAAGCTTAAGGCCAAAATAGTACCCAATGAACTAAAGCCATATGTATCAAAAGGTCGAAGCAAGGTTTGAGACCTTTTCGCGATAGTCGATAAAAGTGGATTAGAGATAACAGATGAAGGCAACAAGTGCACAAACAAGCGCCAAGGCCAATACTTTAAACGCGGCCATCTTGATATAACAGTTGACAATGAGTCGAAGAAGCTTGCACCAAGCTAGCAGTGCAGCTTCCGAAAGGGCTTTTTCGATGCTAAAACCTCATAACAGAAAAACGCTGCAGAATTGCCAATACGCCAGAAATGGTATCATGTTTTTACACACCAGTATTAATAATTTAAATAGTTAATAATTTTGTAACGATTTTAATAAAAGTTGTTAAATCAAATAAAAGTTATCGTATTTACAAGTAAGAACACTGTACATCAAAACACTGTACACAGTACTTACTTGTTGTTAAAGTCCCCAGCCACTGATAAGACTTCCGACTCCGTGACCGGACATATCGGGCTTCCAATCCTGTCCATCGGGGATGGAATGGGGCGACCTTCTGAAACAGCACTTGGACAATGCTTTCCAGGGCAGCCGGGTCTGAGGGCGACCCACTGCCGGCATTCACGCGTTTGACCACCGTTTTATAGGCTCTTCCCATGGATCATTTTTCCCAGGTCGTCGTAGAGCTTTGAGGTAGCATTCCTCTGCTATCCCGTATCGCCAGTTTGAGTGTCTTTGCACTCCTGAAGCTCGTGTTGAGGGTAAAGAGGCTTGCGGTACTCTCTCGCTTTGGACCAACCTCCTGGCTCGAAGACAGGTCCTGCGCAAGCTAGCGATTTCTCACTCCACCAGTACACTGGTGCGTGGTGGTTGCGATAGGTCTTTCGCTGCTGCAAACTTTGGTCACAGGCTTTCTCCAGTCTAGCTGCCAACTTGTTCGCGGCTTCATCTGCCGAGTCCAACTCGGAGACAGCCAAGCCTTCTAGTGCACTGGCAAAGGCCTGTGGGCTCAAAGGAGTCCTGGCGGTAAGCTGTTCTGGTATGGTCGTCGGCTGACTTGCACAGTGGCCGCCAACTGACAGCAAAATGGCCTCATGGTCGCTGGCCGTGAAAACCTCGCCTGTCCTCCAGCGTGCTGGAGGTTCGATTATCGAACCGGCCCCAGCTCTGGGGCGTCCAGCGACGCAACTGATTCAAGGAATGTTCGACTGTAGAGGGAGCCCCATTCTCGGCCCAGGCATTAAAGTCGCCTCCTATCACCACATTGCTCCGTCCTCTCAGGTCGCTGCTCAGCTCGTCCATGATCCTGCTGAAGGTCGCCAGTGATAGACTAGGGGCCAGGGACCAGCTGGACGAACTGCTGCCATCGTGTCCCGCATGAGTGGTGCCCATCTGCAGAGCCACAGTGCCGCTTTGCCTGTGCGATCCGTGACCCAGTCGTTGCTGCTTTCTACCCTGTAGGGCTCACTGAGTATCGCCACCTCAGCGCCCACTTCTCGCACCGTCTGCTTCAGGAGATCCTGCGCGGCCCTGCAGTGGTCAGATTCAACTGAATCAACTGCATGATGGTCGAGGTTTTCCGGGCCCGCTGGTTCTGGCTGAGCAGAATCTGCTTTCTGCCTGGTGCCCGGTCTCTTTCATGCCTGCCGCAGAGCAGATGGAGCATGAAGGCTCCCTCCTGCAATTGGCTGCCTTGTGCCCCTGTCCCCCACATCTTATGCAGCAGTCGCTCCTATCGACTGGGCTCTTACAATTCGCTGCAATATGCCCGGTCTCCAGGCATCTGAAGCACCTTGGGGGGCCTGCTCTTTCCCGGATCCTACAGATGGTCCATCCTATCCGCACCTCGCCCCGATGGAGGACGGCTTTCCCCAGGGAGAAAGGTAAGCTGACCACTGCCGTCTGCGACTCCGCGTAGCCTCGGCGCAGACTCCGAACTCTGATGCGTTCCGCATCGATGCCATATTGGCTTGTTATAGAAGCGCAGACTTTCTGCTCCGTTGCGATGGAGTCGATGTCTCGTATCTCCAATACGAGCAGCTTCGTCTCGTCCGAAATGGCTCGCACTGACGCTGCGTCGCCAAGCACCCTCGCGATGCTCTCCTTCATGGCCTTCGCCTTCTCGAGCAGAAGGTTGCAACACAGCTTCCCAGGTCCCACAACTGTTTGTCTTCCCTTCGAGTCACCATGGCTAGTACCTCGCTGTACGATTTCCCGCACGCCTGTACAACGACCGCATTGGGTTTTTCGCGACGCGTAGCTCTTGACTTTTTCTTTACCACCTCCCACCCGGCAACCGGAATTGCGGGGCTCGCGGTCTTCACGGTTTTCCTGGCGTCAGAGTGCGTCGCCACGCCATCTTGAGGCCCTTTTGGGGGGGATTTTTCGGGTGCTCTTCTCAGCTCAGCTCAGCTCTTCTTCTAGGGTCGACGAGGGTGCTGGCGAGCGGGCGAGCTTGCTACCTCTCCGAAATGCCGCTACAACCCCATCGGTCCCCTCTTCCCTCGGTTGGCCGGGGGATCTTGCCACCACCGATCTGCCCACGAAATAGTTTTCTACCTCCTCCATCAAGGCTAGGGGAGGCTCCCGCGCAGGCCAGATTTCCTTGACTTACGATGGGGATATACCGCCTCTCGGTCCCCAGTGCCCCTTTCGATGGGCGCCGCCGTGGCGGAGGGGTTGAAATTAGCCCGATCCTTGGCTCTACCCTTGCCGTCCCTGTAACCAGGTGCCTGAGTTTGAACTGAATTTCAAAAATTCAGACAGGGCCCGCGTATTTTGCACTTCCCAACACTTTGTGCTGTTAAGCGCGGGGGACTGCGCTGTTAAGCACGCTGTTAAGCTTGGACCCCGGCGTTGTTCAACACTGTAAACAGCAAGATCAGCTGTTGAGTGGAAAACGCGCGGGTAGCAGCTTAAGGATGCAGTGCGTGAGTGAGAGGCTTTCGTGCCTTCACTCGGTGGACGCGAGAGAGGATCCCCCCCCTGGTCCACGAACCGTCCAGCAGCCTCACCAGTCAGAGACTAGGAGATACGTCCGGAAACCCCGCCGGAACAGTGCCCTGGTACGTACCTCTGTCCCTGAGTGTCTCACGCTAATGCACAGTGCACTTTTAGGTCGCGACCGTAGCTACACTGTCTTAAATCGGGTGAACTTTCGGAGTACGGAGAAAACACAACCTGCTGCTAAGTATCACTTTCACTCTCCCCGGCTAAGGCTCTGGTAGTGAAGCGTGTGTGCCTGCCGCCGCGCCAAGCTAACTCAGCCAGTGGGAGTTGGCAGTCACATGCCGACTACTGAAGACCGACCATACGTGGTGAAGAACCACATCCCACTTGAGGTGCCCTCGCTCTAGACTAAATATGGCGGATCTAGAGAAGACAACTCGAAAAAACCCGTAATCACCGGTGTTACCGTACCGTGCCTCTGTGATGAATGGCACTACGTTAGTGTGTCTTCTAACGGTGGCTTCCTGGATACCTGGCACCTCCGGTCGGTTAAGTGCCCGATCCGGGTAGAGGCTCTACCCTGGGGATACTTCCTTCCTCACTACCGTGGGACCAACTTATGGAAACTATCGAAAATACCCCCAAGAAGCAGGGTACTCTAGCAGCCCCAAATCGAGTCAAATCGAACCTACCCGGGAGCCCGAAGATGCTATGGACATATGTCACAAAGCCTGGCACCGACAGCATCACCAAGGAAGAGGAAGAAACCCAACTCGCCTCCCCCAAAAGATGATAAACCTAAGCGGATCGCACTATCGGGCGCTGCGGAAGAGGTTGCGCAGACACCTTGCGAACGGCGTACCCATGGAGGAGGCCAAAAGGCTCGCTCAGAAGCCTATGGACCCTCCAAGGAAATACCCAGCAGGAGTGGCGCTACCACCAATAAAGAGGTAGATCGGCCAACACGACCCCAGAAGAGGCGTCGAAAAAGAGGGCCATGTACAAAACCGCGGCACCTAGTGCCCAAACGAAGGGTGATCCTGCGTGTCTTGCCGGCCACGGAGGCTCCAGCAGCTACCACAACCGCAGCAGCGGATGGGCAGACAACACAGGAGCATTCACCCCAAGTCGGTGTCATTGCCTCTTACAGGACGTTGCCAGCTCGGCGAAGATGGCGATACCCCGCCGACTACCCTGAGCATCTCCTCCTGACCAAACAACTGAACACTATTCAGTCCGCCATCCTATCGAGAGTGATGGCCCTGAGACACGGCTCTGTGAAGCCGCTGTTCTCTGGCTGTACTTTCGACCAGGGTGGATGGCCAGCATGTGGAATGCGGAGACAGCCGAGTGACTATGCACAGAGGTGCCAAAGCTACGGCTGGTGGTGGTCCCAGAGGGCTCCACGTGCCGCTGTTCATTGGGTACTTTCCGCTCCCTAACGCGGAAATGAAGACAGACGAGATCCTTAAGCTCGTCGAGGGCCAGAACAGCGGCCTGCGAGGGAGATTGGCGCGTCTTCCACGGAGAAATGAGGCAGAGCATGGCCATCATCACGACTGCGCTGGATCCTGTTTCGGCCAACTGTTTGAAGTCGCTGGCATACCAGCTGTCCTTCGTGTAAGCACGGCTACTCAAGCCAAAGGCCAGCACGCAGCCAAAGACGCAGGCGGTGGCTCTTGCTCGCAGCGGAGAAGCCCACCTGCTCCAAGGCAATGCAGGGCACGCGACAAAGCCACAAAGTACCGCTGATAGTAAAATTCGGGCAGGTGGAGAGGCAAGCGGCACCACAGTTGCCCAAGAGCCATGCCACCGAGGAAAATTATGCGCCCTCCCCTCTACGGGCGCATCTCGCGCGGAACAGGGCGCATCAACAAGGATGTGAGGCGCACACCTGAGGAGGAGGCCTTTCTGAGCACAAAGCGAGGCCATGCAAAGGCCTCGTCTGACGTCCTCTGTGAGAGGTTTGCTACAATGGACATAGCATTTATCCAGGAACCATGGGTAAATGCCGGACAAGTCCTGGGGCTAAGCACCCCATCTACTGTAAAAAAAAACAAAAAAAAAACGGCCAACCTCGCCCTAGAGCGGCTTTGTTAATAAACAAAAATCTAACCTTTGTTTCCATCAATTCATCACTGAGGACCTGGTGGCGGTTTGTTAAAATACCCACTGCCCATGGCGAGCAAGAGGCAGTGCTGGCCTCTGCATATCTACCCGGCGACACTGACGATGTACTCCGGCGGCTACCTGTGCCCTGGTAGAGTATTGCCAGAGAAACCGGGCTCCGGTGGATAAATTGCTTGCGATGCCTATGCGCAACACACGGTCTGGGGATCAGCAACATCAATAAATGAGGTGAGTACCTCTGAGTACATAATTTGTAATAACATAGGTTTACTAAATCAAGGCAGCGAGCCTACGTTTATCAATGCAATTAGAGAGGAAGTCCTCCTAACTCTCTGTAGTTTGAATATGTTGTCCGTTGTCTCAAACTGGTACGTTGCGAATGAGATCACTATGTCAGATCACCAGCACATCAGATTTGATATAGGAGGTGCCTTGCAATGTAGCCTAGTTACTAGAAATCCCAAAAACACAAACTGGGATCTTTTCTGTTTTGAACTTGAGCAATCCAGAGACTGCTCCACCCCGTCCGATACTAACACAAGTTAGAGCGAGGCTACTGTGCTTCATACAAACATTGAATCGGCATATCACGTCAGCTGTGAACAAAAAGCTCGTAAGATCAGTCGGGCTGTTCCTCAGGAACAAGAGCCTTGACGATCTAAAACAAGATGCGCGAAGGCTCTTCAATAAGGCGAGGAAAGGGAAGGTCACTTGGGATTCCTACAAATCCGCCTTAACGCTATACAACAAAGAGCTGAGAAGGTCAAACGGGCTACGTGGCGCCAACACTGCGGGCAGATTTCAACTCTCCCGGAAGCTGTTAGGCTACAAAAGCCTCTTCAAGGACCACTAAACGGCATTTGTACGTTGAAAAGCCAGATGGAACCCACACAAACAACCCAAAGGAAACGAGTAGTTCATCCTAACTACTCACTTTCCTGGGTGTGGACATGGAGCAACCCATCTCAGAAAGTGAGGCATCAACCTACCTCTGGGATTGGAGAAAGCCCACATCTGCGCATGGCTATTGTGGCAGACTCCAATGGGGCTGAAAGAAGGAACCCACCTATCTATCAGAACGTATTGGAAACATGCCCTTAGACTGTTTCATCAAAATAGCGTACAATGTGCCATACAAAGTTTTAGCCCATACAAACTCTCTGGACCAGATGGAATTTATCCATGCCTATTGCAGCGGGGACTGCACCAATTTGCACTCCCCTGGTCCGTCTATTCCGAGCTAGTCTCGTGCTTTGACACATACCAAGCAAATGGGCCAAATTAAAAGTTGTGTTTATTCCAAAGGTAGGGAAGAAAGATTCCCAACTGCCTAAATCCTATAGACCAATTAGTCTTAGCTCCTTCCTTCTTAAAACTATGGAAAAGATAATTGACTAGCACATCAGGGAAGTGAACCTCAGGCAACTTCCCCCTACATATGTACCAGTATGCGTACCAAACAGGTAAATCAACTGAGACTGCCATCCATTGCCTTTACAACAGTCATTGAAAAGGCCATTGGCTCAAGAAATAGCACTAGGTGCCTTCTAGGCATCTCAGGAGCTTTTGCCAACACGTCATAATGAGGCTATCCGTGCCTCTGTACGTAAAAAATGTCGCCACACCCATTATTAGGTGGATTCTGGAAATGCTCAAATCCAGAATCATAACTGTAGACCTAGGAGGAACCATGACCTCACTCACAGCCACAAGGGATGCCTCAAGGGTGAGTACTCTCCTCTCCTGTGGACTCTGGTCATAGGCGAGCTACTGTTTGAGCTCAACAACCTAGGGTTCCCCACTCAGGGTACGCTGACGATCTAGTCATCTATATAGTGGCCTGGCGAGTAAAACCATCTCGGACCGCATCCAGCAAGCCCTCAATATAGCCAATAGATGGTGTCAGGATAAAGGACTATCCATAAACCCGTCTAAAACTGTTCTAGTTACCAGGAAAAGGTCTCTCTCTCCGACAAGACCATCCCTAAATGGATCAACCATTGCTTGGTGGACGAAATTCACCCAGAAGACAGCTGCGGCTGCACTTACCAAAATACAACGACTGGTCTGCATAGGCATCACTGGAGCCATCCGGACATGCCCCACTGCAGCACTTGGAGTTATAACTGGCATTCCCTCTACCCATCGCTCTGAAAGGAGGCTCTGCCTGGGGCACTTGCCTCCAAAACATCACCAATATAAAAGGTGATCTAATCCGGGCATCTACGGGTACTCGAACCCCTAATAAACGAGCCCATTCTGCGTATAACTGACGAGCAGAAACCAAAACTTGTTTTCCACAGAAACTTCTGTAGTTCCGTACACCAGACACGACTGGACAACAAAATCAATATCACTGCCCAGTGGATCACAAACGTGGTACACTGACGGATCGAAATTGAAAATGGCGATACCGGGGCTGGTATTTTCGACCAAGGTTCAACAAACCATAGCCATGGGAAAGTCCCCAACCATCTTCCAAGCAGAGATACACGCCATGGAAATCTGTGCTCGTGAATGCTTTCGCAGGAATATGCAAGGCGCACGGACTTACATCTTCTCTGACTGTCAGGCGGCGCTCATAGCGCTTAGATCTTTACGATCACCTCCAGACTTGTAGAAAACTGTTTAGCAGCTGAACGCCCTTGCTCTCCAAAAACACCTTAACGGTGGGCTGGGTGCCAGGGCATGAAGGTCATATAGGCAACGAGGTGGCATAAACGGGCGATGACATCACTAATCGGTCTGAACCATTTTGTGGACTTTCGAAAGGACAAAGGGAACTGGTCAGGAAATGGGAGGAAAAGGAGATAAGTCGTCACTGGACCGACAGTGCAGGGCTAAGACAAGCCAAACAATTTCTCGTCCCCCAGATGTCGCGATCCAAACGCATCATCAATCTAAAATAGAGTGAGATTCGCACTCTAACAGGCTACCTAACAGGTCACTGCAACCTTAGGTATCACCTAAGAAATTAAAACTTTCAGAAATCGACATGTAGATTCTGTGAGCTGAGCCAGAAACAGCAGAACATGTTCTATGTGAATGCCCTCAATCAGGGACGTCGATTTCAACAACTAGAGGTGAACTTATCCCTACAGGATTTGGGAAGAGATAGACCTCAAAGTGCTCTCCTTTATCAGAAGCCTAGGAATAGGAGGCTCTAATCCGGTTGGCCACAAAAAGACCTAACATCTAGTCGCGGTGCAATAAGGCCCTAGTAATAATAATAATAATAATAATGCATGGCCGGTGAACGTCTTACCACTTCAGCCAATCGGCATCACATAAGGAAGCGTCATAAATAGCCATATGAGGACGCCATTTAAGGGGCGAGGAACATTAACCGTCTGTCTGTCTGTCTGTCCGTCTGTCGGTTTCTACGCGAACTAGTTCCTCAGTTTTTGAGCTATCTGAGCTGAAATTTTTAGCATAGTCTTATTTCTTTAGCACGCAGTATATATGTCGGAACGGCTGAAATCGGACCACTATATCCTATAGCTGCTATAGGAATGATCTCGAAATTAATGTACAAAAATTTTAATTTCTCTGTTTTTCAACGAATTTCTATAAATTTCGAGATATAGTCGTTTTCAAATTTCTAGAATTACGGTTTTAATTTCATTAAGATCGGACAACTATATCATATAGCTGCCATAGAAGGGATTTGTCGATTTATATGAAAATGTAAAATTTACGTAAAATGTAAAATTTACAAAATTTACATAATTTGACATTTTTTTTACATTACCAAAATGGATCGATTTTCAATGATCCAAATTCAGACTGCAGGTATACAAACTTCGGCTTACCTGAAGTTAGCTTTTCTCGTTTATTTTGATTTTCTGTTTTGAATAAAATACTCATTTATTTAATTATTTCAAACCACTTTATTCTGGCAAAGCGACAAGTAAAAGAAAACGGTGTCTAAGAAAGGTGCAGAAAATAAACAAAAAAACAAACACAAGCGAGAGCCGTCGCGCATGATAAAATAGCATGTGCTCTGCTCTTATCTCGCTATCAATTTTTTGCTACCGTTACTGCTACACAGAGCACAGAACTTCATTTTCTGTTATTGCAATTGCTAAAGTTTCTCAAGCGACAAAAATGCGAGCAGAGCAGAGCACATACTTTCTCTGCTACGGCTTCCGTCAAAAGAATGCTAAACCAGCGTGTGGAGAAAATGGAGAAGCTTTTAGAAGGCGTTCCGGCACTCAAGTCTAAGGCCAAGCACACACCAGCAGAGAAGCCCGCCAATATAAGTGGCTTATATAGCAAAACAATTTTTAAGATATTCAAATTAATACTAGAGCAACATATTTTATTCTTTCTGAAATAATTATCTTATAATTAATTAAATATAAAAATTTGAGCAAAAAAAGTTTTTTCCGCAACTAATTAGCGAATAATTAGTGGCCAATTTGTTTAAAAAGATTTTGAAAAGTTTGAAGTTTTCTGAGTTGACCTGCTAACTTGATGTCAACTAGCAGGGCATCTAAAATAAAACTAAAAAATTGTGCAACAATTTGTTTAATCAAAAGTTTTATTTTCCAAAATGACCTGCTAACTTGATGGACACAGAAACAAAGCCTGCGGCGTCAGGGTGCGGGTCGACCCCGCTTCCCAGTACGCTGCCGATATTCTCCCCAATGCCGCTCGCTTGACTTGAGAGGATCGTTTATCTTCCAGACGGAGCTCTGCTTGCCAGTTTTCCTGACTTTGCAGACGCTCGCAGATCCCTTCATCCTGGCGGCAGAGTGCTTATAATAAACGCCTCGTTCCTCGCCTTCCGGCTCTCCTGGGTGCTGCTTTGGGTTGGTTGGGGCGTGACCTAGCCCTGCGTCCCTTCCTGTTCTTCCCTGCCCGCCTCCGTTGATACTCCTTGGTCCTGGGTCTGCACTTTGTGGCCACAGTGTGCTGGGACAACTAAGGTCGACTCTGGGGCTACTTTTTCTAGCAGGCGACAGGTCTCTGAAGAGGTCTGTACTGCCTTGTTTACAATTGGCTTGGGACGGGTTTGCTGGAGTCGTTTGGCACCCCTGCTCAGCAGTGTCGGCAGTCCTACTGCCACGCAACTGCCTTCCAGGATGCCGCGACAGCGTCAGCTGGAGCCTTGAGCCTAGCATAGGCGTTCTTCATCCAATGGTTAATGCTGCGAACCTTATGCACGTTGACCTGCTGAGCAGGTCGTCCATCTCCACTATTTCTGGCTGGCGGGCTTTGGCCCTCTGCGTAGGGTGAGTCGGTCCGAATGGACTCTGGGAATCCCTATTTTTCGCCAGCGTTGCCCCTTCGGCAATCCTGTAGGGCAGTGGCTACCTCCATAACGGAGGGCTTTGCGACCTGTGGGGTGTCCGCTGCATCTGGGAGCCTTCTGAAAAGCCAGCAGCTGCGTTTCAGCACTTGTCGCTTCCGGAGTGGCGTCGGCTATGCAGTCGCTGGCGCCGCCGTGTTGCGTGGAATGGTGATTAGGCCTCCAGAATCCTGCCCTGACATTGCCCAGACATTCCTCAAGATGCAGCTTAATTGACCCAGCTGCCGGGCTTGCGTTTTATATCTTCCGACCGATACGGTACAGACGCAGACCAAACCGCCGGTGAAGGTGGCGCAGACGCGATTTTACCTACTGCCAGGTGTTGTTCTTTTGCCGACAATTGTGGCACAGACGCGGATCACGCAGCCGCCCAGCTTGGGACAGACGCTGCGCGGAGGGAACGTGAGAAGCATGATTTAGGGCTTCCATCGGTGGCCAAGGATTTCTCCTCGGCATAATCGATGGGGGCTGTACCGCCCCGCCTCGTTCGCCAGAGCCCCGCTTAGAGGTGTGCCGCAACGCGGAGGGGTTCGCAATTGGTCTGCTTCGTGACTTTCTCCACCACATTAGCCTCCAGTGTGCTGGGCGAGAGTTTCACTCCCCGATCCTGACGACATGCCAGGAGCTTCGAGCAGCCGCCCGCTTTACTGCCGGTCGGCAAGTGCAACCTGTAGCGGCCAGCTTTTGTCAGCGAGCACTGGCTTGATCACTATAGCCCCTTATGGGCCAAGTGTGGCGAACCCTATCGGCCGACAGCAGCGCCCATACCAGAGCGCCCACTTTCCTACACTGGTCGAACAGCTGACCAGTCGACCAGCTGGGATGACATGTCCCTTTGAGTGGGCCGCCACCTTACTAAGAGAAATTTACAACCGAAGAGAAAGTTAAGTAAAGGATAAAAAGTTCCTCCGAGAGAGTTCCTTCCACTCACCCCCTTCCGCCAAAACGCTGTCTATCATTCGGACGGTCAAGGAACGGCGGACCGGAGTCTAGTGCGCCCGGGCTGAACCCGTAGGTACAGTTGTACAGCTCTCCGTCGCGCCTACCGCACTAAAACAGGTTCATTTTCTAGCAGATGTAGCCTCTTTTATTCGTCCCCGATAAAGCACCCGGGAAACACAACCGCACTATTCAACTCACACTTCACTTTTTTCATATGTGTATGTGTTAGGGCATGTATTGGTACAGTAGAGCATCGAGGAGTGGACTGTATCACTGTGGACGGCAGTCCACGGAGTGACGATGAGCACCGAGACAGTGGTGCGCAAGGAGACTGCTATATACAGCCGTAGAGATTTTTCAAAAACGTAAGATTTTCGTAAGATTTTTCAAAAACGGATTAGTTTGGGAGAAATGTGAGTGAAACTGCGAAATTGAACATTTTGAAAATTTGAGCTATTGGGGCCGATGGAGCAAATTTCCCAAAATTTTGTATGTAGTTGTGATCTAGCTTTGACACCTCGATCATCCTGATCCGATACCCGTTAAAAAGATATTCAATAAACAAGATTTTAACGGCCTTGTTACGTCGGTGGTCGTTGTGCCTCAGTCCTTGGAGGACATAGGGCTGAGGAAGTGACCGCCCGGAAGCTGAGTTGGCCTGAGGTGAGTAGAACTCGTTCGTACGGGTTGAACGTCATATCGGGTGAGTAATTCGGTGAAGATATGCCACACGAACTGTTTTCCGTTTTCAGAGTGAATGTACTCCGGTACCCGAGCTGATGAAAAATATTCTTTCAAGGAAGTCAACCACCCTGCGGCTGTGCTTTCACATTGGTAACACATTGCAACCAAACCGATTTGGTGAAATGATCGATGCACACACTGTGTTACCAGACTTGGCCTGGGGTATGGCCCACATGAAATCGATCAACATTCTTTGCAGTGGTCTTCAGTAACCCGCTGTTGCCCCATTGGAGGTCTGGCTGTTTTGTTGAGGTTTTGCTGATTTTGCAGATTTCACAGTTCCTAACTCTTGTTGTACTTTGGTCGTCATAGATGGCCAATAGTAAAATTTCCGCTGCCGTAGGATGCCATGATGTGATCTCCAAGCTAAGTCTGCGCGAAGCTCCGCTGGAACCCCAAGTTTCATGCCCTGTCATTGTTTATCACATCATGAGTACTAAACCGAAACGTTTGTACACCACGCCCTCGGATATCTGAGTGTCTGATATTTTCCCTGCATTTTTCTCGATCCGTTGTATCAACATTTTGTACTCCGGAGATTGAAACGCGGGCGACTTGAGGTCTAGCTGTAATTCCCTGGAATCCGCTGCGGGTGTTTGAATTTCGTCCATGTGCACCCGTGAGAGTGCGTCGGGTACTACATTTAAAGCTCCCTTACGATGCTCTATTGTAAAATCAAATGCCTGTAATTTTAGACTCCATCGCGCTAGTCTCCCGATAAACTTTTCGGCCCTTAGCCATTTTAGACTAGCGTGATTGGTAACTACTTTAAGCGGCATCCCTTCTACATAAGCCCGAAATTTGCTGAAACTAATTATAACACTCCACCCGGTGTAACTATAATTTCGCTGCGCTTTGTTTAGCTTCGCCGACACATACGCAATTGGGTGTTCCCGCCGTCATCGTCAGTTTGAAATAAGACTCCTGACACCCTGCTGTAGAGGCGTCACATTGGAGTAAACGGTTTCTTGAAATCTGGTGTGAGGAGCACGGGCGCTAACACGATGTTCACTTTCAATGCCTCGAACGCTTGTATCCCCTCTTCACTCAACTCAAACTTCTTGAGTCGGTCTTTTGTTAAACACTCGTTTAGGGGTGCTGCAATTTGTGCATATTTTTGGATAAAGCACCGATACCACCCAGTCATTCCCAAGAATCTTAGCAGTTGTTTGGCGGAGGTAGTTATTGGAAAATCTTGGATAGCTTTGATCTTAGCCTGTTTGTAGCAGAATTTACTTTTCTCTACGTTGATGGTCAGTTTTGCCCGTTTTAGATAATCACTGACCTGTTGCAACATTTCCAAATGTTCTTCAAACGTCAAAGAGTACACTAGCAGATCATCCAAATAATCAAATACACTATCGCGTAGCGCGGCTGGAATTACTTTATCCATCAGCCGGCACATTCTCTGTGCAGCGTTACACAAGCCGAATGGCATGACTGTAAATTGATCTAAAGGTCTGCCGGGAACAGTAAATGCGGTTTTTTCTCTACTTTTGGCTTCCAGTGGAATCTGCCAAAAAGCGACTTTTAAATCAATTGCCGAAATATACTCATACTTGCAGCCGACTTAATAGTCCCTCAATATGTTGCAAGGGAAATGCATCTTTAATCGTCCGTGAATTTACTTTGAGCGCATCCAAACAAAGGCGGGTCTTTGTGCCCTTCTGCACCAAGGTTACTGGAGAACTCCAGCTACTGTTACTTTCTTCTATCACTCCTAACGCAATCATTCTGTCTAGTTCTGCAAACACCAATTTTTGTTTGGCTGGCGAAATCGGATAATGACGCTGTTTAATGGGTAGATTTTTTGTGTTACTTCGATGACATGTTCCTCTAAATCGGTTTTCCCAAGCCCATGACTGTACAAGATGGAAATGTGTCAACTAAATTTTGTAATATTGCCTTTGCTCCACTGTCAGTTCATGCGGAGAATACACTGTCTCTGTTCGGGTCGAAGCTTCTTCGTCTAACGTTGCTTCTACCTCCAGTTCTGCAACCTGCGCTAAACGTTGCCCAGGCAACGGCAACTGAAATTCATCCCAGAACTCAATTCCAAAATAAAACTGTTGCTGCAAGGCTGGCACAATAAAAACTCTAGCTCTTTTGCCCTTCCCACTCTTTCCCCGTGTTGTTTGTACTTCTTGCTCTTCAGTTTGCGCAACTTATGTTGTCGCCCTTGTAAAAATTCTCAGCCCCTGTTCACATGCAATTTCCATAGCGGCAGTGTCAAGTAGTGCTATTATTTTCTCCCGTCTACTTTAGTCTTGGCGAACAGGCGGGTTGGTCATCTTTAGGCTGATCACTGAAGCTATAATCTTTTCTTGGTTTTCCTTTCAGCTTCCTTATATTGGTGTATACACTGAAGTTTGTTGTCTTCCTGGTTTCTGCTGTGTCTGCGTCATGGAATATTCGTTTGCGTTCCGCCTCGTATTCTTGTTTTCGCTGGTGATACATTTGTACGGCGAAATTTTGTGCCGGGCGAGCGTTGCGACGACTTATTGTGTTGGGTAGGTCTGGTCTGAGCAGGCTTCCCAACCTTCCTGTCAGACTCCGCTGTAAAACGCTGACTCGGTGGAATGACACGAGTCGTTTTGCCGCAATAGTTGCAGGCGGTGTCATGAAATCGCGCTTGGCACCTGGCTCCTTCAGTTCCTCCGCGCCTCGATAGAAGTCCGGTGGCTTGTTACAAGTGTTATAGAATGAAAAGGAGATGTACATTCTTTCCCGGAGCCTTGTTCCCTCCTACCAAGATGCGTTTCCTGACTTCCTGTCAAATGCTTTTCCTCGCTCAAACGATGCTCCTACGTTGCTCTGAGGTAGATACCTTTGGAATACATCGACCGGATATTCTTCGGCTTCTTAGTCGTCTATTTCGTCTTCGGCGATCTCATTTATATGTTCAGGTCGAGCTCGTTTCTTCCGGATCCATTTCTTGACTCGGATTTCTTTTTATATGCCGCTAAAATATTTATTGATGAGGCCAGAATGCTCCCATTTGCGCGTTAAGATTTTCCTTCAATATTTCGACAAAGTAACCTCCGGAATCTTGTTCTTCAATTTGAATTGCAGGCTATGCATGGCTGCAATAAAATCATTAAACTCATTGTATCCTGGACGCCGTTCCATAAGTTCTTTAATGGTCACAGTCGTTTTCGGCGTTGAGAACGCCTTTCGCTGCTAGTTAAGTCGTAATATCCGAACTCAAAGTCATCGGCTCGGTCCTCCATCAACTGCCAGTACCATTTGGCTGCGGTACCACGCAATAAACAGTGAAATTTTAAAATGTGATCAAACGTGAACCCGTTCATTTCCGTTACAGTTCCTGGAACCCATCAAACTTAAGGTTCCATTTGTCCAGGAGTGTTGGTCGAGTTCGTATAGCTAGCTAAAGCTGTGTTTCCTTGTCTCTGGCGCTGGGATTGGGCTGGTTTTCAACTGCTCTCTAGGACTCGGTATTGGTTGGTTTGCTGCTGCTGATGCCTGTCTTGGTTGGCCCTGCGCTCCGTGTCTCTGAGGCGTCGAACTGACCTCTGGGTCTTCCTGGGTATTGGGCTCTCTTTGGCTGTAACGGCGGACAGTTCGGCTAATTCGGCGCCGCAGGCCGATACCTCCTGCATTTTGGCCATCCTAGTTGTCATGGTTGTCTTCATCTCAATTTTTGACACAAGCAATGCTGAGAGCATTCACATAGCCGATCATTGTCATCATTATATCTGGGTTTAGCTCCTGGTTAGTCGGAAGAATACTGGACCCTAAGTCGAGTGGTGGCCCTAAGTCGAGTGGTTCCCCTCCTACAGCTCCTTCGGAATCGTCCATAATTACGCTGCTAAACTCCTTAATTTGCTATTAAAGCTTATCGACAGGTTGTTTTCGTCAACTGGCGATAAGCCAGCTCTTGCCGGTGTTTCTGTTCTGGTTTGTCTGGCTTTCTCGCCGCCAGTGCTGATGCTCAACGGAGGTATATTAGGTGTAACCTTCTTTTCTCATCTCCTGCCATATGTTAAAATATTGTATATATATATATACGGCCGACCACCCTGCCGTGTAATCGCGGTACTTATTTGTTTGCGTTTGTTATTTAACTTTTGTAATAAGATATAGTTATACGTGCTGGCGTTGTTGGCTGTTTTGTTAAGTTATTTGTTGTTTTAATGCTTCAATATTTTGCTTGGCACCAAAAGTTTTTATGACGAATAAAAAATTGTGTAACTCAAAACGGGTGCGCTGGTACTCCTGGGTAATGGTATAGGTCAAGAATCGTCCGAAATTAAGACCCAAATAACACTTCAAATAAGCCCTATTCAAGTGAATTCAAGGATTCAACTGCCTCAACCGGAGTGATCAGTTCTTCTGCGCCCACTTGACATCTTCCCCGGAAAACACAGTACATGGGACTGCTGCTCACCCACAGGAAGGCTTGTCCGAACTCTCCCCGGTCGTCGGAAACAGGTAGACTGACTCACATGCAGACGGATGGAGCTTTATTCCAGACAGGCGAAAGGAATTTCTCCCCTGCTGAGAGACCTATTTCTGTGCCTAGTACAATGGATAGCGTCGGCCAGAGAGATAAATACTGTCGTCCCGCCCGTTAGTCGTGGTAACCGTACAGACTCGAACCTTGCGAGTGACCTGGCATAGCCTAGTACAACTGAATAGCGTCGGCTGTACGGATACGGTCATTCCCCCACCCCCCCTTCAGTACTGGATCGACAAACGATGACGAACCGCTACCCGGACCAATGATGGCGGCTATATTATGGCGATGACTGGATACTATTAAGACCGGTCGGTGGTGCGCCGTTATTCGCTTGCGACCCTGCTCTTCCTCTATTCGAACCCTTGCGAGCGACCTGGCATAGCCAGAACGACTGAATAGCGTCGGCCAGGAAGCGCAGCTAAGTTTATTTACGTTAAATATTTTAAAAATGGTCTGCACTTTTATAGAGAAGCTATTATGGTATTATTTCTTTAACGAGGAACTATGGTTAAAGTATTAGGATTTAATTTTAAATTTACAAGGGTCCTCAAAGTCAAGTGTCAATTCTAAAACTACAAGTGTCGGATCGGCATGCCTTCCGCTTCTGATACCGTCTGTGAAGTTGGTGACTTTAAATAAACATTCAGAAAAGTTATATTTGATGTATATTAAATTTACAGAAAATGTTATACAAATTGTTAGCTTATTTGACACCAAAGTGATCGGCTCTGATATCTCTAAATTCTTGAAACAGTACCAAAAATTGTTTATCTGAATACTAAGGTGTTGCTCGTAAAGAGAATGAGTTTTGGCAACAAAGGAGGCAAGGATATTGTGTCGTTGTGCTTCAGTCCTTGAGGACATAGGGCTAAGGAAGGCTGCCCGGAAAACAGACACGATTTGTGCAGCTGAGCTCGCCGGATTATCGCCGTAATCAGAACATTTATTTACGTGCCTGAAAAATAGAAGGCAGTTCGTTTGTCGTCTGTCTTTCTGTCCACATTGCCAGCAAGCAGATTTATGCTCGTCAAACACCGGGTTATGTTTTGGCCATTTTCCTCCCATTCGCAAACTTCAGCCCCGTTGATCGTCGCGGACAGTGCAATACGATCCCCTGTTGTTCATGTCGTTCGTCAAAAGTTATGTCATTTTCTTGACCCAGTCTTCCATTCGTACCTAATGCCCTCTTTAAATAGGTTTCTACCAATGCATATTTGATGGTTTAAGTTCACATTACAAATTTATTATCAAGGTTGTTCAATTGTGTATTGACATTAAAGCAGTCAAAGGAGGGTTTGCATAATGATTTAAAATGTGTAGGTAATATTTAAGGAGTTAAAATTAACATAACTCAATTTTTGATCTATAGTCATTAACGAGTAAGATAAATGGAATAGTGTGAAAAAAAATGGCGTTTAGACGTGGGTAAATAATTAAATTTGAGCCTGAGATAAAAGAAAACAAAAAGTGGTTGAATCTACTACTAACAAAAGGCTATTACACCAATCTGTATTAGGTAAAAATATTTCTCAGTGGAGGTATTGGTTTGTACATAAATATATATAGTGACATATCCACAGTCCTATAAGACTCCGCATAATAACATATACACAGTCCATAGTACTTCGAATATTCCATCACTTTATGTAAACATATCATAACCGAATATTCCCATTATTTTATAAAAACATCATACCCTTATATTCCCATCAATTTATATATCCCACACTTGTAACAGGACACTAAGCGAAGGCTAACGAAAGTCCTCAAAATCATAGTCCCAGTCGTAGACTAAACAACTCCTCCAATTGTCACGATCACACGTTCGAAGGCAATCAAAGTTCGGCTCGCAAACAGGAAACCCAATTCCAATTCAAAGTCAGAACAAAGTCATTAAATCAGAGCACTTGTATCCAAGAGCCAAGGCACTTGTATCCAAGAGTAAATAAAGATTCACCAAGCGAAAATCAAAGCTCACTCAGAATAATAACTCACCCAAAATTAGAAAGCTCGAGACCGAGGCTTGATCGTCAAGTAAATTAGAATCCGAATTACGTTCAGTTTTAGACCTCAATATAAATGGTTGGTGTTCACAACATAAGTAAAACTTGTATTAATCATTTGAAAAAATAAAATTATATTTTTATTAAACTGAGTTGCAGACTTATAATTGTCGCAGTCGGTAGGATCTTAAACTAAAGTACTGACTCAACTAAAAAGGATATAACTAAACAACTAGTAACTTTGATCGGCGAAGTGAATAAAGTGAATTAAATTGAGATCCGCAAAAGAATCTACGTGTAGTGCAGTGACATAAAACCTACGTTTAGTCACACAGATAACTAAAATATGCTTTACGGTCGGAGATTAAATATTCTAAAACCAAAAACATCTACGTGTAGTGCAGTGACATAAAACCTACGTAGTCACACAGATAACTAAAAATCCTTACGGTCAGAGACTTAATATTCTGCAAAACCAAAACCAACCAAAACCAATCCAAATGGCAGTTCCCCAGTTGTCCGAAGGTCATTGAACCAGCTGTCCCAATGGATGGAACCCCAGGAAAACTCTGTGATTTATTAACGAGGTTGAGTTTCTACTTCAAATGTATCCAACCCAGGAGCCGAAGGCGCACGTCATCTTCGAGCCATAAGAAGGAAGGCCATAGATTCAGCAGCAGAAACAGTCGCCCAGGCCGGAGCGAATATGGCCTTAGCATTGTGATCTGGCTGCTATGGCCATACGAGACAATCATCAAAAATTGGGAGGGACGCAGTTTAAAGGAAGCATCAGTAAGTTCATAACTGAGCTTGAAAAATCAAATTGACTCTAACTGGGAACACTTTGATTCCGGATTCCTAGGGTGTTGACACAGTCTTTGGTATAAAAGACCCGGTTTACCAGTACCAAGCAAGTCAAAACCAGCAAGCCCGGAGATCACTAAACGCCTCGTCCCTAGTTCGGAAACCACCAACGGTCCTAACCAGAAAAACCACGTCAGTTCGGAGTGCAATAGTAACATCAAAGACCTTGCACCTAAGACTTAAAGGACTATGGGCCCTAAGACGTCCAAGGTGGACGATAGCACGGCCAACGTCATTAACGCTAATAAGATAGAGTGTGTCAAAGATGTATGACGTAAAAGGTAATATGAAAAATAAAAGTGGTTTAAACTACTACTAACAATAGGCTTTTAAATATAAAATTATATTGTAGATTCAAAGATCTGTATTAGGTTAAAATATTTCTCCCAGTGGAGGTGTAGGTTTGCACATAACATATATATATATATATATGGGTTTGTTGAGTGGTTAGGAATCTGGGTTCCGTAGAGCTACCCTCTTTAAAGGTCCAACGACGAGATTCCCGGTCGAACTGGGCTGTAGTATTTGGGTTAACATATATTGATATTTATGTGCATGGGTAAATGTGGGTTTTTAAATAGTAACATATTACACGAGAAAAAAAACTTAGAGGAAAATAGATATATAAAAAACTAAGAAGCCTGTAGCGGAGTGGTCATTTGACGAGGGTGTCGTCTTCACTTTGTTTCACTTGGTAGAGGGACGGATGTACATTGGTATGCGCACTTATATATATATATATATATATTCATGTTTAGATGGAGTCAGTATCTACTGCTCAAGTATGGACTGAGGCATGGGTATCCGAAGACAAGCAGACACAATCACCAGTGTAAGTTTGTGGGCTGGATTTCACTACACGGAAACTATTTTGTTTGAGTTAGCTTTTATGCATTTATTGATTTGATTTGTTTACAGTTAAGTTATCTATTTTCTTAGTAAGTTTTCTTCTTTAAAGTTTAATTTATAATGTTTATGGGTGGTCTTAAATGTTTTAAGTTATATTATTGTGGCCTCTTCCGGGACATCCTTCGGAGTGGTTACTTGTGGTCGCTGGACCAGTTGTTTGCAAGGCACACGACTTTCTAGTTCGTGTCGACGGTCACGATTTCCTGGATCGTCTTCTTGTATGTGTTAAGTCCTTTTAGCAGTAGGCTAATGAGCATCATCCCAGCCATGAACACTCAGTACTTTGTAAGCCTGTACATTTCATCTTTATGGTCGACAACTCTATATTATAATGACGTTACGCTATCGTCCACCTTGGACGTCTTGGAGCCCATAGTCCTTAAGTCTTAGGTGGGTCTTTGATGTTTATTGCACTGAACTGACGTGGTTTTTTTCTGGTTAGGACCGTTGGTGGTTTTCCGAACTAGGACGAGGCGCGTTTTAGTGATCTCCACGAAGGCTTGCTGGTTTTTGACTTGCTTGGTACTGGTAAACCGGGGTCTTTTATACCAAAGACTGTGTCAACTTTTCCCTAGGAATCACCGGAATCAAAAGTGTTCCCAGTTAGAGTCAATTTGATTTTCAAGCTCAGTTATGAACTTACTGATGCTTCCTTTAAACTGCGTCCCTCCCAATTTTTTGATGATTGTCTCGTATGGCCTGTGGTCCTTGAATGCAATGGCTAAGGTACAATTGTTGTTCCGGCCTCAAGGACTGTTTGCCATGAATCTATGGCCTTCCTTCTTATGGTCTGAAGATGACGTGCGCCTGCTTCTGCCCTGGGTTGATATTTGAAGAGAAACTCAACCGTTAATAAATCCTGAGAGTTTTCCTGGGGTTCATCCATTGGGACAGCAGATTCAAGTGACCTTTCACAACTGGGGAACTGCCATTTGATTGGTTTTTGGTTATTTTTGGTTTTGCAGAATATTAAGTCTCTGACCGTAAAGGATTTTTTAGTTATCTGTGTGACTACTAATGTAGGTTTTATGTCACTGCACTACACACGTAGATGTTTTGGTTTTTTCAGAATATTTAATCTCCGACCGTAAAGCATATTTTAGTTATCTGTGTGACTAAACGTAGGTTTTATGTCACTGCACTACACACGTAGATTCTTTTATGGGATCTCAATTTAATTCACTTTATTCACTTTGCCGATCAAGGATTACTAGTTGTTTAGTTATATCCCTTTTAGTTGATCAGTACTTAGTTTAAGATCCTACCGACTGCGACAATTATAAGTCTGCAACTCCAGTTTAATAAAAAAATATAATTTTATTTTTTTCAAATGATTATTACAAGTTTTACTTATGTTGTGAAGAACACCAACCATTTATATTGAGGTCTAAAACTGAACGTAATTCGGGATTCTAATTTACTTGACGATCAAGCCTCGGTCTCGAGCTTTTCTAATTTTGGGTGAGTTGTGAAATTATTCTGAGTGAGCTTTTGATTTTCGCTTGAGTGAATCTTTATTTACTCTTGGATACAAGTGCCTTGGCTCTTGGATACAAGTGCTCTCTTTGATTTAATGACTTTGTTCTGACTTTGAATTGGAATTGAGTTTCCTGTCGAGCTGAACTTTGATTTTCGAACGTGATCGTGACAATTGAGGAGTTGTTTAGTCTACGACTGGGACTATGATTTTGGGACTTTCCGTTAGCCTCGTTTGTAGTGTCCTGTTACAAGTGTGGGATATATAAATTGATGGGAATATAAGGGTATGATGTTTTTACATAAAATAATGGGAATATTCGGTTATGATATGTTTACATAAAGTGATGGAATATTCGAAGTACTATGGGACTGTGTATATGTTATTATGCGGAGTCTTATAGGACTGTGGATATGTCACTATATATATTTATGTGCAAACCAATACCTCCACTGAGAGAAATATTTTTACCTAATACAGATTGGTGTAATAGCCTTTTGTTAGTAGTAGATTCAACCACTTTTTTTGTTTTCTTTTATCTCAGAGCTCAAATTTAATTACTTTTTACCCACGTCTAAACATACATTTTTTTTCTACACTATTCCATTTATCTTACTCGCGTTAATGACACTATAGATCAAAAATTGAGTTATGTTAATTTTAACTCACTTAAATATTACCTACACATTTTAAATCATTAACACTGGCTATACCAAACCCTCCCTTTGACACACTTTAATGTCCAATACACAATTGAACAACCTTTATAATGAATTTGTAATGTGAACTTAAACCATCAAAATATGCATTGGTAGAAACCCATTTAAAGAGGGGCATTGGTACGAATGGAAGACTGGGTCAAGAAAATGACATAACTTTTGACGAACGACATGAACAACAGGGGATCGTATTGCACTGTCCGCGACGATCCAACGGGGCACGAAGTTTGCGAATGGGGAGGAAAATGGCCAAAACATAGCCCGATTGTTTTCACGATCATAAATCTGCTTGCGGGGCAATGTGGACAGAAAGACAGACGACGAACGAACTCTTCTATTTTTCAGGCACGTAAATAAATGTTCTGATTACGGCGATAATCCGGCGAGCTCAGCTGCACAAATCGTGTCTGTTTTCCGGGCGGCCACTTCCTTAGCCCTATGTCCTCCAAGGACTGAAGCACAACGACACAATATCCTTGCCTCCTTTGTTGCCAAAAACTCATTTTCTTTTACGAGCAACACCTTAGTATTCAGATAAACAATTTTTGGTACTGTTTCAAGAATTTAGAGATATCAGAGCAGATCACTTTGGTGTCAAAATAAGCTAACAATTTGTATAACATTTTCTGTAAATTTAATATACACATCAAATATAACTTTTCTGAATGTTTATTTAAAGTCACCAACTTCACAGACGGTAGTATCAGAAGCGGAATGCATGCCGATCCGACACTTGTAGTTTTAGAATTGACGTTTGACTTTTGAGTGACCCCTTGTAAATTTTAAAATTAAATCCTAATACTTTAACCATAGTTCCTCGTTAAAAGAAATAATACCATAATAGCTTCTCTATAAAAGTGCAGACCATTTTTGAAATATTTTACGTAATAACTTAGCTGCGCTTCCTGGCCGACGCTATTCAGTCGTTCAGGCTATGCCAGGTCGCTCGCAAGGTTCGAATAGAGGAAGAGCAGGGTCGCAAGCGAATAACGGCGCACCACCGACCGGTCTTAATAGTATCCAGTCATCGCCAATATAGCCGCCATCATCGGTTGGGGTAGCGGTTCGTCATCGTTTGTCGATCCAGTACTGAAGGGGTGGTGGAATGACCGTATCCGTACAGCCGACGCTATTCAGCTGTACTAGCTATGCCAGGTCACCGCAAGGTTCGAGTCTGTACGGTTACGACTAACGGGCGGGTCGACAGTATTTATCTCTGGCCGACGCTATCCATTGTACTAGGCACAGAAATAGGTCTCTCTAGCAGGGAGGAAATTTCTTTCGCCTGTCTGGAATAAAGCTCCATCCGTCTGCATGTGAGTCAGTCTACCTGTTTCCGACGACAGGGGAGGGGTTCGGACAAGCCTTCCTGTGGGTGAGCAGCAGTTCAATGTACTGTGTTTTCCCGGGAAGAGGTCAAGTGGGCGCAGAAGGAACTGATCACTCCGGTTGAGGGCAGTTGAATCCTTGAATTCACTTGAATATGGCTTATTTGAAGTGTTATTTGGGTCTTAATTTCGGACGATTCTTGAACTATACCAATACCCAAGAGTACCAGCGCACCCCGTTTTGAATTACACAATTTTTATTCGTCATAACTTTTGCTGCCAAGCAAAAATACTGAGGCATTAAAAACAACAAATAACTTAACAAAAGCCAACAACGCGCAAGCACGTATAACTATATCTTATTACAAAAGTTAAATAACAAACGCAAACAAATAAGTACCGCGATTACACGGCAGGGTGGTCGGCCGTATATATATATATACAATATTTTAAGATATGGCAGGAGATGAGAAAAAGAAGAAGGTTACACCTAATATACCTCCGTTGAGGACTTTCCGAGCATCAACACTGGCGGCGAGAGAAGCCAGACAAACCAGAACAGAAACACCGGCAAGAGCTAGCTTATCGCCAGTTGACAAAAACAACCAGTCGATAAGCTTTAATAGCAAATTAAATAACTTAGGAAGTTTAGCAGACTGCAGCAGCGTAATTATGGACGATTCCGAAGGGGCTGTAGGAGGGGAACAACTCGACTTAGGGCCACCACTCGACTTAGGGTCCAGTATTCTTCCGACTAACCAGGGAGCTAAACCCAGATATAATGATGACAATGATCGGCTATAGCGAATGCTCTCAGCATTGCTTGTGTCAAAAATTGAGATGAAGACAACAATGACAACTAGGATGGCCAAAATGCAGGAGGAAGTCGTCAGCCTGCGGCGCCAATTAGCCGAACTGTCCGCCGTACAGCCAAAGGAGAGCCCAATACCCAGGGAAAACCCCGAGGTCAGTTCGACGCCTCAGAGACACGGAGCGCAGCAGGGCCAACCAAGACAGGCATCAGCAGCAGCAATCCAACCAATACCGAGTCCTAGAGAGGTAGCAGTTGAAAACCAGCCCAATCCCAGCGCCAGAGACAAGGAAACACAGCTTTAGCAGCTATACAGGAACTCGACCAACACTCCTGGACAAATGGAACCTTAAGTTTGATGGGTTCAGGAACTGTAACGGAAATGAACGGGTTCACGTTTGATCACATTTTTAAAGAATTTCACTGTTTATTGCGTGGTACCGCAGCCAAATGGTACTGGCAGTTGATGGAGGACCGAGCCGATGACTTTGAGATCGGATATTACGACTTAACTAGCGAAATGACCAAGGCGTTCTCAACGCCCGAAAACGACTACGTGACCATTAAAGAACTTATGGAACGGCGTCCAGGATACAATGAGGGTTTTAATGATTTTATTGCAGCCATGCATAGCCTGCAATTCAAATTGAAGAACAAGATTCCGGAGGTTAACTTTGTCGAAATATTGAAGGAAAATCTTAACGCCCAAATGGGAGCATTCCTACTGGCCTCATCAATAAATATTTTAGCGGCATATAAAAAAGAAGAAATCCGAGTCAAGAAATGGATCCGGAAGAAACGAGCTCGACCTAGACATATAAATGAGATCGCCGAAGACGAAATAGACGACTAAGAAGCCGAAGAATATCCGGTCGATGTATTCCAAAGGAGCCGTCTACCTCAGAGCAACGTAGGAGCATCGTTTGAGCGAGGAAAAGCATTTGACAGGAAGTCAGGGGGAAACGCATCTTGAGGTAGGAGGGAACAAGGCTCCGGGAAAGAATGTACATCTCCTTTTCATACCTACCTATGTTACACTTGTAACAAGCCACCGGACTTCTATCGGAAACGCGGAGGAACTGAAGGAGCCAGGTGCCAAGCGCGATTTCATGACACCGCCTGCAACTATTGCGGCAAAAACGACTCGTGTCATTCCAACGAGTCAGCGTTTTTACAGCAGAGTCTGACAGGAAGGTTGGGGAAGCCTGCTCAGACCAGACCTACCCCAACACAATAAGTCGTCGCAACGCTCGCCCGGCACAAAATTTCGCCGTACAAAATGTATCACCAGCGAAAACAAGAATACGAGGCGGAACGCAAACGAATATTCCATGACGAAGACACAACAGAAACCAGGAAAGACAACAAACTTCAGTGTATACACCAATATAAGGAAGCTGAAAGGAAAACCAAGAAAAAGATTATAGCTTCAGTGATCAGCCTGAAAGATGACAATCGCCTGTTCGCCAAGACTAAAGTAGACGGGGAGAAAATAATAGCACTACTTGACACTGCCGCTAGTGGAAATTGCATGTGAACAGGGGCTGAGGAATTTTTACAAGGGCGACAACATAAGTTGCGCAAACTGAAGAGGCAAGAAGTACAAACAACTTACGGGGGAAAGAGTGGGAAGGGGAAACAAAAGAGCTAGAGTTTATAATAGTGCCAGCCTTGCAGCAACAGTTTTATTTTGGAATTGAGTTCTGGGATGAATTTCAGTTGCCGTTGCCTGGGCAACGTTTAGCGCAGGTTGCAGAACTGGAGGTAGGAGCAACGTTTGACGAAGAAGCTTCGACCCGAACAGAGACAGTGTATTCTCCGCATGAACTGACAGTGGAGCAAAAGGCAATATTACAAAATTTAGTTGACACATTTCCATCTTGTACAGACATGGGCTTGGGAAAAACCGATTTTGAAGAATATGTCATCGAAGTAACACAAAAAAATCTACCCATTAAACAGCGTCCTTATCCGATGTCGCCAGCCAAACAAAAATTGGTGTTTGCAGAACTAGACAGAATGATTGCGTTAGGAGTGATAGAAGAAAGTAACAGTAGCTGGAGTTCTCCAGTAACCTTGCAGAAGGGCACAAAGACCCGCCTTTGTTTGGATGCGCTCAAAGTAAATTCACGGACGATTAAAGATGCATTTCTTGCAACATATTGAGGGACTATTAAGTCGGCTGCAAGTATGAGTATATTTCGGCAATTGATTTAAAGTCGCTTTTGGCAGATTCCACTGGAAGCCAAAGTAGAGAAAAACCGCATTTACTGTTCCCGGCAGACCTTAGATCAATTTACAGTCATGCCATTCGGCTTGTGTAACGCTGCACAGAGAATGTGCCGGCTGATGGACAAAGTAATTCCAGCCAGCTACGCGATAGTGTATTTGATTATTTGGATGATCTGCTAGTGTACTTTGACGTTTGAAGAACATTTGGAACAAGGTAAACAGGCAAACTGACCATAATTAAATTGATCGAGAAGATAATTTTCCAATAACTACCTCCGCCAAACAACTGCTAAGATTCTTGGGAATGACTGGGTGGTATCGGTGCTTTATCCAAAAATATGCACAAATTGCAGCACCCCTAAACGAGTGTTTAACAAAAGACCGACTCAAGAAGTTTGAGTTGAGTGAAGAGGGATGCTGTTCGAGGCATTGAAAGTGAACATCGTGTTAGCGCCCGTGCTCCTCACACCAGATTTCAAGAAACCGTTTACTATCCAATGACGCCTCTACAACGGGAGTGTCGGGAGTCTTATTTCAAACTGACGATGACGGCGGGGAACACCCAATTGCGTATGTGTCGGCGAAGCTAAACAAAGCGCAGCGAAATTATAGTTACACCGAATTGGAGTGTTATAATTAGTTTCAGCAAATTTCGGGCTTATGTAGAAGGGATGCCGCTTAAAGTAGTTACCAATCACGCTAGTCTAAAATGGCTAAGGGGCCGAAAGGATTTATCCGGGAGACTAGCGATGGAGTCTAAAATTACAGGCATTTGATTTTACAATAGAGCATCGTAAGGGAGCTTTAAATGTAGTACCCGACGCACTCTCACGGGTGCACATGGACGAAATTCAAACACCCGCAGCGGATTCCAGGGAATTACAGCTAGACCTCAAGTCGCCCGCGTTTCAATCTCCGGAGTACAAAATGTTGATACAACGGATCGAGAAAAATGCAGGGAAAATATCAGACACTCAGATATCCGAGGGCGTGGTGTACAAACGTTTCGGTTTTAGTACCATGATGTGATAAACAATGACAGGGCATGGAAACTTGGGGTTCCATGCTTCGCGCAGACTTAGCTTGGAGATCACATCATGGCATCACCTGGCAGCGGAAATTTTACTATTGGCCATCTATGACGACCAAAGTACAACAAGAAGTTAGGAACTGTGAAATCTGCAAAATCAGCAAAACCTCCAACAAAACAGCCAGACCTCCAATGGGCCAACAGCGGATTACTGAAAGACCACTGCAAAGAATGTTGATCGATTTCATGGGGCCATACCCCAGGCCAAAGTCTGGTAACACAGTGTGTATCGATCATTTCACCAAATCGGTTTGCTGCAATGTGTTACCAATGTGAAAGCTACCGCCGCGGGGTGGTTGACTTCCTTGAAAAGAATATTTTCATCAGCTCGGAGTACCGGAGTACATTCACTCTGAAAACGGAAAACAGTTCGTGTGGCATATCTTCACCGAATTACTCACCCGATATGACGTTCAACCCGTACGAACGGAGTTCTACTCACCTCAGGCCAACTCAGCTTCCGGCGGTCACTTCTCAGCCCTATGTCCTCCAAGGACTGAGGCACAACGACTTCACCGACGTAACAAGCCGTTAAAATCTTGTTTATTGAATATCTTTTTAACGGAGTATCGGATCAGGATGATCGAGGTGTCAAAGCTAGATCACAACTACATACAAAATTTTGGGAAATTTGTCCATCGGCCCAATAGCTCAAATTTTCAAAATGTTCAATTTCGCAGTTTCACTCACATTTCTCCCAAACTAATCCGTTTTGAAAAATCTTACGAAAATCTTACGTTTTGAAAAAATCTCTACGGCTGTATATAGTAGTCTCCTTGCGCACCACTGTCTCGGTGCTCATCGTCACCCGTGGACTGCCGTCCACAGTGATACAGTCCACTCCTCGATGCTCTACTGTACCAATACATGCCCTAACACACACATATGAAAAAGTGAAGTGTGAGTTGAATAGTGCGGCTGTTTCGGTGCTTTATCGGGGACGAATAAAAGAGGCTACATCTGCTAGAAAATGAACCTGTTTTAGTGCGGTAGGCGCGACGGAGAGCTGTACAACTGTACCTACGGGTTCAGCCCGCGCACTAGGACTCCGGTCCGCCGTTCCTTGACCGTCCGAATGATAGACAGCGTTTTGGCGGAAGGGGGAGTGGAAGGAACTCTCTCGGAGGAACTTTTATCCTTTACTTAACTTTCTCGGTTGTAAATTTTCTTAGTAAGGTGGCGGCCCACTCAAAGGGACATGTCATCCAGCTGGTCGACTGGTCAGCTGTCTGACCAGTGTAGGAAAGTGGGCGCTCTGGTATGGGCGCTGCTGTCGGCCGATAGGGTTCGCTACACTTGGCCCATAAGGGCTATAGTGATCGCCAGTGCTCGCTGACAAAGCTGGCCGCTACAGGTTGCACTTGCCGACCGGCGCAAAGCGGGCGGCTGCTCGAAGCCCTGGCATGTCAGGATCGGGAGTGAAACTCTCGCCCAGCACACTGGAGGCTAATGTGGTGGAGAAAGTCACGAAGCAGACTAATTGCGAACCCCTCCGCGTTGCGGCACACCTCTAAGCGGGGCTCTGGCGAACGAGGCGGGCGGCGCCCCATCGATTATGCCGAGGAGAAATCCTGGCCACCGATGGAAGCCCTAAATCATGCTTCACGCCCCTCCGCGCAGTCTGTCCTAAGCTGGGCGGCTGCGTGATCCGCGTCTGTGCCACAATTGTCGGCAAAAGAACAACACCTGGCAGTAGGTAAATCGCGTCTGCGCCACCTTCACCGGCGGTTTGGTCTGCGTCTGTACCGTATCGGTCGGAAGATATAAAACGCAAGCCCGGCAGCTGGGTCAATTAAGCTGCATCTTGAGGAATGTCTGGGCAATGTCAGGGCAAGGATTCTGGAGGCCCTAATCACCATTCCACGCAACACGGCGGCGCCGGCGGCACACTTGGCCGACGCCACTCCGGAAGCGACAAGTGCTGAAACGCAGCTGCTAGCTTTTCAGAAAGGCTCCCAGATGCAGCGGACACCCCCCACAGGTCGCAAAAAGCCCTCCGTTATGGAGGTAGCCACTGCCCCCTACAGGATTGCCGAAGGGGGCAACGCTGGCGAAAGAAATAGGGATTCCCAGAGTCCATTCGGACCGACTCACCCTACGCAGAGGGCCAAAGCCCGCCAGCCAGAAATAGTGGAGATGGACGACCTGCTCAGCAAGGTCAACGTGCATAAGGTTCGCAGCATTAACCATTGGATGAAGAACGCCTATGCTAGGCTCAAGGAGCTCCAGCTGACGCTGTCGCGGCATCCTGGAAGGCAGTTGCGTGGCAGTAGGACTGCCGACACTGCTGAGCAGGGGTGCCAAACGACTCCAGCACAAACCCGTCCCAAGCCAATTGTAAACAAGGCAGTACAGACCTCTTCGAGAGACCTGTCGCCTGCTAGAAAAAGTAGCCCCAGAGTCGACCTTAGTTGTCCCAACACTGATGGCCACCAAAGTGCGAACCCAGGACCAAGGAGTATCAACGGAGGCGGGCAGGGAAGAACAGGAAGGGACGCAGGGCTAGGTCACGCCCCAACCAACCCAAAGCGAGCACCCAGGAGAGACGGAAGAGAGCGAGGAACGAGGCGTTTATTATAAGCACTCTGCCGCCAGGATGGAAGGGATCTGCGAGAGCGTCTGCAAAGTCAGGAAAACTGGCAAAGCAGAGCTCCGTCTGGAGATTAAACGATCCTCTCAAGTCCAAGCGAGCGGCATTGGGGAGAATATCGGCAGCGTACTGGGAAGCGGGGTCTCGACCCGCACCCTGACGCCGCAGGCTTTGTTTCTGTGTCCATCAAGTTAGCAGGTCAATTTTGGAAAATAAAACTTTTGATTAAACAAATTGTTGCACAATTTTTTAGTTTTTATTTTTAGATGCCCTGCTTAGTTGACATCAAGTTAGCAGGTCAACTCCAGAAAACTTCAAACTTTTCCAAAATCTTTTTTAAACAGAATTGGCCACTAATTATTCGCTAATTAGTTGCGGAAAAAAACATTTTTTTTGCTCAAATTTTTATATTTAATTAATTATAAGATAATTATTTCAGAAAGAATAAAATATGTTGCTCTAGTATTAATTTGAATATCTTAAAATTGTTTTATATATAAGCCACTTATATTGGCGGGCTTCTGCTGGTGTGTGCTTGGGCCTTAGACTTGAGTGCCGGAACGCCTTCTAAAAGCTTCTCCATTTTCTCCACACGCTGGTTTAGCATTCTTTTGACGGGAAGTCAGCAGAGAAAGTATGTGCTCTTGCTCATTTTGCATTTTTGTCGCTTGAGAAACTTTAGCAATTGCAATAACAGAAAATGAAGTTCTGTGCCTGTGTAGCAGTAACGGTAGCAAAATTGATAGCGAGATAAGAGCAGAGCACATGTTATTTTATCATGCGCGATTTGCCTGCTTGTGTTTGTTTTTGTTTATTTTCTGCACCTTTCTTAGACACCGTTTTCTTTTACTTGTCGCTTTGCCAGAATAAAGTGGTTTGAAATAATTAAATAAATAAGAGTATTTTATTCAAAAACAGAAAATCAAAATAAACGAGAAAGAAAGCTAACTTCGGTAAGCCGAAGTTTGTATACCCTTGCAGTCTGAATTTGGATCATTGAAAATCGATCCATTTTGGTAATGTAAAAAAAAAATGTCAAATTATGTAAATTTTGTAAATTTTACATTTTACACGTAGAATTTTACATTTTCATATAAATCGACAAATCCCTTCTATGGCAGCTATATGATATAGTTGTCCGATCTTAATGAAATTAAAACCGTAATTCTAGAAATTTAGAAAACGACTATATCTCGAAATTTATAGAAATTCGTTGAAAAACAGAGAAATTAAAAATTTTTGTACATTAATTTCGAGATCATTCCTATGGCAGCTATAGGATATAGTGGTCCGATTTCGGCCGTTCCGACATATATACTGCGTGCTAAAGAAATAAGACTATACAAAATTTCAGCTCAGATAGCTCAAAACTGAGGAACTAGTTCGCGTAGAAACCGACAGACGGACAGACAGACAGACAGATTTGTTATCGTTCCTCGCCCCTTAAATGGCGTCCCCTATATGGCTTATGACGCTTCCTTATGTGATGCCGATTGGCTGAAGTGGTAAGACGTTCACCGGCCATGCATTATTATTATTATTATTATTACTAGGGCCTTATTGCACCGCGACTAGATGTTAGGTCTTTTGTGCCGGCCTGTAGGATTAAGGTAGAGCCTCTATTCCTAGGCTTCTGATAAAGGAGAGCACTTTGGCGAGGTCTATCTCTTCCCAAATCCTGTAGGGGATAAGTTCACCTCCTAGTTGTTGAAATCGACGTCTGATTAATGAGGGCATTCACATAGAACATGTTCTGCTGTTTCTGGCTCCAGCTCACAGAATCTACATGTGTCGATTTCTGAAAGTTTTAATTTCTTAAGGTGATACCCTAAGGTTGCAGTGACCTGTTAGGTAGCCTGTTAGAGTGAATCTCACTCTATTTTAGATTGATGATGCGTTTGATCGCGACATCTGGGGACGAGAAATTGTTTGGCTTGTCTCAGCCCTGCACTGTCGGTCCAGTGACGACTTATCTCCTTTTCCTCCCATTTCCTGACTAGTTCCCTTTGTGTCCTTTCGAAAGTCCACAAAATGGTTCAGGGCCGATTAGTGATGTCATCGCCCCGCGTTATGCCACCTCGTTGCCTATATGACCTTCATGCCCTGGCACCCAGCCCACCGTTAAGGTGTTTTTGGAGGCAAGGGCGTTCAGCTGCTGGAAACAGTTTTCACAAGTCTGGAGGTGATCGTAAAGATCTAAGCGCTATGAGCGCCGCCTGACAGTCAGAGAAGATGTAAGTCCGTGCGCCTTGCATATTCCCTGCGAAGACATTCACGAGCACAGATTTCCATGGCGTGTATCTCTGCTTGGAAGATGGTTGGGACTTTCCCATGGCTATGGATTTGTTGAACCTTGGTCCGAAAATACCAGCCCCGGTGTCGCCATTTTCCAATTTTCGATCCGTCAGTGTACCACGTTTGTGATCCACTGGGCAGAGATATTGATTTTGTTGTCCAGTCGTGTCTGGTGTACAGAACTACAGAGAAGTTTCTGTGGAAAACAAGTTTTGGTTTCTGCTCGTCAGTTATACGCAGAATGGGCTCGTTTATTAGGGTTCGAGTACCCGTAGATGCCCAGTTAGATCACCCCTTTTTATATTGATGTTTTGGAGGCGAAGTGCCCCTGCAGGCAGGCCTCCTTTTCAGGGCGATGGGTAGAGGGGGAATGCTAGTTATAACTCCAAGTGCTGCAGGGCATGTCCGGATGGCTCCAGTGATGCCTATGCAGACCAGTCGTTGTATTTTGCGGGTGCACAGCTGTCTTCTGGGTAGATTTCGTCCACCAAGCAATGGTTGATCCATTTAGGGATGGTCTTGTCGGAGAGAGAGAGACCTTTTCCTGGTAACTAGAACAGTTTTAGACGGGTTTATGGATAGTCCTTTATCCTGACACCATCTATTGGCTATATTGAGGGCTTGCTGGATGCGGTCCGAGATGGTTTGCTCATGCCAGCCCACTATATAGATGACTAGATCGTCAGCGTACCCTGAGTGGGGAACCCTAGGTTGTTGAGCTCAAACAGTAGCTCGCCTATGACCAGAGTCCACAGGAGAGGAGAGAGTACTCACCCTTGAGGGCATCCCCTTGTGGCTGTGAGTGAGGTCATGGTTCCTCCTAGGTCTACAGTTATGATTCTGGATTTGAGCATTTCCAGAATCCACCTAATAATGGGTGTGGCGACATTTTTACGTACAAGAGAGGCACGGATAGCCTCGTATGACGTGTTGGCAAAAGCTCCTGAGATGCCTAGAAAGGCACCTAGTGCTATTTCTTGAGAGCCAATGGCCTTTTCAATGACTGTTGTAAGGCAATGGATGGCAGTCTCAGTTGATTTACCTGTTTGGTACGCATATTGGTATTATGTAGGGAAGTTGCCTGAGGTTCACTTCCCTGATGTGCTGGTCAATTATCTTTTCCATAGTTTTAAGAAGGAAGGAGCTAAGACTAATTGGTCTATAGGATTTAGGCAGTTGGGAATCTTTCTTCCCTACCTTTGGAATAAACACAACTTTTAATTTGGCCCATTTGCTTGGTATGTGTCAAAGCACGAGACTAGCTCGGAATAGACGGACCAGGGGAGTGCAAATTGGTGCAGTCCCCGCTGCAATAGGCATGGATAAATTCCATCTGGTCCAGGGATTTGTATGGGCTAAAACTTTGTATGGCACATTGTACGCTATTTTGATGAAACAGTCTAAAGGGCATGTTTCCAATACGTTCTGATAGATAGGTGGGTTCTCTTTCAGCCCCATTGAGTCTGCCACAATAGCCATGCGCAGATGTGGGCTTCTCCAATCCCAGAGAGGTAGGTTGATGCCTCACTTTCTGAGATGGGTTGCTCCATAACCACGCACCCAGGAAAGTGAGTAGTTAGGAGTAGACTACTGTTTCCTTTGGGTTGTTTGTGTGGGTTCCATCTGGCTTTTTCAACGTACAAATGCCGTTTGAGTGGTCCTTGAAGAGGGCTTTTTGTAGCCTAACAGCTTCCGGGAGAGTTGAAATCTGCCCGCAGTGTTGGCGCCACGTAGCCCGTTTTGACCTTCTCAGCTCTTGTTGTATAGCGTTAAGGCGGATTTGTAGGAATCCCAAGTGACCTTCCCTTTCCTCGCCTTATTGAAGAGCCTTCGCGGCATCTTGTTTTTAGATCGTCAAGGCTCTTGTTCCACCAGGAACAGCCCGACTGGATCTTACGAGCTTTTTGTTCACAGCTGACGTGATATGCCGATTCAATGTTTGTATGAAGCACAGTAGCCTCACGCTCTAACTTGTCTATTGTTAGTATCGGACGGGTGGAGCAGTCTCTGGATTGCTCAAGTTCAAAACAGAAAAGATCCCAGTTTGTGTTTTGGGATTTCTAGTAACTAGGCTACATTGCAAGGCACCTCCTATATCAAATCTGATGTGCTGGTGATCTGACATAGTGATCTCATTCGCAACGCACCAGTTTGGAGACAACGGACAACATATTCAAACTACAGAGAGTTAGGTCGAGGACTTCCTCTCTAATTGCATTGATAAACGTAGGCTCGCTGCCTGATTTAGTAAACCTATGTTATTACTAAATTATGTACTCCAAGAAGGTACTCACCTCATTTATTGATGTTGCTGATCCCCCAGACCGTGTGTTGCGCATAGGCATCGCAAGCAATTATCCACCGGAGCCGGTTTCTCTGGCAATACTCTACCAGGGCACAGGTAGCCGCCGGAGGTACATCGTCAGTGTCGCCGGGTAGATATGCAGAGGCCAGCACTGCCTCTTGCTCGCCATGGGCAGTGGGTATTTTAACCCAAACCGCCACCAGGTCCTCAGTGATGAATTGTGATAGGGAAACAAAGGTTAGATTTTTGTTTATTAACAAAGCCGCTCTAGGGCGAGGTTGGCCGTTTTTTTTTTTTTTGTTTTTTTTTTACAGTAGCTTACCAGATGGGGTGCTTAGCCCCAGGACTTGTCCGGCATTTACCCATGGTTCCTGGATAAATGCTATGTCCATTGTAGCAAACCTCTCACAGAGGACGTCAGACGAGGCCTTTGCATGGCCTCGCTTTGTGCTCAGAAAGGCCTCTCATGCGCCTCACATCCTTGTTGATGCGCCCTGTCTGCGCGAGATGCGCCCGTAGAGGGGAGGGCGCATAATTTTCCTCGGTGGCATGGCTCTTGGGCAACTGTGGTGCCGCTTGCCTCTCCACCTGCCCGAATTTTACTATCAGCGGTACTTTGTGGCTTTGTCGCGGCCGTGCCCTGCATTGCCTTGGAGCAGGTGGGCTTCTCCGCTGCGAGAGCAAGAGCCACCGCCTGCGTCTTTGGCTGCGTGCTGGCCTTTGGCTTGAGAGTAGCCGTGCCCCACGCGAAGGACAGCTGGTATGCCAGCGACTTCAAACGGTTGGCCGAAACAGGATCCAGCGCAGTCGTGATGATGGCCATGCTCTGCCTCATTTCTCCGTGGAAGACGCGCCAATCTCCCACTCGCAGGCCGCTGTTCTGGCCCTCGACGAGCTTAAGGATCTCGTCTGTCTTCATTTCCGCGTTAGGGAGCGGAAAGTACCCAATGAAGACAGCGGCACGTGGAGCCCCTGCCTCTGGGACCACCACCAGCCGTAGCTTTGGCACCTCTGTGCATAGTCACTCGGCTGTCTCCGCATTCCCACATGCTACGGCCATCCACCCTGGTCGAAAGGTACAGCCAGAGAACAGCGGCTTCACAGAGCCGTCTCAGGCCATCACTCGATAGGATGGCGGACTGAATAGTGTTCAGTTGTTTGGTCAGGAGGAGATGCTCAGGGTAGTCGGCAGGAGTATCGCCATCTTCGCCGAGCTGGCAACGTCCCTGTAAGAGGCAATGACACCGACTTGGGGTGAATGCTCTGTGTTGTTCGCCCATCCGCTGCTGCGGTTGTGGTGGCTGCTGGAGCCTCCGTGGCCGGCAAGACACTTGCAGGATCACCCTTCGTTTGGGCACTAGGTGCCGCGGTTTTGTACATGGCCCTCTTTTCGACGCCCTTCTGGGGTCGTGCTGGCCGATCTACTTTTATTGGTGGTAGCGCCACTCCTGTTGGTATTTCCCTTGGAGGGTCCATAGGCTTGAGCGAGCCTTTGGCCTCCATGGGTACGCTGTTCGCAAGGTGTCTGCGTAACCTCTTCCTTGCGGCGCCCGATAGTGCGATCCGCTTAGGTTTATCATCTTTTGGGGGAGGCGAGCGGTTTCTTCCTCTCCTTGGTGATGCTGTCGGTGCCAGAGCTTTGTGAACATATGTCCATAGCATCTTCGGGCTCCCGGTAGGTTCGATTTGACTCGATTTGGGGCTGCTAGAGCACCCTGCTTGGGGGTATTTTCGATAGTTCCATAAGTTGGTCCCACGAGTAGTGAGGAAGGAAGTATCCCCGGGTAGAGCCTCACCCCGGATCGGGCACTTATACGACCGGAGGTGCCAGGTATCCGAAGCCACCGTTAGAAGACACACTAACGTAGTGCCATTCATCACAGAGGCACGGTACGGTAACACCGGTGATTACGGGTTTTTTTTTTCGAGTTGTCTTCTCCTAGATCCGCCATATTTAGTCTAGAGCAGGGGCACCTCGAGCAGGATGTGGTTCTTCACCACGTATGGTCGGTCTTCAGTAGTCGGCATGTGACTGCCAACTCCCACTGGCTGAGTTAGTTTGGCGCGGCGGCAGGCACACACGCTTCACTACCAGAGCCTTAGCCGGGGAGAGGAAAGTGATACTTAGCAGCAGGTTGTGTTTTCTCCGTACCCGAAAGTTCACCCGATTTAAGACAGTGTAGCTACGGTCGCGACTCCAAAGTGCACTGTGCATTAGCGGAGACACTAGGACAGAGGTACGTACCAGGGCACTGTTCCGGCGGGTTTCCGGACGCATTCTAGTCTCTGATCTGGTGAGGCTGACGGCTCAGACCAGGGGATCCTCTCGCGTCCACCGAGTGAAGGCACGAGCCTCTCACTCACGCACTGCATCCTGTTGCTACCCGCGCGTTTTCCACCAACAGCCGATCTTGCTGTTACAGTGTTGAACAACGCCGGGGTCCGTTTAACAGCGTGCTTAACAGCGCAGTCCCCGCGCTTAACAGCACAAAGTGTTGGCGCAAAATACGCGGGCCCCTGTCTGAATTCTTTTGGAAATTCAGTTCAAACTCAGGCACCTGGTTACAGGACGGCAAAGGGTAGAAGGCCAAGGATCGGGCTAATTTCAACCCCTCCGCCACGGCGGCGCCCATCGAAAGGCACTGGGGACCGAGAAGAGGCGGTATATCCCATCGTAAGTCAAGGGGAAATCTAGGCCTGCGCGGAGCCTCCCAGCTAGCCTTGATGGAGGAGGTAGAAAACTATTTCGTGGGCAGATCGGTGGTGGCAAGATCCCCCGGCCAACCTGAGGGAAGAGGGGACCGATGGGGTTGTAGCGGCATTTCGGAGAGGCAGTAAGCTCGCCCGCTCGCCAGCACCCTCGTCGACCCTAGAAGAAGAGCTGAGCTGAGCTGAGAAGAGCACTCGAAAATCCCCGCAAGGCCTCAAGATGGCGTGGCGACGCACTCTGACGCCAGGAAACCGTGAAGACCGCGAGCCCCGCAATTCCGGTTGCCGGGTGGGAGGTGGTAAAGAAAAGTCAAGAGCTACGTCGCGAAAACCCAATGCGGTCGTTGTACAGGCGTGCGGGAATCGTACAGCGAGGTACCAGCCATGGTGACTCGAAGGAAGACAAACAGCTGTGGGACCTGGGAAGCTGTGTTGCAACCTTCTGCTCGAGTAGCGAAGGCCATGAAGGAGAGCATCGCGAGGGTGCTTGGCGACGCAGCGTCAGTGCGAGCCATTTGACGAGACGAAGCTGCTCGTATTGGAGATACGAGACATCGACTCCATCGCACGGAGCAGAAAGTCTGCGCTTCTATAACAAGCCAATATGGCATCGGGATGTGAACGCATCAGAGTTCGAGTCTGCGCCGAGGCTACGCGGAGTCGCAGACGGCAGTGGTCAGCTGCATTCTTTCCCTGGGGAAAGCCGTCCTCCATCGAAGGAGGTGCGGATAGGATGGACCATCTGTAGGATCCGGGAAAGAGCAGGTTCTGCTTCAGATGCCTGGAGACCGGGCATATTGCAGCGAATTGTAAGAGCCCAGTCGATAGGAGCGACTGCTGCATAAGATGGGGACAGGGCACAAGGCACTGTAGAGGAGCCTTCATGCTCCATCTGCTCTGCGGCAGGCATGAAGAGACCGGGCACCAGGCAGAAAGCAGATTCTGCTCAGCCAGAACCAGCGGGCCCGAAAACCCTGACCATCATGCAGTTGATTCAGTTGAATCCCACCACTGCAGGGCCGCGCAGATCTCCTGAAGCAGACGGTGCGAGGCGGGCGCTGAGGTGGCGATACTCAGTGAGCCCTACAGGTAGAAAGCAGCAACGACTTCACGTCAACGTACAGGCAAAGCGGCACTGTGGCTCTGCGGAGGCGCACCACTCATGCGGGACACGATGGCAGCAGAAGGGTTCGTCCAGCTGGTCCCTGGCCCCTAGTCTATCACTGGCGACCTTCAGCAGGATCATGGACGAGCTGAGCAGCGACCTGAGAGGACGGAGCAATGTGGTGATAGGAGGCGACTTTAATGCCTGGGCCGAGGAATGGGGCTCTCTACACCAACGCCAGGGGTCGAAATATCTTGAATCAGTTGCGTCGCTGACGCCCCCAGAGCTGGGGCCGGTTCGATAATCGAACCTCCAGCACACGCTGGAGGACAGGCGAGGTTTTCACGGCCAGCGACCATGAGGCCATTTTGCTGTCAGTTGGCGGCCCACTGTGCCAAAGTCAGCCGACGACCATACCAAGAACAGCTTACCGCCAGGACTCCTTTAGGCCACAGGCCTTTGCCAGTGCACTAGAAGGTTTGGCTGTCTCCGAGTTGGACTCGGCAGATGAAGCCGCGAACAAGTTGGCAGCTAGATTGAGAAAGCCTGTGACCAAAGTTTGCAGCAGCGAAAGACCTATCGCAACCACCACGCACCAGTGTACTGGTGGAGGAGGAAATCGCTATTTTGCGCAGGACCTGTCTTCGAGCCAGGAGGTTGGTCCAAAAGCGAGAGGTACCGCAAGCCTCTTTACCCCTCAACATGAGTTTCAGGAGTAAAAGAAGGCACTCAAACTGGCGATACGGGATAGCAAGAGGGAATGCTACCTCAAGCTCTGCGACGACCTGGAAAATGATCCATGGGGAAGAGCCTATAAAACGGTGGTCAAACGCGTGAATGCCGGCAGTAGGTCGCCCTCAGACCCGGCTGCCCTGGAAAGCATTGTCCAAGTGCTGTTTCCAGAAGGTCGCCCCCATTCCATCCCCCGATGGACGGGACAAGTTGGAAGCCCGATATGTCCGGTCACGGAGTCGGAAGTCTTATCAGTGGCTAGGGACTTTAACAACAAGTAAGTACTGTGTACAGTGTTTTGATGTACAGTGTTCTTACTTGTAAATACGTTAACTTTTTATTTGATTTAACTTAACTTTTATTAAAATCGTTACAAAAATTATTAACTATTTAAATTATTAATACTGGTGTGTAAAAACATGATACTATTTACCATTTCTGGCGTATTGGCAATTCTGCAGCGTTTTTCTGTTATGAGGTTTTTAGCATCCGAAAAAGCCCTTTCGGAAGCTGCACTGCTAGCTTGGTGCATAGCTTCTTCGACTCATTGTCAACTGTTATATCAAGATGGCCGCGTTTAAGAGTATTGGCCTTGGCGCTTGTTTGTGCACTTGTTGCAACTACATCTGTTATCTCTAATCCACTTTTATCGACTATCCGCGAAAAGGTCTCCCAAACCTTGCTTCGACCTTTTGATACATATGGCTTTAGTTCATTGGGTACTATTTTGGCCTTAAGCTTAGTACGCAGATGCTCGAACAGCGTTTTTAAGCAGTGAGAGAGAGCGAGAGCTCAATGGTCGGGAAACACTTTTCGAAAGCCCTGTTTTAAAGGCCGGTACGCAGATGAACAAACAAAATACCAGAAAAATACCAGGCGGCGCGAGGGAAGACTTTTGGTATTTCCAGAGCGGGGTGACGAAAGAATAAAAAATTTATTAAAACGACCTGTTCTCAACTATTGGCCTCTCACTCTCTCTTACCGTTTCTTCACACATTTCAAATATAAAGATCCCGCCAAGAACAATAATTTACACAAAATCCAAGTCCAAGAGTTAGAAGAGATAAAGTTGTAGTAATTTAATTGGTAGAGGCAAATTCAATAATAAGGATTTAGGTAATATAAAAAATATTTGCATAAATAAAGGTCTGAAGGAAATAGCTCCCTCGATGTCATAATTGGTTATGACTTTGGTGAGCACGGTGAGATGTCACGCTCGGGCTGAGATGAAGACTTCTGAGGGGACGGTCATGCCCGCTGCTGCTGAGAGCAGTGTCTGGCTGGACTAATCCTTTATTACCGATCTGGAGAAGGACATGTACAGCCCAGCGAATCATTCCACCAGTAAACAGGAGTAGCTACGGCAACCTCCCAGATGGTGGTGAATTCCATTTGGTACAAACAGAATTACCAGCAGCCCTTGTAGAGCCCTTGTCCTCGTTGTCGATCCAGGAAAGAATGTTGGATAACTATTAGGGAAAAAGAGGCGTTTGTACATGATCGAGAGAATCTGCGCAGATGAAATATTCCAAAACGAAGCTGCAAATCTGTGCAACTGCCTTGTTCGAAAGGATTATATTGTCAACAAACATAAAACAGCTTATTTTAAATACGTATGACCGCATCATTTACCTCCCAAAAATGCCGAAGAGCGTTTTAAGAAGCGGTCACACTGGAAAAGATTAAATCTGTTTGGGGTTGCGAACTGTTCGAGCATCTGCGTACTAAGCTTTAACATCAGCAGCGTACTTTGAAGTCATTCAGCGAATTCATGGTACTGATTGGGTATTGGGTATTACCCAACAATGATTTCTGGTTTTATTTAAGCTAAAATACATAATTTATAATTTGTTGTATCATTTAAAATTTATTGAAGTGAACTTATGTACATCGACTTGAATATTTGTAGCACTCATTTGTACAGTTGTATATTTTGTTTTATTTACTGTACACCTTGTGACGTTCGGAATGGAATTGATATTCATACTCGAAATATACAACTTTTACTGTCACACACTTTCAGTGAGAACAGTACGAAAGTTGTACAGGCTTTTTGACATATTGAATATACAGTACAGTATAGAATGAGTACAGTATTTTGAGAACACCAGACTACTGTACAGTACTATATACTTAGAAATGAATGTATTCATGCTGGTCTCTAATGTCAAATATCTGGTCTGGTTAGTGTAGTCTGCTTTGTCAATGGAGGAGCCGCATATGCATATGGCAATTGCTCTTCCTATAGAAAGAGCAATTACGAAAACAAAATGAGCTTGATGAGCAATGGCTTGGGCATCAAGGGCTTATACTATACATGTGCCGACAGCGCTGCCTGAACATGTTTCCTATACACTGTGTATACCAAGCTGCCGACCCCTGCTCTAAGGAATAAAATTTATAACGTCGAAAGTATAATTTTTATACATTCGAAAGTGTAAAATCAATAAGCATCTACTCAAAAGTATAGAATTCATGTAACAATCGTATACATTTTTTTTTGCGTGTACAAATATTAAGAGATTTAAACACTTGTTAACAAATATTTTGTTTTAAATTAAGTTATTATTCTTACTTGAGCTAGTGGTATAGCAAAGCATATTTAGCTTAGGGCATAAAGCTCTGGATCGCTTAATTTCCTTACTTTCCAGAAACTTAAAACATTTTCACTAGATTTTATATACGGCAATTTCAACGATTCAATCTTTCCATGGACATCTGTTGCTTCATTCGGAACAATGTGAGCACTTATAAAGTCGTCCAAAAGATCGAAATTACTTCCTTCATGTACAGTATCCGAAGCCATTGAATAATTTGATGATATTAAATTTGCAATGGGGCTGTGGATTTTAATTTGTGCCCACAATTTCTTTAGAAAATGAATTGCTCCTTCCTTTTGTGAGCCGTCCAGGATATGATCAAATCTTGGGTCCAGGTTAAGCAAGCGTCTAAGCCAACATTTGATACTAATTTTTTTGTTCTTACTGCCATTCTTTTAAGAAGTGCTCCTCCAATCAAAAAGAATTAATTCTTTACTTAAAGCGCTGGTTGCTAAAATCTGTTACGTTGACAACTTGCAAACCAGCCACAGAGCATATACAAACTTCCATAGTGCAATTGTTCTTGTTGAAACTGCACTATAGTTTTTTCAGTGGAGCCATAATTGTAACGTAGGAGTCCATGAACTCATGTTCATTAACAACGAAATAGTCGTTTTGAATTTATTTTCAACAGTTTCAATAGGGCCTAATATTGCTTTCTGTTTTATTAAGTAGGTTATATTATATGTTGATCCCCATCTAGTTGGACAAAAAAATTACAGTAACCGTTTGATTGCTCTGAAAGTGTTTGGTAAAATCGCGGCAGGTTAACAAATACTCTCTTATATTTGCATTTTTGTTACATCAAGTGCACAAAGCTGTCCAGTGTGCTGCTTATCGACATATTTGTATTTCACCCACATATTTTCTGTTTTAGAAAAGGTCGACTTGCTTCGTGTCCTCAAAGTTCTTCAATACAGACTTCGTCAATATCAGCATCGCTTTTATGCATTTCTGATAAAATTTTCGAAGGGTCAGGGCTATTTCTTATTTGTCTAGCGAGCTTTTGAATGTACTTGAACCTGCTCCTTTAGTTCCACCATTCCAAGAATTCGCGATTTTATTTCTTTGCTGACGAATTAAGCACTGATGCCGAATATATTTCGATCAAGCCGCGTTGCACTATCTATTTTAAAGGAGGCAGTCGATTTTACATTCTTGATGTATTTGAAGTCTAACATTCGCTGCTACCTGTTTTAGAACAGACTTGCGCCTTCCGTTAAAAATAATTTTTTCCGCTTTTTCGTTAAGACCATATGGGGTCAATTACGTTGCGCATATTAGTTGATTTTAGCACATGAAACGGAATGCTGTCTTCAGTGATAAGACCAATGTATGACCGGATTACATTTTTCTATTGATTTTAACTTTAATCAGTTGAAACATGTTTTATATTTAACGTGGTCGGAATCTATCTCTCGTAATATTTTAAAATGTTGATACTTTTCTTTGCCGGTGTCACGTTTACGCAGTTAATCAAAACTCAAGTGTGCCAAAAATATTTTCAAAACTACAAAGCGACAAGTAAAAGAAGTGGAAAGCTACAGTCGAGTGTGACCGACTGTAAGATACCCGGTACCCAAAGCATTGTGGGTGAAATTAAACAGCACATGAACATGGAAAAAGGAAATGTTGACAAATAGAGACAAATATTGCTGGAAACAAGTTGAGCAACACTCAAAAGAGACAAATGTTGCTAGGAACATGTCCCGGCTTTTTTTTGTATTCCATTTTTTACTATTATACACTATTTTTAAAGGTGTATAAGGGTAGAAACCAGGATTTCGTCAGGTGGTACGGCCGTCAAGCAATGCTGTCTGAGTATTGTTAGGACGCCTGCAGCAAACTCTGCTACCGCTTTGTCAGCAGAATCGGGACCAGGGACGATACTGTTGGGTGCCTTTGCAGCTTTTCCTCTGGCTCGAAGCGCTCACTGGCAAATCGACGGCGCTCGACAACGTGAGGGGTCTTCCGTAATGCTCTGCCACACCTCGAGCCCCAGTCCTCGTCGTCGTGGCCGAAGCGCTTCAGGTAGCTCCGAAAGCATCTGTGACCAGTAGTCTACCTGGCCGTGCTTTCGCCGTATACAGTCCCCGATGTTTAGGACCAGACTGTGCGTCCAGCGGCCCTTGGATGAACGATTTTGCCGAATTTCTCGCCATGTAAACTAAGCTGTCGCTGATTCTTAAGGCTTCAGCCACTCTTCAGCTCCCGCACAATCTCTGGTAGTAGTGGCATTCCAGCTACCACCAGCACTGCGTCGTCCGAGATCGTCCGAAAAGCGCTGGCCACTCTGATTGCGCCCAATCTGTAAACTGACTGAACGCCACCCCGCTACGTGCTGACCTTCATTTCGTCCGCCCATATAGTCTCGTAGGCTGTCGAAGCACTCGGGTTTTGCTTCAGTGCGTGTTCGTTTATTGACGCTTGAGCACGGCTGCGGACACTTGAATTGTGTTAAATTTTAATTTAATTTAATTAATTAATTTTAATTTAAATAAAAACATACAATAAAAATGCAAAGAAACATTAATAAACGAAAATGCTAAAATAAAATATTAAAAAATAATTATTATAAAAGTTATATTTACTTATGTTTTAGAATATATTTCATCACTCAGAATTTAAACAAAGAACTTAAACAAAAACAACGCCTCATTTCAAGCTCAAAATTATTAAAATTTAGTTTAAAAAAAAAATGTAAGCTTCCTTATTATACAAAGGCGATTTAAAGCACCACCCACTTTTCAATGGTTAATCCACACACTCAAATGTCGTTTCGCTCCCACTGATTAACTGAACCCCTCAAGCATCTCAAGCATCTTCCCCTACATAAGTACCAATACGCGTACCAAGCTGGTAAGTCAACCGAGACCGTCATTCACTGCCTTACAACAACCATTAAAAAGGCCATTGACGCTCAACAAATAGCACTAGGTGCCTTTTTAGACATCTCAGGAGCTTTTGAAATACGTCATATGAGGCTATCCGTGCCTTTCTAGTACAAAAAAAATCTCCACACCCAATATTAGGTGGATTCTGGAAATGCTCAAATCCAGAATCATAACTGTAGACCTAGGAGGAACCATGACCTCAATCACAGCCACAAGGGGATGCCCTCAAGGGGAGTACTCTCCTCTCCTGTGGACTCTGGTCATAGACGAGCTACTGTTTGAGCTCAACAACCTAGGGTTCCCCACTCAGGGCTACGCTGACGATCTAGTCATCTATATAGTGGGCTGGCATGAGCAAACCATCTCGGACCGCATGCAGCAAGCCCTCAATATAGCCAATAGATGGTGTCAGGATAAAGGACTATCCATAAACCCGTCTAAAACTGTGCTAGTTCCATTTACCAGGAAAAGGTCTCTCCCTGACAAGACCATCCCTAAATGGATCAACCATTGACTTTTCGGTTGAAGCTAACTACCTGGGAGTTATACTTGACTCCAAGCTCAACTGAACTCACATCTTGAAAAGACCATTAACAAAGCCACTCGAGCATACTTTGCGTGCAATAGGCTTTTCGGTAGAACATGGGGCCTGAGTCCCAAAATGATCTACTGGTCTTATAACACTGTGGTAAAACCGATCATAACCTATGCATCTCTTGCTTGGTGGACGAAATCTACCCAGAAGACAGCTGCGGCTGCACTTACCAAAATACAACGACTGGTCTGCATAGGCATCACTGGAGCCATCCGGACATGCCCCACTGCAGCACTTGAGTTATAACTGGCATTCCCCTCTACCCATCGCCTTGAAAAGGAGGGCCTGCCTGGGGCACTTCTGCCTCCAAAACATCACCGATATAAAAGTGGTGATCTAACTGGGCATCTACGGGTACTCGAACCCCTAATAAACGAACCCATTCTGCGTATAACTGACGAGCAGAAACCAAAACTTGTTTTCCACAGAAACTTCTCTGTAGTCCTGTACACCAGACACGACTGGACAACAAAATCAATATCTCTGCCCAGTGGATCACAAACGTGGTACACTGACGGATCGAAATTGGAAAACGGCGACACCGGGGCTGGTATTTTCGGACCAAGGTTCAACAAATCCATAGCCATGGGAAAGTCCCCAACCATCTTCCAAGCAGAGATACACGCCATAGAAATCTGTGCTCGTGAATGCCTTCGCAGGAATATGCAAGGCGCACGGATTTACATCTTCTCTGACAGTCAGGCGGCGCTCATAGCGCTGAGATCCTTTACGATCACCTCCAGACTAGTAGAAAAATGTTTCCAGCAGCTGAACGCCATTGCCTCCAAAAACACCCTAACGGTGGGCTGGGTGCCAGGGCATGAAGGCCATATAGGAAACGAGGTGGCAGACTCCTAGCAAAACGCGAGGCGATGACTATTAATCGGCCCTGAACCGTTCTGTGGACTTTCGAAAGGACAGAAAAGACAACTGTTCAGGAAATGGGAGGAAAGGAGATAAGTCGCCACTAGACCGACAGTGCAGGGCTGAGACAAGACAAACAATTTCTCGTCCCCAGATGTCGCGATCCAAACGCATCATCAATTTAAGAAAGAGGAATACGCACTCAAACAGGCTACCTTACGGGCCACAGCAACCTAAGGTATCACCTTAAGAAATTAATACTTTCAGAAATCGACACATGCAGACTAATCAGACGTCGACTTCAACTAGGAGGTGAACTTATCCCCCTACAGGATTTGGGAACAGATAGACCCCGCCAAAGTGCTCTCCCTTTATCAGAAGCCTAGGTATAGAGGCTTTTCCCTTATCCTACAGACCGACACAAAAGAACTAACATCTGGTCGCGGTGCAACAAGGCCTATGTAATAATAATAATATATTGAGCCAACATTCTTGTATATCTTAGGATTTAGAATGATTATCTCAGGAAAAGTCTTAAATACTTAATTTATGTGAAAATTAGTGTTTCAATAATTATATTCTTACATTTCGCAGATGAAAATGGATTACCTGGTTATTCCCGCGCTTCAACAAGTAGTTCTACTCATGTTCACTACAAAAAAGGAAAAAATTCGAGCATCAAAATACTCAAGTCTCATATGCCGACGTCGATTAATCAAGACAAAAGCCTTCAGTTAAAAAATACATACTTCACTCGATCGCCTCAACCCAAACGTCGGGACTTACGCCTACATCCTCACGCTGTTCGAACTGGTGATTATTATATGTTCGAAGAGTTCGACGACGATGACGATATGGATGTATATGAAGAATATGATTTCTTGGAGAAGGAAGACTATCGCTCTCGACAAATTCGACTATCAGTAAGCAATAAGAAATATGATTTTATTACATTTTTATACCCTTGCAGAGGGTATTATAATTGTGCCATGATATTTGCAATGCAGTGAAGGAGGCATCTCCGACCCCATAAAGTATATATATTCTTGATCAGCCGAGTCGATCTTGCCAAGTCCGTCTGTCTGTCCGTCTGTCGGTTTCTATGTGAACTAGTCTCTCAGTTTTTAAGCTATCAGGCTGAAACTTTTAGCATAGTCTTATTTCTTTAGCACGCAGTATATATGTCGGAACAGCCTAAACCGGACCACTATATCACATTGCTGCCATAGGAATGAAAGCGAAATTAATGTAAAAAATTTTTAACTTCTCTGTTTTTCAACGAATTTCTATAAATTTTGAGAATTACGGTTTTAATTTCATGAAGATCGGACAACTAGATAATATAGCTGCCATAGAAAGGATCGGTCGATTTATGTGAAATGTAAATTTCATGTAAATGTAAAATTTACAGAATGTACAAAACTGTATATTTTTTAACATAACCAAAATGGATCTATTTTCAATGATCCAATTGCAGACTGCAAGGATATACAAACTTCGGTTTACCGAAGCGTTTACTTTCTTGTTTAAAATATATTTGTATGTGTAGCGATGTTGTCAATTTCCCATCGTAGATTGCACTTTAGGACACTTTGATTCCCTTCCGACGTATATGAGTGTTATCGCCACCTTGAGGTCCAATCGCCTTGATTCATACACAGAGGGAATTATGGGATCCGGAAATTGAGAATCCGGGTACTCCAAATTCGTAATATTCTTATTTTGAGTACGGATTTTTAAAAATTCTAAGGTGAACTTTTTCTTACTTTGGGACCAAAAATAACTCAAAACAAAAGAAAGCTATCTTCGGTAAACCGAAATTTGTATACCCTTGCAGTCTGCAATTGGAGTATTGAAAATCGATTCATTTTGGTTACAGTTAAAAAAATATCTTAGTGTTTAAACATTTTACATCTTACATATAGAATTTTACATTTTCCATGTAGAATTTTAGATTTTACATGTAGAATTTTACATTTTTATTTAAATCGACCGATCGTTTCTATGGCAGCTGTATGATATAGTTAGCTGATCTTAATGAAATTAAAACCGTATCTCATAACAGTAAAAACTGCTATATCTTGAAATTGATTAATATACGTTGAAAACAAAAAGTTAATACTTTTATACCCTTGCAGAGGGTATTATAATTTTGCCATGATATTTGCAACGCAGTGAAGGAGGCATCTCCGACTTCATAATGTATATATTCTTGATCAGCATCATCAGCCAGTCGGTCTAGCCATGTCCGTCTGTCTGTCCGTCTGTCTGTCTGTCTGTCCGTCTGTCGGTTTCTTACGGGAACTAGTCTCTCAGTTTTGAGCTATCGGGCATAGTCTTTTTCTTTAGCACGCAGCATATATGTCGGGACGGCTGAAATCCAACCACTTTATCCCATAGCCGCCATACAAATGATGGCGAAGATAAAGTTAAAAAATTTAACAACAATTGTTTGTGGGACAAACCGTTTGCTGAAGAATCCAAAGTTCAAATTAAAATTTGGAAATTAATGATAAGGTTGATGAGCTACTGCAAATGGGATGCATCGAGCACCCAAAAGTCCGTATAGTTCCCCATAGTAATGGTAAGAAAGAAGATCGGCAAATGGAGACTATAAAGGACGCATATCTCATGCAACGAATAAATTTCATATTGAACCAACTAAGGGGAAGTGATACTGCCAAATACCGCTAAAGGAACGGAGCAGGCAGTTTACGGCATTTTGTCTGTTGCAACGGAACGTGATGCCATTCCAACGAGCGTTAGACAAAGTAAAAGGGACCGAAATTGTCGAAATGCATTTGCATATCAAGATGATATAGTAGTGATCGGAAGGACGAAGGAGGCACACATAAGGAACCTGAAGGAAGTTTTTCGCCGACAAGAGGACGCAAACTTGCGGATTGACGCAAAAAAGAGTCAGTTTTTCCAAAAGGAACTGCTGTTTCTGGGACACCGAATAACAAAACAAGGAATCGGCACGGACCCGGACAAGGTAGCAGCAATCGCAGAACTAAAATCACCATCAACCGTAAGAGAACTCAAGAAATACCTGAGGTGGCGTCGTGGTACAGGAGATTTGTCCCAGACTTCGCAAAAATAATGTTGCAACGAACTGCTGCGCAAGGGCACCAAATGGGAATGGTCCAAAATCAACAAGACGCGTTCGAAGAAGTAAAAGCAAAGCTGGTAGCCGACCCAATCCTGGAGTGTCCAGATTTTGGCGAAATGTTCGTGGTTCAGACGGATGCTAGCGACTATGGGATTGGAGCCATACTCACGCAGAACACGAAGGAAGGAGAAAAGGTGATGTCATATTCCAGTAGAACGCTGAACGGTACCGAGAAGAACCTATTCGACCACGGAGAAGGAGTGTTTGGCGAAAGTGTGGGCAGTATGCAAGCTGCGGCCATACCTGAAGGGGTACCATTTTAAAGTAATTACAGACCACATGGCTTAAAATTGGCTAAATAGCATAGAAAGCCCTTCAGGCCGAATAGCGAGATAGCATACCGAAAAGGCAAGCTAATCGTGGTTGCAGACGCTTTATCCAGGCAACCACTACCTGAGACCGTTCGACAAGTGAAAGAGACAACCGTAACGGCAAACGAGTCGTGTCCATGGATCGAGAAAATGCTGGAGAAAATCAAGCGGAACCCATAGAAGTTTCCCGACTATATGCTGGAGTGATCAACATTGTACAGGCACATTCCACATCGAGCTGGCAGCGAAGACGTAGTCGCATGGAAATTGTGCGCATGGAAATTGTGCGTGCCCCAAGGACTAAGGGAGAGCGTGCTACAAAAAAACCACGACAATAGCGAGAATAGCGGCAAGGTACTACGATACGAGGGCGTATGTCAGGAAATGCGAAATATGCTTGAAGTACAACCCAAACCAGCTGCAATCAGCAGAACAAATGCTCACAAGTTCCAACGATGCTGGGACGAAAAGTGGCCCGAGATAATGCTAGCAGTGAGTACGAGCATATCGAACTCCACGGGTACACCAGCGTTCCTAACGCAAGGACGCGAACCCAGGCTGCCAAGCGCTGTTTGACAAGGAGACACTAGGTACGGAAAGACAAACGGAGACGCCTGATGAAAGCTCGCAGAAGTTGAACGAAATATTTGAGGTTGTCCGAAGGAACTTGGAGAAGGCGGCGTAGACCAGGCCAGGTACTACAACCTGAGGAGGCTTTGGAATCCGAGAATTGAGACACGGTGTGGGTGAAAGAGCACCATTTGTCGAAGGCCGTGGAAGGATTCGCAGCGAAATTGGCACCAAAATACGATGGACCATTCAAGGTGACAAATCACAGTCGCCAGTCATCTGCGTCGTACAACACGGTCACTAAGAAGGAAAAGCTGGTACATATAAGTCAGTTAAAGCCACAGGTGTAGAAGAAGCAATCGAGGATGTTACGGCCAGGGCAGAAGACTCCGACACTGAGTCACAACGCGCCAAAGCGAGGTATCAGCAAGGCGCGCGAAGACAACGATGAGGATGTTACCGCAGAGGCAGAGGACTCCAACGACGGAAGCGACGAAGATCAGGATGGTACCGCCAGGGCGAAGGACTCCATCATCAGTGCCAGTCACACACCACTGCGAAGATCCAGAAGAGTGCGTGAGCGGAACCAAGCGGATGCTATCGCCTGGCGGAGGACTCCAGTATAAAAAAACAGAGCAAGAAAATACAAGAAAAGTTAACGAAGAAAAGGAAATCAAACAAAAGAAACGAAAAAAAAAAATGAAAGCATTTAGTTGTGAGAACACCTGGCCAGAAATTCGAACGCAAAGATCATGCCCACGTAGATGACTCGCAATGGAGGCAACTTCCTTTTGCATCCGAAGAAGGGAGGAGGACGATACGCGGTATCGTAAGCGAGTCAGCTACAACAACAAAAACAAAGAAGCCGGTAGCGGCAGAAGAAGAAGACGCGAACCGGAAGGCAAGGGAGGGGATACGTACCAGGAATCGGCATCGGTGACTCTAAACTGCGAAGGCCGGCACAAGCAAAGATCCAGAGGAGTTCTGACGAGGGGCTGCAGCAGGCGCCACCTCAATCCCGCTGTCGGTTCCGCTGCCACCGCAGTCGCAGCCCGGTCACTACCGGGCAGGTGATCTTTCAGCATTCCGGGGTGATCCTCAGCGGACCAGAGTTCCCCTCACAAAGTTTATATTGATGAGACGGCCAGACATAAAGTGCCAAAGATTTTCAGGGACTTTTAAAGGGGAATCATGGGGCAGTTAAGGGTTAAGCCAGGTCCTACTAGCCCGGAATTCTCCAGCGGCCAGTGCCCACGCCCAAAATACACTATACAAGGTAGTCTCATTAGCTTTGACAAGGACGATAAATTGGCAGCTCTCTCGATACCCTCTCAGAGAGACGTGTTAGAATGGTAAAGCACCCTATGCATTTTTAATTTTTCATTTACATGTGCTATGTGTTTTGTTTAATGTGCTACCAGCACGCTAACAAATTCATTTTTTTCATTATTTATTTTTTTTGTAGAAGAAAATGACAAAAACCTTTTCGACAACTTTTGACGAACGACTGTCCAGATATCGTCCTCAACTGAGGGCAGCTTTTTCGATGATATTACCTTGTATAATTGTATCATGCCCACGCCCACGCCCGGAAGTTGTCCAGCGGCGGGACGACCCTAGGGACAAGCGAGGCGCGCCCGGAATGCTCCAGCGGCTGCGCCCGCGACCACGCCCGGAATCTTCCAGCGGCGGGACGGCCCCGAAGACAAGGCGAATGGCCCGGAATATCCCAGCAGCCACTGCCCGAGTCCGCGACCGGGATTACCCAGCGGCGGCGGGCTCCTATTCCCGTTCCGCCTAAACCCTCGCCCGGAAAGATCCAGCGATGGCGGGTGCAAGCGGGAGGGGAACAGTTGGGACCAAGGGGAGGCGGGGGACCGGCGACCTCGTGCTGCAAGCTCGGGCCCGGAATGCTCCAGCGGTAACGGACTCCTATACCCGTCCTGGCTTTTCTCGAGCCCGGAATTCTCCAGCGGTAACGGGGAAAGCCTGGAGTGGATTAGTGGGCACAGCGGAAGGCACCGGCCCGCGAATCGAAGCGGGAATTGTACCAGAAACTAAGGCGGGTTCGACTGTACATTTTTTGATTTAGCAAACAACGAAGGAGGGATAGAGAGGGGAGATGCGGGCTAATGTTCCCGATTGCTATCAATGGCCGGCGGCCATGCTCACCCGCCACTAGGGGCCTCGTCGCCCGTATCCTGGCTGGTTCCTTAGCCCTGGGTCCTGGGTCCTGTGTCCTGGCTGGTGTGCACGCGCACTTGCTCTTCACTTGGGTTTGTTATACCCTTGCAGAGGGTATTATAATTTTGCCATGATATTTGCAACGCAGTGAAGGAGGCATCTCAGACCCCATAAAGTATATATATTCTTGATCAGCATCACCAGCCGAGTCGATCTAGCCATGTCCGTCTGTCTGTCTGTCCGTCTGTCTGTCTGTCTGTCTGTCCGTCTGTCTGTCCGTCTCTCAGTTTTTGAGCTATCGGGCTGAAATTTTCAGCATAGTCTTATTTTTTTAGCACGCAGTATATATGTCGGAACGGCCGAAATCGAACCACTATATCCTATAGCTGCCATAGGAATGATGGCGAAATTAATGTACAAAAATTTTAATTTCTCTGTTTTTCAACGAATTTCTATAAATTTCGAGATATAGTCGTTTTTTATAGTTCTAGAATGACGGTTTTAATTTCATTAAGATCGGACAACTATATCATATAGCTGCCATAGAAGGGATCGGTCGATTTATATGAAAATGTAAAATTCTACATGTAAAATGTAAAATTTACAAAATTTACATAATTTTACATTTTTTTTTACATTACCAAATTGGATCGATTTTCAATGATCCAATTGCTGACTGCAAGGGTATATAAACTTCGGTTTACCGAAGTTAGCTTTCTATCTCGTTTTTACTTCGATTCTAACTTATTCGCGGGGAACGCGTCCGTTTATTTTTCTGGGTCATACGAGAGTCATCTGCGCTTCCCGCTGCTGGAATGACCAAGACTAGTTTGCCGACGTTTTCGGTGGCAGCGCTGCCGCGATCGCTTTGCTTCCCGTTCCTGTTCTCGGAACGTTCCCCGCTCTCGCCTCTGCTGCGGTTCAAGCCATCCTCTGCTAAGAATTTTGCAGGCGGCGCGTGCCGGCGGCTGCTCCCTGTCCCCTCCACTCCTTTGGTCGGATGCTGTGGCCCTTCGCTCTCGGCCTTTGCGATTGGCGCATGTTGGCGTCTGCGCACTCCTTGGTTCTCGGTCCGATCTTTTGCTCCTCTCTTGCCCCCTCTGCTCTTATTGACCCTAAGCTTTCCTGCCTCTCTCACCCCCTTGCTTTTAAACTCTAAGGCTATCGCCTCTTTTACCCCTCTGCTCTTATTGAAACTAAGTTGGCTATTTCCCTTTTAGGTTTACTTATGATCGCGGCTTCATGCCATGTGCGTGTGTGTGTGGTGTGTCTTGGCTCGACGACCCCGAGCATGTTACGTACGCCGATTAAGGCGACGTGATTCATACGGGTAACACGGAAGAGAATCAAGAGTAACCAATAAGCTAGTTCCCTAGAGAATAACTGGAAGGATTGCACAAAAATTTGGCTCTTTCAGAAGACACTGCTCAAACTAGCAAAAGTATGCCATGCAATCGCCAGCAACCCAACACTGCTGATTTTACGGAACTATCAAACCTTAGAACAAAGACGACCCAAATCGAACTCTCGACAATAGGTGAACAGAGGGGAACTGATGACACTAGCTGGGAACACTTTTGTGTTCCATTCCGGTGATCCATAGCACCGTCTTTGGTATAAAAGACCTCGGCTTAGCAGAACCAAGAGATAGTCAAAGTCAGAGTTAGGAACTGGAAGTCTATTCAGAGAGTCTAAAAATCCATCAATACCAACTTGAAACCGTGTAAACCGTATTAGTGCAAAAGTCGGATAGCCTTTCGCGTTTGTGACCGCGTTCAATTTACGGTGCAGTCCTTTTAAGGATGCAAATATCCTTCAAACTGTCGACCAGCTGGCTACAACGTCCCGTCAAACAAAGCCGAGGGTAATGTGAACTTAAGGAAATGTGTTAATAATACCAAGCGTAAAACAATTCTGCTGATCTTTGCCGTGTCAAAAGTGACAGAACAAAAGTACAGAATAATCCGTGGAACTTACAATGAAAAGGCTATGTTTCCGTATCAAGGCGTAGCCTAAATCCTGCAACGACAACCCCGAAGCACATATCAGCTCCAAGCGCTTCAAGGATTCTGGACATCACCAAAGCGGACTCTACATAAATAATGAAAAGCCGAACCAATACTATCAACGCCACATTAATCTGACAACAATCATATATAAGCAAAGTCGCAACAACATAAACAATTTCCTAAACGTATAAAGGCATTTTTCAACGCCAACACCTATAACTGAAATTAGTGAATGAATTTATAACCCCAAAACCATATCACGATATTATATATTTATATGCGTAATTCTACTTAACTTTTGCAATAAGCAAAACCTCAACTCCGGAACGAGAGCTCTCTATCGATGGAATAACCGAGGGTGAGTCAACGGGACCTTTGCCAAACATTGTCTGATATCTTCTTATACATATATAAAATGAATCGCAAAATATGTTGCTAAGCGCAAAACTCAATAACGCCTGGACCAATTTGGCCAATTTTTTTATATGTTCGTTGAAGTCCAAGGATGGTTCTACGGCGAGAAAAAATCGAATAATTGCCGGGAAAACGCTAAAACAGCCCATTTTCTTTTTCACATACATAACTAAAACGGCTGCTTTGATATTATTGTCAGGTAATTTTTTACAAACATTTCCTGTCGTTTGTATAAATGGTGAGTCTAGAACAGAGGTGCCCAAGCCCCGCCACATGTGGTTGGTAAAAATCCTGCTGGCTCTCTGCTGCTACACAGACAGTGTAAACGTGACGTGAGCAGCAGCAGCAGAGAAGAGAGAATGAGAGAAGGAGGTTGAACAGAGCAGTGCAGCATTTAAATTTTAATGCTTTGCACTGCTCTGACAACCGCAACGTCTCGCGCGAAGCCAACTTCGTTTTTCTCTTACGCACACAAATGCAAGTCACATGTCATTGTATTTGTGTGGGCACCACTGGTCTAGAACTGTTAAAGTGTACTATATATAAATGTGCGGGTACTTTTCTCATTTTCTCAAGACCAAGCAACGCGTAGTACAAATGGGGTATTACAAAGACGATCCCGAAGTGCAGATGAAGGTAATGCACGAAATAGATCTGTTGACACCGTACCTGTAGTGAATCTTTCAAGGTCATCACGAATACGTCGTGCTGTTTTGGCTGAAATGATTATTGTACGGATACATTGAAATGATGGACGCAATATGTCCGCGACTCTTCGGCGATACTTCCGCGATTCTTCCGCGATTTTTCAGCGATACTTTCGCGATACTTCCGCGATGCTTCCGCGATACTTCCGCGATACTTCCGCGCTCCTCCGCGATACTTCCGCCATTCTTCCGCGATACTTCCGCGACTCATCCGCGACTCTTTCGTGATACTTCCGCGACTCAGCGGGAAAGCCTTTTACATATTGTGTTATCTCTGATACATAGCATGCGGCGCGTGATACATTGTTTGACATCTACTCATTGTTTTCTGCTCAGTAAGAATTACGTGAGAAACCGGTATTGTGTTCACCGTGAAATTGTGATGCAGGCATTTGTCTTTAAGGTGAAATATACAGGAACACAACAGTTAAAGAGACGAATTATTGATACTGCAAGCATTTTTCACTCTAATAATGCTGTGGTTAATATGCTCGAAACAGCATAGGAACGAATGCCATTGGATACGCACAAACTTGATTAAGGCAACCATTATTAACGGAAAGTACGCATGTGAAAATGTATGTATTCCTCGAATACCAATGATTCCGACTGATCTCCCGTTTGACTTCAAACGATTGCAATTTCCAGTTTGCCTTGCGTTCGCAATGACAATTAACAAGTCGCAAGGCAAATCGCTTAGTGTTTGCGGGATAAATTTAGAAAATCATTGTTTTCACATGGGCAGTTATACGTTGCGTGTTCACGAGTTGGGAAACCATCCGCTTTGTTTGTGTTAAAAACGAAAAATGTGGTTTACCGAAGAGCACTTCAATGAAAGGGATAATTTGCGGACACGTATAACGCTTCGATTCAGTATTTACTTTGAATTCACTTTCATTCACTTAGAAAAGTTCAACTAAATAACACTTCATTTTTGTATTCGAAATGAATTCATTACTGTTGTGAAATGAAATAAAACTTTTCCTTTTCAAATATAAAACAAAGAAAACAAATTGTTCTTCATCTTTTAATTACCAAACGAAATGTTACATAAAATGAAGATCTGGTGGCGAAACGGAGTTCGCCGGGTCAGTATATATATAAATATGCTCGTGTCCCATAATATTACCCACACCATACCAAATGATACAATACTAGCTTTAAAAAAATACACTTTACATACATTACTTAACACAGCTAAATATTGTTTACACTCATTCCGAATATGCCTTGTTAAACAAAACCACATTTCAATACACGTTAATGTCTAATACACTATGTCCCAACCTATATAATAAACTTGTAATGTGAACTAAAATCAACAAAAATGCATTGGTAGAAACCCATTAAAAGGGGGCATTGATACAAATGGAAGACTGGGTCAAGAAATTGAAATAACTTTTGACGAACGACATGAACAACAGGATCGTATTACACGGCCCACGACGATCAAAAGGATCGTGTAGAGGTGCTGCAGTTTGTGCGTGATTTTGAATAAAGCGCCTATACCACACAGTCATTCCCAAAAATCTTCGCAGTTGTGTGGCGGAGATAGGCTGTGGAAAATCCCCACCTACGACAAATCCCAAATATTTCGCCTGCTTGTAGCAGAATTTAGTTTTTCTACATTGATGGTCAGTAGAAGAACACACCAGCAGATCGTCCAAACATACAAATGGATTATCGTGTAGCGCTGCTGGAATTACTTTGTCCATCAGCTGGCACATTCTCTGTGCAGCGTTGTAAATTGATATAACATGACTGTAAATTAAAGGTCTGCCGGGTATGGTAAAGGCGGTTTTTCTCTACTGTTGGCTTTCAGTAGGATTTGCCATAAAGCGTCTTTTAAATCAATTGCCGAAATATGATATGTTGACTTAATAAATGCATCTTTAATCGTCCGTAAATTTACCTTGCACGCATCTAAACAAATGCGGTTCTTTGTGTCCTTCTGCACCAAGGTAACGGGGGAGCTCCAGCTATTATAACTTTCTTCTTTCAATCTGTTTTTCAATCACCCCTAGTCCGATCATCCCATCAAGTTCTGCAAACACTAGCTGTTGTTTAGCTTGCGAGATTGGATAATGACGCTGTATAATAGGTACATTTTCTTGTGTTACTTCTATGGCGTGCTCTTCTAAATCGGTTTTCCCTAAGACCATGTCTGTACAAGACGGAAAGGTATTCATTTTTTGTAATATGGCATTTTGCTCAACAGTAAGTTCATACGCCATGTATGCTGTCTCAAATCGGGTCACATGTTCTTCATCTGATGTTGCCCCTACTCCTAGCTTTGCGACCTGTGCTAAGCGTTGCCCCGGCCCCAGAAGAGGCGTTGAAAAAGAGGGCCATGTTCAAAACCACACCTAGTGCCCAGACGAATGGTGACCCTGCAAGTGTTTTGCAGGCCACGGAGGCTCCAGCAGCCACCGCAACCGCAGCTGCGGATGGGCAGGCAATACAGGAGCAATCACGCCAAGTCTGTATCATGGCCTCTTATAAGGACGTTGCCAGCTCGGCGAAGATGGCGATACTCCCTGCCGGCTACCCGGAACATCTCCTCACGACGGAGCAACTGAACACCATTCAGTCCGCCATCCTGTCGAGAGTGATGGCCTTGAGACACGGCTCTGTGAAGCCGCTGTTCTCTGACTGCACCTTTCGACCAAGGTGGATGGCCATAACGTGTGGGAATGCGGAGACAGCCGAATGGCTATGCACAGAGGTGCCAAAGCAACGGTTGTGGAAGGACGCCCACATCAAGGTGGTTCCTGAGGCAGAGGCTCCACGTGTCGCTGTCTTCATTGGCTACTTTCCGCTTCCAAACGCGGAAATGAAGCTCGTCGAGGGCCAGAACAGTGGCCTGCAATGGGAGAGTGACGCGTCTTCCACCGTGAGATAAGGCAGAACATGGCCTAAGGGAGAGCGTGCTACAAGAAAACCACGACAATAGCGAGAATAGCAGCAAGGTACTACTGGCCAGGAATGCAGCGGGATACAAGGGCGTATGTCAGGAAATGCGAAATATGCCTGAAGTACAAGCCAAACCAGCTGCAATCATCAGGACAAATGCTCACACAAGTACCAGAAGTGCCGTGGGCTACAGTGTGCGCCGATCTTGTCGGACCGCTGCCGAGATCAATGCACGGAAAACAGATGCTGCTAGTGATGATCGACAGCTTTTCGAAGTGGACAGAGCTGGTTTCCATGAGAGCAGCAGCAGAATCGCTACGGAAAGCATTCCTGGAAAGGATCATAGAGAAGGCGGCGTAGGACCAGGCCAGGTACTACAACCTGAGGAGGCTTTGGAATCCGAGAGTTGGAGACACGGTGTGGGTGAAAGAGCACCATTTGTCGAAGGCCGTGGAAGGATTCGCAACGAAATTGGCACCAAGATACGATGGATATTTCAAGGTTACGAATTTACAGTCGCCAGTCATCTGCGTCGTACAACACGGTCACTAAGAAGGAAAAGCTGGTACATATAAGTCAGTTAAAGCCACAGGGTGTAGAAGAAGCAATCGAGGATGTTACGGCCAGGGCAGAAGACTCCGACACTCGAGTCACAACGCGCCAAAGCGAGGTATCAGCAAGGCACGCGAAGACAACGATGAGGATGTTACCGCAGAGGCAGAGGACTCCAACGACGGAATCGCCGAAGATCAGGATGGTACCGCCAGGGCGAAGGACTCCATCATCAGTGCCAGTCACACACCACTGCGAAGATCCAGAAGAGTGAGTGAGCGGAACCAAGCGGATGCTATCGCCTGGCGGAGGACTCCAGTATAAAAAAACAAGTAATAAGGCTACAGTCGAGAGTGCTCCACTGTAAGATACCCGGTACCCAAACGTTTGACGGTTTAAATACTTCTTAATTAAAAATTAAATCGCCGCTTAAATTAAAATAACACAAGAAAAAGGAAGAAGTGCAAAAAAAAAAAAACAGAAAAAAAAAGTATTGGCGCGGTCGGGGCTAGAACCTACGACCTAGACGGCTACAGGCTGCGCAACTTGCAATAGCAGCGTCTTAGGGGGGTTTTTTAAAATTCTAACCTTATTGCTAATATCTCCCATGTTTATCATTCGATTTTACTGAAATTTTCAGGTATCGTCCGCTCAAACCTATTCATTTATTGTATCTATTAACTTTAACCCGAAAATAACGAGTATAGTCTATTTTACGTTTTTTATTATTTTTGAGGGCGGAAGTGGGCGTGGCCAAATTTTAAAACAAACTTGATCAGCGTGCAACAGATTCCAATGTTGTCACCAAATTTGGTAACTCCAGCTCTTATAGTCTCTGAGATCTGTTGTTTCACACGGACGGACGGACAGACGGACAGACGGACATGGCTAAATCGACTCGAGGGTGAGTCAACGGAATCATCCGTGATTCCTCTCCACAGAAAAGGTAGCAAAGTGGATGCTAACAATTGTAGAGGAATCTCTAAGTTGTCAGCCATCCCACAACTTTTCGAAAACGTAATTACTCCCCATTTGCAGCACCTGTGTAGATTAGTAATTTCTCCATGCCAACATGGATTTATTAAACGAAGATCAACGACTACAAACCTTCTGGAGCTCACTTCTTTTATTATAAGGTGCTTTTCACAAAATTTGCAGCCAGATGTGATCTTTACTGATTTCAGTAAAGCATGTGACTCCGTTAATCACTCCCTTCTTGTTAGGAAACTCGACTAAATGGGTTTTCCTGTCGATCTTCTTAGGTGGTGTCTTAGGTGGTGTCTTCTCTCTGGTGTCCCGCAAGGGAGCCACCTGGGTCCCTTACTTTATGCATTATTTATTAACGACCTGCCCAAAGTCTTGACTAACTCCAGAGTACTCATGTACCCTGAAGACGTGTACCTTCTAGGCAGCAAAAGTCGTCTCCTAGGTCTTCAATGTTTTTGCTTTAAAAGACCCCATTTATATATAATGGCCTTCCCATGGTGTTTCCTGGTTTCCGATTTAAAATATATCACAAATAATTTATTAAGTCGGCAGCTAATTCGAGCGCCGATCTAATTATTTTTAAGTATTTATATTAAAAAGTATTCGAACGGACAAAAGTTTGAGTACCGGGTATCTAAGTCGAGCACACTCTACTTTAGGTTTGTTACTCGTTTATTTTAATAATGGGTAAGAATCCGACAGCGCCATGAACTTTGTGTTCCTCACGATAGCTTATCTCTAATTATAAATTAAATACAAGATCAAAATATAATTTCTTCAATTTAATTCTTTATTCCCTTTTCTGTACGACTGCTCTGGCCAAGTGGTGTATTCGAAAACTGACGCCTGACAGCACGTCGTCGTCCTCGTCTCGCTCCTTCTAGCTTCGTCTCCAGGTATGTTCGTTAAAATAATAATTGCACTCTTGGCTATTCCATCGATACGCAGTGGCATTTCGAATGGATTATAGATGGTAACTCCCACACAATTGGCTGCGAGGCTGCGTGCGTTCAAAGTTCGCCTATCCGCTGGATAAATGATTCCGATGCCAAAGATATTGTAGATAACTGGAAGGCTGCTGCTGGACACTGAGCAGCCCTCCAGTTGTTGTTTTTCAAGGAACGTCGTTGACGTCTGCGAGGATGGCTGGCAACAGCTTGCGAATCTGCATTCGGAATTTTTCCAAGGTGTTTTTCGTTATAGAAACACTCCTCAAGAGATAATCTTTCTTCGGAGTCTGCGCACTGAGCCCAAGCATGGCGAGTGCTTGGCTAGTATCGGTGTACAATATTGACAGCAATTTAAACAAGTGGGAAAGCTACAGTCGAGTGTGACCGACTGTGAGATACCCGGTACCCAAAGCATTGTGGGTGACATTGAATAGCACATGAACATAGAATGCCGACAAATGAAGACAAATGTTGCTAGAAACATGTTGAGGAACACTCGAAAGAGACATATGTTGCTAGGAACATGCTGAGCAACACCAAAAGAAAACAAATGTTGCTAGAAACATGATGAGCACCACGCAGGTGCGCTCTCTCTCTCTCTCTCTCATGAAGAACAATTGTAGAGCTACAGTCGAGTGTGACCGTGTGAGATACCCGGTACCCAAAGCATTGTGGGTGAAATTAAACAGCCCATGAACATGAAAAAATGGAAATGTTGACAAATGAAGACAAATATTGCTAGCAATGATGAACTTTTATGTGTGCATTCATTGTGCATTACCCAATTTTGGTAGAACCGAAAATGCAATGTATTATTTGATTAAGAAAGAGAAAAACTAAATACAAGAATTAAAAAAAAAAAAAATTGAATGAACGGGACTTAAACTCTTGCTGCTTTTTCCCAAAAACGACACAATTGCGGCACTTAAACCTCTAGGCTTTCAACACTTTTGCTCTAAAAAGAGGTAAAGCGAAATGTGCGCGAAAATGAGAGCCAATCGCTGTACATTTGGCCCACGCCTAAAAAAATTTTTCGTTGGCTGCGATCGAGCACGCTCGAATGAAACTTTCTTACTTGTTATTTCCTGCTCGATACCTTTTAGTCTATGTCTCAATACCTTTCGTTTGATGTATGTATGTATGATTATGTACCACATGTACATATTTATTTAAATGTCATATCTGATGGACGTTGATGCACTACGGTCAGTAAACTTAAGTGGCCCTTCAAAACCAAGTACATATTTGTTAGGGCTTTTTGTTAATAGGCGCAAACTAGAAAACTACCCTACTACTCGATTGCTATCTCGATTGCTATCTTGCATCTGTATTCAGTGGGCTCAGATTAATGTTATTAGTTTGGGAAGGCTATCTGCAGATAAGATTATTTTGTAAAAATCGTTATAATTTACACATAGTACTCTAAGAAGTACATGCATCTTATACGAGGTTGTACAGTAATGGAAAACTAAGGGTAAGTAGGATCCAGTGGTTCTACATGGTATGTACGTGGAAAAGTCACCCAATAGATCGGTGCTTCCCATGTCACCTCGGATCAGGTTATACATAAAGACAATGCCAAGCATCGTTCTACGGTTTGCTTAGTAAGGTACGTTAATTAGGAGAAGTCTATTAGAATAATTGGGAACTTTAGGTTTTCTTCCCATTTTAAGCAACGAAGACGTGGTCCCACTCTTGACTCCAAACGCAAGATCCATATTCTAAAATATGACTAACTAACTAATTTCATAATTTTTTCTTCACGAAGGGGTCATCAAGTTTCTTCGATGACCGTTTAATCTAAGCACAAGTACGAATATTAAATTAATGTCTTTTGGTTCCAAAAACTTGGATCTTCCGACAAGGAATGTAGAAACATGCAATAGAACAAATAAGAGATTTACACAAATGAATTCAACATGGTTGCATTCCTCGAAAGCTAATAATTCAGACGTGAGGTTAGAGTCAACGGCAATGAGGACACCGCCCGTTTGCTTGGAAAGCCGATCAAGCCTGTACTCGTTGTACATATCTGGAAAATCTTTGGAGCTAAGGATCTCCGGCTTTAATCAGGATGCAAATGAAAAAATATCTGAATACAATTTCTACGTAAGCCTCTTGCATTCTGATAGAAAAGATGAAGAGAGTTGGTTAGTTTTTTGGAGCAGACGATGTAGGTGATACAATGGGCTTAACTGGACTGGTCCTGACCAGGTCGAATATCTCCTTAAGTTTTTGGGCGTTTTCGGGTGAGGTTTGTGCTCCGGCCTCTTTAGATCTTGTGCTCGTCATTCAGACCGCTTGGCAGTCGTGGTAGTAATGTCCGGCGAATATCCGGCTGATTCTACTACACTCGTGTTGTTTCTTCCCACGTCCTTTGGTCCGCGCCTGCGAACTGAGCGAACATTGTCTTTACTGTTAGGTTTGCCATATCCATGGGATTCTCATGCGGTGTGTATGGCGCTGTGAGCTAACGATGTGTAAGTGTAAGAACTGCGCACCGTTGTCTGTGATCAGGCGCTGCGGTACTATGAATCTAGAAAGGATTATTTTCAAAATAGCTTTCCTTTATGTTTTAATCGTCGCGTTTTGCATCGGGACTATCCTGCTCCACTTCGAAAATTGGTCTATTTGTACTAATAGCTTACTGTTCCTTAATTAAACAGTACAGAGCGCTCTAAGTTAAATAATTAATTTTTAAATATTTGTTTTCTGAGTAAACCTTAAAAAACGGTCACTGTTTTTCGATCAACGAAATAGACTCAAGGTCCTACAATTAATATAAATGACAAACAAATTGAAAAATGTATTATTAAATAGGTTTTTATAATGCTTTAATGTTAACTTCTGTTTGAAATCACTTCATAAATTCGGTCAGGTATGGAATCGTAGAGAGCCGTTAGATAATCCAAAGACACTTCGCTCCAAGCGGTCCTTATGACAGATTTCAACGATTCAACATCCTCATATTATCTACCAGATTGATAAACTTTACGCGAAAGCAATCCCCACAAGTTCTCTATAATGTTGAGGTCAGGAGAATACGGAGGCCACTCTATTAAGACAACATTTTGGTCACTTATCCACTTCTATACCACTCGAGCCGTGTGGATTGGGGCATTATCTTATTGAAACGTCCAAGAAAATGGCTCGAAAAGGTTGAAAAATATGGAAATGTATTTTGGAGTAGCTCTTTGTATCGTACTGCGTTCATTCTAGATGAAACGAATTGATTATCAAATGTACCATAATAGGATATGGCACCCCATATATATTGCCTAAAAGACCCAAGCCATCGCCTTTTTTAAACATGGTGTCATTTCCCAATTGGACATCAAGCCATATCTCTGCCAACACTTGAGTCCTTGTTACATGCTATCGGTCAAGGCACAAAATTCTCCATAATAGACCTGAAAGACGCAGTCCAGCTATATTAGTAGTATAGAAGAATAGAAGGTTGACGACAATATTAACATCTTGCTACAGTCGAACAAATTTTATGAATTTTACAGGCGAATGGCATTAAAAGTAAGAAAGAGAAAAGGTTCTTTTCAAAGATGAGATTAAGTATCTTGGGAGAAGAGTCAGTGTCAGGACATCCTTCCGGATTGAGGACTAAACCGTTCAGAAATTAAAGGCAGTTAGATATGCTTATGGTCAAAGTAAACTATTACTGCGATTTCATTCCAAATTACTTGCAGTTAGCTTTAACCAACTTCGCAGGAAGAACCCGGACTTCAAGTTTTGCCCTGACCAACAGCAGGATTTCGACAAACTGAAACGACGTATTCTTGAAGCTACTGAGCTAGCACACCTCAGCGAGGACCTTCCGCTCGTTTTAGCCACTGATGCATCCTCGTTGTCTCACATTCATCCTGATTGCAAAGAAAGACCAAAAGCATTTGCATCAAGAACCTTAGATGCACACCAAGTTAGATACACCCAAATTGGAAAGAAAGCCCTTTCAGTCATTTTTTCCGTAAAGAATATAACTGATCACAGGCCGTTGGTCACCATCTTTAATCCAAGCTCAACTATAGCTCATGGAAATGGCTTACGTCTTCCAATGGCCTCAGATAAAAATTTTGATAGGAAGAGGCATTGTCGACAGATCCTATCCCATACTTGCAGACGAAATGAAACAAAATCTGAAAAGCGACTATATATTTCAAAAGGTATATCAGTTTAAATCCAGTGGATGGCCAGAACAGCAGAACGATCTAGATATATTGCCATACTTCAATCAGATATTTGCTTTAACGGTCAACAGAAGCCTTCTATGTCTTCATTTTGACGTCAATCGAGTTATCATTCCCCGCAAGCTTCGAAATAAAATTCTTAACGTCCTTCACGACGGTCACTGGCGAATAGTTTGGATGAAACAACAAGATGGGCAATCCTGCCCCAGTCAAAGAATTTAAAAGCCGGCCAAAAGGTACATCAGCTTGGGAAAGGATAAATACTGATTTTTCGGGACCTATTTTTGACTTAATGTGGTAAATATGCGTCGATGCTTATTCTCAGTTTTCAGTGTACCGTGAGACCACACTAAGTACTTTCGCAGTTCCTTGACATTTGCTGGGGGTTTGAGTTCGGCTATGGCCGATACATTTTCTGGATCTGTGCCAATGCCCTGGTCTGTGGTGCTGTGGCCTAGATATTTTAATACCTTTATGAAAAACTGACACTTATTAGCAGTCTTCTGAGTCTTCTTTCTTCAAGTTTTTCATGTGTCGGCCGTTCGACCAATGACAATGATGTCAATGGTCCACAACTAATTTCTCTAACACACTTTTAACTACTGCACGTCATAATTTTATTGATAACTTGTTTGGCATTTCATTGTCTCAAGTTAACCATGTACGAAATTTCTAGACCGCTTGCTCGATCTCTGCTTTAAAAGTTTCATTAAAAGGGATAAAACGCAAAAACGAACTTTCTTTAAAAACAAATATTATTTTTCCAAACTAATTTTTCCATTTTTGCCTCCAATAGTATATTGATTATTTCCTTGAGATCAACTTCTAGCTGATTCAGCTTTGTTTACGATTGAATTGGAATGGCGTCCATCATAGCGCTACCGAAAGCGGTAATTTCAGGCTTTAATTTGCGACGCTTGGACGACGTCGACACCGTGTCCTCTTCAAAGTTAACCGACGTATTCAAGGACTTAATACTATTCATGCTTTTAGGCTTAAAATCTTGTATATAAAAGAAACATTTGCTTTGCTGAAATTAATTATTTAAAAAACAACAAGAAATTTGATCGATTATCGAAATGAAAAGTTGTGCGCCAAAACAAGCTCCAAGAAATAATCAAACTTCCAAAATCTAATAAGTTTTTGTGGGAAGTACCTAGAGTGTGATGTGATGTATTTTTATATAAATCTGCGTTCCTGGTCATTTAAAACCAACACAACATTTTCTGCAAGCCGACACAAACAAAGTCTACACTGCCAAGCCGCAATACATAAAACAACAACACCTGCAAGATAGCACAACACACACACTTTCACAACATCCAGTTTCTTACACTATCCAACATAAAATAGCACCCGTTCCCAAGCGTACCCGGGAAAACTCATCTGGAGACATCAAGGCGACTGCAGCCAGCGAAGCAGCTACTTCAATGGAAATAAAAATCCTAAACAAACGATTTGAGGAGCAGGAGGAGATTAACGCCAAGAGATTCCTGGAGCAGGCGGATTTCGTATCTACCAAGATTGGGGAGTCGGAGCAGCGCATTCTTCAAATGTTCCACGACCGAATTGAGGGACTGAGCCGGGGCATGCAGAGTCTACTCCAGCGCGTTGAGCAGTTGGAGAAACAAGCTGATGATGTCCAGGGGCTACGGGCCCATGTCGGCAATCTGGAGAAAAAACTTGCTGACCAGTCAACGTTAACTGTTGCGCATGACATCCGTCTGCATGGTGTGCCTTTCGTCCAAGGGGAATCGCTGCGATCGCTCTTCAACACCCTTTCTTTTTCACTTGGTGTAACACCGGCACCGAGGTTGCGAGACATCTTCAGGGTCAAGCCTGCGAATACGGCGAAAACAGAGTTATTGACTGCGGTATTCTGCCGCCGTTCGCTTGTGCATGTCAAGAAGAATGAGAGGTGGAGAGTAATTTGCGTTTACAGCTTGCAAAAGCTCTCTCAACTGCAAGCTGATCCAGATGATCCAGAGCAAAGCTCAGCAGATGTGAGCAGCGTCGCTGAGTTCGATAAGACACTTTTTCGCTCCTAATAATGTAACTTTTGTAATCATTTCTCTTTTTATTTTTACTCTAAAGAATTATCTCATTAATTGTTTTGTCTCTCTTTCTGTGTGTTTCTATAAAGTCCTCTTCAAAAATTTGTGTGCATCTGCAATCTCAACATTATATGATACGCCTACTGGATTTGCATCAACACGTGCTCTGTGTAAAAAGGCGCAGCAGGAAAAAAGTTGATTCGACTTTTAAGCGGCTGTGTAAAAAGGCTATAATATAGTCCAAGCAAATGTTAAATATTTATATGACAAGTTCGTTCCGATTAAGACTAAACTTATAAAGCCGGCTGCCAGTTCATGGTTTAATAAATACATAAAAAGTGAAATAAAAAAGCGGGACTATAATTATGACAAGTGGAAACAATATAGAATAGAACATTTTTACAGACAGTACAAGAAAAGCAGACAAGAAGTAAATATTTTAATTAAGAATGCTAAACGAGCATTCTATTCCTCAAAATTTGAAAATGCAACATCCTCTCAACAAACATGGAGAGTCTTCAAAAGTCTCGGAATAGGCAAAGCAGTACCTGAAAAAAATTACTATATTGACGTAACTGACCTAATTCAAATATTTACTGACCTAAATGTACCTGAAGCTGACTCTAATGCTAATGTCTGTCCAGTTTTGACTAATAATTGTATTAATATGTTTTATTTTGCATGTGTTAGTCAGTGTGATGTCCTAGAGGCTATTTTAAAAATTAAATCAAATGCTGTTGGCTTAGACGATATGAGCCCCAAGTTTATTAAAATATTGCAGCCCCACATATTGGGGCATATTACACATATAATAAATTTTGCATTTACAACTTGTATGTACCCTGAGCGAAAAATAGGAAAGATTATTCCAATACCCAAATCGAACCGTGATTTTAGACCTATGTATATCTATCCTTCCATTTTTGTCAAAGACGTTTGAGCAACTTATTACAATACAAATAAATTATTTTTTTACCACTAATAATTTACTAAATAGCAAGCAATCTGGGTTTCGACAAAATAGAAGCTGCACAACTACTTTAATTAAAGTTATAGAAGACATCAGATGAAAATTAGATAAAAAAGACGTAACATTCCTGACACTTCTTGACTTTAGCAAAGCATTTGACACCGTGAATCACAAAATTCTTTTGACGAAGTTGAAAGTTCTTTACAACTTTTCTGACACTGCACTAAGTCTTATGTACTCTTATTTAAGTAGCCGTAAGCAAGCAGTCGTTACAAATGAAAATAGGTCGAACTATATGCCCGTTAAACGTGGTGTCCCTCAGGGCTCTGTCTTAGGGCCCCTGTTGTTCACGATCTACATAAATGATCTGCCGAATGTACTGTCTAACTGTGAAGTCCATTTGTATGCAGACGATGTTCAAATGTATGTTAGTCGTCCCTTGTGTCAAATTAGTTATTGTGTTAATGTCTGTAATGATGAGTTATTACATGTTAATGAGTGGGCATGTTAAAATTATCTCAGTTTAAATCCGTCTAAATGTAAATGTCTTGTTATATATAAAAAACCTTAATACTGACAATTTAAATAATCTTACCATAGGGAGCAAAATATTGAGTATGTTGCTAAGGCGGAGAACCTGGGCATCACATTAAATAATACCCTATCATGGACTGACCAGGTTAATAAAGCAGTAGGGAAAACATATGGTGTGCTTAGGAACCTATCCTTATCGCAGCACTTCCTCCAACTGAATATACGGCTTATGGTCGCCAAGGCGTGCTTAACATCCGTACTATTTTATGGGGTTGAGATTTTCGGAAGATGTGATGCAGCCAGCCAACACAAATTAAATGTAGCGTTCAATAGTATTGCCCGTTATGTATTCAATGTTAAGAGATATGACCATGTTACGTGTTACTCAAATAGGATTTTGATATAAGTATGACGAGTTGGATGAAACTTAAAGCATTGACACTCCTCCACAAAATAGTTTATACGAAACAACCTGACTATCTATATGACATGATAAATCTATCTACTTCGAAACGCACCAAAATATAATTCCCATCAAAACTACTCTGGCTAGCTCTGACAAGCACTTCTATACTAACACTATTCGGCTTTGGAATCAACTTCCGCATGAAACCAAATCAATAAATAATGCACATAGATTTACCACAAAAATTAATGAACACTTTGCAAACACACAGTAGGAAAAATAGTAAAAGAGTAATAATATTAACAATTAAATAATGTTAATATTATGTAAATACATAAATTTTAGTAAATAAGTAATCAAAATTGTTTGAAATCAGCTGTGACTAGCGCGCTAAGATAATAGTAGAAATACTGTAGCGTTAGGAATTTATCGAAATAAATAATAATAATAATATCGCTTAAGAATCGGTTTTTTTTAGGAATTATTTTTTTTTTTTTGTTAACGGACGGTCCGTCCTTTTTGGATGGACCATCCTCCTTTATGAAAGACCCTGTTTAAAAGAATGGACCATCATAGGGAATGAAACAGAACAGTGGAACAGTGCTATAAATTCTTGGGGCGTTGGCAAGACTAAATGGTAAACGAAGTAAATCATATTTCCATTATTTATTAAGAAGGCTGTTTTTTCGATGAAAACCTGATTCCATAACTATAGTTAAAAAAACCGGGTTTGCCAAGAATAGACAAAATGACTGAAAAGTCCCACATTGCACAGTGGATCCGTCAGAGACCAAAAATCAAAAATTGTGATGACTTAGGATTTAAACAAAAAGTCAAAGCTTCGTAATGGCATACCGGATTTTTCTAGAAATCTAACGGCACTTTCTAAAAATAGCATTGCAAACATGAACACGTGTTCATTTTCGCAACGCAGCTGCGCTCAGAAAGTTTTTTCTCTTCTTCAAATCGCCCTTTAAGGAGATCAAAACACTAGCTAGAGTGCTCCGAATGCAATTATTTAAAATGCAATTTGAAACTTAAGGTGTTTACTTTAAATCGAAATATTAATAATTACCTTTCCTGTCAAAGTTTTTTCGTTAAACTAATTTTATGGAATAACCCTTTTTTGTGTGTTTTGTGAAAGTCTATTTTATGTTTAGTTAAAGTTTTAGATGTGTTCCAAGAAAATGCAGAAATTGGTTTGTATGTCATTGTGTTTGTCTTACTTTTAGGTGTTAAATGTTATAAAATTAGCTGCAGAAATTTGCAGTCAAATCTGACTCTTTGCCTTTTGTGGTGTTGTGCTTTTGCTTTGTCTTCGTCTTTCGTGTTTTGTGTTTTGCAAATCTTTACAAAACTATTTATTTATAAATTAATATTTAAATTTTGTTTTTTTTCCTTTGCATCATATATGATTTTGGTAGGTGCATCGCAAAAGTGTGTGTTTCCACGTTTATATATTTTAATAGGTGGTGCACAGAAAATGGAACCAACGCAGAAAAATTGAAGAAACTGATTTCCGATGTGCAAGGGAACATTGAAAACAACGGCTACATTATTCAGAGTTGAGCGAACTGTCAAAATAATTGAGAATATTTGCAAAACAATTGTAACTTTTGGAAAAATTACAAACGCAAAAATCTTCAGTTATTCAATATCAATCTGGATGGCTTAATAAAATGAAATCTATTTTATTAAAAGCACCTACTCCAAATCTAATCATATAGAGGAAAGTGCTAATCGAGGCCGTCCTAAACTTGATTTTAAGGAGGCTTCAATGAGAACAATGCGACGGCGTATAGGTCAGCTGAAAGAAATCTATGCAATGAAAATCAAAATCGAAGTTTCCTGCCAGCTGATCCAATGGAAGTTATTTCGCTTTTAATGGAGACCTCTATGACGAAACACTAATATTTGCTGATAAGATACCCTGATGGTATTTATATATACGAATCTCATGCGGAAGTCGAATTACAGAGCTTACTCGATAATACGGCATCTAGTATAATAGAGCTTCAGACCAACATAATTGAAACTATTCCTGAAAATATAGTTAAGAAACTAACTTTAATTGGAAAATGTGGCTTTGATGGAAGTACGGGGCATAGCGAGTATAAGCAAAAGTTTTCAAACGGTGATTCGGACGACAGAAGCTTATTTGTAACATCTTACGTACCTCTGCAACTGGTTACTCAAATAGATAACACAATAATTTGAAAAACCCCGGCCATCATCGACTCGTTACTGTCGACCAATAAGATTTCAATTTAAGAAGAGACCGCTAAGCTGTCGAAAGACGAAGCAGAATATATTGACGCAAAAATTAAGCAATTAAAGCCAAAAGAATTAAGCGTCTCTAATAAAAAATTCTTATTACGTATAGCTTGCATCTTACTATGGTAGATGGAAAGGTGTGCAACGCAATCAGTGAATCATCCTCGGCAACGTGTTATATATGTGGAGCAAAGCCAACAGAAATGAACAATGTTCAAAAATGTTTGAGTAAAAAGTTCAAACAAGATTTTATGAATTTGGCTTATCTCCACTACATTAATATATACGCTTTTTGAATACTTTTACATATTTCATATAAACTAGAGGTCAAAGAGTGGCAAGTAAGAGATGCAGAGAAGAAAGTTCAAGTATTGAACAGGAAAACCACATTCAGGAGGAATTTCGCGAAAAATGGGTATACTTGTGGACAAACCTAGAGATGGAGGGAGGATCGTCCAACGATGGAAATATCGCGAGAAAATTCTTTTCTAATGCAGCTTTGAGCTCCGAAATAACAGGAATTGATGCTTCTTTGATTCATAGATATGCAACATTATTGCAAGCGATGACATCAGGATACAAAATTAATACGGAGAAGTTTCAAAATTACGCGCTGAATACAGCTAAATATCTAATATCTGCATATCCATGGTACTATTTACCGGCTACCGTTCATAAGGTATTAATTCATGGTTCAGCTGTAATAGAGCATGCATTAGTGTCGATTGGAGAGCTTTCAGAGGAAGCTGCAGAGTCCGATAACAAGGAAATAAAAAATGTAGACTTCAGCACAGTCGGAAATTGTCACGAACTTTAACAAACACAGATGTCATGAACACACTATTATTACATTCAGATCCATTTTAACAGGACAGAGACAACTTCCAGAAAAAGACAAGTCAACTTTGCTTACATCTGTGTATGATTTACTTGATGATTCTTAAAATTTTGTTTCTTTAATACTTTCTTTGTTAATTTTTATTTAAGTTTTTGATAATATGTTTGGATATGATAAATAACTTCCTTTTTTCTTAATATATTTTATGTGTATAAATAATAAAATCTTAATCAATTACATAAAAAATTTTTTTTCTAACTTTGTATTGATTGTTTGTATGGGAGCTATAGGATATAGCCGTTCGATTTGTCCCATTTTTATACCCTTGCAGAGGGTATTATAATTTTGCCATGATATTTGCAACGCAGTGAAGGAGGCATCTCCGAACCCATAAAGTATATATATTCTTGATCAGCATCACCAGCCGAGTCGATCTAGTCATGTCCGTCTGTCTGTCCGTCTGTCTGTCTGTCTGTCGGTTTCTACGCGAACTAGTCTCTCAGTTTTTGAGCTATCGGGCTGAAATTTTCAGCATAGTCTTATTTCTTTAGCACGCAGTATATATGTCGGAACGGCCGAAATCGGACCACTATATCCTATAGCTGCCATAGGAATGATGGCGAAATTAATGTAAAAAATTTTAACTTCTCTGTTTTTAACGAATTTCTATAAACTTCGGGATATAGTCGTTTTTATAGTTTAAGAATGACGGTTTTAATTTCATTAAGATCGGACAACTGTATCATATAGCTGCCATAGAAGGGATAGGTCAATTTATATGAAAATGTAAAATTCTACATGTAAAATGTAAAATTTACAAAATTTACATAATTTGACATTTTTATACCCTTGCAGAGGGTATTATAATTTTGCCATGATATTTGCAACGCAGTAAAGGAGGCATCTAAGACCCCATAAAGTATATATATTCTTGATCAGCATCACCAGCCGAGTCGATCTAGCCATGTCCGTCTGTCTGTCTGTCCGTCTGTCTGTCCGTCTGTCTGTCCGTCTGTCTGTCCGTCTGTCGGTTTCTACGCGAACTAGTCTCTCAGTTTTTGAGCTATCGGGCTGAAATTTTCAGCATAGTCTTATTTCTTTAGCACGCAGTATATATGTCGGAACAGCCGAAATCGGACCACTATATCCTATAGCTGCCATAGGAATGATGGCGAAATTTATGTAAAAAATTTTAACTTCTCTGTTTTTCAACGAATTTTTATAAACTTCGAGATATAGTCGTTATTTATAGTTCTAGAATTACGGTTTTAATTTCATTAAGATCGGACAACTATATCATATAGCTGCCATAGAAGGGATCGGTCGATTTATATGAAAATGTAAAATTCTACATGTAAAATGTAAAATTTACAAAATTTATATAATTTGACATTTTTTTACATAACCAAAATGGATCGATTTTCAACGATCCAATTGCAGACTGCAGGGTATACAAACTTCGGTTTACCGAAGTTAGCTTTCTTCTTTTTTTTTTTTATTACCAAAATGGATCGATTTTCAATGATCCAATTGCAGACTGCAGGTATACAAACTTCGGTTTACCGAAGTTAGCTTTCTTTCTCGTTTTGTTATATGTTTAGAAAAATTTTCTATTATTTTGTTATAAATTTCAGAACGCTATGGCTATTATTAGTATTTTTGGCCGCTCTTCCATACAAGCGGATCCACTGTGCATTGGTAACTAATCTGGAAAATCTGGAAGGGTGTTTTGTTGAGTTTTTTAAATCTATAACTAAGCGCTGTTTGGGGCTACCATCTGCTTTGACGCCTTCCTCCGACTACCTAAATTGGTGAGCCAAAAGGTCTTTGATGATCGGTATATTTCTTGATTAACACAGGTGTTGCATTTTGAATGAGAACGCTGTTTACAGTAAACAGTACCGATACTTTCGGTTCTGTATACTGTAACCAGCGTTCTTTTGCGTATCTCTGTCCTAATATCTGTAAAGAAGTTGCATTTTGAATGAGAACGTTGTTTACAGTAAACAGTACCCACACTTTCGGTATTGTTTACTGTAACCAGCGTTCTTTTGCGTATCTCTGCCCTAATATCTGTAAAGGCTTTGCGTTTTGAATGAGAACGCAGTAAACAGTACCAAAAGTATGGATACTGTTTACTGTAAGCAGCGTTCTCATTCAAAAAGGCGTATCTCTGCCCTAATATCTGTAAGGGGGAGACTAATTTGGATATTAAAGTGATTCTCCCTTAATTAAAAAACAAATGTTTTTTTTTTTCAATTTCCTTTGTGTCTTCTCCAACTGCAAAAATGTTGTTGATCTTAAGATGTCGATATGAGCCAACAGATTCCCGTTTATTTTGCTTGATTTTAATACCCGGTACTCGTTGGGTACAAGGGTATTATAAGTTAGTGGCAACCGAGAATGTATGTAACAGGCAGAAGGATGCATCTCCGACCCCATAAAGTATATACATTCTTGATCAGCATCACAAGCCGAGTCGATTTAGATATTTCCGTCTGGCCGTGTTGGTAAGCAGATCTCAGAGACTATAAGAGCTAGAGCCACAAAATTTGGTGAAAGCATTGGAATCTGTTGCACGCAGATCAAGTTTGTTTTAAAATTTGGTCACGCCCAGTTCCGCCCCAAAATACATGAAAACGTTATTAGCTTTGCTCGTTATTTTGGGTAAAAGTTAATAAATAAAGTAAAGAAATAGCCTCGAGCGGTCGTTTTCTGAAAGTTTGAGTATAATCGGAGATATAAGTAATAAATAAGGCAAGGCATCTCCCTATTTTTATTAATATACACGGAAAAGAACTAAACAGTAAAAGAAATCCAAAGAAAAAAATATTTTGGTTTTGTGTGCGATTGAACTCGGGACCGCTTAGAGAACTGGTCCATTACCTATATTACAAGTAAAGCGGCCATTTTCATACTAAGTACGCTTCGACAACTGTTAACGTTATTTTGGCAAAACCGAAATAAAATGTATAAACTAAATAAAAGGAGAAAAACTGAAAAAGCCAGAACTCAGACCTTTCTTGCATAAAAACTTTTTCCCAGCGCTTAGACCGCTAGGCTGAGCATTCGAGCGGCGATATATTTTATGAAGTATCGAAGTTGTTTTATATAGTATGTGTTATTTCAATTATTTATTTTACAATATTTTTTTTTAATTATAATTCATTTTTAAATTTAACATATGACAAAAAATCATTATTGAGATCTATTTTAGTAGTAGTAGTGGTTGTTCTTTATTTGGTTTGATGCTACTTTAATTAAAGTTATAGAAGACATCAGATGAAAATTAGATAAAAAGACGTAACATTCCTGACACTTCTTGACTTTAGCAAAGCATTTGACACCGTGAATCACAAAATTCTTTTGACGAAGTTGAAAGTTCTTTACAACTTTTCTGACACTGCACTAAGTCTTATGTACTCTTATTTAAGTAGCCGTAAGCAAGCAGTCGTTACAAATGAAAATAGGTCGAACTATATGCCCGTTAAACGTGGTGTCCCTCAGGGCTCTGTCTTAGGGCCCCTGTTGTTCACGATCTACATAAATGATCTGCCGAATGTACTGTCTAACTGTGAAGTCCATTTGTATGCAGACGATGTTCAAATGTATGTTAGTCGTCCCTTGTGTCAAATTAGTTATTGTGTTAATGTCTGTAATGATGAGTTATTACATGTTAATGAGTGGGCATGTTAAAATTATCTCAGTTTAAATCCGTCTAAATGTAAATGTCTTGTTATATATAAAAACCTTAATACTGACAATTTAAATAATCTTACCATAGGGAGCAAAAATATTGAGTATGTTGCTAAGGCGGAGAACCTGGGCATCACATTAAATAATACCCTATCATGGACTGACCAGGTTAATAAAGCAGTAGGGAAAACATATGGTGTGCTTAGGAACCTATCCTTATCGCAGCACTTCCTCCAACTGAATATACGGCTTATGGTCGCCAAGGCGTGCTTAACATCCGTACTATTTTATGGGGTTGAGATTTTCGGAAGATGTGATGCAGCCAGCCAACACAATTAAATGTAGCGTTCAATAGTATTGCCCGTTATGTATTCAATGTTAAGAGATATGACCATGTTACGTGTTACTCAAATAGGATTTTTGATATAAGTATGACGAGTTGGATGAAACTTAAAGCATTGACACTCCTCCACAAAATAGTTTATACGAAACAACCTGACTATCTATATGACATGATAAATCTATCTACTTCGAAACGCACCAAAAATATAATTCCCATCAAAACTACTCTGGCTAGCTCTGACAAGCACTTCTATACTAACACTATTCGGCTTTGGAATCAACTTCCGCATGAAACCAAATCAATAAATAATGCACATAGATTTACCACAAAATTAATGAACACTTTGCAAACACACAGTAGGAAAAATAGTAAAGAGTAATAATATTAACAATTAAATAATGTTAATATTATGTAAATACATAAATTTTAGTAAATAAGTAATCAAAATTGTTTGAAATCAGCTGTGACTAGCGCGCTAAGATAATAGTAGAAATACTGTAGCGTTAGGAATTTATCGAAATAAATAATAATAATAATATCGCTTAAGAATCGGTTTTTAGGAATTATTTTTTTGTTAACGGACGGTCCGTCCTTTTGGATGGACCATCCTCCTTATGAAAGACCCTGTTTAAAAGAATGGACCATCATAGGAATGAAACAGAACAGTGGAACAGTGCTATAAATTCTTGGGGCGTTGGCAAGACTAAATGGTAAACGAAGTAAATCATATTTCCATTATTTATTAAGAAGGCTGTTTTTCGATGAAAACCTGATTCCATAACTATAGTTAAAAACCGGGTTTGCCAAGAATAGACAAAATGACTGAAAAGTCCCACATTGCACAGTGGATCCGTCAGAGACCAAAAATCAAAATTGTGATGACTTAGGATTTAAACAAAAGTCAAAGCTTCGTAATGGCATACCGGATTTTTCTAGAAATCTAACGGCACTTTCTAAAATAGCATTGCAAACATGAACACGTGTTCATTTTCGCAACGCAGCTGCGCTCAGAAAGTTTTTCTCTTCTTCAAATCGCCCTTTAAGGAGATCAAAACGTTAGCTAGAGTGCTCCGAATGCAATTATTTAAATACATTTGAAACTTAAGGTGTTTACTTTAAATCGAAATATTAATAATTACCTTTCCTGTCAAAGTTTTTCGTTAAACTAATTTTATGGAATAACCCTTTTTGTGTGTTTTGTGAAAGTCTATTTTATGTTTAGTTAAAGTTTTAGATGTGTTCCAAGAAAATGCAGAAATTGGTTTGTATTGTCTTACTTTTTAGGTGTTAAATGTTATAAAATTAGCTGCAGAAATTTGCAGTCAAATCTGACTCTTTGCCTTTTGTGGTGTTGTGCTTTTGCTTTGTCTTCGTCTTTCGTGTTTTGTGTTTTTGCAAATCTTTACAAAACTATTTATTTATAAATAAATATTTAAATTTTGTTTTTTCCCTTTGCATCATATATGATTTTGGTAGGTGCATCGCAAAAGTGTGTGTTTCCACGTTTATATATTTTTAATAGGTGGTGCACAGAAAATGGAACCAACGCAGAAAAATTGAAGAAACTGATTTCCGATGTGCAAGGGAACATTGAAAACAACGGCTACATTATTCCAGAGTTGAGCGAACTGTCAAAATAATTGAGAATATTTGCAGAACAATTGTAACTTTTGGAAAAATTACAAACGCAAAAATCTTCAGTTATTCAATATCAATCTGGATGGCTTAATAAAATGAAATCTATTTTATTAAAAGCACCTACTCCAAATCTAATCATATAGAGGAAAGTGCTAATCGAGGCCGTCCTAAACTTGATTTTAAGGAGGCTTCAAGGAGAACAAAGCGACGGCGTATAGGTCAGCTGAAAGAAATCTATGCAATGAAAATCAAAATCGAAGTTTCCTGCCAGCTGATCCAATGGAAGTTATTTCGCTTTTAATGGAGACCTCTATGACGAAACACTAATATTTGCTGATAAGATACCCTGATGGTATTTATATATACGAATCTCATGCGGAAGTCGAATTACAGAGCTTACTCGATAATACGGCATCTAGTATAATAGAGCTTCAGACCAACATAATTGAAACTATTCCTGAAAATATAGTTAAAAACTAACTTTAATTGGAAAATGTGGCTTTGATGGAAGTACGGGGCATAGCGAGTATAAGCAAAAGTTTTCAAACGGTGATTCGGACGACAGAAGCTTATTTGTAACATCTTACGTACCTCTGCAACTGGTTACTCAAAAGATAACACAATAATTTGGAAAACCCCGGCCATCATCGACTCGTTACTGTCGACCAATAAGATTTCAATTTAAGAAGAGACCGCTAAGCTGTCGAAAGACGAAGCAGAATATATTGACGCAAAAATTAAGCAATTAAAGCCAAAAGAATTAAGCGTCTCTAATAAAAAATTCTTATTACGTATAGCTTGCATCTTACTATGGTAGATGGAAAGGTGTGCAACGCAATCAGTGAATCATCCTCGGCAACGTGTTATATATGTGGAGCAAAGCCAACAGAAATGAACAATGTTCAAAAATGTTTGAGTAAAAGTTCAAACAAGATTTTATGAATTTGGCTTATCTCCACTACATTAATATATACGCTTTTTGAATACTTTTACATATTTCATATAAACTAGAGGTCAAAGAGTGGCAAGTAAGAGATGCAGAGAAGAAAGTTCAAGTATTGAACAGGAAAAACCACATTCAGGAGGAATTTCGCGAAAAATGGGTATACTTGTGGACAAACCTAGAGATGGAGGGAGGATCGTCCAACGATGGAAATATCGCGAGAAAATTCTTTTCTAATGCAGCTTTGAGCTCCGAAATAACAGGAATTGATGCTTCTTTGATTCATAGATATGCAACATTATTGCAAGCGATGACATCAGGATACAAAATTAATACGGAGAAGTTTCAAAATTACGCGCTGAATACAGCTAAATATCTAATATCTGCATATCCATGGTACTATTTACCGGCTACCGTTCATAAGGTATTAATTCATGGTTCAGCTGTAATAGAGCATGCATTAGTGTCGATTGGAGAGCTTTCAGAGGAAGCTGCAGAGTCCGATAACAAGGAAATAAAAAATGTAGACTTCAGCGCAGTCGGAAATTGTCACGAACTTTAACAAACACAGATGTCATGAACACACTATTATTACATTCAGATCCATTTTAACAGGACAGAGACAACTTCCAGAAAAAGACAAGTCAACTTTGCTTACATCTGTGTATGATTTACTTGATGATTCTTAAAATTTTTGTTCCTTTAATACTTTCTTTGTTAATTTTATTTAAGTTTTTGATAATATGTTTGGATATGATAAATAACTTCTTTTTTCTTAATATATTTTATGTGTATAAATAATAAAATCTTAATCAATTACATAAAAAAATTTTTTTCTAACTTTGTATTGATTGTTTGTATGGGAGCTATAGGATATAGCCGTTCGATTTGTCCCATTTTATACCCTTGCAGAGGGCATTATAATTTTGCCATGATATTTGCAACGCAGTGAAGGAGGCATCTCCGACCCCATAAAGTATATATATTCTTGATCAGCATCACCAGCCGAGTCGATCTAGTCATGTCCGTCTGTCTGTCCGTCTGTCTGTCGGTTTCTACGCGAACTAGTCTCTCAGTTTTTGAGCTATCGGGCTGAAATTTTCAGCATAGTCTTATTTCTTTAGCACGCAGTATATATATATCGGAACGGCCGAAATCGGACCACTATATCCTATAGCTGCCATAGGAATGATGGCGAAATTAATGTAAAAAATTTTAACTTCTGTTTTTAACGAATTTCTATAAACTTCGGGATATAGTCGTTTTTATAGTTTAAGAATGACGGTTTTAATTTCATTAAGATCGGACAACTGTATCATATAGCTGCCATAGAAGGGATCGGTCAATTTATATGAAAATGTAAAATTCTACATGTAAAATGTAAAATTTACAAAATTTACATAATTTTACATTTTTTTTTACATTACCAAAATGGATCGATTTTCAATGATCCAATTGCAGACTGCAGGGTATACAAACTTCGGTTTACCGAAGTTAGCTTTCTTTCTCGTTTTGTTATATGTTTAGAAAAATTTTCTATTATTTTGTTATAAATTTCAGCACGCTATGGCTATTATTAGTATTTTTGGCCGCTCTTCCATACAAGCGGATCCACTGTGCATTGGTAACTAATCTGGAAAATCTGGAAGGGTGTTTTTGTTGAGTTTTTTAAATCTATAACTAAGCGCTGTTTGGGGCTACCATCTGGAAGGGTGTTTTGTTGAGTTTTTTAAATCTATAACTAAGCGCTGTTTGGGGCTACCATCTGCTTTGACGCCTTCCTCCGACTACCTAAATTGGTGAGCCAAAAGGTCTTTGATGATCGGTATATTTCTTGATTAACACAGGTGTTGCATTTTGAATGAGAACGCTGTTTACAGTAAACAGTACCGATACTTTCGGTTCTGTATACTGTAACCAGCGTTCTTTGCGTATCTCTGTCCTAATATCTGTAAAGAAGTTGCATTTGAATGAGAACGTTGTTTACAGTAAACAGTACCCACACTTTCGGTATTGTTTACTGTAACCAGCGTTCTTTGCGTATCTCTGCCCTAATATCTGTAAAGGCTTTGCGTTTTGAATGAGAACGCAGTAAACAGTACCAAAAGTATGGATACTGTTTACTGTAAGCAGCGTTCTCATTCAAAAGGCGAATCTCTGCCCTAATATCTGTAAGGGGAGACTAATTTGGATATTAAAGTGATTCTCCTTAATTAAAAACAAATGTTTTTTTTTCAATTTCCTTTGTGTCTTCTCCAACTGCAAAAATGTTGTTGATCTTAAGATGTCGATATGAGCCAACAGATTCCCGTTTATTTTGCTTGATTTTAATACCCGGTACTCGTTGGGTACAAGGGTATTATAAGTTAGTGGCAACCGAGAATGTATGTAACAGGCAGAAGGATGCATCTCCGACCCCATAAAGTATATACATTCTTGATCAGCATCACAAGCCGAGTCGATTTAGATATTTCCGTCTGGCCGTGTTGGTAAGCAGATCTCAGAGACTATAAGAGCTAGAGCCACAAAATTTGGTGAAAGCATTGGAATCTGTTGCACGCAGATCAAGTTTGTTTTAAAATTTGGTCACGCCCAGTTCCGCCCCCAAAATACATGAAAAACGTTATTAGCTTTTCTCGTTATTTTGGGTAAAAGTTAATAAATAAAGTAAAGAAATAGCCTCGAGCGGTCGTTTTCTGAAAGTTTGAGTATAATCGGAGATATTAGTAATAAATAAGGCAAGGCATCTCCTATTTTTATTAATATACACGGAAAAGAACTAAACAGTAAAAGAAATCCAAAGAAAAAATATTTTGGTTTTGTGTGCGATTGAACTCGGGACCGCTTAGAGAACTGGTCCATTACCTATATTACAAGTAAAGCGGCCATTTTCATACTAAGTACGCTTCGACAACTGTTAACGTTATTTTGGCAAAACCGAAATAAAATGTATAAACTAAATAAAAGGAGAAAAACTGAAAAAGCCAGAACTCAGACCTTTCTTGCATAAAAACTTTTTCCCAGCGCTTAGACCGCTAGGCTGAGCATTCGAGCGGCGATATATTTTATGAAGTATCGAAGTTGTTTTATATAGTATGTGTTATTTCAATTATTTATTTTACAATATATATATTTTTTTTAATTATAATTCATTTTTAAATTTAACATATGACAAAAATCATTATTGAGATCTATTTTAGTAGTAGTAGTGGTTGTTCTTTATTTGGTTTGATGCATGGCATGCATCTTCTTCCGATTACATACTTCACAGCGTGCAGACGGTGGATGCCATGTTCTTGTGCGTGAGTATGCCTCTAGGTGATCGGTGAAGTAGTTCTCGGCTCTGAGAGAATGGTGGAGGCGATTATACAATGGTCTTGTAGTACTTTCGCACGCTCTTTCTAGAAAACTTCTCCTGTCCGCTTCGTAAGCGGCTCCGGCAATCTGTTGTTGCATACTCTTCCACAGAGTTTGGTTTGGGAAACTCCATCAATACTATAAACTACTATAAATACTATAAAGCCTGTGCTGCTACGAATAAGATGCTTCGCGACCTTCTTGGTAGTCGTTCCTCCGGCATTTCCATTACTTTGTTTATGTATCTAAAGTTCGTATGCAGAGTGCGGAAGGATACCGTGACGACACCAGTTTCCAAATGAATTTCGTACGACGGAGTGTTTCGAGGAAGTCTGAACACTTTTTATATAAAATCTAAAAAGTTTTTCTGCGGACTCGTGGCGTTCATATCCCCAGACCTCTGCAGCGTAGCCCATTATTGACTGTGCTGTGGCCGTGTAGATTTTGTACTTCGTACTTCGCAGGACTTGTTTTTACCAAGTAGCTCTTTCCTGATCCTATACACACTCCCTTGTGAGGACAGCTGTAATGTCGTCCACATACAGAGCGAAAGCAACGGGCTTAAGGGGCACCCTTCCTTTACTCTTTTGTTTCAATCGACCCAGTCTGAGAGATATTTCCCGTCTATACCGCTGTTGAGTTGTCACTATACAGACATTTTAAAATGCCGAGAATTTTTAAGACACTTCAATCATGGTGAGCTTGGGAAATAGGCTATGTCGGTCAATGGTGTCAAAAGCTGCTTTGAAGCCTCCTATATTTCTTGACTATGTCGCGTTTCCGGCTCGTTTTTAGGAACTCTGCTGGAATCTTGTCTATTCCAGGTGCCTTGCCATTCTTGCTCTTTCGTATCGCTGCTTCCACTTCCGTTTGCGTTAACTCCTTATCTAACATAGGTCTTCGTTGACTGTGAATGGCATTGCGAACAAGTGCTGCACGATCTGGCTGCTCTGCTGTAGTAGGGTTTAAAATGTTGTGCCAGTGCGTTTGGCTCAGCCTTGATATGCAGACCTTTGCTGGAGCCGTTCAGGCGTCTCACGAATTCCCAAAAGCTGTTTATCCCTTGTTCACTTCAAGCTCAAGTTTTCTGTAGAAGTCTCCTTGCTTTATCCTGCAAGCTGTCTTGAACTCTGCATTGGCATCCTGGTACTCGATTTTGGATTCTACTGTATCAGCACGGTCATCGATCTTTGCGTCGCTCTTTAGCATTCAGCACTGAGCCATGGTTGCTTTCCTGTTCGTTGGGAGGGACTTTGCATGCAAGCTGCCACAAACTTATGCTAGATGTTAAAGCCTCTAATGGCCGGTTCCTACCCTCCCTGTTAAATTTTTGAAGCCTTAGAAAATTTTATTTCCTATCGTATAAATGTGAGAGCTAACTTAGCCGAGACCCAGACTCCCTGTAAGATATTTTTCAGCCCGGAAACAAAACTATTTCCGATAACCGATAACAATAAAAAGAGATGGAGAGCTGTCTTGAATGCTTGCGTTTGTTTTAATGATTCTACCTATCCTTTGGGCGATGGCTGAAACAGAGATAGAGGTTGCCACTCCTCCACCACTGCCGATACCTTTCCCGTTTCTCTGCAGCAAACTCTGGTCTGTTTTTCTTCTTAAGATGATGACTGAGCATTAAACTTAAGAGCAAAACTTTCCAGGATTCGACTTGAAGGGGTTTTCCACGATTTTTATTTCCCAACATTTTTCCAATTTGTATATTTTTTCACAAAAGTGACAGTTCAGTGCTTTACAGCACTAATCGATACATAACAGTAAAGTTAACAGTGCTATGTTATCCTTTCACAGGACATGTTATCCTATCTGGACATCTTTGACATGATCGTGCCACATGCCGTTAAGAAGGCAATAGTCGATCGTCGACGCTGTGCGACTGTTGTCCTCTCACAGTTCAATTATTTTTTCCCGTTGTGATCCACTTTGGTGCAAGTTGCAGCTCTGATGCGAGTGTCGTATTTCCTGTGGCAACCGTTCTCGCGGGGGCACACTGATGTTCAGATAAGTTGGAATTATGTTTAGGCGCTCATCCTGACCTCATCCTAACCTTTTAACTCGTTGAGAGCTGACTTGCTTTTGCAGGTTATTGTGTCATTTTAACGAACACCTAATGGGTGCCGCTTACTGCCGTAAGCTCCTTTTTAAGTTGCAGCAGTGACAGTTTATGATCTTGCTGCTGTTGGGTAAGATCCGTATTTATGTAAATTCACGTTAGAGCAAGTTTTGTTCCATTTTCAATATTTCCGATGTCATGGACGCCGTTTCCATTTCTGCCAAAAGCCCCATTTTATTGTTGCGCCTGTATTAGATTCGGATTTCCCTTACTGCAGCGTTTGGCAACGACATTTTTCCCCGTAAGAGTCTCTCTACTCCCTGCTTTGTGGAGTCCTCTTTACTGAGGCCTTTAAAGATGAGGTTTCGGGCTTTGCTGACTTGCACCAATCGGCTGAGATCCTTGCGATCCTGATCTCTTTCGCAATTCAGCAGTTGCAGATCACGTTTAAGGGTCGCGTTCTCTGCTTTGACGGCGTCAAAATTCTCCGACACTGTATAAAATTGGGCCTTAGGTACCCCCACATCTCCCTTTATTGTAGGTTGTCGAGCCGTTGCCCCATATTGTTCATGGCTTGCAGTAAATCTTCAAGCGAAATATCAGGAGGCAAATCGCTTCTTTTCCGCTTTTCTTGCTGCGGTAGGCCACTTATTGGAGTGCTCGGAGGAATGTTGGGGAGTGCAGATTCTGGTTAGAGTGGGTGGTCTCGAGGTGGGGTTCTATTTCGTAGCATATTTCTTGAGTATTTTGATTTCGGGGCTTAATTTTATTTTTAGCCGAAAAGTATGCTGCAGTTTTTTCTTTCGTTTCCATAAATACAAAAATTGATCTTGAGCTATTCCGGCGAAAACCCCTTTTTCGATCAGCTGATTGTCCAAACTTAACGACACGTTTGTTTGGCATTGCAGCAGCAGTGCAGTGCAACACACCAAATTTAAAATCGTAAAATAAATTATAAAACACGGGTAAACCAAATACGACTTCAATCATAATGAAATATACTTTATTTATGCAAATAAATATATAAATAACTTCTGCTGTGTCTTGTGTATATCTTTTTTAAGGAAGTGCGTTTTTTTAGTTCGTATATGTTGTGCATTATAAAGATTAGGTAAAGTTTTAAGAGTTTTCCCCGTTTGCCCCCCAATGAAGTACACATCCTATTATTTATTAATATTTCAAGATTATAAAAATGCTTACTTTAGCTGCGGCAACCTGCAGCTGCACATGTGGCATTGCAAAATGCAACCTAACATCATTTATTTTCCAGCAGCTCTATTTAGAAGGGACGCTCTTTTTCGTTCTTTGTCTGTTATATTGTTGTTGCCGTTGTAGTTTGTTGTTGTATTTTCGTTATTAGTTTTGTGTTTAATGTTCTTAGAATTTTTTTCGTTTTATTATTCAATTATTTTCTTAGATACCCATAATCAATGCGAGTATTCTCGAAAGCATGTTTTCAACATTTAGCTTAAAGAATGCGGTACAATTGCGCAAAGAATTGAAAATGTGGTTGATTCCCCTTATTAAGGATATAATAAATTAGGAATATTAGCCGGATTTTGAAGAATTGCTAAGTCCAATGAAGTTAATTTGTAAAAGAATGCATTCTTTTAGCAAATCCTTAAGCGGAAAAAACCGACATTTTTGAAAAAAATATTCCGTTTGGCTTGAGTGCATGGAAATTATAATTCTAAGATGCTGTTTGCAACCAAAATCAAAAAAGAATTTCACTGAGGTTTTAAATAGGACGAAACTTCTGTCTGTTATCAGAGGGGGTTTGCATGGGGTGGAAATGAACAATCACACCCACACATGTATGTATTATAAATATAGGTTTTTAAATAACTTACAGTAAAAATATCAGCCTGAGTTTGTGAATTTACTGAATTTATGACTGCTTTCTCATATAAGCACAATTACTGAGGCAATCGTTCCTATGGAAGCGACAAGATATTGTGGCACGATCGGGTAAATTTTTTTACTATATATTTTTAATATTTTTAAAGATTTTTGGTGAAAGTGTCATAGCGATAGCACATCAAGAAGTATTTATGGCCGCGGCTCCTTACAAGCAAGACCACTGTGCGTTGGTGACCAGCCCTCGAAGCTCAGGGGCACTTTTTTGCTTATCGGAAAAACTCACCACTCCAACTATGACAGCTGATTCGCACTACCTCTAGCGTTGCTTGTGTTGCTAGATTCTGCTTCCCGCGTCTACTTTCACTCAAGAGGCACTTTTACTCACTCTGGAGAGTTTTTCGCTCTGGGACAATTGCGACAAATGAGTTTTTAATTCCCAATGCCGTTCGCGATCGATCTGTATCAGTCAGAAGCAAAGGAGCACGACTAAACAGTGTTCTCCCCCTCTTATTGGTCGGCAGCAGGTGTTATGTGGCAGGAGTCTCGCAATCTGTTGCAGAATTGGAGAGCACGTCCAGTCGGTGAGCAATCTCTTCTTCTTGTTTCCCACTTAATTTAATATTAACTCTTTTTAAAAGGTTATAGCCAACTGTTCGCGCCAAGAGGGCTCTTATTTTCGAGAGCCAGTGTGAAGCGCTAGCGGCTTCGGAATAACCCGCTTCACGGAGCCCAGCGCTCTCGCACACTCTCTCCCTCTCTCTTCCTCCAGCCCGCGAGAGCTTTCCAAGCCGCTCTCCCCAACTTCTATTTTATGACATGTATTTAGTTCTAATTCTCGACCAGCCGATGAAGGCGAATAAAGTTCAACCACAAATTAATTCTGCCCAACCGATCTTATTTTTCTTCGTGGGATTTTGGGAATTTAACCTCGCCCATTCTTATTTTGTATAATAATCTGCCCTCCTCTTCAGGCATAATTAATATCAGCCAACCGGTGTGCACTAGTTTCGGGAGTTTCCGGTTCGTTGAACAGTCCGCCGCTGTCCCGATATTTTTGTCTTGTGTGTCATTTTTTTCTCATCACATTTTTTCCTTCTGGCCCACCGCGCTTGCCGTGTCGAGTAACGTGGGCGTTTATGTATTTCAAATGAACACCCAACGCCGAACTTCGGACCTCATGCTAGAAGAACCCAAAACTCTCGGATGTTGACGAGGGAGGGAGTTGCTGAGAGCGCAACCAGGGGCTCAAATTTCTCAGGCGACGTCGGAGATCGACGAAGACGAGCAAGTCCGGTTGTCCCAGCTCCGTCGAGATTCGATGGGAGAAAGCAGCACTCCAGTAGCCAGTTCCCACATAGGTGGGGCCCGCTGGGCTCCACTGAACGAAAAAGACCGGCGGCAAGGACGAGCCACTAACACATAAATATAGATGCGCGAGGGCCAACAGAGCCCGCTTTATTCTTAGCAAGATAGCTAAGAATAAGGCTGATGCCAAACTTACCCTCTATACCTAAACATGTACATACTATCACTTTCTTGCTCTCCTGTAAACAAGAAAATTTTTATAATTACACTGGTCGACAAGAAAAATGCCGGCGAATAAGACCCATTGATTCTGGTAGATCTGAACCGGTACATTACTAGTCCGAAACTGAAAAGTTTCCATCACCCACCAATTTTGAGTTAATCGCGGTCAAAGTCTCATGCACTGCTTGAATCGACACTTTGTAAGGCTTAATAACTCCCAAACCTTACGTTGACCAGAGCGGTATTCAGCTTAAAAGAGCGTTGGCCTTTCTACTTCAATATTAAACAAGAAAATCCAATGGGAGACATTTTACAAACTTAAATTTGTATGTAGTATCAGCGCCTAGTTTTAATACAATTTGGTATCAGTTTGACATTTTTAATTACCATATTGAAACTTAAATATAATCCCAAACCAATGTTTCTAACCAAAGCCAAGACTCTCACCAGATTTGATAAGTTTCAGGGCTACAACATAGCAAAAATTTGTGACAAATTTAAGTTTGTAAAATGCATTATAACTAAAGAACGAGAGGTCTCCCATTGGATATTCTTGTTTAATATTGAAGTAGAAAGGCCAACGCTCTTTTTAAGCTGATTACCCGCTCTGGGCAACGCAAGGTTTGGGAGTTATTAAACCTTGAAAAATGCCGATTCAAGCAGTGCATGAGACTTTGACCGCGACTTACTCAAAATTGGTGGGTGATGGAAACTTTTCAGTTTCGGACTAGTAATGTACCGGTTCGGATCTACCGGAATCAATGGGTTTTATTCGCCGGCAAAAAAAAAGGTCGATTTTTGTCGACCTGTGTTATTAAACGTAATTTTTTCTAAGCAATTTCGCCTCACTCCCTTATTTTTCTCAACACATTTTTCGGAGCTGCCATCTGAATTTTGTGATGTGTAGGCGTACATTTTTGAACGCAGGCCAACAAATTCTAACATACTTTTCCCTTGTAGCTCATCTTTCATATAACCCAGCCGCTTATTATTACACTTGGGGAAATTGTAAAGCCTAGCCAATTCATCTGGATACTCAGATGTGTCAAATTTTGAATCATCACTACGAATATCTTTATACAAGTCATCTGTTTTTATAGAGTAAATAAATGAATCGGTGTCCATATAATTTAGTTTCAGTGCATCTTTGAATTTTGGCATCATATAAGAGTAGTGAAAATCATACATTTTCCATTTGGATAATTTCAATACTACGAAACCTAATTATATGGGCTTATTACAAACGTTATGCATTCGATTCATTTGAATTGCATATAGATTTTCACTAAACTTTGATGCACTGTGAAAATTTTATCTAGCTATTAACTCCCTAGCACATAATTTTGGACGACCACCTCGTGGGCCTACGGGTGGGGCTTCCCATTCTGTAACTAACTTCACATCTACCCTTTTTATAGAATCTTCCATACACTTACCATTAACACTATTATTTAATAATTTAAAAATCTCGTTCAAAATTACTTTTGCCTTAGTTCTGTATTCAGTGTTTATGTCAATATACTTTTGAGCCACGCTTTCTGTTTAAACACTAAAATGGTATGCATTTTTAAGTCTCAGCCCATACATCAAACACTGTTTTAACGATTTGTAATGTATAATGTATTTTTCCTTATCACGAAGAACAATTTTGAACTTTAGAATCTTTCGAAGGGAGTTTGTTGGCTGGACAGAAAGGTAGGTCATTATGAGAGTCGTGAAGCGAGTATGGATATTCCAAGTCAACTTCTAGTATATATCCATATTCACTATTTTCTGAAATATTTTCTAGATTACATTTATTAATTTCTTCTTGTTCATATCTATGTAATACAGGTGTTTTGAAAGCTTGGTGGGGTCAAAATATATATATATATTTTGCTTTTGTATGTCTATGACTATATTGCACTAATCCACCTCGAATTCCACTATGAATATATGTTATCATATCAATATCAGTAACTCTAAAGTAATTTCAGTAGTCTTTAGAATAGCATAGTTTTTGAACACAATCTAAGTATTCAAAGGAAATACTCCTTTCCTACGAAGTGAAGCAAAATCAGATGTATTCGGATATTCCTTTTCTAAAACTTTAAAATCACCCTAATTTAAATTAGCTACTACAGTGTCTAGACTAGAGGGCATACAACTGAAAGTATCCAAAAATCTAATTCATAGTTTATTCTTTCCCACAATATTAAAATTGAGATATATAATTCTTTATTCAAGGGAATTACTTTCATTTCCCCTTCAACCTCTCCAAGTTCTTTAACAAATAAGTGAGCATCATATTTTGAAAAATTATGCATGAAGACTTTAATACAATGCCCAGTCTTAAATTTAAGGTTAGACTCAATATGTCCTGCCCCTCTAAATTGTCCAGTGAAGTGGCAACGGTCCTTTACTCTTTCATGACCTAAGACCCCCTTACAAATGTGGCAATTAACAGCTTCATCAAAATCGAATGAGTCCTGATTGCACACTTCAAATAGTTTTTATAAATTTCGGACAAATCGGATGTTAAATTACTGACAAAAGTGCGCCACACATTTCCCCCCGTCTTGCTTACAAACTTATCTAGACTTCAACCAAATTCACACTTTATGTAGTATGCAAATGCAATAGGAACATGCTTATTTACTACTTGTGTCCTGTCACTTACATTTAACATAGAGGGCTCTAGTATGCATCCGAAGTCTGCAGATACAGCAAATGATATATCCAGCTGGCGATGATAATTTGAGAATTTTAGCTCAGTCGCACCCTCTTTCGGTCGCTCAGTCCCAACGTTGCTGCATCTCTCCGCATTTGCGTCTGAAATCTGCATCTGGCGCTTGAACCTACCCTCACTTGTTTAGTAGGATAGACACTTGTTGCAAAAGAAACGTCTCACTCGTTTCTTTCCCAATTGAGATGAAAGAAGACTGAAATTAAAAAAAATTTAATAAGTTATCAACAAAAATTTTTATAATTAGATCTATTATATTTTTACTTACGCTGAAATATTTTGAAGCCACATATAGTGTCCATGAATGTCGGGGGTTGGAATATCAAATTTATTCGATCCCATTGCAGATGAGTGGACCAAACACTTTGTCGTTTCCCTTACCATACCCAAACACATTTTTGCTTATGTTGGGGGTTCGCAAGGTAAACTAATTCATTTTACCAATTTCCATAGGAAAAGTGAATCCTGTGAAGTCGACTATGATGTTGTTGGTGTGGATTAAGGTTAAGGCTATAACCACTCCATATCCAGTGCATCGTTCTCCATTTTCTCTCGGGTTAGGGGCAGATATTATTGCCCTCTTGAAGCAAAAGACATCGTTGTTCTGCACATTAATGACTGCTCTACTATTTTTAAGTTTCCTTGGCAGCTCAAAATGTGCTGATCCCTTTGGAGAAACACATTGCAGAATGTTCCGATCGTAACCAGACTCATCTTATTCTGGAACAATTTTTTATTGGTTTGCGTATCATGTTCTTTTATTAACATGTACTCTGCAAACAGTTCAAAATTTATTTTGGAGGCAGTATGGAATCCTAGTTAGGCCGTCAGCCAATCGGGCACACAGGGGGATCAAAAGGCGACCTAGTCACCTGCCGTAACTGTATGCACCATTGGTAGTTAGACTATACTCTCCTCGAGAAGCGCGGCTGGAAGCAGGTCCAAGGTCAAGTCGACCGAGGATGCTGACGAATGGTAGTCCGGCGGACCTGGGAAAGTCTTAAAAATACCTTCTCTCAAGTCAGGCATGTTATGCGACCCGTGCCCGCTGACTTTCGGTTCGCAGCTGAGGGATCAATCCAGCTGTGCTTATAGTAGTGGCCTTGCTGTGGCTTTGGGGCGAAGCCACGGTCGACCTCCCACGCTCCAGAAAATCTCACGAACCTGCTCAGGGAGAAGGATATGGACATCGCCCTTATACAGGAGCCGTGGACTAGGGACGAGCAAGTCTCTTGACTGAGGCTCCCAGGATATACCACACTATACTCGAGCTCAACGGGTAGAACGAAATCAGGTATAGTAATAAAAAACGATTTTAATGCTTTTCTTTGTTCCAATCTCAGCACATCGGATCTGGCAGTTGCAGTCTAGACAGCAGACGGGATTGGGATAGCTATCGCTTCAGTATAGATGACCCACGATGAGCCGGGCACCATACAAGGGAGCACAAAAGGTATACAAGAAAGCAGTATACAAAGCCAAGAAGGAATCATGGAACAGTTACTGCGAAACAATAGAGGACATAAAGGATACTGCAACACTAAGCAATATCCTTGCCAAAGGGCACGCAAGCCCAACATTAATAAACAAACCAGACGGCACTGCTACACTGGAAGTTCTGGTGGATACGCATTTCCCCGGAGAAATTACAATGGAAAGCAAACATATACAAACGCGAGACATCATCACGATTGAAAGAATTAAATGGGTGATTGACTCGTTTGATAAGTACAAAAGCTCGGGCCCGGACGGCATAATACTGGCCATGTTACAAAGAACTTAAACCAGCATAACGTGATGGCTGAAAGCCATCTACGAGGCTTGTATTAGGCTGACTCACATACCGCTTCCGTTGAGAGAAGCTAAAGTAATATTTATACCTGAAGACAATGGAAAGACCGCTGGATGCTCACATCCGGTGTAAATCAGTGTCATACTTGTCGGATGCGCAACATGCATACCGAAAAGGACGTTTAACCGTGACTGCACTACACGAAGTGGTGAGTCACGTAGATAAATCTTTAGCATACAAGCAGTACACGATGGCCACCTTCTTGGATAATGAAGGTGCGTTTAACAACGTGAACGCCGATTTCATCCTGGGCTCCCTCAACTCTGTTGGTGTTGAAAGAGGCATCAGAGAGTGCATTGGTGCCATGCTCAGGAGCAGGACGATCATAGCCGAACTGAGTGGTACTAACTAGAGCTGTAAAAACATCGATAGTGCCCCTACTCGATGTTTTCGATAGTGATAGTCCAAACCATCGATATTTTCGATAGTATCAATCGAATTATTATTCAATTTTTTATTTTGTATTTTAAGCCTATTTGCTTTCAATTTTTTTAATTGCGAGGTATGAATACAGCTGCGACAAAAACCATACAATGTATTAAACTATTAAACACACATAAAAACAAATAGGTTAAAAATTTAAAAGATTTTGATTATAATAATTACTTTTATTTTTTTTTTATTCATAAGTTAGAAAACTTAAAAATTCTCGTATGCTTTAAAAAGTCGTTATAAGCCATTATCGTTTGCCTTCTGATGCTAAAATCGAGAACATTAAAACTATTAATGAAAAACCAAAAACCTTTCTTTCTGCAGAAAAAATATAGCAGGAGTATTCTGTACAAGAGCGCCCCCTTCAAATTGATATTACTCCTGAATTTTAGTTGAGACGTGGTCAAGATCTTAGCCTAGCCTTAGAATATTCCTGCTATATTTTTTCTGCAGAAAGACCCCTTAATGGTACCAATCAAATTAATACATTGTCTATGTATGCATATAAAGGCTATTATTTAATTTTGATCTTACTTCAACTTAATTTTGTAAGTTTTTGTTCATTTAACAAAACTTATCTTTTTTCATAGCTAAATCCAGCTGTTCATCACATCTAGCAAAGTTAACAGATCATCTAAAGGCGGTGTCCAACACTGTACCTTTAATCTAGTAGACATCTGGCCAAAATTTTTAAAATTTCTCATTTTACTTAACTTTGAAAATCCACGATAAATCCATTTTCAACGGATTTTTGGAGTTGAAGGCCTGTTTGATACTTTGGGCGATTAAATTTAGAAAAAACACGTTTTAATTTTTCATCGGATTTTTTCGAGTTTTTAGGATGCTAGCAGCATGTTAACATTTTAGTTAACAGATTAACATTTCCACTTTTTCCCAAGTTTATCGACTTCCAGCACACAAAGTACTTATCCAATATAAATAAAGTGTAAAAAATCGAAAGGTTAGTTCATCACCTGTAAAATAAAACATTCGACGGCTAAATTGGTTGGCTACAACTCGAGCTATAAAATGAGAAACGTAAAATGAGCAGAATTTTTTGTGTAAAACTTTAAAAATCTTTAAAAAACGTATCCATAGAAAAAAAAATTAAAGCCATTTTCGTGATCTGGGGACTCAACTCTACCAGAATTGCGCATCAACAGGCTTGGAGCATTTTGAGTGTAAACTAGTGTTATAAGCGAAAACATGATTTTAAATTAAAGTTAAGAACCAGTTAAGATAATAATGATTATAGTCGAAGGCCACCGCTGCTAGTGCTCGGTTAAATAATTATTAAGTTTAACATTGTATGCTAGACTTAATTTGTTAAATAAATAAATAAATAAATAATAATTATAATGAAATTAACAAAAGAGAGATCATCCGTTCCTCGGGAATTTCATGATATTGATATAGTTTTCATAAATTTTTCGTTTTTTCTGGAACCACGCTTCTGCAACTAGTGATGTTAAATAAACGCGATACATCGATGGTGGAAAAAAAAAATCGAGGTATCGCGCAGCCCAGCCACTATCGATACTATCGATATTACTATCGATGTTTTTACAGCTCTAGTACTAACCTCACTCGGGAAGTGAAAAGAGGCAAACCTCAGGGCGGGGTTTCATCGCTCCTACTTTGGCTGATAAACATGAACAACGTATTGAAAGAACTCAATATGGGAGGAGTAAAAGTAATAGCATACGCAGATGACGTAGTTCTACTAGTATCAGGACCTTACCCTGACGTTATAAGCGAAATAATGACAGTCGCATTGGATCGATTAAATAAGTGGGCAAAGACCTGCGGATTAGGTATTAACCCCAGTAAAACGAAACTCATGCTCTTTACGAAGAGGACGAAGATCGCAGCATTCAACATGCCCAAGATAGAGGGTGTCGAACTACAGCTAACAAAGCAGGCGAGGTATCTAGGAGTGATACTGGAACCAAAGCTCTCATGGAAGCTAAATGTCGATGAGAGAGATAGAAAAACAAGCATCGCTTTCAACTCGTGCAGGAAAATTTTTGGAAACAACTGAGGATTACACCTAAAGACAATAATTTGGCTCTACTCAGCGGTGGTACGACCAATACTAACTTACGGAGCCCTAGTAAGGTGGCCAGCAGGGAGCACAATAATATAAAGCTAACAATACAAAGATCAGCATGCGCAGGAGCCACGGGGCGATGCGTTTGTGCCCAGCAGCTTATCTAAATGTCATCCTAGATACAATGCCGATTGATCTGTTCATCAAGGACATCGCCGCACAGAGTGCGGCAAGATACTTGATGGCGTTTTAAAACGAGCAGAAGAACAGACGGACTTCATAACAACGGAATTAAGGTTCGGCAATTTATTTCCGACGAAGGAAAATTGGACCGAGGACAGGGAACCCAAACAGGATGCAATATCACATATCACTCTACACCGACGGCTCTAAGATGAGCTGCGGGTGAGGGCTGGAATCTATGCTGAAAGCTGGGGGATTGAAGCGGCCTTCACTCTCCCAGACTCAGCAACGGTTTTTCAGGCTGAGGGGCTCGCTGTATTGGAGGCAGCCAGCCTTTTAATACGGCAGAATCTCAGGGATACCAAGGTTCGGCTCTACTCGGACAGCCAAGCGGCTATAAAAAGTCTCGCGGTTAGTGGCAGAATGCAAGTGCGCCCTAAATAATCACTTAATATAATAATTGCCAGGTTTTTCAAGCTGAGGGGCTCACTATATTGGAGGAAGCCAGGGATACCAAGGTTCGGATCTACAAATCGTTTTCTCCTTTAAAATGAACGGTCGTGTTTTTGTTTTGCGCCTCGTATTTGTGTTAATTCCTTGCTATAAACCACCGGGGTTTATTTAAAACTTCTATCTTGTGTCAATAATAATTCACCGTTTCACTTCGCGTGTGCATGCAGCTGTTTTTGTTTATTAATAACTATGTTTATTGCAATTTAGTTTTGTGCAGCGATTCGCTTATATGCACAAAGAGGAATTGTGCTTTATCCGTTACGTCGATATTACACCTTGACGGCTTAAGCTCCCTAACTCTTGCTCTCTTGCCTACTCTTATTTTCTCTTAACTTCGGACTGGAACAGTGGTAAGTCACTATAATGTCTTCTAGTGTTGTCTGTGTAATTAAAACCTGCAAGAAAGCAATTTCTGCAGATGACAATATTACTGGCTGCTGACTGTCTGATAATATCGTGCACGCCAAGTGCATTGATTGCACAGGCCGGATGGCTGATAATATTCCTACTGCTACTGCTGTGAAGTATGTCGCGATGTTGAAAGGGAAATGATGGCTTTTATGCGGCAAAACAAAATTGGTTTCAAAGAGCTACTTGTTAGTTTTCGTTAAACTAATAAGGTGCTTATGGCGCTGGACTCCAAGTTTAATGGCCTAAAGCTGTTAAACGAGTCCCCAAAGCGCAAGAAAACCACGGTTTGCGCACCGCATTTGGCCGCTGCCCTGCAACTCGACGCAGGTTCTCAACAGCTGGCTCCCTCGGCACAGCCTCCGACCCCAATATATCTAACTTCTATGATATTGAGGTCGCGTGCAAGAAAAGATTCGGCCTCCGAATGTACCGCGACAGGGACCGCAGCTCCAGTGATTTCCGACCCCCAGATCCGCGTCCCGAATACTCCCTAGGGTGACAGGCCTGGATTACCGGCCGAAATTGGTAATACAGCCAACCAGTCTGTGTTGCCAAAAGCCCTCATTGTAGTTCCACCAACGAGGCAGATATTTGTCTCTCAGCTTCACCCATCTCAATCATCTGAAGATGTTATTGTCATTATCCGAGACAGAACCACGTCCGATAAAATTAAGGTGGAACAATTCAAATTTTCTTATGCTAGCGATATTTCACCTTTCAAAATAAATTTCCCTGACGAACTCTTTAACACAATATGCTCTGCCGATTTCTGGCCGCAGTATGTTGTTGATAAGGAGTACGAAGCCAAAAAAAAGAAAAGACGGCCTGTAGGAATTAGTCTACCCAGGCCGGACAGAACCACTGTGCCAGCTCCAAAAAACTAACCAATTCTCTCCTTCTTTCCCATCAGAATGCAAGGGGGTTACGTAGTAAGCTCCCTAAATTGTATTCTGGTAGTGTTTCCTTTGCATGCCAGGTGATTGTGTTCACAGAAACCTGGTTGAAGCCGGAGATCCTAAACTCCGAAGTTTTTCCAGCTGTGTACACAACGTACAGGCTTGATCGGCCTTCCAGGCGAGGGAGCGGGTCCTCATTGCGGTTGACTCAAACCTCACGTCTGAAGTATTAGCTTTCGAGGAATGCAACGATGTTGAATTCCTTTGTGTGAAGCTATCATTTAATGGTAGTTTACTTTCATTACAAGTTCCTTTATTCCTCCCTTGTCGGAATTTCCTATTTATTGAAACCACTTTTCCGCTATCCAGTCTGTCTCCAATAGACTTTCGGATAGGGGTCACTTAATTTTTCTAGGTGATTTTAACATTCCTGGAGCTATTAGGTCCACAACTGAATCCTCTTTTAACTCCTCCTCCTCTTTTAACACTTTTAACTACTTCACGCCACGATTTTATTGATGGCTTGTTTGATATTTCGCTGTCTCAAGCCAACCATGTACGAAATTCCTTAGATCGCTTGGTAGACCTCTGCCTTGTCACTGATCCAGCAAGAGTCAGTTTGGTTAGTGTCCCGCCCTTGACGCAACTCGATCCAACTACCATCCTACTTTCGATGTGACTATCGATATTGGGACTGCTGTTGAGAATAACTCTGATCGGCCAGATAAGAAAGTCCACTGCTTTCGTAAGGCAGATTTTCGACGGCTGAATAATTTCATATCTGAATTTGATTAATCCGATCTCTACATGTGCACAGAAATAGTGGGTGCCATGGAGATTTTTTACAATGCCATGAATTCCTTTTTTACCGAATGTGTTCCGTTATACTATCCGTCAATCTCAAATAAGCCTCCCTGGTTTAGTAAAGAGTTGACTCGCCTCAAAAATGTCAAGTCCAATCTCTGTTCTAAATTTAAGCGTAACGGTTCTCAAGCTGATAATTCTCGTCATTTAGCAGCTCGGTCAAAGTTTACCGTGCTTTACGCGCAGTGTTACAAAAACTATTTGACTCGTTGTAGGATTCAGTTTGCGCAGCACCCAAAACAGTTTTATAATTTTGTCAACACTAAACGTAAGCCTATTTCACATCCTTCCTCGCTTTCATTTGAAAATACGATGGCAAACAATGATCAGGCAATCGCCGATCTGTTTGCTCAGTTTTTTCAAACTACTTATTCTCCGTCATCAGATTCAAGCCAAACATATTCCTATAGCATGCCCAAATCAAACCTAATCTTCAGTCCTAGCTTAAACGAAAGCTCCCTTCTTTTGGATCTTCAACGTGTCAAGCCGGTTTATTCGCCAGGTCCCGACGGAATACCAGGCTGTGTGCTTAGGTATTGTGCCAAGTCCCTGTGCAGTCCCCTTCTAAAATTGTTTTCCTTATTCTTAGAAACTTCCCAATTTCCCCCTATTTGGAAGGAATCATTTGTCATTCCTCTCCACAAAAAAGGTAGCAAAGTGGATGCTAAGAACTATAGAGGAATCTCTAAGTTTTCGGCCATCCCAAAACTTTTAGAAAACGTAATTGATCCCCATTTGCAGCATCTGTATAGATCAGTAATTTCTCCATGCCAACATGGAGAAATTAAACGAAGATCAACGACAACTAACCTTCTGGAGCTCACTTCTTTCATTATAAGGGGCTTTCCACAACATTTGCAGACAGATGTGATCTATGCTGATTTTAGTAAAGCATTTGACTCCGTTAATCATTCCCTTCTTGTTAGGAAACTCGACTTAATGGGTTTTCCTGTCGATCTTCTTAGGCGGATCTCAAGTTATCTGAATGGCAGGACGCAAAAGGTCCTCTTTAAAAACAACTTGTCGAACGGTCTCCGGGTGACCTCTGGTGTCCCGCAAGGGAGCCACCTGGGTCCCTTACTTTTTACATTATTTATTAACGACCTGCCCAAAGTCTTGACTAACTCCAGAGTACTCAAGAACGCTGAGGACGTTAAACTTTGTGTGCAATACAAAGACCGCGCTTGCCAGTCGGATTTACAAACAGATCTTAATAGCTTTTAAACATGGTGCAATGCAAACTTATTAAACCTAAATGGATCCAAATGCAAGCTGATGACATTCTCACGTGTCTCTTCCATGCTTGCGACTTATACGCTGAACTGCTGCTCTTTGGAAAGGATCACTCTAGTTGACGATTTGGGTATCCGCCTAGATCCTAAACTGGAGTTTATTGATCAAATTTCGTGCATTGTGAATAAAGCCAGGGGTGTGCTGGGATTTATTAAACGGTGGTCGAAGGAATTCGATGACCCCTACGTCACGAAGAATTTATACACTTCGTTAGTTTGTCCTATTTTAGAATATGGATCTTGCGTTTGGAGTCCCCAGAGGGACGTTCACAGCAAACGCATTGAGTCTGTTCAAAATAACTTTTTACTTTTCGCTCTTCGTGGCTTAAACTGGAATGCAAACCTTAGGTTGCCCTCTTATTCTAGTAGACTTCTCCTGATTAACCTACCTTCCTTAGCAAACCGTAGAACGATGTTAAGCATTGTCTTTATGTATAATCTGATCCGTGGTGACGTGGAAAGCAGCGATCTATTGGGTCAGTTGATTTTCCACGTACCATGTAAGACCACAAGATCCTACCTGCCTTTAGTTTTGCACCACTGCAGAACATCGTATGAAATGCATGAACCCTTTAGAGTATTATGTGCAAATTATAATGTTTTGAACAGAATTACCTCATCTGTAGATAGCTTTCCTAAACTAAAAACATTAATCTTTCCCTTTTCCCTTCCTAGTTTCTTCTCTCAGGATCAGATTTATATAACGTACTGTTTTTGTTCCCCATTCCTTTTAATGTTATCGAGACTTGTTTGTGATGGCCTCGTAATGGTCGGATGGGATGGGTGAGCGTACTTCGGAGAGCCTTGATCGCGCTTGTGCCCGACCTTTTCAAGTGATGACGTAGACAAAAATCGATGGCAAAAAACAATGCAAGGATATGGTCACTCAAAAATTTGACTCTCGATTTTTCCGTTAGACTTAAAGTGGACATGATAATTTTTACTCTCGATTGTGTTACAAAATGAATGGGTCTGAAATTTGTGTGTCCCATTTCCTTCGCTTTCCTATTTTTCAAGTGGTGACGGTCGAGCTCAAGATCGCTCGGACATAATCGTGCAGGATCAATTTGCATGCACCCTTCTCAAGTGCCTCCTTGATCCCACCACTTATCTTTTGAGAACTAAGCCTAATGAACTATAGTTGTATTGCTAATCCTTTTAAAAATTGACAGCGTAATCAAGCCCGGGACCCATAGGGCACAAGGGTATTATAAGTTAGTGCCAAAAGAGAATGTATGTAACAGGCAGAAAGAGGCATCTCCGACCCCATAATGTATATTTATTCTTGATCAGCATCACCAGCCGAGTCGATTTAGCCATTTCCGTCTTTCCGTGTTGGTAAACAGATCTCAGAGACTATAAGAGCTTGAGTTACCAAATTTGATGACAACATTGGAATCTGTTGCACGCAGATAAAGTTTGTTTTAAAATTTGGCCACGCCCACTTCCGCCCCCAAAAATCATAAAAAACGTGATATTAGCTATGCTCGTTATTTTTGGTTAACAGATAAAGTAAATGAATAGGCTTGAGCGGTCGTTTTCTGAAAATTTTGGTATAATCGGATAATAAACATGTGAGATATTAGCAATAAAGTTCGAATTTGAAGACATCCCCCTAAGGCAAGCTGCTAAGCCTGTAGGCGTCTGGTTAGTGGGTTCGATCCTGACCGTTATTGTTGTTACTGAAACCACTTAAAATTTGACAGGTGACCCTAATTAAGCTAATTTATGACGACACTTGGCGATACCAAAGCTCCCGAAAACCCGGTTTATATACTACTGTTATAATTCAACTTTTATATAAAAATTGAAAATTAAGAATTATTTTTAACTTGTTTATTGAAAATAACAATTAAAAATTATTGAAAAAGTAAAATTTGTATATAAATATGTATCCTATTTCGGCAATGTCCTCCCAAAAATATAGTTTTTATAAAAAAAATCATAAAAAACGTTTCACAAGCTACAGTCGTTATTATTTGTATATAAATATGTATCCTATTTCGGCAATGTCCTTCCAAAAATATAGTTTTTATAAAAAAAAATCATAAAAAACGTTTCACAAGCTAAAGACGTTATTTTCGGCCTAAAATAAATAAATAAAATAAGTAAATAGGTTTGTGCGGACGTTTTCTGAAAATTTGAGTCAAACCGGATGATAAATATAGAAGTTATTAAACAATAAAATTTCTGTTTATGCTTCTTCTTCTATGTTTGGAGCTCAAGTGCGTGTTGCTCAACATGTCCCTTGCTACATATGTCTTTTTTGGTCTTCATTTGTCAGCATTCCACCGAGACTGTGGTGCGCAAGGAGACTACTATATAGAGCAGTAGAATTGAAAATCTGCTACGATAGTCCGATCAGAACCATTTATATCTTGATTGAAAGGTATTGTAAACCTCTTTGCATACAACTAGCTTTAAATATGCGTCGAATGAAACCTCGATCATCCTGATTAATAAACAAGACTTTAACGGCCTTTCTGAAATGAAAACGTTTGTCCTGTTGTTTGTCTGTTTGTCGATTTTTTTGTTTTAGAGTCCTGGAACTACTTTTATTTTATTAAACACCTCGAGCTAAGAAGTTGTTGTTCCACGACTTTTTGGGTTTCCCGCTAGCTTGGCGGGAAAACAGCTAAAAAAGCTAGAAGTATCAAAGCGATCCGGATTACTTTTAATTAATTTATAAAAATTTTCTTCTGAAGATATAATAAATGAGTCTGTATCCATATAAATAATTTTTACTGGTGGACATTTGACTTTAAGGAAAATATAATAGTAATCATACAATAACCATTTTGATAATTCTAATGCGCTAAGTCCTATATATATTGGTTTATCGTACATTACTTTAGTTTTGGTGCACTCTATAGCAGCCAAATCAGAACCAAATATTTCTACACTGTGGAAAATATGTCTAGCACTTCTCTGTCTTAACCAGGGTTAGTTTTGTCTTGATTGATAATGTTTAATTAAAACTACTTTCCTTCTCTTTTCAGCGATCTCCATCGTTTTCCGTAAATTGCACTATTCATTAATTTAAAGTAGTTTTTTTTTTCGAAGTCATTCTGTGCTAATTTTCTATGATTAGCATTGAAATCAATAAAAGGCTTCAACCAAGGGAATTGATTAAAACTAAGAATTCTGTGAATCTTTTTCAAAACTTACCCAGGCTGTAAACATTATTGCAGTTGTTTTAAATAAATTAAATAGTTTGTTTTTTTTTCAAGGCAGAATAGTAACCAATTATTGCCGTCATGACAGTCATTTGGATATAACAGTTCAAGTTCTAATATATATAACCTATTTTCCCTGTAGTGTCTATAACCTTAATATTTATAACATTTATTTCTTCTAAAACTAAAAGTGTAAAATTAGAGTGTGGAAGAGGTTGACTCATTCCCCAGCCGTACAGGTTTTTCGCGTCAATGTAAGTTAAATAATTTTATGGTTTGCTAGAATCATAATTACACTGGTCGACAAGAATAATGCCGGCGAATAAAAGCCATTGATTCTGATAGATCTGAACCGGTACATTACTAGTCCGAAACTAAAAAGTTTCCATCACCCACCAATTTTAAGAAAATCGCGGTCAAAGTATCATGCACTGCTTGAATCGGCACTTTTCAAGGCTTAATAGCTAACAAACCTTAGGTTGCCCAGAGCGCGTATTCAGCTTAAAAAGAGCTTTGGCCTTTCTGCTTCAATATTAAACAATAATATTATTTTTTTAAGTGATAACGTCTTATAAATCGATGGAGCAGGCTGCACGCTCGAAAAAGCATGACTCATGCTTCGTTACCTCTGCCCATTCTCTGCCGCTACACAGACAGTGCAAACGTGACGTGAGCAGCAGCAGCAGAGAAGAGAGAGAGAATGAGAGGACGAGTGGTAAAAATATAATGCTTTGCACTGCTCTGGCAACCGCAACGTCTCGCGCGAAGCCAACTTCGTTTTTCTCTTACGCACACATGTCATTGTATTTGTGTGGACATCACTGATCTAAGACTTTCCATGTAAGGCTTGAAGTGCAAGCGAGAGCGCGGAACGAGCGACAAAGAAGCACAATCGGCCTTTGCGTTCGGCAGCGTTCGACATCCGTCTCTCTCCTACTTGCAGAGAGAATCTATATAGAGCCGCAATTTTTGCTGTCGAACATTTTCCTCTGCCGACGTCGACAGATGTAAACAGAGCTCATAGGATGTTATTGTTGTTAAATATGAAATTCGAACTGTTTCGAACGCTTTTAAACACCTTCGAACACCTTTGAACGCTTTCAAACCTGAGAGTTATTTATTAAATTGTTTAATATTTAAGTGTTTCTGGAGTATATTTCCTAAAGGATTTTGAAAGTAAAATGCTTTCTTATTCTTTTGGATAAATAAAATTATTTATTTATGTAAAAATATGTACTTCTGCCTAATTTTCAAGCATAATAAGGATTGGGAAGGTAGAACATGATTATAGTTTGATCAGAATCGATATGTATTTTAACGGTTTTTGTAAAAAAGACTAGTATTCTTACAAAAAACAGGTGGAACCCAACGAAGAAATAAAACCCAAATGCTTGATGTGACGTCACGCAGTTCGAGAGCGAACAGCTCGCTCAACCAATACTCGTAGCCAAAAAACCCATTCGTATACAATACAACCAATACAACCTGACATCTTCGACGTTTCGTTAACAGAGGGATTCCATAAGCAAAGCCATTTTAACTTTAACTTTGAGCCGAGAGCTTATTTCCCATAGAACTCTGTCAAGAACCAAGAATAACCCGTGGTCAGCTATTTCTTTCCCACCCAGATCAATTTCACGCGGTCCGCATCTAACGGATGCTATAAACATCCAAGCCAATATTGTAAACATCGGAGTCCGAAGCGATCCCTTGAGTCCGCTAAAATAAACACAAATTTCAGGCTAAGCCAGAATTGCAAATTCAATTGACTAATTGCATCATCCCATTTTCCGACTCTCTTGAGTCCATTCTCTTTATCAATTGGGAGTCATTCTCTTTAACAATATTTAAGGATAGATCTCTTAAGCCGAGGTTTGATTATTAATCAATGACCCAGAGAGCGGCAGTCAATTTTTGAGATCCAATTGAAGCAGTTGATAAATCCGAGTAAAAGTAAAAGAGCAGTGAAATAAGTTCGACCTAGTGTAATAGTGATTAAGTGTTTATTAAAAATAAAAAATATATTTTTTTAAACTAATCAGCGTTGAGATATTTAATTTGCGACCAACGTGGGGGCGTGCGACTAAAAAATTCTTAAACAAAGCTTTAAAATAAATGCTAAAAAGTTTTAAAGTAAAAAGGAATTTAGCGCCGCCAAAAACCTGATACAACCGACGAATAACTAAAAAGTTTGTGTTGATCAAAAAAACTAAGGTGGAAAATAATTAATGATAATCCCCTTAAATCTCAAATTACAATATAGTGATCGTTACATAAAATTCACTGCTCGGACATAATAAAAATCAAAAAGTGCAAACAATTTCATCAAGAAAATAATAACCATCGGAAAAAACATTTTAATTCAAGAAATGTTTAAAAACAAAAATTAACAAAAAAAAATTCTTCGAAACCATCAACAAAAAAAAACTTTCAAACAAAAAAAAAAGGCTGAAGAGAAAACCCTCGCCTCATATAAACATTGAAAAAGAAGGAAGACCCCAAGTTAAAAATCTGTAAATCACAAAAAGAAGGACGACCCCATCCAGGATCATCAACCAAGATCCAACAGACCAACAGATCAGAAACTACGAGAAGAAAAAAATAAGGAGGACGATTCGTGAGCGATACTATTTTTTTATTATCGTTATTTTATAAGAAATTTGTAAAAAATCAAATATAAAAACAAAGTGGAAGACTTAATTGCTGATTTCGAAAAAATTCTCAAGATGACAGAGCCTACAACCAGTCAGGCTGGAGCAAATAAAAGACTCCTCATAAATCCGCCCCAAGAACATACAAACCATCAACCACCTAACAATACAGTGTTTAATGTGGGTGATTTAATTAAACAAATTGTAAATTTTGAATTAAATCCATTAAAGGAAGAGATCGTAAATTTAAGATCGCAGCTTTCTGACAAAATTAAAACGGTTGAGGATTATCAGATAGAGACCATAAATCCAGATATCAAGTGCGAAACATCTTATGAAATCATCAAATCTGTCAGAGAATATAAAGGTGAAGAAGATAAATATGTAAGTTGGAGAGAGTCAGCTGAAATAGCCATGGGGCAATATGCCAGAGGTAGTGAAAGATTTTTTCTGCCCTATCCATATTAAGAAACAAAATAACAGGTATGGCAAACGATGCCTTAACCCATAATGGCACGGTATTAAATTTCGATGCCATAATGGCCAGACTTGACTTTGTCTTTAGCGACAAACGTCCAATTCATATTATTGAACAGGAATTAGGTGTATTGAGTCAGGGTAAATTATCCATAATGGATTATTATGGAGCTGTTAATAGAAAATTAACCCTTCTAATCAATAAAACTATTATGACCTATGGTAGAAATAAACCAATAACAGCGGAATTAAATGAGAAGCATAGGAAAACAGCCCTAAGAGTTTTCATTACAGGCCTCAACGGCCAAATTTCAGATACTATTTTCTCTATGAATCCACCTGACCTACCAAATAGTTCAGGAATTAGAAAGCAACAACATGAGGGCTCATTTCGCAAATAGTTTCTCAACAAATCACAGAAAACATAGTGAGCCAAACTCTGGAGGAAATGGTCAAACCCATTTCAATCACAAGCCAAAACAACAAAACAATAATTACAATAACCAGCAAAACCCTAATAATTAAAGGTTTTATCATGACCACAACCAGAATAGAAATTCTCAAGGTAATTATAATCAGAGCAAAAATAATTCTTGGAACCAGGGTAGATATAATAATAACCAACAAAATCAGTGGAACACTTATAAGCAGCCACAAAGTAAGCCAGAACCAATGGAGGTAGACGAGTCTATCCAGATACAGAACAGGGCTAACAATGGTTATAATAAAAGCTATAATAAATATCCGAATAATAATTATAGCCAGAACAAGTGGGGTCAAACTAGAAAATTTGAGACCCAGTACACTCAACAAGCCCAAGCTCAAAATAAAAGGGTACCTACTGGAACTGTTAACCAACCGGTTAACAAGACGATGAGACTAAATAACATTGAAGAGAACCATTTTTTAGGCCAAAGTCAGGAGGAGGCTTACCCTACCTAATTAGAAATGACCCGAATAAATAAAAAATTAAAAATATTAATTGACACTAGGGCAACCTCGTGTTATATTAGAACAGGCATTTATAAAAACAAGAATGAGCTTCCAATATACAAAAGAGTATCTACAGTGAATGGATATTCTATAATTAAATATTATCATAAAATAACTATTTTTGATACGCCATATATTTTTTATGAAATAGAAGGACTAGACTCAGATTTACTGATCGGCTATAACCTATTGAAAAAAATAGGAGCTGTAATTGATACAGCTAAGGGAGTTATCAAATATAATGGGAAAGAAGAAAAAGTAATTTATGATAACGGAAACCTATTGAACCAACATTCTTTAACAGACGAAAATACCATTCTTCCATTAACGGAATTTATAGTTAAAAAATACTTTGATGAAAAGGCTCAAATCAGATCCGAATCTGAGATGGGTAATGGAATATACAAATCCTGAACACGCCGTCGTTGAAATATCTGACCTAAATAAAAGTTTGGAATTTAAAAATTCTGAACACGCCGTCGTTGACATATCCGAAAAACATAAAATAAACAACATAAAAACATCATCTGCAGACCAAAGAAAGGATCTGAAGAACGATATATTAAATATTATCAATGAAGAGCATTCTAAAATAAATATGCAGATTCCATTTAGAACAGACATACGCGGGGAGATAAACACCGTAAATGATAGGGCCATTTACAGCAAACAATACCCTTATGCTCTATCAGCTTTAGATTTTGTAAATTCTGAAATAAGTCAAATGCTTAAAGAAGAAATTATAAGGCCTAGTAGAAGTCCTTATAATTCACCCGTACTGGTAGTACCAAAAAAGGGTTTCAATGAAGATGGAAGTCCAAAACTCAGACTCGTAATAGATTATAAAAAATTGGTTGTCTGTAAAGTCGGTTTACTGACGTTGAACGTGACAACGTCTTAAGAAAATACTGATGGAATGGTAGCAAAGTCGGCTTACTGACGATAGTTGAACGTGACAACGTGACAACGTTCAACTATTGTCAGTAAGCCGACTTTACAGACAACCAATTTTTGAATACATTTTATGCTCAAGGAAAGTGCAAAATTTACTTAATTTAAGACCGAATAATTTTCCATTTAATACACAAAAGTTTTTAGTTTAACAACGAATCATTCTCAAGTATTTGACACTGGGTAAAAAATTATGTAAAATTGAGAGAGGGAGGCTGTAAATGGCCAGTTTCAGGAGAGGATCAGGCCAGTGCCGGCTGCAAATGGCCAGTTTCAGGAGAGGATCAGGCAGTGCCGGCTTTAAATGGCCAGTTTTAGGAGAGGATCAGGCAGTGCCGGCTGTAAATGGCCAGTTTCTGGAGAGGATAAGGCAGTGCCGGCTGCAAATAGCCAGTTTCTGGAGAGGATCAGGCAGTGCCGGCTGTAAATGGCCAGTTTCAGGAGAGGATCAGGCCAGTGCCGGCTGTAAATGGCCAGATTCTGGAGAGGATCAGGCAGTGCGCCAGTTGTAAATAGCCAGTTTCTGGAAAGGATCACGCAGTGGCCGACTGTAAATGACCAGTTTCTGAATAGAATTAGGGAGTGCCGGCTGTTTGTTGATATGTTAAGTTAAATGGATATAAATATTATAGAAAGTCTATAAAAGCCAACTTATATTTTTTTGAAAACACAATTGCTGCGGCTGGTACTCGAACCCGCGATCGTTAGATTAAGACTCGAACACTCTAAGCTCTGCACCACGCATGCAAACAAGAGGGCGACGTCAAAGACTGAAATACACACATTCGCCTGCGTCAGTGCTCGAGCTATAAATAGACAAAGCGGGAGAGCAGAGCGATACGGAGAAACACCGTCGCAAAACGGGCGGTGAGAGCGAGACGGAGAAACACCGCTTTGCCCTTGCGGTTGCCAGAAGAGTGCAAAGCATTAAATTTTAACCACTCTCTCTCATTCTCTCTCTTCTCTGCTGCTGCTGCTCACGTCACGTTTGCTCTGCCTGTGTCGCAGCAGAGGTAACGACGTATGAGTCATCCATTTTCGAGCGTGCAGCCAGCCTGCTCTATCGATTTATAAGACGTTATCACGTCAAAAACCTAATGAAAAAACTATACCCGATAGATACCCAATGCAGGACCCTGCAGTTATTTTATCAAATCTTGGTAAAGCCAAGTACTTTTCAACAATTGACTTGGAATCTGGATTTCATCAGATTCTCATGAATGAACCTGACATACAGAAAACATCAACGCTCCAAGAATTTTCCAACGAGCGATGGATGATATTTTAAGAGAGCAAGTGGGTAAAACATGTCATGTTTATATGGATGACATAATTATATTTTCAAATACAATTGAACAACATTACACAGATTTAATTGTCATTATTAACATTTTGCTGAACGCAAACATGAAAATTTCGATTGAAAAATCAAAGTTCTTTAAATTAGAAACAAACTTTCTCGGTTACATTGTATCTCACAATGTGATAAAAACCGATCCCGAAAAAATTTCTACAATTGTAAAATATCCAATCCCAAAAAATATTCGAGAGCTTAGAAGCTTCCTAGGCCTTACAGGATATTACAGAAAATTTGTGCAAAATTACGCAGAGATAGCTAAACCTTTAACAAAATATTTAGAAGGCCAAAACGGCAAAGTATCTAAAAAAGCATCACGTAAAACTTTGATACAGTTTGGTGACTCAGCTGTTGGAGCTTTTAACGAGCTTAAACAAAATCCAATTGCACAAGTAGAACTAGTACAACCAATAAAAAATTTACCTTAACAACTGACGCGTCTGACCTAGCGATTGGTGCTGTTCTTTCTCAGGAAGGTAAACCAATTACATTTATCTCTAAAACTCTAATCAAAACTGAACAGTTATATGCAACTAATAAAAAGGAACTTTTAGCCATAGTATGGGCTTTTAAAAACCTTCGAAATTACTTATACGGGGTTAACAACATCGAGATCTATACTGATCACCAACCAATTTCATTCTCAATTTCTCAAAAAAATCCCAATATCGAAATGAAAAGATGGTATTCCTTTATTGAAAGCTATTCACCCAAAATTATTTATAAACCACAAGCAACAAATGTTGTCGCGGACGCTTTATCAAGGATCCAAATTAATAACTTAACGGAAAGTAATGAATCGGTCTCTAATCAAAACACTCAGCATTCAGCAGAGAGTAGTTTTGAGAACGTAATACAAGAAACCCGACAACCCTTAAATCAGTTTAAGCAACAATTGCTAATTGCAACGGGAAGGTATACGATACATGAGTCGATTAATGTTTTCAGAAACACAAGGCATATAATAGAGTTTAACACTAATTTAATATCACTCTTAAGAGAATATATTCCACCCAATATAACAATAGGAGTTCACTGTAATCTAGAAAATTTTTATAGAATTCAAAAACCACTCAAAGAAAATTTTATAAATACATTTTTATATACTAAGACATTTGTCCAGGATGTCGAAAACGCCAAAGACAGATCTTCGATAATCACGGAAACTCATTGTAGAGCTCATAGGGGGCTTGATGAAAATTATAGGCAGATAACTAGATTTTATTATTGGCCTAATTTATACAAAAAACTTAAGGAATTTATAAAGAATTGCACGATCTGCAATCAAAACATATACAATAGATATCCGGTACAGATTCCAATCGGTCAAGCACCTATTCCAGAAAGAGAAGGTGAAAGTTTGCATCTTGACATCTATTACGCCCAAAATCTGATATTTATTTCTTGTATAGATTCTTATTCAAAATACTTAGTCGTAAAAGAAATTTCTAATAAACTAAATATACAAAATAAAGTTTCAGAAATTTTACAACAGTTCCCATTGGCCAAATCTTTGATGATAGATAACGAACCAAGTTTTTCTTCATCACAATTTAAATCCTTTGCACAGAGAAATGGGATATCTCTATTCTTTGCAGATCCTCGACATAGCACGTCCAATGGACAAATAGAAAGGGCACACTCTACCTTAACAGAATTAGCTCGCTGTATTAAAGATAAGCTTAATTTAGTTGATTATTCCGAAATTATAATTAAAGCAGCACAACAATATAATTTAACAATAGAGACCTGCATGGATACATTCAAATGAGCAAATGAATCATTCAATTCAAAAAAGTGTACACTATTTTACTGAACATTTCCAAATAAATGTGAGTGAATGTTGTAATAATGTCTGTATTTGACAGATACTGCTCATACTCAGTATAGTACTGTACAGTATAAAATGAGTACACCAAAATTGGTGTACAGTTAAATTAGTGTACAGTGTTTTGATATACAGTGTACTTACTTCTAAATACGTAAACTTTTTAATTGATTTAACTTAACTTTTATTAAAATCGTTACAAAAAATATTAACTATTTAAATTATTAATACTGGTGTGTAAAAACATGATACTATTTACCATTTCTGGCGTATTGGCAACTCTGCAGCGTTTTTCGGTTGTCAGGTTTTTAGCAACCGAAAAAGCCCTTTCGGAAGCTGCACTGCTAGCTTGGTGCATAGCTTCTTCGACTCATTGTCAACTGTTATATCAAGATGGCCGCGCTTAAGAGTATTGGCCTTGGCGAACTTGTAAATGTGCTTGTTTGTGCACTTGTTGCAACTACATCTGTTATCCCTAATCCATTTTTATCGACTATCCGCGAAAAGGTCTCCCAAACCTTGCTTCGACTTTTTGATCCATATGGCTTTAGTTCATTGGGTGCTATTTTGGCCTTAACTAAAGTCATTCAGCGAATTCATGGTACCAATTGGGTCTTGGGTATTACCCAACAATGATTTCTGGTTTTATTTAAGCTAAAATACATAATTTATAATTTGTTTTATCATTTAAAATTTATTGAAGTGAACTTACATCGACTTGAATATTTGTAGCACTCATTTGTACAGTTGTATATTTTGTTTTATTTACTGTACACCTTGTGACGTTCGGAATAGAATTGATATTTATACCCGAAATATACAACTTTTACTGTCACTCACTTTCATGACTTTGCACATTTCGACGAAATTGCGATTCTGTAGTTCCATAATAGTACGCCACTGATCTTCAGAAAATGCAGGAGTTGGTACTGATCCCACTTCTGATGTCGGGTTAGCATTCGGATTTTCCATATTATCCTGCGCATTATCCTCAACTCGAGACAGCCTGCCGCCAGCATTCTAGTATACCGAAAATGCTCTCCAGAAAATGCTGCAACGAACATACTGGTATCTCTGTCTCTCGCAGTGGCTCAAGCATACACGCACAACAATCGCGCTCTCAAACCTCTGACCGCATACGCATCGAACTATCCTGACCATCTGGCGAATAGACGGAACAAAGCGTACTAACAAACAAGTGTAGAGACGAGAATTGTTACTTGGTACACACACTTGATTCAATTCCCTTACTCTGACTACCATAATTTAAGATCCGACATATACATTACTTGTATAGATTCTTATTCAAAATACTTAGTCGTAAAAGAAATTCCTAATAAACTAAATATAGAAAATAAAGTATCAGAAATTTTACAACAATTCCCATTAGCCAAATCCTTGATGAAAGGTAACGAACCAAGTTTTTCTTCACCCCAATTTAAGTCCTTTGCGCAAAGAAATAGGATAACTCTATTCTCTGCATATCCTCGACATAGCACGTCCAACGGACAAATAGAAAGGGCATACTCTACCTTAACAGAAATTGCTCACTGCATTAAAGATGAGCCTAATTTAATTGATTATCCCGAAATTGTAATTGAAGCAGCACAACAATAAATTTTTAACAATTCACTCAATAACCAACCAACGACCTTTTGACATATTATTTAGCAAAATCAAGCACGATGATATTCCTAAATTACTGCAACAAGCTCAAGAGAAAATGTTGCATTTTCATAATAAAGATAGACAAAATAAGGATTATCACGTAGGAAAGGTAATTTACGAAAAGAAACAGGGGAAAAAGAAACAAGCTTAATTCAAGATACAAAAAACAAGTAGTTAAGGAAAACCTTCCTAATAAAGTTATTATAAATAACAGAAACCGAACTATTCATAAAGATAATATTAAATAATCTGTTTCAAATTAAAGATAATGTTTTCAATAATGTACTTATTATTGCTTGAATCAACAACCACATGCGAAATTATGGATTACACGAACCATGATTTCCTTCTTTTCAAGGATACCAAGGATGTTCTGATTTATAAATCATACGCAGATTTATTTCATATAACTAATATACGTTTTTATAGAGATATAATTAATCTTGAAACAGAATTTCTAAATAGTCACGACAACAAGAAATTTCTTTGTTAAATATCCCACGATTTAAAAAGTATCAAAATACTTATCTCTCAATTAATACCCATTAGATCGAAAAGAGGCATCACTGTGGACGGCAGTCCACGTAGTGACGATGAGCACCGAGACTGTGGTGCGCAAGGAGACTACTATATACAGCCGTAGATTTGAAAATCTGCTACGATAGTCCGATCAGAACCATTTATATCCTGAAACTGCATACTAAGATTTTTCAAAAACTGATTAGTTAAGGAGAAATGTGAGTGAAAGTGCAAAATTGAAAATTTTAAAAATTGGAGCTATTGGGGCCATTGGAGCAAAAATCCCCAAATTTTTCATATGGTTGCGATCTAGCTTCAAATACGCGTCGAATGACACCTCGATCATCCTGATCCGATACTCCGTTCAAAAGATATTCAATAAACAAGATTTTAACGGCCTTTCCGAAATGAAAACGTTTGTCCTGTTGTTTGTCTGTCTGTCTGTCTGTCTGTCTGTCGATTTTTTAGTTTTAGAGCCCTAGAACCACTTTTATTTTATTAAACAGCTCGAGCTAAACATTTTTTGTTCTACGACTAGTTTGGCAGGAAAACAGCTAAAAAAGCTAGACTTCCCGCGCCCATAACTTCTAAACGACTGCTATATGTCGTTGAAATGATATTAGCTTTGCCTTGACATAATTTATCTAAATATAATATTTAAGAAATTATTATTAAAATAAATTTTTATACCCGGTACCCATAGGGTACAAGGGTATTATAAGTTAGTGCCAATCGAGAATGTATGTAACAGGCATTCAAAAGTGGCTCTAACGATTTTGATAGTCACTCAAGACCATATAGCCCTTGAGATGACTCAACTTTTGGTATATATCACATATCTGAGAAAATTCGCTTTCTCGAGATATTACTCATTAAAATTAGTAGCAAAGATCCCATATACATACCTAACCTTTTACATGCACTTTTCATACATTTATGTAAAAAAAAATGTAGTGTCATATGGAGACGTGCACAATTGCAATAACTTTTAAAACCATCAAACAAAACGTAAAATATTTTAAATTTGAAAAAACCTTTTAAAATGTTTGTTTTTAATTTGATCCACTTTTTGTTTTTCCCGCTTCTTTGGCGGTAAAATAGGAAAAATATCGATTTCTCGCGCCCATAACTTCTGAACGACTAAAGTTACTGAAACGTGCTATATGTCGTTGGAAAGGTATTTTCAAATGATAATTACAAATTTATCTTATTATTATAATTAGGAATTTAGAATTAAAATTAATATTTTTTTTGGATTTTCTTAATTTATTTATAAAAAATGGCTCTTACGATTTTGATACTCACTTCAGGCCGTATAACCCTTGAGATTGCTGTTCACCTTTTGGGGTACTACTCATATCTCCGAAAATTCAATTTTTCATAAAAATTAGTACCAATGATCCCATATACATACATACATAGATAACTTCTTCATATATGGTTTTTTTTGTTACTTTTCCACATTTGAAACAAATACTTCTGATATCAAAAACACCACTTACCGAGATACTAAATTTTATGACGGTAACCGGCGTTCAGCTAATATCAGATGTCATACCTATGTGCTATAATTTTTATACCCGGTACCCATAGGGTACAAGGGTATTATAAGTTAGAGCCAACCGAGAATGTATGTAACAGGCAGATGGAGAAATCTCCGACCCTATAAAGTATATATATTCTCGATCAGCGTCACTAGCCGAGTCGATCTAGCCATGTCCGTCTGTCCGTCTGTCCGTCCGTCCGTCCGTCCGTCCGTCCGTGTGAAACAACAGATCTCAGAGACTAAAAGAGCTAGAGTTACCAAATTTGGTGACAACCTTGGAATCTATTGCACGCAGATCAAGTTTGTTTTAAAATTTGGCCACGCCCACTTCCTCCCTTGAAAATAATAAAAAACGGTATATAATAGTTATTTAAACAAAAATATTAAAAAATTGTTTAATTAGTTTCAAAATCGGCACTTAGCTGAAAAATTTAAAAAGGCAAAAAAAATGTATTTTATTTTGTAATTTTTATACCCGGTACCCATAGGGTACAGGGGTATTATAAGTGAGTGCCAACCGAGAATGTATGTAACAGGCAGAAGGAGAAATCTCCGACCCTATAAAGTATATATATTCTTTATCAGCGTCACTAGCCGAGTCGATCTAGCCATGTCCGTCTGTCCGTCTGTCCGTCTGTCTGTCCGTGTGAGACAACAGATCTCAGAGACTATAAGAGCTAGAGTTACCAAATTTGGTGACAACATTGGAATCTGTTGCACGCAGATCAAGTTTGTTTTAAAATTTGGCCACGCCCACTTCCGCCCCCGAAAATCATAAAAAACTGTATATAACGATATGCGTGATTTTCGGCGTAAAGTAAATAGATAGACGTAATAAGTAGGCAATCGTGGACGTGTTCTGAAAATTTGAGTAAAATCGGATGATAAACATAGAAGTTATTAAACAATAAAGTTTCTGAGAGAGAGAGAGAGAGAGCGCACGTGCGTGCTGCTCAGCATGTTCCTAGCAACATTTGTCGCTTTTGAGAGTTGCCCAACATGTTCCTAGCAACTTTTGTCTCTATTTGTCAACATTTCTTTTTTCCATGTTCATGTGCTGTTTAATTTCACCCACAATGCTTTGGGTACCGGGTATCTTACAGTCGGTCACACTCGACTGTAGCTTTTCAACTTGTTATTTTTCCAGCGGGCGTACGTTTTTCAGGAATTTTACATCAGGTCTGCACGAACAACAATTTCCGGAACCGTGACTTTCTTACGTTTTTTGCTCAAGGTGCATGGACGCTGCAGAAAGCTGCAGCAATTTAAGATTCGATTAAGAAATATTCAAAGAACATTTTACAAAAATAAGGCAAATGTACAAAAATGTAAAATTTTGTTATTTTCCATCAAAGTTGAAAAATAGTGAAAATATAAAATGGTGTACCTAATAAGTACATAAATAATAAAAAGGAAAAATTGAGAATCCATTAACTAGTTCCCTTGAAATTCATCTGAAACTTTGAAATTGCGTTAAAATTGTGCGTGTTTTTTTTTAAGAAAAAATTTGTCAACTTTGAAAAAAATGGAGCATATTGATATTTTGTATTTATAATCTTTAAACAATTATCTTTTAGATGTGTCTATTCAAAATATCAAACTCGAACATGAAATTTCTTATTTTAGCAACGCCGTTTGTTCTAGAGGCCCCATAGTGCGATGTCGTAAATAACGGACTTGACGTCAAACAAACGAAAGAAACGGAGCAACAGGTAGCAGTCTTGATTTTTACCCTCCAACAGTTTACTGAGTACATAGAAGAAATAGAACTAGGTATGCAACTAACTAGACATTGAATTTTGAATCCTTAATTATTAAGACATGACTATTTCAAACAAGTTAATTCTGAAAAGCTGTTAAAAATAAAGACATCAACTTGACTAAAAAATTAAAAACAAACAAGTTAATTCTGAGAAGCTGTTAAAAATTAAAGACATCAACTTGACTAAAAACTAAAAAATTCTGATTACACTAGTTTACACTCAAAATGCTCCAAGCCTGTTGATGCGAAATTCTGGTAGAGTTGAGTCCCCAGATCACGAAAATGGCTTTAATTTTTTTTTCTATGGATACGTTTTTTTTTTTAAATTTTTTAAATTTTTACACAAAAAAATTCTGCTCATTTTACGTTTCTCATTTTATAGCTCAAGTTGTAGGCAACCAATTTAGCCGTCGAATGTATTATTTTACAGGTAATAAACTAGCCTTTCGATTTTTTTACACTTTATTTATATTGGATAAGTACTTTGTGTGCTGGAGGTCGATAAACTTGAAAAAAGTGGAAATGTTAATCTGTTAACTCAAATGTTAACATGCTGCTAGCATCCTAAAAACTCGAAAAAAATCCGTTGAAAAATCAAAACGTATTTTTTTCTAAATTTAATCACCCAAAGTATCAAACAGGCCTTCAACTCCAAAAATCCGTTGAAAAATGGATTTATCGTGTATTTAAGTAAAATGAGAAATTTTTTAAAGTTTTTAGGCAGATGTCTACTAGATTAAAGGTACAGTGTTGGACACCGCCTTTAGATGGTCTGTTAACTTTGCTAGATGTGATGAACAGTCGGATTTAGCTATAAAAAAGGCTTAGTTTCGTTAAATAAACAAAAATTTTCAAAAATTAAATAATCCAAATTTAATGAATAGGTTAAGATCTTGACCACATCTCAACTAAAATTCAGGAGTAATATCGATTTGAAGGGGGCGCTCTTGTTCATAATACTCCTGGTATATTTTTTCTGCAGGAAAAAAAGATTTGTTTTTATACCACGTTTTAAGGCCGCGACGCCGTATAACCCCTTAATGGTACCAATGACCCAAATAAAATTAATACATTGTCTATGTATGTATATAAAGGCGATTATTTAATTTTTATCTTACTTCAACTTAATTTTGTAAATTTTTGGTAAGACTCAAAACTTTCAAAGTTGCTCACAGGCAACGGTGACCCCACCGAAAAGGTTAACTTTAGGGCTAATTTTGTACGGTGGCGCTCGGACATAATAATGCGGGAGGGAGCATCATGCTGTTACATCTTCCGCTCGTTTAGAGTCTGACAATATTGGAAAATCGGTAAAACCTCTGTTGTTTCAAATAGGGAATTGGGTCAAATACGGCACAAAGAGTTCCTCGTTCATACGATAATATGGTCTCCAAATCGCCAAACCGATTTATATTAAATTAATTAATTAAATTAAATTTTATTAAATTAAAATTAATTATTACTTATATTTTTAGCTTAAACATAAGGCAAACAGTATGCGGGATTATTTCTATGAAGGAAGTTCGGACTCTGATAATAAGGACTTAGATACCCATCCAGTAATAAAACTCACAACAGAGCTAATTGTTTTAATTACATTTAGATTAAATCGATTGTCAAGAAACTATCGCTTCGTGCATAAGGTGCTTTCCGCTGAAAAAAAAACATTACAGGAAATAAGCAAAGTGAACCGCCTTGGACTCTCAAACACAGCTGCAATGTTTAAATTTTTAAATCAATCACTAAACTAGTAAGTGTTTTTTGGTACTAACGTTATATTCGAATATATATCTTTAATATATTTTAAGTAAAACAAGTCTCTCTAGAAGAGAATCGATGGTAAATTTAGTCTCCCATGGCGATGATTTCACTACTTTTGACCATAATGACTTTGCTAGAATGTTAATTGCTATGTGGTATGCACTTATTGCCAATACAGAGACGGTATGCTATTTGGCAGTATTTTTAAATCAAGCAGCGAATTCGTCATTGATTTCATTGCCCATGCCGTTTTTAGTTCTTTGTTGGGGGGCTTTAACTTTGCCAAGACCAACTAAAACTTTTTGGGTCACTCTTATTACTTATACTTTGGCATTGATATTTTTCAAATCCATTATGCACCAAAGAATAGTGCTTGAACAAATGCTCTTTAACAGAGCAAATAAAGTTAATATTGAACTTATTATGAAGCATGGCAATGCTATATATGATCTGCTTCTTTTAGTCGTACTGTTTTGGCACCGATACATGCTGAAAAAGCAAGGCATTTGGACAATGCAACGAACCAACTCTGAAGTGTTATTGCTAGAAAAAAATGGCAAGTAATAATTTTATTTTTATTGAAATAAAAATGTATATATTTTTTGTAGCAAGTAATGAAAGACGAAGTTATAACAAAGAAAAACCTGAGGATATTCTAGAGCGCTTAAGGTAAGGTATTCAAATCATCTGGTTTCTCGATGTCTGATCATTATTAGGTATCTCGGTTGTCTTAAATTAATTCTGTAATGAATATCAGATTTTGGGCGTAATAAATGTCAAGATGCAAACTTTCACCTTCTCTTTCTGGAATAGGTGCTTGACCGATAGGAATCTGTACCGGATGTCTATTGTATTTGTTCTGATTGCAGATCGTGCAATTCTTTATAAATTCCTTAAGTTTTTTGTATAAATTAGGCCAATAATAAAGTCTAGTTATCTGCCTATAATTTTCATCAAGCCCCATATGAGCTCTACAATGAGTTTCCGTGATTATCAAAGATCTGTCTTCGGCGTTTTCGACATCCTGGACAAATGTCTGAGTATATAAAAATGTATTTATAAAATTTTCTTTGAGTGGTTTTTGAATTCTATAAAAATCTTCTAGATTACAGTGAACTCCTATTGTTATATTGGGTGGACTATATTCTCTTAAGAGTGATATTAAATTTTCCGGAGTGTCAAACTCTATTATATGCCTTGTGTTTCTGAAAACATTAATCGACTCATGTATCGTATACCTCTCCGTTGCAATCAGCAATTGTTGCTTAAACTGATTTAAGGGTTTTCGGGTTTCTTGTATAATGTTTTCAAAACTACTTTTGTAGTGGCCAGTGTACCAGAAATAAGCAGATTTTAAGAAATAGACAAAATCAAAATAAATATTTTGAACTCGATACAAGACAACTTTTTCGGCAAACTAAGGTTAATAGAAAGCTCGTATCAGCTTTCGAGAACAGACTCTACGAGTTCTAGTTGTCCCTTTTGCACTTCAGTTGCCGTCCTCAGTGCCTGGAAAGGTCCCGTTAAAGCTCGCTTGACAAAACGCCTTGGCAAACAAAAAAGTTTTAGCGAACACGCGATCATTCCGCTTTATCTACCGAGAAACGACAGACGTGAGATTAAGAGCAGAAAATCCACGTGAAACAAAACCACGTGTAGTGCTATACAAAATCTATCAAAAACCAGCTAAAACGATTGTGATTCAGTTTTGATTCTAAGACGATTTAATATAAAGTCGGTGGAGAGATATTTCCAGTGCGTAAGGAGTGCGGAAACCGCCGTTTTGAAATCTCGGAAGAAAGGGAAGTGAAAGAAGAAAATTTAAAGCCAGGTAAATAGATCCTCGAAAAGGAGTTATTTTGTGCAAGCAACTGATTCAGAGTTTCCTTATAGAATTCGAGGTTACTGTCGGTTGGCCATACGCACGCCTGCCTACATACAGGCATAGGTAATGCCCATACATACATACTTCGACTTTTCGCGTATGAAAATATGCAGAGGTGCTGCCGACAGTGACCGTGACCTTCATTTCGCTGAGTTCTTCTTGCGGGATCATCCGTAACCGGCGGGAAGGCTTGATCTGCAAATGAAGTAGGAACACGTGTCATTGCGTAAGCCAGATAGAGAAAGAAAATACGGAATTCGCCGTGAGTACAGCTAAGTCGACCCGATGAAATAAGAAATAAGAAATAAGGAAGAGAAGGAGAAACAATACGTGTTGATGTTGCTGCTGCCGATGGCCGGAGCCATATAAGAAAATTAAATAAAGTCATTTTGGAATATAATTGTTTACAAATTTCCTAAAAGACCCTCGTTAAACCTTAGACATGTAAAATTATATTCGATGTAGTTTAAGCTTATAAAATAGATAGGCTTAGGAATTGAAACGAAAATTTAATGGATGAAACGAACTTAAGTTGAAATGAAAACATTGATAACCAAGATTGAAAGCAACTGAAAATGAAGTAATTGAATTCCATAATTGAAGCAAAGAATAATTGAAGATGAATTGAATAACAATAGTTGAAGATGATTGCCTTTAATAATACTTAAGGAAAATTTGAAGTTGATGATTAAGTTTGAAATTTTGGAAGATTTTATTTTAATATAAATATCAGAACTCACCTTACTCTAGCAATGACTATAAATACCCTGACTTAGTTGATACTTCTTAATTAATATTATATAATTTACATACCTATCTCTATATATAAGTTATGGCCAGCTATGGCCAGTAGGGGAGGGGTGTACCCCCTCAGAGATTACCTAATTATTGTGAACTCCATAAGCGATGAGAATAAGGATCCTCCCTCTGAGCTTGGTTCAGGATTGTCTGAGCTTGATTCAGGATTACTACGATTTTACTCTAAGAATAAACAGTAAGCGCTTCGTAACGTTACAATGGTTTATTTTATTAAAATATTCAAGTACTGCTCCAGTCGGGCTCTTCCATAAGATTGAATTTAACTTAGGTTCTAAGCGGCCGGGTGACCGATCCGCCACTCCAGAGTCCCGCGGCGTCAGCATATTTCGGGCCTGGCAGAGCGGCAGCAGAGCTGGCCGAGCAGCGGGAATCCGAGCCGTCAGCAATATTCAAGTGCGGCGGATATTGGGCAACCGCTGGCAGCGGACCGCTGGCAGCGGTTGTGTTGGCTCGCCCGATGCTAGCGCTGCAGTTTGACTCCGATTGGCCGGGGGTGAGGGGTGACGAGTGAAGGCGGTTCATAGGTCTAGCTGAGGCAGCTAACGGGTGGTCGTCGCACTTCCGTTGTTATTGTTGCTGTCGCTGCTAGAATGTAGATCTTGGGTGTTCTGCGAGGGGGTGACGGGGAAGGGGCGCTGGCCTGTGTTGCTGGCTGGTGTTAACTCCTCCCCATCACAAAATCTGTGTCCCACAGATCAGTGGGCCTTGGCTGTAGACTCGCGAGAGCCCTGTGACTCCAGGTCCAAAGGGGGGTCGTGTAGTTTGGGTATGCCTCTTGTCGATGTTATTTTTTTCCAGACGCAATACATCGTTACCATGATGAATAGTGCTAAGGTTAATTCAGCTGAGAATGAGATTAAAATTCTGTTTGATAAGATAGACAACCTTTGAAGGTTTTCCATACTGAAATTGTGTACATATTTTAAAGACAGTTCATAACCCGAGGTCGTGATGTGGGACAGGACGGCCGGCATTGCCATCAGATGTGTCGATGAATAGCTGCTGTAGTTCCTGTTGCCAATTGTGACCGTTTCGTTGTCAAATTGGACGATGTATGAACCCTCCAGGTGATGACTTCCTGCCGAGTTGGTTACGGTTCCATTGAAGTTCGTGAGGAAAATAGTGCCATCCTCGATCAGTTGCACTATTTCTTGATCAGTTCTCAGGTATTCGCAGGTTGCCTGCCCTCCTTTCAGGAGGTTGGGGATACAACTGTCCTCCTTTAGCTTGTGTAAGTCAGTTTCTTGGCAAACCGTGGTGTTGCCGATGGACAAGCAGTTCCCAAGGACAGCGTAGGTTTCCAGCTGGCTCATAGCCAGTTTGTTATATCGAAGTACGACTTGTTTTCCGTTTGATACCGTTGGATAAATCCACATCAACCGATATTTTTGGTTTACTACTTGAGGTATTGCCATTATGTAAAGGAGTGCCGTTCCGTTTGCCAAGATCGTTGGCCTGGAGAATTCGATCGCCTCTACGGCATTTTGGTATGGCAGGTTGTCTATTTCCGACAGTATCATATCAATCTCGTCATGATCCAGTAAATTAGTGTTGACCACTCCGGTTTTGCCAGTTGGCAGGCTCTCATGATTTCGTTGACCTGATCTGCTACGATTATCGCCTTGTGCAGCACCGCCGTCGTGGTGTGGAGATCCCCGTCAATCGCATTAACTCTTCCTATGACTTCGTTGAGCTTTTCGAGCGACTCATGTGTTGCGTCGAAGAGTTTTGTATTGATTCGTATCTGTTGATTACTGTTCTTCGCCAGGCTGTCCTCCGCCCTCAGGATCGCATCCCAATCCGACTTATCCGGTGAACCCGCGACCCATTTCCAAGCCGACCCTAGCCAATCGATGGAGCGCGGCTTGCGTACCGGAGCGCTAGTCATCCTTGAAATAGCCTCCGATGCATGCTGAAGGTAATAGCCGGCCAGAGTGTGGATTCTCTGGTCGGCGATTATCGCTGTCTCGCCGGCTATCTCGTTGATGGTGTGCTGCATGTGACTTAAATCGATGATGTGAGCAAGTTTAAAAACCCGCTGGTGCGCCAAACGGTGCCTTGTTGTAGGGGGGATAACCGGTGCGTCATACCTGAAGATATGAAAGGCCGTCGCTATGTGGACCGCGGACACTTGTAGTGCCCGAAGGAGGTTAAATGTACATGAAATAGTAAATACTTATGATTAAATGTTTAAAATGTGGTTGCAAAAGTGTTTCTTTGTGTGCGACCCTTAATTTAATTTATGCCGCTTCGCTTAATTTAGGTTTTACAATTTGTAGTCGTGTTTTAGTTTGTGGGAGCTAGTACCTAAGAGGTTGTGAAACGTTTAATCTCCACCTCCTTATAGTTGTGTTGGTTCTGTGTTAAGAAATGGTCATCGTTTTTGTTACCAGTCTGATATCTTCTTGCAGCGGCTTCCCTTAGGAAATATTATACGAGAGTGCTTAATGGACGCACTTAGTAGAGGGAAAAACTTCGGAAAGGAAAAATAATAAAAAAAGAAAAACGTATCGAATGGCAATGGCCTAAGAATTTTAAGTGCCTACAATTCAACTTCTCAAGTGGGACTTGTGGATGATTTTCCCCGACCTAGTTTTGACAGTGACTTTTCGATCCTCTTGAACCTCTTCTGCCTTGAAACGTTGTTTTTCTTTTTGTTTTTATTTGCTTGTTGGCTACGTATACCCTTTCACCCTGATCATAAGAAATAGGATCGCTCCTATTTTTATTACGCCTATTGTTGGTTACGTCTTGGTTGTGTTTGATTAGACCCCTTACATCCTCCAAAACTTTTTGTTTGAAATCGGACAAGCCCTGATAGTTTATTCTTGAAGTGCGATCGAGGAAAATGTCAACGGGTTTTTTCTTTGTTACCGAATGGTAGGAGTTGTTGTACCTATCTACTGCAATTGGTACCAATTCGGTAACTTTGAAGGTTGGATTCTCGGCTTTCAAACATCGGTATATTTCCGAAAAAGTAGAGTGAAATTTTTCTACCTGACCGTTAACCTCGCTTTTCTGCGTTGGCGTATAATACAACTCGATCTCCAAAGTTCTCAAATAGTTTAAAACCGTTGGACATAAAAGACCTCTCTCATTATCGGACACTATCATTCTAGGCACCGTGAAATAGTGAAGGGCCTCTAGCAACGTTTCGCGAAGGTGGACTGCGGACTTTGACTGTAAGGTGAAGAGTTTAGCGAACTTTGAAAATTTGTCGATGATGCTCAGATATAACTTCTTTCCAAAGTGAAAACACCGATGTGAAGTATTTCACACGGGTATTCGGGTATAGGAGTCGGCTGTAATGCTGGTTTATTTGGGTGCCTATCATACTTGTGCAGCTTACACGTGGCGCAAGTTGCCAGTTGGGCACGGAGGATGCTTGCCATCCTAGGGAAATAAAATTTTTCCAATATCTGAATGCGGACTTCCTTTGGACCTCTGTGAGCCCTGCGATGCTCTTTTTCGATAATATCGCAAATCTGTTCCCTGTCTGTGACATCCTCAATTAGGCGTTGCGCTATACGAATCTTGTATAGCTTAAAATGTTGGGAGCAACAGGTTTGGAGGAATTGCAAGTAAGCATCGGGGATCTTGATCCCATTTATTATCGTAGGCTTCAGATATTTCTCCAGCGAAATTACAAGGTTCGACAAGGTGGGTGTTAATTGGAATTGTGTGACGGACGTGTCCCGGATGTGGGTGTTCACACGAATAATCGGAAAGGCTTGGGTCAAAATGAGCTGATTTCGGTAAACGTTGATTGGAACCTCAACGTGGGGAATCAGATCTGAGGCGTCTTGAAGTGCGCTGTGCACTGTTGCTACGGAATCCGCTTCTGAAGCTGTAGCTGTGTTTGAGCCCAAGTGATTTACTTGCGTAGTGATGCGAGAAAGAGCATCGGCCACTATATTGGACTTCCCTGGCTTGTAAATTAGCTCGCAGTTGTATTCTTCGATACGAGACTTCCAACGCTTGAGTTTAGCATTGTAATTTCTATTTCCCAACGCGAATGTTAATGGTTGATGATCGGTGTAGATTTTAACAGATCCCGCCCCGTACAAATATGAGCGAAGATTATCCAACGCCCAAACTATCGCGAGCATCTCTTTCTCGTTGGTGGCGTAGGCCTCTTCTGTTCGGTTTAGCGATCGGGAGATGTAAGCGATTGGCCTATCTTTGCCGGAATCGACCTGAGACAGAACTGCCCCTATGGCGAAATTAGATGCATCGGTGGTCAAATGGAAGGGTTTGGAAAAATCTGGGAAAGCTAGTACTTCCGACGACGAAAGAATTGTTTTTAGATGCTCAAAAGCTTGCAAGGCCTGTTCGTCCAATTCAATAGGGATGCGTTTTGATTGGTTCGCCTTGACTTTTGAAAATTCGCCTCGTGTCAAATTCGTGAGAGGCTTGGCGAGCTTAGCATAGTCCCGAATGAACTTCCTATAGTATGACGTCATGCCTAGAAAACTCTTGAGTTCTTTGACGGTTGTGGGGCCTTCATTTCTGTGATGGCCTGCACCTTTTCTCGTCCGCTCTTATACCGTCAGAAGTGACGACGTACCCCAAGAATTCAACTTGTGTTGACAAAACTGTGTCTTCTCCAAATTTACTTGAAGCCTAGCCTTTTAAGCTTGTCAAAAATCACCCGAAGATTCCGCCAATGGCTCTCCAAATCTTTGCTAAAGACAATTATATCGTCGATATAGACGTAGCATATCTTGCCGATATGCTCCCTCAGAACATCGTCAATCATGCGCTGGAAAATTGCAGGGCGTTCTTCAACCCGAATGGAAGACGGAGGAATTCGTATTTCCCGTTAAGGGTAGAAAATGCAGTTTTAGCAATGTCCGATTCCTTCATGTGGATTTGGTGAAATCCTGATGTCAAATCAAGTGTTGTAAAATACTTAGCATCGCCAAGGCTAGCTAGAGTTGAGTTAATGTCTGGAATTGGGTAAGTATCGGAAATTGTATTGGCGTTCAATCGTTTGAAATCGATTACCATGCGATATTGCTTCTCCCCGTTGGGCTTGGGTTTTTTTGGGACTACCCAGACTGGGGAATTGTAAGGGCTTTTGAACGCCGGATTATGCCCTCATTCAGAAGTTCTTCGATTTGTCTTTCCACTTCCCCCCCTCATACTAGCTGGGTATGGGTAACTTTTGGTATAAACGGCGTCTTCTGTCTTGGTGCGTATTTCTGCCCTTACGCTGGTGTCTATCGACTCGCCGGGTGACAATGGTTCGAAAATTCCCGAGAACTCATTGATCAACGCGGTCAACGTATGCTTCACCCTCCGGGTGCTCAGCGTTGAGCAGATGATGGAGTAAAGAAAACACATTGAATGATTTTTTTAGAAGAAGGGGTATCTCCACGTTGGGAGATATGACCAAGCGGTGATTTCGTCTGTCTACAAGGGCTCCCAAGCGTTTGAGAGTGTCATCCCCGATAATACCGTCGAAGGAGGTCAAACCCGGGAGAACGAAAAAGGAATAGTTATGTCATTACCGAGGGGTTTAAAAATGGACCCTGAAGATGGTGCGTGATTTTGACGCCTCCCGCAGGATTGGACATTGAAGGGATTGGGAATTGGGACGGAGCCGGCTGCTAACCTGGGGCTTACGAAATTTTGGTTTGCGCCGGTGTCAATAAGAAATTGTAATTTAGCCCCGTCCTTGGTTTCATACTCTAGGTATGGAACACTGGAGAGGCACCTGTCATAAAATTTGCCTCCCCGTCGCTTGCACAGCTTACTTCCTCCTCAGGGGAATCCTGACTTATCTCCTGAGGCGCGCTCTGAAGTTCATGAGCTTCGCCCTGTTGGACAGGATCTTTGTAATAGTCTTGCTGCGGTTCAGGGTAGTAATCGCCTGAAGCGGAACTCGACGGGGATGCGGTTGGTTCGATATGGTAGAGTCTTTGAGCTTTGCGGAAAGGATTCAAGTTAGAATTGGCACTCGGACTTCGTTTAAACGTTTGAGCGGACTCGTCTTGCCGTGGGGCAAACCCTGACCTGTAACTTTGGCCGGATTGGTTGGGCTCATGCTTAATAGCTAATCTCGGACCCTGAAACCTCTGCATACTCTGAGTGCTCCTGTCTGGGTTGTAGTTATAGTTGGGGTTCATTTGAGGCCTGGGATTGTATTGGTGTGGAGGAGGAACCTCTGCGAGCTCATTGGACGATAAGTTGGGGTAAAATTCTGTTTGAATGAGGGACCCGGTTGCGTCATGTTTCTGGGGCCCACATTCTGCAACTCCAAACAAAGGGAGAATGCTTCCGGTAAATCCTTGGGTCTGCGAATTACTAACAACCTGGAAGCGTCACCATTAAGTCCCCTTATGAAAACATCTAACGCCTTACCCCTTTGGGCGTCAATCAAAGCATTCATCACCTCTCCCGGGTGGTTTGCACCTTTTAGCCTATTCGAGATGAGTGAGATGTGATTATTAATCTGCATATAGAAATCTTCTACCTTCCTGTTGCCCTGTGTCATCTGGCTTAGCTCGTATTCCAAGGTACGGACGTCTCGTTTGTCGGCATAGAGCAATGCCAAAATTCGCTTGACCTCTGGCCAGTCGTCGTCCTTTATGTTATAAGAAATAAGAGCCAAATCAGCATTTCCCCTAATCTTTTGCCTAATGTGCACGAGGATGGACCTGTATAAGGGCTTTTCTTTAACGAGTTGATAGTCATCCACTATGGACTGCGCCCTATTAACCCATGAAATGTACCTGTCGGCCTCGCCTTCAAATATCTGGAGTTCTTTGACACAATCCGGTAAGATTGAAGCTTCCTTCAAATCGTACTCGTTGCGCGGGCGCGTCAGTGGCAACGGAATTTCCGCCACGGGGTTGCGTCGTTGATAGTCAGTTTCTAAGGTACCGATTCTAGCCCCGGTCTTCCTGATCTCCTCTTTCATTGCTACAATTTGAGTATTCAATGCCCCGATTGTATTGTAGTATGCATGTATCGTGTAGCGAGTGCACACTGTACCAATGTCTTCATTGTGCTACAGAATTGTTAAATAAACATAAGCAATGGCCAAGTGGCCAGACGAAATGCGATCACCCTATTGCGCCTCAGAGCTGACAGTATGGGAAGTGCAAGTGTCAGCGAATTCTCACCGCTTGACAACGCACACAGATAGACACATGCATATACCAACTCCACTCGCGCTCTCTTATGTATGAGCATAGATACTGGCATGTATATGGGCGCTGCTGCCGCTGCCGATATTTGGAGGCAGCGCAGCCGCTAGCCCCCTTTAACTTTTAAGCTTAAGATTCATTATGAATAAATGCATAAAACTGAGCAGACGCTCATCCGCTACAAAACCATCGTTTTTTAATAAATATATTTTACCATTTAAAATGTTAACAAATAATAAACTTTACATGGCGACCGTGACAGAGGTCACTGTGGAGAATAATAAATTTTACTGTGAATAAAAAAAAAAAATAAATAAAAACAGTGACGTACAGTGAAAAACAAAAACCACAGCAGCAACAATAAACTTTACATGGCGAAACAATATTATAAACTATACTGTGAATAATGGCAAAGGAAGCATGCCGAAATAAAAACAGTGACGTACAGTGAAAAAAAAAAAACAACAGGAGCAGCAACAACAATAAACTTTACATGGCAAAATAATAAAAAATATGTCATTCATATGACTATCACAATAAAACAACAAAAAAAAAAAACCGAAAAATTTATGGAACCCAACTTCGAGACAGCTGTTCCTGCCGAACAAAGGGATTTGCCGCCGTTGCAAGAGGCCTTGCAGGCAAATCCAACCGATGGACCACGCCCACTCACAATAGCTGAGTACCGGGCTCGCCAACAGAAGACGGCGCCAAAGAAACATAAAAGGAGTGGACGCAGGGTGAAACTCCTGCAGCAACGGCGCCTGGTAAAAGATATGATAAAGACGGCTAAAACTGAAGAGGACCGACAACGCTACACAGAGCGTCTCCAAAATATTATAGAGCAGCTTCGCCTTGGTGCGGAAAAACGCAAACGGGCTGCATAATTGCAAATGCCCCAATTTGCCCTAACAGCTTCGCCTTGGTGCGAAAAACCCCAAACGGGCTGCATAATTGCAAATGCCCCAATTTGCCTTAATTATTAAGCTCTCAAATCAAGCCGATGCGGGAAACCGCTGCTTGAGAAATACTAAAATCTGCTAGGCTTTGACTAACAAATGTGGTTGGAGATAAAAAAAAAAAGTAATAAATTGTAAAACCAATGTGAGCCAACCACATTAAATAACTACTAATATTTCCACGTCTCTAGCGCTGGGTATCCACATACCCAGCCGCAATAAAATAATTATGAAATGATAAATTTTTAAAAAACAAAAATATCTTCTTATAATTTTTAATACCTACTTTTTATTTTTGATTTTCAAAGAAGAAAATATTTTTCTTTCTTTACCAAGTCCCACACAAAAAAAAAAAAACATTTTTATGAAAAAATAACAATTTAAAAAAAAAAAAACCTTACGTTTTCTCCATGAAATTTCTTTTCATTGAATATATATATACGATAAAACCACCACATAATGGGATGGTTTAGCGACTCTAGTGAGGCAAAGGACAACACTGCCAACGTTGTAAACAACGTCAAAATAGTTGACCACACAGACGACATAAAATCGTTGTGGCTACTTTTACTGATCCTCACTATAGTCTCAGTTTTACAATTTTTGCTTACACTCTATGTCAAGCATAATAAAATTATAAAGAAAAGATACATGAGTAGGGCAAATAACCTAGATAGGATCTAAATATAAATATATTATAAACTTTACATACAAAAAAAAAAATGAACACGCAAGATTGCATTAGAATCACTATTGATAAGGAGCCAGATTTTCAGAATAGGGTATTAGCCATCATCAGAAAAGGAGCAGAGCCCTTATCAATTTCAGATTCTCGAATATGAATACATGAATAGATACAATTTAGATTTCTCTCCTTTAATACATTGCTCAAATACCCAAAAGCAATAGTATTAAGTACCATTCCAGGTATCGAAGTAAGATCAGTCATAAACGAAAATAAAATACTTGGAAGAAATCTTTTAATGATGATTTCAAGGAAATAAGAACATTTCACTAAATAATGGAATGGAACGAAATTGCGAAACAAATCGATACATTTCGTAACAAATTTGACAAATCTTACAAATGCATCAATAAAGATGCCGCTATAAAAACAGAAACCCTTCAATTTCATTTAGAAATAATAGTAAGGGAATACAATAATATAGTGTCCTTAGTAAACAGCTTTGAAAATAGATTCACAGCCGAACACAAAAGTAAATGTTTAAGGGTAATAAAATCCCTAAACACCAGATTAGTTACTGTCACCAACAGGCGACATATTAAAATAACAATTCCCGGAAGTCTAAATCAATTGGCGGAGTTTGATCCCGCACAATTAAAAGATTTGGACGAATCAATCCAATCAAGCGACGCTGAATCTGAAAGTGACATTGAAACACTAGAAGAAAGCGATCCCATCGAAACAAAACCAGAATTAACAAATATTGAAATGGCACAAACAGTTGTAGATTTTATCAAGCTAGCCACATCTCTGTTGCCGGAGCTTGATGGAAAGCCTGAAAATTTACAAAGTTTCCTAGACTCTTTGAGCTTATTACAAACCTTGCAAGGCACGCATGAGGCAACAGCCATAAGCCTAATAAAAACAAAGCTAAAAGGCCACGCAAGAAACTTAATTAGCAATGAACAAACAATTGCTGCAATTATCACGCAGCTGACCAATGCAAAAGGAGAATCGGTAGAAGTTGTATCTGCCAAACTTCTTAATCTGCAACAGAAAAACAAAACGGCAAATCAATACACCCAAGAGGTGGAAAAACTGGCAAAGGCCCTTGAAGGTGCCTATATAAGTGAAGGCCTAAGCCAATCACTGGCTAACAAATACAGCACTACAACAGCTGTAAAAGCAATGACTCAAAATTGTTCAATTGATAAGGTAAAACTTATCATGCAGGCGGGCACATTCACAAATATGAATGATGCCGTTTCAAAATTGTCAACAGTTGCACGGAGATAACAGGTCAAAGCAACACTGTCCTGTATTACCGACGAGGTGCAAGCAACAATAATAGAGAAGGCCGAGGTAATAATCGTGGCAGAAATTTCGGCTACAACAATTACAACCGAGGCGACTACAACAATTACAACCGAGGCGGTAATAACAATTACAACCGAGGCGGTAATAACAATTACAATAGAGGCGGTAATAACAACTACAACAACCGAGGAGGAAGACAAGGCCAAAATCAAGGTAGAGGCCGAGGCAACTTCAACCAAGGAAATAACAACAACTATGTGAGAGTAGCGCAACATGATTCGGAAAACTCTCAGAACCCTTTAGGAGACAACCAGTAAATGCAAAGGTCCATTCCATCAATTACAGTCTTAATATATTTGTCACTTTTTATAATCATTCTACTGAAAATAAACTCACATTCCTAATAGATACTGGTGCAGATATCTCACTTTTAAAAATAAATTCAGATAATTTCAAAATTCAAAACGAAAATATTATAAACATCCAAGGCATAGGCCAAGGTGTAATAAAATCTCAAGGAATAACTTCAATAGAACTTCAATCAACAAAATATATTATTCCACACGACTTTCATTTAGTAGATTCCGATTTTTCAATACCGTGTGATGGAATAATAGGCATTGATTTTATTAAAAATTCAATTGTCAATTAGATTTCAAACCAAGTGAAGACTGGTTTATAATTAGACCTCAAAATTTAAATTATCCCATTTATATTCCGATAACATATAGTGCTGGCAACAATACTGTCCTTCTACCAGCCAGATCCCAAGTTATACGAAAAATAGACATTAATACAGTAAATGATTATATATTTGTTCCTAATCAAGAATTACATAACGGAATTTATGTAGCAAATACAATAGCAACTTCCAAACATGCATACATTCGCCTTCTAAACACAACTAATTCCGACCAATTGGTCAAAGTAGACAAAATCCAATTTGAAAATTTAACAGATTACGACATTCACAGCAATAATCCCAAAAATAGAAGCGAACAGGTACTTTCAAAATTAAAGAAAAACTTTCCAGAACAATTCAAAAGTCAACTTACTGAATTATGCACCAAGTACAGTGATGTGTTCGGACTGGAAACCGAACCAATACCGACAAATAATTTTTATAAGCAAACATTAAGACTTAAAGATGATGAACCCATTTACATTAAAAACTACAGAAGTCCGCATAGCCACGTTGATGAAATTCAAAAACAAGTAGGGAAACTGATAAATGACAAAATCGTAGAACCATCTGTATCCGAGTATAACAGCCCACTCTTGTTAGTTCCGAAAAAATCATTGCCAAATTCGGAAGAAAAGAAATGGCGACTAGTAATAGACTATCGCCAAATCAACAAAAAACTACTTTCTGATAAATTCCCGCTCCCCAGAATTGATGATATTCTAGATCAACTGGGTAGAGCTAAATACTTTTCATGCCTTGACTTAATGTCAGGTTTCCACCAAATTGAACTTGAAGAAAGTTCAAGAAATATAACATCATTTTCCACGAGCAATGGCTCCTATCGCTTCACGCGATTACCCTTTGGTCTTAAAATAGCACCGAATTCATTTCAACGAATGATGACAATAGCATTCTCGGGCTTAGAACCCTCTCAGGCATTCCTTTATATGGATGATCTAATGGTAATAGGATGTTCCGAAAAACATATGATTAAAAACTTAACTGATGTGTTTAATGTATGTAGGAAATATAACCTAAAGTTGCATCCAGAAAAATGTTCATTTTTCATGCATGAAGTGATCTTCTTAGGTCATAAATGCACTGACAAAGGAGTATTGCCAGATGATAAGAAATTTGACGTCATCAAAATTATCCTGTCCCACATGACGCGGACAGCGCAAGACGATTTGTAGCATTCTGCAATTATTATCGTCGATTTATAAAAATTTCGCCGATTATTCACGGCACATAACTAGATTATGTAAAAGAATGTTCCTTTTGAATGGTCAAGTGAATGCCAAAACGCATTCCAATACCTAAAGAAAAAGCTTATGCACCCCACATTACTACAATATCCTGATTTTCGCAAAGAATTTTGCATTATAACAGATGCTAGCAAACAAGCTTGCGGAGCGGTTCTAACTCAGAACCGTGACGGAATTCAACTCCCAATAGCTTATGCATCTCGTTCATTTACAAAAGGGGAGAGCAATAAGAGCACAACAGAACAAGAGTTAGCGGCAATTCATTGGGCAATTACCCATTTTAGACCATACATTTATGGCAAACATTTTACAATTAAAACGGATCACAGACCATTGACATATCTTTTCTCTATGACAAATCCCAGTTCGAAATTAACTCGCATGCGGCTAGAGCTTGAAGAATACGACTTCACGGTAGAATACCTAAAGGGGAAAGATAATTTCGTAGCAGACGCACTTTCGCGAATTACCATAAAAGAATTCAAGGATATGCAACATAAAGTCCTGAAAGTCACTACCAGGCGACAAAGTAGACAAAATAAAAACTGTACAGTTGAAAATTATGAACTTCTGCCAAGACAGAGTCATAAAAAGCTTCTAGGCCCAACGTTTACCAAGTCATAAACAATGACGAAGTACGTAAAGTAGTGACCTTGCATGTAAACAATAATTTCTGTTCATTTAAACATGGAAAGAAAATTACAGCAAGATATGATGTTAGCGATTTGTATACTAATGGAACCATTGATTTAGGTCAATTCTTCCAAAGGCTTGAAAAGCAGGCCGGTATTAACAAAATCAGCCAACTCAAAGTGGCACCGTGGGAAAATATCTTTGAACACGTTTCAATTGATAATTTTAAAAATGGGCAATAACATACTGAATTCATTGAGAGTAGCGCTACTCAACCCGGTGACCCTAATAAGAAATAATAAAGAAAAAGAAGCTATATTGTCTACATTCCATGACGATCCAATACAAGGAGGTCATACAGGCATTACAAAAACCTTGGCCAAGGTCCAGAGACACTATTACTGGAAAAATATGTCTAAAGACATAAAAGAGTACGTAAGAAAATGTCCTAAATGCCAAAAGTCTAAAACGACTACACACACAAAGACCCCATTGACTATAACTGACACACCAGAAATGCCATTTGATAGAGTAATCGTGGATACAATAGGTCCATTACCAAAATCAGAACAGGGAAATGAATACGCAGTAACCTTAATCTGCGATTTAACAAAATACCTGGTGGCAATACCAATAAAGAACAAAATGCAAACACAGTAGCTAAAGCTATTTTTGAAGAATTTATTCTGAAGTACGGTCCAATGAAGACGTTCATTACGGACATGGGAACAGAATATAAAAACTCAATAATTACAGACTTGTGCAAGTATTTAAAAATTGACAATATAACATCTACTGCACACCACCACCAAACAGTTGGAACTGTCGAAAGAAGCCATAGAACCTTTAATGAATTCATTCGATCCTACATTTCAGTAGACAAAACTGATTGGGACGTATGGCTCCAATATTTCGTATACTGTTTCAATACGACACCCTCTTTGGCACATGATTATTGTCCATATGAGTTAGTTTTCGGCAAGGCATCAAACTTACCAATTCAATTTAATAGGATAGATAGAATAGAACCACTTTACAATGTAGATGACTTTGCTAAGGAATCTAAATATAGATTAGAAATAGCTTATAAAAGAGCTAGAATTATGTTAGAAAAAGCCAAGGCTTATAGGAAATTAGCATATGATGAAAAATCAAACAATTTTGAATTAAAAGTAGGAGATAAAGTACTTATAAGGAACGAAACAGGGCACAAGTTAGACCCAGTATATTTAGGACCCTATATAGTAGAAAAATAGAAGATAATGACAACATTTTTATTAAGGATAGTAAGAATAAGAAACAAAAAGTACATAAGGATAGGCTAAAAATATATATTCAATGAAAAATTTCATGAAAAAAAAAAAAAGGTCTGATCAACCGAAAAAAAAAAAACAAAATATTTTTAATTCCTTTAATTACTCTTCTAAGAAAGTTAAAAATAAAATAAAAACGTAAATTCATATATATTAAATTTAAAAATTTGTCAATGAACACAATTGTTTTAACCAAAAACAAAACAGAGACAAAATTATTTGCGATACGTAAATTTAAAATAAGAAGCAAATTAATTTCAAAAAAAAAAAAACACCAATTTATTAATTAATTTCAAATACACTAGAAAATAACTTCATTTTATTACGTTATTTTTCAAAAGGAGGGAGATGTAGTATGCATGTATCGTGTAGCGAGTGCACACTGTACCAATGTCTTCATTGTGCTACAGAATTGTTAAATAAACATAAGCAATGGCCAAGTGGCCAGACGAAATGCGATCACCCTATTGCGCCTCAGAGCTGACAGTATGGGAAGTGCAAGTGTCAGCGAATTCTCACCGCTTGACAACGCACACAGATAGACACATGCATATACCAACTCCACTCGCGCTCTCTTATGTATGAGCATAGATACTGGCATGTATATGGGCGCTGCTGCCGCTGCCGATATTTGGAGGCAGCGCAGCCGCTAGCCCCCTTTAACTTTTAAGCTTAAGATTCATTATGAATAAATGCATAAAACTGAGCAGACGCTCATCCGCTACAGAACCATCGTTTTTTAATAAATATATTTTACCATTTAAAATGTTAACAAATAATAAACTTTACAGTATTGTTCAACTGGCTTAACACTTCCTTCATTTCCTCCATTTTACCCTCAATTTTCTGAACTTGAAATGCAAAAACAAATTGTGTCTCTCGCTAGCCGCAAGAAGATATTAGATTTTAGATTTTAATTAAATTGGATTTTTTTTTTTTTTTTTTGAAATTTTTGTAAATTTTTCAGTTACTTGCTCGGTTTTCTGATCAACTATAGGGTGATGTAGGAAAAATAAATCGTTTCACTCACCCTTTTGGTATCGATCGCTCTTGTGTGCTCTTGTTGGTGTTGGTGTTGATGTCGTTGACGTTGAAATCTTACAGGATTCTGGAAATAAAACGTAATTAGTTTCTGATTTTAATTTGTTATTTTTTCCCATTTTTTCCGTTTCATTGCGTTGTATGACTAATGTGATTTAATGCAGGGCACACAAATCAGTGTGTCTAGTATACTTATTTCTAATTTTCAGCCTAGTATTTCGGTACTGGGCACGGTGGTTCGTATTTATCCGTTTTGGCATTTCGCCTACTAAGGTGAATTTACACACAATCCACTAGGCAACCTTTTCCGAATGCATTCCACATTCTCTGGCCTTTCTAGCAGACTGCCGCACACCACTTTTTCATTCATGAACAAAACACTACACTTTATTTTTTATAGTTGCAACATTTTTCGCTCGCGAATTAGCTACCCACTATGTGCGTGGACTAATCGCCGCAGCGTGTCGTCGCTTCTTGTTTTTATTACAATTTTGCGCCCGTGAGGAATGCTTGCTCTGAAAGGCAGCATCCCCACCGCGGCGGGTCATTGTATTTCACTCTGGCTTGTTTTTTCATTCTTGGATTTTATTTCACTCATACTTCTTGCCCTAATTTTTGAATTTTTTTTATTTTACTTGTTACTCTTGCCATAATTTTTTGCACTTTGGATTTTATTTTGTTCTGCATTATTCACTTGTCACACACAACGGAACACAAAAAGGAAAAATTTGTTCTACTTGCACCGAACTACGGCACGCAAAGGGAAAAATTGTTAATTTTGGGAGTGCATTGGAAAATGCATTGGTTCTCTCACTTTGTGAGATCTGCTCGGGCGCCAGTTATGGCCAGCTATGGCCAGTAGGGGAGGGGTGTACCCCCTCAGGGATTACCTAATTATTGTGAACTCCATAAGCGATGAGAATAAGGATCCTCCCTCTGAGCTTGGTTCAGGATTGTCTGAGCTTGATTCAGGATTACTACGATTTTACTCTAAGAATAAACAGTAAGCGCTTCGTAACGTTACAATGGTTTATTTTATTAAAATATTCAAGTACTGCTCCAGTCGGGCTCTTCCATAAGATTGAATTTAACTTAGGTTCTAAGCGGCCGGGTGACCGATCCGCCACTCCAGAGTCCCGCGGCGTCAGCATATTTCGGGCCTGGCAGAGCAGCAGAGCTGGCCGAGCAGCGGGAATCCGAGCCGTCAGCAATATTCAAGTGCGGCGGATATTGGGCAACCGCTGGCAGCGGACCGCTGGCAGCGGTTGTGTTGCTCGCCCGATGCTAGCGCTGCAGTTTGACTCCGATTGGCCGGGGGGTGAGGGGTGACGAGTGAAGGCGGTTCATAGGTCTAGCTGAGGCAGCTAACGGGTGGTCGTCGCACTTCCGTTGTTATTGTTGCTGTCGCTGCTAGAATGTAGATCTTGGGTGTTCTGCGAGGGGGTGACGGGGAAGGGGCGCTGGCCTGTGTTGCTGGCTGGTGTTAACTTATATATATACCTAATAACCCTTGATTCACAGCCATGTAGCAGTTCATTGGGCCCAACGAGCTTCTCGGCGACGACAATGGGGTAAAGTAATAATTAATTTTGGTAATTAATAATGTAGATTGTAAGGTCAATTGGTAACAATTCCAGAGTAAGAGCTTGATTCTATTGCTTTGATAAAATACTATATAAATATTTTTAGAAACTAAATACATATAAGGTAATCCACGAAACAAAAACAAACAAACAAACAAACCATGTAAATAATAAGAATGAATTAAAATTAGGAGTATTAGTAATTAGATATTATGCTTAGGGAACGGAAAATTGGAAACATGAAGATTTTTAAGTTAATTTGAACTATTTGATATTAATAAACATGATTTTGTAAATAGATAATATTTGTGTCCTATTACATAATGCCAACGAAATATCAAGATTAATGCGGTGAATTCGTTAGTTTAGGGGGAATGTACACCAGGTTCCACACATTTCCAAAGGTAGGGAGGGTATAGAGGGACGAGTGATCACTACCATCTCGATCACTCCCCAAAACATCGCGATCACTTAGCTTACTATATCGACTACACCGTTTGGGTATAAAACCACTCGACTCATTTGTTGATTCTTTTGTTTATCTTGTATAAAGTAGTTTCAGTTTAGTGCACTTTTTTTTTTATATAAATGGTGAGCAAAGCAGATTATAGGGATAGGAAAAACCCCGACCCCAACACCGGCGAGCTGAGCGCAGAGCGCAGTATAGTGCACGAAACCCCGATTCCCTCTCCAGCCGAGGCCGTAGCCGAATACATTTTACAGCCGTACCATTACACTTTCTGCTGAATGCTGAGTATTTTGATTAGAGACCGATTCATTACTTTCCGTTAAATTATTAATTTGGATCCTTGATAAAGCGTGCGCAACAACATTTGTTACTCCTGGTTTATAAATAATTTTGGGTGAATAGCTTTCAATAAAGGAATACCATCTTTTCATTTCATTATTGGGGTTTTTTTGTGAAATCGAGAATGAAAGAGGTTGGTGATCAGTATAGATCTCGATGTTGTTAACCCCGTATAAGTAATTTCGAAGGTTTTTAAAAGCCCATACTATGGCTAAAAGTTCCTTTTTATTAGTTGCATATAACTGTTCAGTTTTGGTTAGAGTTTTAGAGATAAATGTAATTGGTTTTCCTTCATGAGAAAAAACAGCACCAATTGCTAGGTCAGACGCGTCAGTTGTTAGGGTAAATTTTTTATTGTAGTCTGGTTGTACTAGTTCTACTTGTGCAATTAGATTTTCTTTGAGCTCGTTAAAAGCTCTAACAGCTGAGTCATCAAATTGTATCAAAGTTTTACGTGATGCTTTTTTAGATACTTTACCGTTTTGGCCTTCTAAATATTTTGTTAAAGGTTTAGCTATCTTTGCGTAATTTTGCACAAATTTTCTGTAATATCCTGTAAGGCCTAGGAAGCTTCTAAGCTCTCGAATATTTTTTGGGATTGGATATTTTACAACTGTAGAAATTTTTTCGGGATCGGTTTTTATCACATTGTGAGCTGGTTCCTACCCTGCCTGTTAAACTGCCTGACAGCTAGCTGTCCGGAAAACTTAGTCATCAGGTAAAAACAATATGTTTTCCTTCCCTTCAAAAATTTATCCGACTGTGAAAGAATAACATAGCACTGTTAACTTCACTGTTATTTATCGATTATTGCTGTAAAGCACTGAACTGTCACTTTTGTGAAAAAAATATACAAATTGGAAAAAAGTCGGGAAACAAAAATCGCGGAAAACACCTTCAAATCGAATCCTGGAAAGTTTTGCTCTTAAGTTTACTGCCCACGGCTGTGGAAGATCATCTTAAGACGAAAAACAGACCAGACTTTGCTGCAGAGAAGCGGGAAAGTTATCGGCACTGGTGGAGGAGTGGCAATTTCTATCTCTGTTTCAGCCGTCGCCGAAAATATAGGTAGAATCATTAAAACAAACGCAAGCGTTAAAGACAGCTCTCCGTCTCTTTTTGTTGTTATCGGTTATCGGAAATTTCCGGGCCGGAAGTCTGGGTTTCGGCTAAGTTAGCTCTCACATTTATACGATAGGAAATAAAATGTTCTAAGCCGGAACTTTATCTGGCCTCAAATATTTAACAGGCAGGGTGGGAACCGGCCCTGTGAGATACAACGTAACCGAGAAAGTTTGTTTCTAATTTAAAGAACTTTGACTTTTCAATCGAAATTTTCATGTTTGCGTTCAGCAAAATGCTAATAATGACAATTAAATCTTTGTAATGTTGTTCAATTGTATTTGAAAATATAATTATGTCATCCATATAAACATGACATGTTTTACCCACTTGTTCTCTTAAAATATCATTTATCGCTCGTTGGAAAATTCTTGGAGCGTTTGTCAAACCGATAGGCATTCTTAGGAATTCGTATTTCCCAATGTTAATTGAAAACAAGTGGGAAAGCTACAGTCGAGTGTGACCGACTGTAAGATACCCGGTACCCAAAGCATTGTGGGTGAAATTAAACAGCTCATAAACATAGAAAAAATAACATATTCTGACAAATGAAGACAAATATTGCTAGAAACATGTTGAGCAACACTCAAAAGCGACAAATGTTGCTAGGAACATGTTGAGCAACACCCAACAAAGACAAATGTTGCTAGGAACATTTTGAGCAACACGCACGGGCGCTCTCTCTCTCTCTCTCTCTCTCTCAGAAACTTTATTGTTTAATAACTTCTATGTATATCAACCGATTTTACTCAAACTTTCAGAACACGTCCACGATTGCCTACTTATTACGCCTATCTGTTTACTTTACGCTGAAAATCACGCCTATACCTAATATACCGTTTTTTATTATTTTCGGGGGCGGAAGTGGTCGTGGCCCACTCAAAACAAACTTGATCTGCGTGCAACAGATTCCAATGTTGTCACCAAATTTGGTAACTCTAGCTCTTATAGTCTCTGAGATCTGTTGTTTCACACGGACGGACAGACGGACAGACGGACAGACGGACATGGCTAAATCGACTCGGCTAGTGACGCTGATCAATAATATATATACTTTATAGGGTCGGAGGTTTCTCCTTCTGCCTGTTACATACATGCTCGGTTGGCACTAACTTATAATACCCTTGTACCCTATGGGTACCGGGTATAATTATGTTTTTCTATATCTGTATCTTTCATGAGGATCTGGTGAAATCCAGACTCCAAGTCGATCGTGGAAAAGTATTTAGCTTTCCCAAGGTTTGACAAAATCCCTGAAGATTCTTGCATTGGATATCTATCCGGAATGGTATTTTAGTCTATAACCAATCTGAGTTTTGCAGTACTGTCTTCATTAAAACCCTTTTTTGGTACCACTAAAACAGGGGAATTATAAGGACTTTTACTTGGTCTTATAATATCATATTTCATCATGCGGTTAACTTCAGAGTTTACGAAACCTGAAGTCGATTGAGCATAGGGATACTGTTTGCTATAAATAGCCCTATCATTTTCGGTGTTTATTTCACCGCGAATGTTTGTCCTGAAAGGGATATGCATGTTTATCTTCGAGTGTTCAGTATTGATAATATTAATTATCTCGTTTTCCAAATTTATTCTTCGATTTGAAATTGATTCACTCATATTGTTTACTTTATGATTGTCTGAAGGCGTGTTCAGGATTTTTGTATCCCAAACTTGTTATGCTTTGATTTGCCTCTTCAGAGTCAGTTCTGATTTGTTCCCTTTCACCGAAGTATTTTTTGATAATAAATTCTTTTAACGGAAGAATGTTATTTACCTCAATTAAACTTAATTCGTTTTTGTTTTCATTTTCTTAATAATTTTTCTAATTCTATCTTTTCTGTCTTCCCTTGATATTCCAAGACTCCCTTTTCTATATTTATTATAGCTCCAATTTTTATTAATAGATTAAATCCAATTAAAAGATCAGATTCCAATCCCTCGATTTCATAAAATAAATGTCTGGTTTTAAATATATTTATAATATAATAGTATTTAATAATTGAATACCCATGAACTGTTGTTACTTTTTTGTATATTGATAGTTCATTTTTATTTTCAAAAATTCCCTTTTTAATATAGCAAGCGGTGGCTCCTGTATCTATTAAAATCTTTAACTGCTTTTTAGTTTTTCTGTCTATTCTTTTTAAATAAGGCATTCCTCTGTAGGGGTCTGATCTAAAAAAAGGTCTTCATTGATATTATTTAACCTGGTTAATTTATTCGCTGGTTGATTTGCTGTTCCGTTCGGTTCCCTTTTTATACCCTTGCAGAGGGTATTATTATGTTGCTTATGCTTTTTGCAACGCAGTGAAGGAGGCATCTCCAACCTTATAGAGTGTATATATTCTTGATCGACAGCACCAGCCGAGTCGATCTAGCTAAGTTTGTCTATCTCACTGTCTGTCTAGTCTCTCAATTTTTAAGCATCGGGCTAAAATAAATAACTTTTCAGCATAATCTTATTTCTATTGCAAGCAGAATATATATCGAAACGGCCATAATCAAACCACTGTATCAAATAGCTGTCATAAAAACGATCGGCCCAAAATGGAAAATTTCACGAAAATTTAACTAGTATGTCATATATACCATATCCAAATCACCGTGCTCTGCGCCATGTATTTGGGTTTAATCGAAAACACAGACTTTTTGCCCAGCGAGTTTGTTGAATTACACACTTCAACAGGAAAGGAAGCTAACTTCGGCAAGCCAAAATTTATATACCCTAGCAGATAAATTAAAGAAATTTTAAATGCATTTCTAAAATTTAAATAAAGGATCATATGTATATATTAAGTTTTAGTCCCACTTCTTTAAAAACAACGAGAATCAGCTAGTTTGACCCTATCGTTGTTAAGGCATCTATAAGAAATAGTGGTTCAATTTTGATGCAGTTTTAAATGTATTGCTATAATTAAATTAAAATACCATTTAAAACGTTATTATTTAATATCTTAAAAAACACGAAAATCGTCTTATTAGGCCCCATCATTTCTATTGCAGCTATATGATATAGTGGTAAGATTTGAAATTTTAAATATATTGCTATAACTAAATTAAAGGACCATATATTTAATTTGAATCTGGTATCCTTAAAACAACGAAAATAGGATCATTTGGAATGCTCGTTTCTATGGCAATTATAAGATATAGTGGGCCGATTATACCTTGGCCGACAAATATACAAAAGGAAATGGAAATACGATTGCCTGCAAAGAATTATTTAAAAATAATCAAAACCCATCGGTATTCATCTTCAGGGCTGTACATTTTAAATAAATATATAAACACAACAATCAATTAAAAGTCTATCACAATAACAACAACAAAAAATAGCCTACATGAAAACAGTGTCCGTCTCGCCAGCTGCGGAGTTTGTTACTAATTTGTCTTTTCTCTTTTCTGGTCAAGTACGTGTCTGTATATATGTGCGCAGTTCTCTGAATACTGGGGACTCCAAACGCAAAATCCATATTCTACAATAGGACGAACTAACGAAATGTATAAATTCTTCGTAACGTAGGGGTTATTGAATTCCTTCGACCACCGTTCAATAAATCCAAGCACACCCCTGGCTTTATTCACAACGCACGAAATATGCTCAATAAACTCCAGTTTAGGATCTAGGCGGATACTCAAATCGTCAACTAGAGTGACCCTTTCAAAAGAGCACCAGTTCAGCGTATAAATCGCAAGCTTGTCAGAGACACGTGAGAATGTTATCAGCTGGCATTTGGAGCCATTTAGATTTAATAAGCTTGCACTGCGCCATTTTTGAAAGTTATTAAGATCGGTCCTTGTATTGCACGCAAAGTTTAACGTCGTCAGCGTACATGAGTACTCTTGAGTTAGTCAAGACTTTGGGCAGGTCGTTAATAAATAATGAAAAAAGTAAGGGACCCCACATTTGACAAGTTGTTTTTAAAGAGGACCTTTTGCGTCCTGCCATTCAGATAACTTGAGATCCACCTAAAATTGACAGGAAAACCCATTAAGACGAGTTTCCTAACAAGGGAAGGGAATGATTAACGGAGTCATATGCTTTACTGAAATCAGTATAGATCACGTATGTCTACAAATTTTGTGGAAAGACCGTATAATGAAAGAAATGAGCTTTAGAAGGTTAGTAGTCGTTTATCTTCGTTTTATAAATCCATGTTGGCATGGAGAAATTACTGATCTACACAGTTGCGACAAATGGGGAGTAATAAAGTTTTTAAAAGTTTTTGGATAGCTGACAACTTAGAGATTCCTCTATAGTTGACAGCATCCATTTTGCTAATTTTTTTGGTTAGAGGAATGACGAATGATTCCCTCCAAATAAGGGGACATTGGGAAGCTTATAAGGATAAGGTACACAATTTTAAAAGGGGACTGCACAGGGACTCGGCACAATACCTAAGCACACACCCTGGTATTCCGTCGGGACCTGGCGAATAAACCGGCTTGACACGTTGAAGATCCAAAAGAAGGGAGCTTTCGTTTAAGCTAGGACTGAAGATTAGGTTTGATTTGGGCATGCTATAGGAATAGGTTTGATTTCAATCGGATGACGGAGAATAAGTAATTTGAAAAAACTGAGCAAAAAGATCGGCGATTGCCTGATCATTGTTTGCTGTCGTATTTTCAAATGAAAGCGAGGAGGATGTGTAATAGGCTTACGTTTAGTGTTGACAAAATTATAAAACTGTTTTGGGTCCTGCGCAAACTGAACCCTACAACGAGTCAAATAGTTTTTGTAACACTGCGCGTTAAGCACGGTAAACTTTGACCGAGCCGCTAAATAGCGAGAATGAACAGCTTGAGAACCGTTACGTTTAAATTTAGAATAGAGATTTTACTTGACATTTTTGAGGCGAGTCAACTCTTTACTAAACCAGGAAGGCTTATTGGGGATTGACGGATAGTATAACAGAACACATTCGGTAAAAAAGGATTTCATGGCATTGTAAAAAATATCCATGGCACCCACCATGTCAGTGCACACGTAGAGATCGGACCAATCAAATTCAGATATAAAATTATTAAGCCGTCGAAAATTCGCCTTGCGAAAGCAGTGAATTTTCTTATCTGGCCGATCAGACTTATTCTCCATAGCAGTCCCAATATCGATAGTCACATGGAAAGTAGAATGGTATGAATCTTCGGGTAGCGTCAAGGGCGGGACCCTTACCAAACTGACTCTTGCCGGATCAGAGACAAAGTAGAGGTCTAGAAAGCGATCTAAGGAATTTCGTTCATGGTTGACTTGAGACAGCGAAATGTCAAACAAGCCATCAATAAAATCGTGACGTGCAGTAGTTAAAAGTGTGTTAGAGGATTCAATTGTGGACCAAATAGCTCCAGGAAAATTAAAGTCACCTAGAACAATTAAATGGTCCCTATCCGAAAGTGTATTGGAGACCGACTGGATAGCGGAAAGGTGGTTCCAATAAATAGAAAGTTCCGATAACGGAGGAATGTAGGAAAACTGCATTTAAATGATAGCCTAACACAAAGGAATTCAACATCGTTGCATTCCTCGAAAGCTAATACTTCAGACGTGAGGTTTGAGTCATCCGCAATGAAGACCCGCCCCTCGCCTGGAAGGCCAATCAAGCCTGTACGTTGTGTACACAGCTGAAAAAACTTCGGAGATTAGGATCTCCGGCTTCAACCAGGTTTGTGTGAACACAATTACCTGGGATGCAAAGAAAACACTATCAGAATACAATTTAGGAAGCTTACTACGTTACCCCCTTGCATTCTGATGAGAAAGAAGGAGAGAATTGGTTAGTTTTTTGGAGCTGGCACAGTGGTTCTGTCCGGCCTGGGTAGACTAATTCCTACAGGCCGTCCTTATCAACAACATATTGCGGCCAGAAATCGGCAGAGCATATTGTGTTAAAGAGTTCGTCAGGGACATTTATTTTGAAAGATGAAATATCCGTAGCATAAGAGAATTTAAATTGTTGCACCTTAATTTTATCGGATTTGGTTCTGTCTCGGATAAAGACAGTAACATCTTCAGATGTTTGAGATGGTAGAAGCCGAGAGACAAATATCTACCTCGTTCGTGGTACTGCAATAAGGGCTTTTGGTAACACAGACTGGTTGGCTGTAGTACCAATTTCGGCCGGTAATCCAGGCCTGTCACCCTGGGGAGTATTCGGGACCGGGATCTGAGGGGTCGTTAATTTTAATTTTGACCCGCCAGCGGACTCAACGGACATCACACTCGGAGGCCGGATCTTTTCTTGCACCCGAATATCATAGGAGTTAGATATATTGGGGTCGGGGGCTGTGCCGAGGGAGTCAGCTGTTGAGAACCTGCGTCGAGTTGCAGGGCAGCGGCCAAATGCGGTGTACAAGCCGTGGTTTTCTTGCGCTTTGGGGACTCGTTTAATAGCTTTAGGCTATTAAACTGGGAGTCCAGCGCCATGAGCACCTCATTAGTTTAACAAAAACTAACAAGTAGCTTATTGAAACCATTTTTGGTTTGCCGCATAAAAGCCACCATTTCCCTTTCAACATCGCGACAAGCTTCACAGCAGTAGCGCAATCCAATGTTTTTAGTAATATTGTCAGCCACGCGGCCTGTGCAATCAATGCACTTGGCGTGCACGATATTGTCACACAGACAGCAGCCAATAGCAGGGTCCTCTGCAAAAATTACTTTCTTGCGGGTTTTAATTACACAGACAATACTAGAGGACAATATAGTGACTTACCACTGTAGCAGTCAGAAGTTAAGAGAAAATAAGTGTAGTTACGTGCACTAAGAGAGAGCAAGAGAGCGAGAGTTAGGGAGCTTAAGCCGTCCAGCTGTAATATCGGCGGAACGGATAAAGCACAAAGAGGAATACAAAAATGAAGATAATTAATAAGTAATATAGTTATAAATTGACAAAACAGCTGCATGCACACGCGAAGTGAAACGGTAAATTATTATGGACCAAAGATAAAAGTTTTAAATAAAACCACGGTGGTTTATAGAAAGAAATTAATACAAATACGAGGCTTAGGATTACTTAGGAGACTTAGGACTTTCGCCCGGTTTACAACATCCCGTCAAACAATGCCGAGTACAATTTGAGTCCTGAACGACATATGTAAATAATAATGTGAATCCTGGACGACATGTGTCTATAATATCGCTTAATCCGTCAAAGTGTAAATGTTTAATTATCAGCAAAAGATCGTCATGTATTCCAACTCTCCCTAGTTTACGCATTAATAACTGTTGTATTGAATATGTAGAACAAGTCGTTAATCTTTACAATGAGCAATAACCTATCCTGGCTTACACATGTTACAAAGGCGTCTGGAAAAATTTATGGTCAACTTAGGCAGCTCTATATGACACAAAAGTACCTCCCGACAGCTATGCGACTCATGATAGCAAAAGCATACCTTATGCCTACCCTGAGTTACGGCATTGAAATTTTTGGACACTGTGATGCTGCCTCACAGCATAAATTAAACGTTGCCTTTAACAACATAGCCAGATATATATTTAATGTTAAACGAGGGGAACAAATCACGCACATGGCCAACAGAATATACGGCCTTAACTTTAAGAGTTGGTGCAATACCAGAAATCTTATTCTTTTGCATAAGATAATAAATACCACTGAGCCCAGCTCTCTACTTGAAAAATTAAAATTTGGAACCTCAACAAGAACCAATAACTTAATTAATATTCGACATAATTTCGCCTCTTCCGAACGTCACTTCTTTATTCACACTATTCGCTTGTGGAATCAACTGCCGCAAAATTTAAAAACAATAAGTAGCACCCCGCAATTTAGGAATAATTTAATAAAGTTTTTTAGAAATCAAAATATAACCGATAATTAAATAATTAGGAAAAATAAAAACAAAACAAAAAAATAAATAAATAAAAATTAATAAATAAAATAAAAATCAATAAATAAATAAATAAAATAGAATTTAAATTATGAAAATTGCCTTAGTGGCCGAAATGTTAAATATAATAATAAATAAAAAATAATACAAAAAAAATAAGGAAATGTTAAATATAAGAAAACTTATCGCAAACAAATAGGATAAGTAGGGTTCGTTTTTAAGAGTAATGAATTTAATATATTTTTGTGACTAGTGTACTAATTTATAGGGATAACCTTGTAGCGCTGGGAAAATAGATAAAGTAAAATAAATAAATAATACCAAGCGTAAAACAATACTGCCAATCTCTGCCGTGACAAAAGTGAAGAACAATTTGCAGTTTCACTATATACAAAATAAGCCGTGAAATCACCTATAAAAAAAGGACAGGTTCCCGTATTACTAGGCGTATCCTAAATCCGGCAACTATAACCACGTGACATAGCCCAAACCCTGCAACCAGAACCCTGTGGCACATGTCAGTCTCTGTGGACTTCAGGGATTTTAGACAACTGCAAGGATGACTCTACATCAGTAATGAGAAGCAAAACCAATGACATTAAAGCCGCAATAATCTGTCAACAAATATACAAAAGCAACGCCACCAATACATAAACCATTTTCTGAACATATATGTTAAGCTCAATAAAAAACACCAATACATATCTTTTTTATAAGTCTTGAATAAAAGAATTATTAAGCGAACATATTGAGAACTTAGGGAATTCAAACAACAACAACAACAACAAAATTAAAACTGAAGGACGACCCCACTCTCCCGATGACAATAGCAATAGAATAACAATAATTAATAAAAACGAGAAAGAAAGCTAACTTCGGTAAACCGAAGTATATAGGGTATACCCTTGCAGTCTGCAATTGGATCATTGAAAATCGATCCATTTTGGTAATGTAAAAAAAATGTCAAATTATGTAAATTTTGTAAATTTTACATTTTACATGTAGAATTTTACATTTTCATATAAATCGACCGATCCCTTCTATGGCAGCTATATGATATAGTTGTCCGATCTTAATGAAATTATAACCGTATTTCTAGAACTATAAAAAACGACTATATCTTGAAGTTTATAGAAATTCGTTGAAAAACAGAGAAGTTAAAATTTTTTTCACATTAATTTCGCCATCATTCCTATGGCAGCTATAGGAAATAGTGGTCCGATTTCAGCCGTTCCGACATATATACTGCGTGCTTAAGAAATAAGACTATGCTGAAAATTTCAGCCTGATAGCTCAAAAACTGAGAGACTAGTTCGCGTAGAAGCCGACAGACAGACGGACAGACAGACGGACAGACAGACGGACAGACAGACTGTGTCTTCGGCTGCGTGCTGGTCTTTGGCTTAAGTGTAGCCGTGCCCCACGCAAAGGACAGTTGGTACGCCAGCGACTTCAGTCGATTGGGCGTCCGTCCACAGCCGTAGCTTTGGCACCTCTGTGCATAGCCACTCGGCTGTCTCCGCATTCCCACACGTTATGGCCATCCACCTTGGTCGAAAGGTGCAGTCAGAGAACAGCGGCTTCACAGAGCCGTATCTCAAGGCCATCACTCTCGACAGGATGGCGGACTGAATGGTGTTCAGTTGCTCCGTCGTGAGGAGATGTTCCGGGTAGCCGGCACGGAGTATCACCATCTTCGCCGAGCTGGCAACGTCCTTATAAGAGGCCATGATACCGACTTGGCGTGACTGCTCCTGTGTTGCCTGCCCATCCGCAGCTGCGGTTGTGGTGGCTGCTGGAGCCTCCGTGGCCTGCAAAACACTTGCAGGGTCACCATTCGTCTGGGCACTAGGTGTGGTTTTGAACATGGCCCTCTTTTCAACGCCTCTTCTGGGGCCGGGGCAACGCTTAGCACAGGTCGCAGAGCTAGGAGTAGGGCAACATCAGATGAAGAACATGTGACCCGATTTGAGACAGCATACATGGCGTATGAACTTACTGTTGAGCAAAATGCCATATTACAAAAAATGAATACCTTTCCGTCTTGTACAGTCATGGTCTTAGGGAAAACCGATTTAGAAGAGCACGCCATAGAAGTAACACAAGAAAATTTACCTATTATACAGCGTCATTATCCAATCTCGCAAGCTAAACAACAGCTAGTATTTGCAGATCGGACTAGGGGTGATTGAAGGAAAGATTGAAAGAAGAAAGTTATAATAGCTGGAGCTCCCCCGTTACCTTGGTGCAGAAGGGCACAAAGAACCGCATTTGTTTAGATGCGTGCAAGGTAAATTCACGGACGAATAAAAATGCATTTATTAAGTGGACTGCAAGAAATATATCATATTTCGGCAATTGATTTAAAAGACGCTTTATGGCAAATCCTACGGAAATCCAACAGTAGAGAAAAAACCGCATTTACCGTACCCGGCAGACCTTTAATTTACAGTCATGTTATATCAAACTGATCGCACGATCAGCTGTTGGCCAGTGCTCGGTAACGAGTGCTCTGCGGGAGTCTGGCAACGCAGCAGCGTTACGTCCTAGAGGGCGCTTGTTGCACTACAGCGCCCCCTACGGGTGTTGAATCTGCTACCTGTCAATTGCTACATGCTACACGACTCGGCCACCGATCGCCGTATAACTGTAGCATACATTTCCGGGCTGGCGCTCTCGCTCCTTGGCAAGGAGTCGGAATTTCGTGGCGCGCGTCGGTATCGAGGCACGCACATGGAGCCAACGGGTGTTAAAGGTCACGGATCTGACCGATTGCCATCCCCGCCGCGTCGGCGGTACACCTGAAATGGGGCTCTGGCGACCGAGGCGGGGCGGTATATCCCCCATCGCATTTAGTCGAAGGGTAATACTGGGCCAACGAGGGAGACTCGTCCCGATTCGACCCAATCACGAATCGAAGCTTCTGGAAATCAGGATCAAACCCACGCAGCGTCTGCACATAGTGGGCTGCTGCGTGGTCTGCGTCTGAGCCATATTGGCCGGCAGCTACCGCACCTGGCAGGAGGTATAAAATGCAACCGAGCATTGGGTGACAATGCAACTGGAAAGGAATTTCAGATAAAAACGTAACTACTCCAGGTGGCAGCCACGAAAGTGGAAATCCACCCGTGGGAAATCCCACGGTTAGGGCACGGATTCTGGAGGCTCTACCTAACATTCTCCAACACCCTGTCGTGGCGGTGGCTGACTTGGCCGCTACGTTAGGTAACGCACCAAGCCAAGATGAAGCGAAGGAGCAGCGTAATGCGGACGCAGCTGCCTTCAGGAAAAGCAGCCTGCTCCGAAGATCCCCGGTCCTTGCCCCATCATCAAGTGTGCCAAAAAGAAATTTAAAAGATGAACCTATTATGTCAAATAGTCCACGTTTCTGCCTATTTTGCCGATGAATAGTTATTCCATTTAATTCTTCCAGTAGTTTGTTGTACAAATATTTCATTCTGGGCGAGTCTGTGGTTTTGTTACCAAAAGATTCAGTGATAATATTGATTTCCGTTAAATTAATTTTTAAACAGTGATGTTTATACACTACCGGTATTTGAATATGAATGCTTGAGAAGAGTAAATAGCCAAGGTCGGAATCTGGGTTGGTTATTTGAATTTGTTGAGTGTGGTCCGTGGTGAATAATAGAAACAACATCATTGTTTAGAAGGTTCCTGTGAAAGTTTAACGGCATTAGTTTTCTTTTGTTTCTTAAATTGTGTTTTGCTGTATTGGGTTTCCCTATTTCGATTAGTAATTTTGTAATGGTCTTCGTATATTTTTTTACATTTTTATTTGGATGGATTTTCTAATTTTACCTTTTGAAGTGTACCTTTTCTGTATCTAGTGTCAATGTTTAATTCCTGTCGATCTTCATTTATTTTATCTATTTTTCTTTCTTTAATATTTTGAGTGTCAAATATTGGGTGCCCAGCGTATAAGAATATATGAGCAGGTGTTTGTCCAGTGGTGTCATGTTTTATTTTATGGTTGTATGTGTAAAGAATTGTCTCTATCTTGCTTAATTTTACTTCTTCATCATCAGATAAATTAATTATTCGGATTTTTTCATTTGTTGTCTTGTGTAGTCTTTCAACGTATGCTACGCCGCTTTTTGCCGTGTTGAGTCGTAATTCAATTCCTTCTACTTCAAGCCATCGCTTAAGAGTCAAGCTGGTGAAAGCTCCGTCTCTGTCTGCTTTTAGTAATTTGGGTTTACCTAATTGATTAAAAATGCGCATTAGCGCGTTCCTGCATTCTATCCAATCCTTTGTTTTAATTTGTTCCAGTGTAGCGAATTTAGAATAAATGTCAATGCAACTGATAAAATCTTTTCCCTCAGATGAATAAATATCTACCACAAATTTGTCTCGACAAAGTTCAGGGTTGGGTGTGATTTTAAAAGGCATTTTGGTATTTCTGTGTTCTGTTTTAGCCAAATTGCATATGTTGCATTCATTTATTATATTTTGAATTAATAGTTGGCTATTTGGAAAAAAGTGATTTTCTTTGAATAATTTAGACATTTTCTGTATACCTGGATGTAAAAGTTTTTCTTGTGATTGAAGTATACTTTCTTTGAATTCGGCGTATGAACAAACATTCTTTAATAGGTAGAGGCTGCGAATAACTTTAGTGTAAGTGGTATTAATAATTTCTCTGTATGCTCTTTTAATGATTTCAAAATCTACATCGCTTTCAATATGAATGGTAATGTTTCTATGAATAAAATGATCTAGTAAAATTTGTTTGGCCTTTTCGAAAGTCATTACATTATACTGGATTGTGGTAATGGAGTTACCGAATATTGTTGAATGCTCTACTTTATTTTTATCGGATTTAATGAAAATTATTTGTTTTTTGAAATAGTTTATTGGTTTTTCTGTTAAATGAATTAGGTTACTATTATCTTCTTCTGCACTATGTTGAGTAACTTCACTGTGATGATTTTCTTCAATTTTAATTCTTGATAATGCATCGGCAGCTGAATTTTCTTTCCCTTCAATATAGTCGATTTTAAATTGGTATTCGTTTAACTTGGCTCTCCATCTTTGTAACTTGGCATTCGGTTCTTTTAAGGTATGCAGCCATCTAAGAGGTCACTAGCAATGAGAAAATGTCGTCCTAGTAAATAATGTCGAAAAGTTTTAGTGGCCCAAACTATGGCGAGTAATTTTTTTTCGATAGCACTGTAATTTAATTCATGTTCATTAAGTGTTCTGCTAATAAAAGATATAGGATGACCATTTTGAGAAAGTACGGCCCCAAGGGCTAAATTACTTTCATTAGTGGTTAAAGTGAATTTTTTTTCGAAATCGGGTAATTGGAGAATTGGTTCTCTAATTATTAAAGCTTTAAGTTTTTTGAATGCTTCTATGTAGTCGAGATTTTGTGTATCTATCTTTGCTCCTTTTTTAAACATTTGGTCATTGGTTTTGCTATGTCTGCGTAGTTTGGGATAAATTTACGATAATAACCGGTTAATCCAAGGAAAGCTCTGATCTCTTTTACTTTTGTTGGAATTGGATATGAAACTATGGCTTTAATTTTAAGGGGGTTTGGTTTTATGCCATTAGTGGTTACGATGTGACCAAGAAAGCTAGCTTCTTTTTTAAGAATTCACATTTGTCTAACTGTAATTTTAAATTTGCTTCTGCAAGTTTGGAAAAAACTAGTTGTAATGAATTTAAATGTTCGGTAAGGGATGTAGAAAAAATTATAATATCGTCTAAATACACTAAACAGTGTTTATTAAGTAACGGTCGAAGGATATTATTCATGCACCTTTGAAAAGTAGCGGGTGCATTTCTAAGGCCAAATGGCATTCAAAGGTATTCATAATGACCGCTTTTGGTGGAAAATGCAGTTTTAGATATTGATTCTGGGTTCATTTCTATTTGATGAAATCCCTTTGCCAAAACGATAGTTGTAAAATATTGGTATTTTCCTAGTTTACCAAGGATTTCGTTCATGTTTGGTATTGGATATATGTCGGGAATGTGTCAGATCACCAGCACATCAGATTTGATATAGGAGGTGCCTTGCAATGTAGCCTAGTTACTAGAAATCCCAAAAACACAAACTGGGATCTTTTCTGTTTTGAACTTGAGCAATCCAGAGACTGCTCCACCCGTCCGATACTAACAATAGACGAGTTAGAGCGTGAGGCTACTGTGCTTCATACAAACATTGAATCAGCATATCACGTCAGCTGCGAACAAAAGTTCGTAAGATCAGTCGGGCTGTTCCTGGTGGAACAAGAGCCTTGACGATCTTAAACAAGCTGCGCGAAGGCTCTTCAATAAGGCGAGAAAGGGAAGGTCACTTGGGATTCCTACAAATCCGCCTTAACGCTGTATAACAAAGAGCTGAGAAGGTCAAAACGGGCTACGTGGCGCCAACACTGCGGGCAGATTTCAACTCTCCCGGAAGCTGTCAGGCTACAAAAGCCCTCTCCAAAGACCACTCAAACGGCATCTGTACGCTGAAAAGCCAGATGGAACCCACACAAACAACCCAAAGGAAACGAGTAGTCTACTCCTATCTACTCACTTTCCTGGGTGCGTGGCCATGGAGCAACCCATCTCAGAAAGTGAGGCACCAACCTACCTCTCTGAGATTGGAGAGTGCCCACACCTGCGCGTGGCTATTGTGGCAGACTCCAATGGGGCTGAAAGAAGGGAACCCCTATCTATCAGAACGTATTGGAAACATGCCCTTTAGACTGTTTCATCAAAATAGCGTACAATCGGCCATACAAAGTTTTAGTCCATACAAATCCCCTGGACCAGATGGAATTTATCCATGCCTATTGCAGCGGGGACTGCACCAATTTGCACTCCCCTGGTCCGTCTATTCCGAGCTAGTCTCGTGCTTGGACACATACCAAGCAAATGGGCTAAAGTAAAAGTTGTGTTTATTCCAAAGGTAGGGAAGAAAGATTCCCAACTGCCTAAATCGTATAGACCAATTAGTCTTAGCTCCTTCCTTCTTAAAACTATGGAAAAGATAATTGACCAGCACATCAGGAAGTGAACCTCAAGCATCTTCCCTACATAAGTACCAATATGCGTACCAAACTGGCAAATCAACTGAGACTGCCATCCATTGCCTTACAACAGTCATTGAAAAGGCCATTGGCTCTCAACAAATAGCACTAGGTGCCTTTCTAGACATCTCAGGAGCTTTTGACAACACGTCTTACGAGGCAATCCGTGCCTCTCTTGTACGTAAAAATGTCGCCACACCATTATTAGGTGGATTCTGGAAATGCTCAAATCCAGAATCATAACTGTAGACCTAGGAGGAACCATGACCTCAATCACAGCCACAAGGGGATGCCCTCAAGGAGTCTCTCCTCTCCTGTGGACTCTGGTCATAGACGAGCTACTGTTTGAGCTCAACAACCTAGGGTTCCCCACTCAGGGCTACGCTGACGATCTAGTCATCTATATAATGGGCTGGCATGAGCAAACCATCTCGGACCGCATGCAGCAAGCCCTCAATATAGCCAATAGATGGTGTCAGGATAAAGGACTATCCATAAACCCGTCTAAAACTTTGCTAGTTCCATTTACCAGGAAAAGGTCTCTCTCCCTGACAAGACCATCCCTAAATGGATCAACCATTGACTTTTCGGTTGAAGCTAACTACCTGGGAGTTATACTTGACTCCAAGCTCAACTGGAACTCACATCTTGAAAAGACCATTAACAAAGCCACTCGAGCATACTTTGCGTGCAATAGGCTTTTCGGTAGAACATGGGGCCTGAGTCCCAAAATGATCTACTGGTCTTTTAACACTGTGGTAAAACCGATCATAACCTATGCATCTCTTGCTTGGTGGACGAAATCTACCCAGAAGACAGCTGCGGCTGCACTTACCAAAATACAACGACTGGTCTGCATAGGCATCACTGGAGCCATCCGGACATGCCCCACTGCAGCACTTGGAGTTATAACTGGCATTCCCTCTACCCATCGCCCTGAAAAGGAGGCCTGCCTGGGGCACTTCGCCTCAAAACATCACCGATATAAAAGTGGTGATCTAACTGGGCATCTACGGGTACTCGAACCCTAATAAACGAACCCATTCTGCGTATAACTGACGAGCAGAAACCAAAACCTGTTTTCCACAGAAACTTCTCTGTAGTCCTGTACACCAGACACGACTGGACAACAAAATCAATATCTCTGCCCAGTGGATCACAAACGTGGTACACTGACGGATCGAAATTGGAAAACGGCGACACCGGGGCTGGTATTTTCGGACCAAGGTTCAACAAATCCATAGCCATGGGAAAGTCCCCAACCATCTTCCAAGCAGAGCTACACGCCATAGAAATCTGTGCTCGTGAATGCCTTCGCAGGAATATGCAAGGCGCACGGATTTATATCTTCTCTGACAGTCAGGCGGCGCTCATAGCGCTGAGATCCTTACGATCACCTCCAGACTAGTAGAAAACTGTTTCCAGCAGCTGAACGCCCTTGCCTCCAAAACACCTTAACGGTGGGCTGGGTGCCAGGGCATGAAGGCCATATAGGAAACGAGGTGGCAGACTCCTAGCAAAACGCGGGCGATGACACCACTAATCGGCCCTGAACCATTCTGTGGACTCTCGAAAGGACACAAAGGAACTGGTCAGGAAATGGGAGGAAAAGGAGATAAATCGTCACTGGACCGACAGTGCAGGGCTGAGACAAGCCAAACAATTCCTCGTCCCCAGATGTCGCGATCCAAACGCATCATCAATCTAAAAAGAGTGAGATTCGCACTCTAACAGGCTACCTAACAGGTCACTGCAACCTAAGGTATCACCTTAAGAAATTAAAACTTTCAGAAATCGACACATGTAGATTCTGTGAGCTGGAGCCAGAAACATCAGAACATGTTCTATGTGAATGCCCCTCACTAATCAGACGTCGACTTCAACAACTAGGAGGTGAACTTATCCCCCCCTACAGGATTTGGGAAGAGATAGACCTCGCCAAAGTGCTCTCCTTTATCAGAAGCCTAGGAATAGAGGCTCTACCTTAATCCTACAGGCCGGCACAAAAGATCTAACATCTGGTCGCGGTGCAATAAGGCCATAGTAATAATAATGTCGGGAATAGTTATTTCATTGAGCTTCCTATAATCAATTACTACTCTTTACTCTTTTTTACCAGAAGCATCCGGTTTTTTGGGTACTACCCAGGTAGGACTATTGTATGGTGAATTACTTTCCCCAATTAATCCTCGATTAAGCATTTCCTGCACTTGGTTATCGACTTTAATTTCGTGCGCTTGAGCAAGTGGGTACTGTTTTAAATAAATTGGGGAGTTATGTGTTGTATTTAGTACGTGCTTAATGGTATTTGTAAATGTTAGATTGTCTCCTTCTTTATAATGAAGATTTTTGAACTTATTTAATAAACTTTTCAATCCTAAAGTTTTCTCCTGATTCAGGTGAGCTAATCGAAGCAATCCAAAATCTAATTTTTTTATTGATTCCTGAGGTGATTTTTTAATTGGTTCCAGTGCCTTTTGGATATAAAAATTTTGGTTTTTTTCTGAATTTGAAGTTATTAATTTGTATGTTGTATCAAAAAGGGTAACTGTGCTATTTTTGTAATTTATAATTGATTGTGCATTTTTCAACAATTTTCTGCCAATTAGTATATCATAATTATTAGAAAAGCTGTGTACATAAAATGGTTCATTTGTTTTAAAAATACTATTGCTGGGTAATGTAATTAAGTTGTTCAATGTAATAGGACCATTTGATGTCAAAACTTCACATTTAGTATTTTGGATAGGAAGACAAAATATATTTTTATTGATCATATTTATTGTGGATCCTGTGTCTATAAGGCATTTGTATGTGCAACCTTTGTATGCTATTTCTATGTATTGGTGTTGTCCGAGGCTGTTACCCGAAAATTTTCGTTTGGTTCTGAGCTATTTTGACTTTGTTCATCTTTATTTTGGGTGGATTGTACCTGTTGTTGCCCTTCATTAATTACATGGTATTGATTGTGGTCATAATACTGTTGTTCATAATAATTAGGTTGTATTTCTTCGTATTCGTGCGCGTCTTGAAATCTCAATTCGTCAATAGACATTTTGGTTTGCTCACTGTCCGATGGTCTTAGTCGTTTGGTAATCGGGAAGTTAGTATTTTTAGATGTGGGAGTTGTTGCTGTTGAGGGTATATATTTCCTTTAAAATATGCTGTTTGAGGATTTTGTATTTTATTGAAATGTTGTGGGAAAGGATTTTTGTGAGTAAATGGTTGGGTGTTCATGTATTGGTTGGGTCCGAAATGATTTGGTGGACGCCACATAGCCTGGTTGTTAGGCATCTGCTGTGTATACGTGGGTCTAAATGATTGCGTGTATTGATTAAAATTAGGTTGGAATGGTTGACAATATTGTGGGTAACTTGGTCGATATTGGGTATTTGTATTGAACTTGTGTGGTTTAGAATTCTGATTAGGGTTTGAGTTTTTATTACGGTATTCTGGATTTTTATTTAATTCAAAATTAATATGTTCTTCGTATATTCCCTCATTTTGTGCAATAGTAATTAACGATCTTAAGTCTGTAATATTATGATGAACCAAAATAGTGAATAATTGTATTGATAATTTTCTGATCAATATTTTAATGGAATCTTTAATCGCCTGAACATAAATAAGAAAATTTGCCTGGTTACCTTCCAGATGCAATTTCGAAATCAGTAGTTGACGTCGTCTTTCCGCTTCTTCGCAGAATGCCCTCAGATTTCCTTTGTAAGGTGTCTCCCTAAAGTTCTTTAATAGTTTGTAGTTCGGTGTTTAGGGTTTAAATTCTGCAACTAGTCTCGATCTAAGGGTAGGCCAATCTTCAATGTTCGGAAGGCCCAATGATCGTGTTACGTGCCCATCCAAGTTTCTTTCGATGGCTCCAAGAAGAATCCTCTGTTGTCGCACATCATTAGTTTGGTAGAGTGAAATTACATAGTCCACTCTGTTGACGAAGGTGTAGAGAGTTTCTGGATCACCCTTGAATGGCATGATGTCTTTTAGCTGCCGACGAGCTTCAGCAAAGTTGTTGTCGCTTAGCGCAACGATTTGGGGTGCGGCGATAATTGGTTGTGCCATTGTTATAGTAAATTTTGTTGTCATAGTAATATAAAATTTTTGTTTTATTTTATTTTTGATTTCACTTATTTAAGTGTTTGTTTAAATTAATTTTTCTTAAAATTTATGTTGTTATTAACTGTTAGGTGCCTTTGGACTTATTGTTTTTTTCTTCTTCCACTTTTTGTTGGACAACCGAATCGGAATTATAATCCAAGTTGAAGCGTGTTGCGTAATTATTGTTCGAGAACTGAATTATAAAATTTAATTTATTTTTCACTCGAGGTTCTTTTTTTCGGATACTTTTTGTATCCTACCGACTGCGCCAGTTAAATGTTTGTATTTTATTTGAGTCGAATTAATGTCACGTCAGTTTACTAAGGACAACGCCAAGGAATAAATAAACGAGAAAATAAGTTTACGACTTTATTCAATTGATCTCAGCTTAAGACTAATTTCTTGTGACAAAGATTTTACTTGTGGTGCCCTTTGTTTACATTAATTTGGGAGCGAGCTCTCCCGCTTGGGATAATGATTGTACATAATAATTTGAGAGTAAGAGAGAGCGGGACTTAGTCATTGCAAGATTTGTTTATGTTATTGAGGAGCAGCATAGCCTGCTCCGGATGTGGATTGTTTACAATGGTTTGCGTGGGATTGCCTACACTGCATATTCTTATTTTTTGTACATAACTGAATATGTGAATATGTCACTATATATATATATATATATATATGTCGGAGAATGTAGTATGCGGTACTACGTTTGACATGTCCGCGAACTGTGTGATTGGCTGTTCTTTGTGTCAGCCCTGGTTTAGTGGGACTCTAGGTCAGAGGTGCCCAAGCCCCCGCCACATGTAGTTGGTAAAAACTCTGCCGGCTCTCTGCTGCTACACAGACAGTGTAAACGTGACGTGAGCAGCAGCAGCAGAGAAGAGAGAGAATGAGAGGTTGAGTGGGCGGTTGTCAGAGCAGTGCAAAGCATTTAAATTTTAATTTTTAATGCTTTGCACTGCTCTGACAACCGCAACGTCTCGCGCGAAGCCAACTTCGTTTTTCTCTTAGGCACACAAATGCAAGTCACATGTCATTGTATTTGTGTGGGCACCACTGCTAATCCAGTTAATATAAAAGCATCAAACGTAAATTTATAGAAAAGATGGCTGATAAATTGCAAGATGATGTCGTCCTGACTGGAGAAGATAGTATTTCTCCGACATATACATACATGCATACGGACTTACATGCATGCATACGGGCATACATACATATTTTAAAAGAGAATACAAATGATAACAAACAAGCTGGAATAGTAAGCCAAATCAATAATTTTACTTCACAATTTGGTGGTGACATTTGAAAGGAACAATGAAAATATCTCATTGATACCAGGAATATGTTTTTGGATATGGGGGAATATGGACTTAATAAAACGTTGTATGGTGACCATTTTACGTTTTGTAAATTGCACAATAACCCCGTTGGATTTGCTGAAGACACGTGTGCTTGCTTTTTCTATAAAAGTCTTCGAGATGAAGCCTTAGAAATAATGAGATTATACTTAGCGCATAAGAAAAATATGTTTGCAACGCCGAAAATAAATCTGTAACGTAATCCATTTAAAAATTCTAGTATGTTTTTATTCTAGGGTTGGTTTTTTTCTATTTCAGAGTTAATTCAAACCGTCGCTGTATGTGCGTGCGTGTGTGTGAGATACTCAATCCTTCCTCGCACACACACACACACACACCCAGTCGGACCTGGTCGCTTCAAGCAAGCACATTTCTATGCGTTCCTTGACAGTAAAGAATGCATTCTCAATACTTGCAGTCTTCCTTTCAAATTAATATGGGGTGAAACAAGGAAACCACTGTTCTTTTTTTGTATGCTGCAACAGTTCTTTCGCAACACATAAATAAAGTATATTACACTTCGGCAATCTTCGGGTTTCGCTTCCAACTTTAGTTTCTAAAATATGCGTTATATAACCCATCTGCAGCACACATCAATAACGGTTCTGTAGCAATGTACCTTTCATGCAAAGTACTGATTTCAAATAACCCATTGATAACAGTTATATAACTGTTATGAAGGAAGGCTTAAAGAACACAACTGTAGCATACATAAAGCACCGTTCGGTGAGAATGTATTAATAACCATTAAAACAACAATAAAAATTTATTTAAAAACGTATATTTTCTTGCTTTTGACATGTGTATATAACACACGCAGGTTAAATAAATCTCACAATACATTTTATTATGTGATTAATGGAGAAAGCCTGCAATTATATGAAAAATAAAAATATTGTTTTTTGATTAAATAATTAAATAGCGCTATTGGAAGGATTTTTTTTTTTTATTTATATATTTATTTCTTACAAGGGTAAACTTATATTTATAGCACTAGTCAAAAGGGATACATACATATTGCAAAGTTTTTTTAAATAATATTTCTTAATCTAACAATTTACTTATAAATATTTTAGTGATATTTTGATTTCGTTACTTATTTCTATATTATTTTATATTTTATATTAAATGGGAAAATAAAATTATATACACTCACCATGAAACTTAAATATTATCTGAAATAAACAATTATAATATTATGACCTATAAATAGACGAAATCTGAAATGATATATTTTATAGTTTTTATATTTACGTATACACACCAGATCTGAAATAAAAGTAATATATTATTTATTTTATTATGGTAGTGGCTTACCTTATGTTGTTAATATATCTGAAACTGAAATGAATTATCTTAGTTAATAATAGATATAATATGTTTTCTTACCTTGCATACTTATTAAAATGAATTTCACAACTGCGTCAAGCCAACTTCTTAATGCAACTGAAGCAAGTAACAAAAAAATGTTGTCGGAAATAATGCATCTTTATACGTTGTAAGAGAAGCCACGGTTGCACTTATATGAAAGAGAAAGAGAATAAAAAACAATAACAAATGCTGGTTTCGGATAGAACGCATATTTATGCGTTATAAGAGAAAAAAAAAAGCCGACTGTTCGGGAAGCGCTCGGGTAATTTACTTCCAAAATAACGTATACTTATGCATTCTTAGAGAAGCGAAAGTTGCACATAATATTTATTTTAAAACTCATTTCTTCGCTTCTAATAAACCAACAAAAGAACACATGTTATTGCATACATCCAATATGTATTATATCATAGTACTGGCAATTTTTGAGCTAGAATTGGCGGCATATAGAACCGTTTTACAACCGTTTTTCTTTACAACCCGTTCCACAAGGTCAGACTGGCCACACACACACACACACACACACACACCAGTATTGCCATCCCCACCGCGTCGGCGGTACACCTGAAATGGGACCCCATCGAATATATAGTCGAGGGGAAATACTCGGTCAACGTGGGAGGCTCCGTGTCGTCCCGATCCGACCCAATACGACTCGAAGCTTCCTGGAAATCAGGATCAAACCCACGCAGCGTCTGCCCAAAGTGGGCGGCTGCGTGGTCTGCGTCTGAGCCATATTGGCCGGCAGCTACCACACCTGGCAGGAGGTATAAAATGCAACCGAGCATTGGGTGACAATGCAACTGGAAAGGAATGTCAGTTAATAACATAACTACTCCAGGTGGCAGACACGAAAGTGGAAATCCACCCGTGGGAAATCCCACGGTTAGGGCACGGATTCTGGAGGCTCTACCTAACATTCTCCAACACCCTGTCGTGGCGGTGGCTGACTTGGCCGCCACGTTAGGTAACGCACCAAGCTAAGATGAAGCGAAGGAGCAGCGTAATGCGGACGCAGCTGCCTTCAGGAAGAGCAGACTGCTCCGAAGATCCCCGGTCCTTGCCCCATCCCAGGCGCCTAAGAGGACTGCGGGCGGCGAGTCCAAGGACACGCCGAAAAGGGGTAGAGACCCGGCCAGCCCGGCAAGCGTTCAGCGGGAAACGCAGCAGAAAAGGACCAGAGCGTCGCAGGAGGAGCCCACCGGCAATGTGAGCACTCAGATGCCCACATGCGCCGAGAATGTGTCCAGGCTCGGCACGATGATGGACGAGCTGCTTTGTCTGATACATGACAAGCAGGTTCGTCACATCAACATGGGCATGAAGAACATGCTGGGGGAGATGAAAAAGCTGCAGTCCGACATCGAGCCGTCGATGAAGCGAGACGGACCAGCCCCGGCGCGTGCCCTGGAGAGCGTATGCCGGAGATGTGAGCACGCCATCTCAAGGGGGGCTGCAGGGGTCGACAAGGAGCAGCAGACGGCGACCATAAGGAGGACGGATCGTGCGGCCCAGACAGAGCCGTGGCGGAGGCTAAGCCAGCCCGATGTCCCGGTCGAGAGACCCGAGGGGCCGAGAACGGCGCGAACCCAACCGGTCCGGCCCACAGCTCTTGCTGCTTCAGCAAAGGGCGCCAAGAAGGCCGGTAAAGCCACCCGGGAACTGCCTGGCGAGGTGGAACAGCGGAGGTGCGAGCTATGACGGTCAGCATCTTCGAGATTCGTGATCTGGACGCGATCACGACGGAGAGCGAGATCCGCACTGCAGTCACAAAGCAGTACCAGCTCAATGAGGGCGCAGTTAAGGTCCGCAGTCTTCGACCCGGGTATGGCGAGTCGAAAATAGTGGTGATCAGCCTATCATGCTCGATGGCCAAGGAGGTCAGGCGCCGAGCTGAGGTCCGGATAGGAAGGACCAGATGCAGAGTGTGGAGCGCGACGGTCCCCCGCGCTGTTTCCGGTGCCTGGAGCTCGGGCACATTGCCATTAGGTGCAAGAGCAAGGTGGATAGGAGCGGGTGCTGCATCAAGTGCGGCGAAGCAGGACACAAGGCAGCTGCCTGCAAAAAGGAGCCAGCGCGCCCTCCCGTCAAAGGATCCTTCAGGCATGAGGCCACGCGCAGACCCGGAGTCAAAAGCGGCCGGATCAGACCCGGCGTTGGCGACCCTTAAAGGATGTTATGCAGTTGATTCAGCTCAATCTGAATCACTGTAGAGCTGCGCAGGATCTTCTGCTGCAGACAGTCCGGGAGGTAGCAGCGGATGTTGCCATCCTTAGCGAGCCATATAGGGTGAGCAATGGAGGGGAGTGGGCCAACGACCGCACTGGCAAGGTACCCTGTGGCTGTGCGGCGACAGGAATCGGAAGATGTCCAGCATCCTGGCAGCCGATGGATTCGTCCGGGCCGAGGTCAGCGGCTTCTGGCTATACAGCTGCTACCTGGCGCCGAGTCTACCGCTGGAGGCATTCAGCAGGGTTCTGGATAATCTCTGCTGCGACCTGAGGGGAAGAGCCAACGTCGTTGTCGGATGCGTGGGCCCAGGAGTGGGGCTCCACCTGGACAAATGGTCGAGGTAGGGTTGTGCTGGAGGCATTCGCCTCGACAGACGTCGTGCTCCTGAATGATGAAGCGCGGCACACATTTGTCAGAGCAGGAGCAGCGTCATTCATCGACCTCACGTTCGCAAGCAGCTCAACTTCCAATAATGCCAGATGGAGAGTCAGCGACGTGTACACAGGGAGCGACCACGAAGCGATCCTGTGCACGGTAAGCGAGCCCGCGAGAGAGCCGCTCCCGGCGCCGAGACCCGCGAAGGCGTACAGACCGGACACCTTGTGTACCCAGGCATTCGAAAATGCGCTGGGTGACATGACAGTTTAGGCTGAGGAGGGAGCAAACGCGGCGGCGAACAGGATTGCTGCAGTCCTGAAACACGCCTGCGACCGGAGCATGCGGCGTAGGGGAGTTTTTCGGCTGCACCACAAGCAGGTGTTTTGGTGGAGCGACAGGATAGCCGACCTACGGACCACCTGCCTTCGAACCCGGAGACAACTGACGAGCTCGCGCGGTACCCCGCTCGTCGGCGAGTGCAACAAGGCCTATAAGGCCGCGAGGAAGGCTCTCAAGGCGGCCATATGGGACGCGAATAGAGAATCCTTTCTGCGGCTCTGCGACGCGGCGGATAACGACCCCTGGGGCGGCGCGTACAAGCTGGTGGTCAAGGGACTGAAGGCAGGCAGCACCGCCCCCTCGGACCCCATGGTTCTGGATGGCATCGTGCAGGCTCTGTTCCCGCGAGGGGCACCAGTACGCATCCAGCCCAGGAAGGAGCGACATCCCTTCAACCCCATTGGCTCCTGCGACGTGACGGAAGAGGAGGTATCCCGGACGGGGAGAGCTGTACACCCGAAAAAGGCGCCAGGTCCGGACGCAGTTCCCAACAGGGCACTGAAACTGTCCATCGCCCTGCACCCGAAGGAGTACGAGGACCTGTTCTCCAAGTGCCTAAGGGAGGGGACCTTTCTGGAGCGATGGAAGAAGCAGAAGCTGCTGCTGCTGGCCAAGTCGGGGAAGCCACCGGGGGAGCCTTCCTCCTTCAGACCAATCTGCCTCACCGACACCACTGGCAAGGTGTTCGAGAAACTTATAGCAGTAAGGCTAAATGCTGCTATCGAGGAGGCTGGCGGTCTTTCTCCGAGGCAGTTCGGCTTCAGGAAGGGGAGGTCAACGCTGGACGCCATCGAGGAGGTGAAGGAGACTGCGAAATCGGCGATCGCGGGCACGAGGTGGAAAGGCGGCTCAAAGAGCTATTGCCTAGTGGTAACGCTAGACATCAGGAACGCCTTCAACACCGCAGAGTGGAGCCGCACGCTGGAGTCCCTCGGTGCCCTGAACATCCCTGAGTACCTGCTACGAATAGTACGGAGCTATTTCAGCGAGAGTGTGCTCACTGTGGAGACGGACATATGTTACACAGCATACGAAGTCTCAGCCGGAGTCCCGCATGGCTCCGTTTTGGGACCCCTGCTCTGGAATACCATCTACAATGGGGTTCTGAGGGTCCCCCTGCCCAGTAGCACCACCGTCGTGGGCTTTGCAGACGACGTGGCAGTGGTCGTAGTCGCAAAAGAGCGCACCGCAGTGGAGGAGAAGGCGAACGAGGCGATCAAAGGGATCGAAGCGTGGCTCGCTAGAGCGGGCCTGGAGCTGGCAGCGCACAAAACGGAAGCGGTTTTAATCTCCAGCCGAAAGGTCATGGTGACAGCCGAGATCCATGTCGTTGGATCGGCGATAACCTCCCAGAGGGCCATTAAGTACCTAGGTGTCCTCCTTGACACCCGATTGTCATTTAAGGAGCACCTAGAGTACACCCAGAAGAAGGCCAGCGGAACCGCAGGAGCACTCTCCCGTATGCTGCTGAACAGCAGAGGCCCCAAGCAGACCATGAGGAAGTTGCTGACAAGCGCGTCACCTCCCAGCTGCTCTACGTGGCACCGGTGTGGGCGGAGGCAGCAGAGGTAAAGACTTACATGCGGGGACTGGAGTCGACCTACAGACTGTGCGCCATCCGAGTTGCAAGCGCATTTCGGACCATCTCGGACGACGCGGTGCTGGTCATAGCCGGGCTAGTCCCGTTGAAAGAGATGGTACGCGAGAAGGCGGACCTGCGCAGAGCGCTGAGCGGTCACCTTGTACCGGAGGGCGCTAGTAAGGCCGAAATTAAGCGCGCGGCCAGATTGCGGAGCTATGAGACCTGGCAGGAGAGATGAGAGGCCTCGTCCAAAGGTCGATGGACGCACAGGCTGATCCCCAACATTGAGGCCTGGATGGAGAGGAAGCACGGGCAGGTGGACTTCTATCTGACCCAAGTGCTGAGCGGTCACTGCTGTTTCCGCAGCTACCTCAAGAGGTTCGGCCATGATGAGGAGGATGGCTGCCCGGAGTGCGGATCCGGAATCCTCGAGGAATGTCGGCGGTTCGACGAAGAGAGGGAGGCGCTGGAAGCGGTAGCAGGGTCACCGATCAGGGTGGACAAGGCAGTTCGGCTTCAGGAAGGGAAGGTCAACGCTGGACGCCATCGAGAAGGTGAAGGAGATTGCGAAATCGGCGATCGCGGGCACGAGGTGAAAAGGCGGCTCGAAGAGCTATTGCCTAGTGGTAACGCTAGACATCAGGAACGCCTTCAACACCGCCGACTGGAGCCGCACGCTTGAGTCCCTCGGTGCCCTGAACATCCCTGAGTACCTGTTACGAATAGTACGGAGCTATTTTAGAGAGAGGGTGCTCACTGTGGAGACGGACATGGGTTCCAGAGCATACGAAGTCCCAAGCCGGAGTCCCGCAAAGCTCCTTTTGTGACCCTTGCTCTGGAATACCATGTACGATGGGGTTCTGAGGCTCTTCATGCCCAGTAACACTACCGTCGTGGGTCGTGGTCGCAAAGAAGGCAGCATTGGAGGAGAAGGCGAACGAGGCGATCAAATGGATTGAATCGTTGGCTCGAGCGCGGGCCAGGAGCTGGCAGCGCATAAGACGGAAGCGGTTCTAGTCTCCAGCCGAAAGGTCATGGAGACAGCCGAGATTCGTGTCCCAGGAGCGGCGATAACCTCTTAGAGGGCCATCAAGTACCTGAGTGATCTCCTCGACACCAGACTGTCGTTCAATGAGAACCTGGAGTACACCCAAAATAAGGCAAGCGGAACCGCGGTAGCACTCTCCCGTATGCTGCTGAACAGAGGCCCACAGCAGACCAGAAGGAAGCTGTTGACAAGCGTCGTCACTTCCCAACTGCTCTACGCGGCACCGGCGTGGGCGAAGGCGGCAGAGGTAAGGACGAACATGCGGGGAGCCGAGTCGACGTGCAGACTGTGCGCCATCAGAGTTGCGAGCGCATTTCGGACCATCTCGGACGACACAGTGCTAGTCATAGCCGGGCTAGTCCCTTTAAAAGAGATGGTACGCGAGAAGGCGGAACTGCGCAGAGCGCTGAGCGTACCGGAGGGCGCTAGCAAAGTTGAACTTAAGCGCGCGACCAGAATGCGGAGCTACGGGACATGGCATCGTCCAAAGGTCGATGGACGCACAGGCTGATCCCCAACATTGAGGCCTGGATGGAGAGGAAGCACAGGCAGGTGGATTTCTAGCTGACCCAGGTGCTGAGCGGTCACGGCTGCTTCCGCAGCTACCTCAAAAGATTCGGCCATGACGAGTAGGATGCGTACCATGTCATCTTTGAATGTCGGCGGTTCGACGAAAAGAGGGCGGCGCCGGAAGCGGTAGCAGGGTGGATACGTTGGTGCCGCTGATGTTGGCGGACCAAAGGACCTTGGAGGCGGCAGCAGTTTTCTCGGCGAAGCTGATGAAGACGCTTAGGACCCTGGAGAGAGGGAGAACCGAGCGGACGGGCTGAGCGGTCCTTAATTGTTCGAAGGCTTTGACGGCCGTACCGCACAATGCAGGCCTTCGCGCAGCCGTCAAGGCTCTTGTTCCACCAGGAACAGCCCGACTGATCTTACGAACTTTTTGTTCGCAGCTGACGTGATATGCCGATTCAATGTTTGTATGAAGCACAGTAGCCTCACGCTCTAACTCGTCTATTGTTAGTATCGGACGGGTGGAGCAGTCTCTGGATTGCTCAAGTTCAAAACAGAAAAGATCCCAATTTGTGTTTTTGGGATTTCTAGTAACTAGGCTACATTGCAAGGCACCTCCTATATCAAATCTGATGTGCTGGTGATCTGACATAGTGATCTCATTCGCAACGTGCCAGTTTGAGACAGCGGACAACATATTCAGACTACAGAGAGTTAGGTCGAGGACTTCCTCTCTAATTGCATTGATAAATGTGGGTTCGCTGCCCTGATTTAGTAAACCTATGTTACTACTAATTATGTACTCAAGAAGGTACTCACCTCATTTGTTGATGTTGCTGCTCCCCAGACCGTGTGATGCGCATTGGCATCGCAAGCAATTATCCACCGGAGCCGGTTTCTCTGGCAGTGCTCTACCAGGGCACAGGTAGCCGCCGGAGGCACATCGTCAGTGTCGCCGGGTAGATAAGCAGAGGCCAGCACTGCCTCCTGCTCGCCATGGGCAGTGGGTATTTTAACCCAGACCGCCACCAGGTCCTCAGTTATGAACTGTGAAAGGGGAACAAATGTTAGATTTTTGTTTATTAACAAAGCCGCTCTAGGGCGAGGTTGGCCGTTTGCATATAGCTTACCAGATGGGGTGCTATCATGGCTCCTGGATAAATGCTATGTCCATCGTAGCAAACCTCTCGCAAAGGACGTCAGACGCGGCCTTTGCATGGTGGAGGTTCGCTTGGAGACATCTGAGGTGTCTTCGGGTGTTGGGGAGGGTGGGGAAGGAGGACGGGACATTAGTCCACCCTCTTGCGGCCCCTGGCCGCCATCTTCCGGCCTCGGTTCGTGCGCAGAAGGGCCTCCTCCTCAGGTGTGCGCCTCACACCCTTGTTTATGCGCCCTGTTCCGCGCGTGATGCGCCCGTGCAGGGGAGGGCGCATAATTTTCCTCGGTGGCATGGGCTCTTGGGCAACTATGGCGCCGCTAGCCTCTGTGCCTGCGTGGGATGTGCCATCAGCGGCATTCTTTGTTGTTGACGCAGCCGTGCCCTTTGTTGCCTTGGAGCAGGTGGGCTTCTCCGCTGCGAGCAGGAGCCACCGCCTGCGTCTTTGGCTGTGCGCTGGCCTTTGGCTTAAGTGTAGCCGTGCCCCACGCAAAGGACAGTTGGTACGTCAGCGACTTCAGTCGATTGGCCGAAACTGGATCCAGCGCAATCGTTGTGATGGCCATGCTCTGCCTCATCTCACGGTGGAAGACGCGCCAGTCTCCCACTCGCAGGCCGCTGTTCTGGCCCCGACGAGCTTCAGGATCTCGTCCGTCTTCATTTCCGCGTTTGGAAGCGGAAAGTACCCAATGAAGACAGCGGCACGTGGAGCCTCTGCCTCAGGGACCACCTTGATGTGGGCGTCCTTCCACAGCCGTAGCTTTGGCACCTCTGTGCATAGCCACTCGGCTGTCTCCGCATTCCCACATGTTACGGCCATCCACCCTGGTCGAAAGGTACAGCCAGAGAACAGCGGCTTCACAGAGCCGTGTCTCAGGGCTATCACTCTCGATAGGATGGCGGACTGAATGGTATTCAGTTGCTCCGTCGTGAGGAGATGCTCAGGGTAGGCCGCAGGGAGTATTGCCATCTTCACCGAGCTGGCGACGTCCCTGTAAGAGGCCATGACACCGACTTGAGGCGACTGCGCTTGTGTTGCTGCGGTTGTGGTGGCTGCTGGAGCCTCCGTGGCCTCAGGGCACTAAATGCCGCGGTTTTGTACATGGCCCTCTTTTTCGACGCCTCTTCTGGGGTCGTGTTGGCCGATCTACCTCTTTTGTTGGTGGTAGCGCCACTCTTGCTGGGCATTTCCCTTGGAGGGTCCATAGGCTTCTGGGCGAGCCTTTGGCCTCCTCCATGGGTACGCCGTTCGCAAGGTGTCTGCGCAACCTCTTCCTTGCGGCGCCCGATACTGCGATTCGCTTGGGTTTATCATCTTTTGGGGAGGCGAGTAGGGTTTCTTCCTCTTCCTTAGTGATGCTGTCGGTGCCAGAGCTTTGTGAACAGATGTCCATAGCACTTTCGGGCTCCCGGGTGGGTTCGATTTGACTCGATTTGGGGCTGCTTGAGCACCCTGCTTCTTGGGGGTATTTTCATTTTCATTAGTTTCCATGTATTGGTCCCACGAGTAATGAGGAAGGAAGTATCCCCGGGTAGAGCCTCATACCCCGGATCGGGCACTTATACGACCGGAGGTGCCAGGTATCCGGAAACCACCGTTAGAAGACACACTAACGTAGTGCCATTCACCACAGAGGCACGGTACGGTAACACCGGTGATTACGGGTTTTTTCGAGTTTTCCTCTCTAGATCCGCCATATTTAGTCTAGAGCAGGGGCACCTCGAGCAGGATGTGGTTCTTCACCACGTATGGTCGGTCTTCAGTAGTCGGCATGTGACTGCAAACTTCCACTGGCTGAGTTAGCTTGTCGCGGCGTCAGGCACACACGCTTCGCTACCAGAGCCTTATTTTATGTATAATCTGATCCGTGGTGACGTGGAAAGCAGCGATCTATTGGGTCAGTTAAATTTCCACGTACCATGTAGAACCACAAGATCCTACCTGCCCTTAGTTTTGCACCAATGCAGAACATCGTATGAAATGCATGAACCCTTTAGAGTATTATGTGCAAATTATAATGATTTGTACAAAATTACCTCATCTGTAAATAGCCTTCTTAAACTAAAAACATTAATCCTTACCCACTTAGTACACATGCAAGATAGCAATCGAGCTGCCTTATAGTAGTTTATATTTCCTTGCATTTCTTTTACCTATACTTTTCTTTCGCGCCTATTAACACCTAACCCTAACAAGCCCGTGCCTGGTTTTGAAGGGCCACTTGAGTGTACTGACCGTAGTGCATATCAACGTCCAAGAGAAAAAAAAAAAAATAATAAAAATCATTGTATTGCTTGCTAAAAATACTGTTGACATGTATGTTAAAACTATTGACGGTAAAACTCATAATATTGCTACACATAGCATTAGTTGGAAGATCAACCACATCGTTCCAAGTGACGCCGCAAAAATTAAAATGTTTAATATTATTAAAAGTGAAGCTGTCCTCCCACTAGCATTCCGGAGATGGGATTGTTATATAAATCCGACATTGGTACAGGGAACACATCATATCTGGAATGTCAAGCTTTCGTCAAACAGGCAACATCCACGATTCGCTGTCTTTGAATTTACATTAAATGGACAACTTATTACAAACAATTTGAGAAATGCAAAAGTATATCTGAATTCTGAAGTTTATCCCTATGAGGATTTGAATATTAAATATAATGAAAACCGTTTTGCTGTCTTGTATGATATGTATGCAAGATTTCAAGAGAGTTACTACAATCGGTGCTCGTGGCACTTCTATCTCCGAAGAAATTCATTGCGAAGGCGCCGTTGGTGGTGAGCCAGTCGAAACGGGACCGATTGATGTTAAAATTTCCACTGAGCCAACTGCAGCAAGTGAGGTGAATGCAAAGGTATATTGCCTTCTCATTCATGACCGACTTTAGAATACACACCACTGACTGGCCTCGATCAACGTGTTGTGTAAAATTTGAGAAGGATTTTCTAATTCAAATTTTGAAATATGTCGCAAGTAGACGTCCACGGAAACAATAATATGATGTTGCACAATAACACTGCCAACAGCAGCAGCAGCAGCGCAACTACAACTAAACACCTTATAATCAGAATAAATAATTTCATGAAAATGTATAAGGATCAAATTTTTCCTGAACACATGGAATATCTGGAGGAGTCGTTAAAATATTTTAATAAGAGGATGGCTGATACACCGCTGGTTCTGAATGCACATGGCCAACATTTCGAAAGTTGTTGTTGGGCGCAAAATAACGTCAGAAATACATGTGCCTGCCATTTCTTTGCAGTGCGCTCACAAAATTACATAAAATTATAAAAATGTTTGTCAACTTAGAACATCACTTCTAATCTTTGTACTTAAAAAAAAAATTATATTATACTCAAAATCAAATGTATGCTTTATTTTATTGGAAATGGTGAATGGGATTTGTTTTACAGATTTTATGGATGGGATGTGGCGCTACGTCTCTTGAATGTTGGAAGCCTGCATCTTTTTTACCTTTCAAATGTGGGGGTTCATGGGCAACGCTCTGTGGGTGCCGTAAACATACCCATTTTTCCACAGCACTTACTTGAGGGAGGGAGAGTGTTCCTTTTGATCTACGTGCCGCACAAATTCCACCCGCAAACGTTTGGTTACAAACGTCCTTCCATTTTTTCCCTTGAGCCTTCCTAGTTTCTTCTCTCAGGACGAGATTTTTATAATAATGGCCTGCCTCGTAACGGTCGGTTGGGACGGGTGAGCGTCCTTCGGTGAGTCTTGATCGTGCGCGACCTTTTCAAGTGGGGTCGTAGCCTTACAAAAATCAAAGACCAAACATAATGCAAAGAGATAGGTACTCATAAAAAATTTGACACTTGATTTTTCCGATAGACTTTGGGTGAGCGTTTTCGTTGACACTTGATCGTTTTTTCCGTTAGACTTTGGGTGAGCGTTTTCGTTGACACTTGTTAATTTTTTCCCGCAGCACTTACTTGAGGAAGGGTGAGTGTCCTTGATGGGACATGATCGTGTAGGATCAATTTGCATGCACCCTTCTCAAGTGTCTCCTCGATCCCACCACTTATCTTATGGGAACTAACCCTGATTAATTAAAGTTTTATTGCTAAATCCTTTTAAAATTGACAGCTTTTATTACTTAAAACACTTAAATTTTGACAGGTGATTAAGCTAATTTATGGCCTCATTAAGCGACATCAAAGGTCCCGAAAACCCGGTTTTGACCGTAACCGTACAGCTGACGCTATTTAGTTGTACTAGGTTATGCCTGGTCTCTCACAGGGTTCGAGTCTGCACGGTTACCACGACTATTGGGCGGCACAAAATAAGTTATCTCTCTGGCCGACGCTACTCAGTCGTACTAGGCATACAACTAGGTCGCTCGCAAGGTTCGAGTCCAGAGAGAGCAGGGAGGCAATTCCTTCCGCCTGTCTGGAATAAAGCTCCATCCGTCTACATATGAGCGAGTCTGCCTGTTTTCCGACGGCAGAGGGAGAACGGCATCCCCATACACTGTGCTTTCACGGGAAGAGGTCAATAGGGCGCAGAAGAAACTGATCACTCCGGTGGAAAGCAGTTGAATCCAATATAAGGCTTATTTGAACTTTATTTGGGGCTTAATTTTTGACGATTCTTGACCTATACCAATATCATGGAGTATTAGCGCACCCCGTTTTGAACAACACATTCCTTTTCGTCAGAAAAACTTTGGTTGCCAAGCAAAAATATTGCAGCACACAAAACGAAAACAAAACAAAAAAGTACCATAACAATGCCAACAATCACACTCCTATTTCTATATATATTACAAAAATATTTTATAAAAAATTTAATAACCAACGCGATAAATAAGCAATCCGATTACACGACAGGGTGGTCGACCGCAGCGGCTATCAGCGTGATGCTGGGGAGTTTGGTGGAGCATGTTATTAAAAGCCAAATTCCATTTAAGCGAGGAGATTCATCAGCCAGAAATTCATTTCAGAAATTGATTTGGGAGGACACGATTTGTCGGCGCAACAAAGCGAAAAGTTGGAAGCAGTGATTAAAAATGTACCATCTTTTGCTGTATCTGGGTTAGGAAAAATCAAAATTGTTGCACTCCATAGACGTAGAAGACGCAAAGCCTGTGAAGCAGAGGCATTTCCTAGTGTCGTAGGCAGTAGAGAAGCTTCTATATGAAGAGGTCGATCGGATGTTAAAGCTAGGAGTAATCGAAAAACAAAAAACCAAGAGACGTATTTTGAACAATTTATATGGCTGAAATGTAAACACACACCTGCACTGGTCAAGTATTGCAGGAACCATGTCTGGAAATTTAAACATATTAGCCAGACCACAACAATACCTTGACAAAATTTCGTGAAAATAAAAGTATAAGATTTTTAGTGTGTATGAGATTATTATTTGAAACGATAAATTTAAATAACTTTGATAAGGCCAACACGAAAGGGCGCCATAATAATTATAATTATGTTAAATAATCATAGCTGTTACGATTCAGGCTTGGTGTCAGATCTAAGAGAGAGGCGCACGCGAATTTTGCACGGCTATGCTAGTCGGCTAAGGAGGTGGTGATCTTGCCTTCTTTTGAATCTACTGGGGCGACATGCTGGTGGATGCATTTAAAAGGGACAAACTAAAACATAATAAAAGTTTTATTAAAGACTAAAGAATTTTCCTACCCCTATGAACAAATTAACATTAAAAATTAAATCAAATTGAATGTAAAAAATAAATATATACACCTACCATAAAAGTCTGCGTACAAACCTTACGGTAAACTTTGACAGCAAAAAAATATTCGTATTGAAGATGTCGTCTTAATTTTTTATATTAATAACACATTTATTTGCAATAAACATAAAATGTATTTATTTATTTAAAACAACAACTTTTTAATTAAAATTAATAAACAAAAATTCTCATTTTTGACAAGAAAAAGTCTGCGTACAAAAGCAAAGAACGTCAAACTAACGATAATTAAAGCATTTGAATTGCTTTTTATACCCTTGCAGAGGTATTATAATTTTGCCATGCAAATATCATGCAGTGAAGGTGGCATCTCCGACCATAAAGTATATATATTTTGATCAGCATCACCAGCCGAGTCGATATAGCCATGTCCGTCTGTCGGTTTCTATGCGAACTAGTCTCTCAGTTTTTAAGCTATCGGGCTGAAGCTTTCAGCATAGTCTTATTTCTTTACCACGCAGTATATATGTCGGAACGGCCGAAATCGGACTACTATATCTTATAGCTGCCATAGGAATGATGGCGAAATTAATGTAAACATTTTTAACTTTTTTGTTTTTCAACATATATTAATCATTTTCAAGATATAGCAGTTTTTACGGTTATAGAGTTACAGTTTTAATTTCATTAATATCGGACAACAATATCATATACCTTTCATAGAAACGATCGGTCAATTTAAATGAAAATGTAAAATCTACATGTAAAATGTAAAATTTACGAAATTTACATAATTTGATATTTTTCAACATTACCAAAATGGATCGATTTTCAATGATCCAATTGCAGACTGCAGGGTATACAAACTTCGGTTTACCGAAGTTAGCTTTCTTTCTTGTTATACCCGTGCAGAGGGTATTATAATTTTGCCATGATATTTGCAACGCAGTGAAGGTGGCATCTCCGACCATAAAGTATATATATTTTGATCAGCATCACCAGCCGAGTCGATCTAGCCATGTCCGTCTGTCGGTTTCTATGCGAACTAGTCTCTCAGTTTTAAGCTATCGGGCTGAAGCTTTCAGCATAGTCTTATTTCTTTACCACGCAGTATATATGTCGGAACGACCGAAATCGGACTACTATATCTTATGGCTGCCATAGGAATGATGGCGAAATTAATGTAAACATTTTTAACTTTTTGTTTTTCAACGTATATTAATCAATTTCAAGATATAGCAGTTTTTACGGTTATAGAGTTACAGTTTTAACGATCGGTCGATTTAAATGAAAATGTAAAATCTACATGTAAAATGTAAAATTTACGAAATTTACATAATTTGATATTTTTCAACATTACCAAAATGGATCGATTTTCAATGATCCAATTGCAGACTGCAGTATACAAACTTCGGTTTACCGAAGTTAGCTTTCTTTCTTGTTATACCCGTGCAGAGGGTATTATAATTTTGCCATGATATTTGCAACGCAGTGAAGGAGGCATCTCCGACCCCATAAAATAAATATATTCTTGCTCAGCTTCACCAGCCGAGAAAGCGCTTTCTCAAGGCTAGCTGTGGAGGGGATAAATAATAAAGAAAAAATTCACATATTCTTCTTTCACAAAACGGATTTGCTCCACTGTTCCACTGTTCTAGAAAGGACTTCGACACTTATATCACAACAAGAAACAAAAGCAAATTATGCATTTAATTGGCACTCTCCACAAAAACCAAACAAAAGAAACTATTGTTTCAAAACTTAAATTCCTTTTTTTAGATTAGGTTGGCCATATAAGTCGCCATCTTGGACTTTCTTCCCTTTCACTTCATTCCATCTTCCTTCACTTCTTTTATCGCACTTTCACCAACACAAAAATGTAAGGGAATTACAAATTAATCTTATTTATTTCGGGTAAAGTTTACAAGTTATGATTTAATATTATTTATTTAAACACAGAGATCTTATAACTTCGACATTCGCACTCAATGGAGATCACACGTCTTTCTCGGCCGAATTCTTACAGCGACTGACTTCTACGTGCAACTTCGAATGCATGATTACAATGAGAAAAAGAGTGATGACTATAGTTATCTTATTATGGAGGGATATGCCAAATTGGCTGATGCAATAACGCCTTATATGGTGAAATAGCAACCAGTGTGTCCCTATTCTGAAATTATCTGGTCTGCTAAATACCCCGCTACACCCCTATCCCACAATCGGCCATCCTGAATCTTCATTCGCCCCTGAATGAACCCCATTTCTTCATATACTCGGCTGCCGTTGTAGTGTGTTTTGGTCCTCCTGATTTCCTTCTTTCTGAACTTCATAGCGACTGTGATTAAACTTCTTTATTACCTTGTATGGCCCGAAAAATTTTGGACGAAGTTTCATTCCAGTTCCATACTGCGTTCTCTTTATGGCAACCAATTCTCCTACAGCATACTCTGTTTCAGGCTTCATCTTTTCGTTAAAGTTCTTTCTGTTTTCTTTCTGAACTACTTCAATATTTTCCTGCGCTTTCTTTCTTATCTCCTCTCGCTCTTCATTCATTGCTTCTATGTCTAGGTCTTCAAAAATTTTCTTGAGCTCGTCGTCTTTCTTTCTCATCTTCAACCCTGTCAAAATTTGAATTAGACTATACTTAGTTGTTCGAGGTGAAGTATCGTTCGGTATTTGTTGTACTCTGTCTACATGGCGATACCAATTTCCTGGATTGTCTTGACACATCTTGCTCAGCATCGGAATTACGATCTTGTGTATTCTTTCCACTTGCCCGTTACCTCTTGGCATGCCTGTGGTGATGTGTAGCAACTGAATTTCTTCGCGACTGCAGTATTCCTTGAATAATCCCGAAGTGAATGCAGTTTCTCTGTCGGTTACTATTCGGCAAGGGTTGCCGAATACGGCTGCTTGCTTCTCGAGTTTTTCCAAAACTTCTTCAGTTCCCGTCGACTTCGTAGGATAAAGCCAAACAAACTTGGAAAATTGATCCACAATCACAATATGTGGTTGTACTTCTTCTTCGTGTCGGTAAATGGACCAACATGGTCGATGTGGTAGGTTCCCAGCGACTCTTGAGCTTTGTCGATTGGTGAAAGTAGCCCTCCTTTTTGCCTCTTTTGGAGTCTATGATTAGGCATTCTACGCATCCTTTAACTACTCACTCTACCTTCTGCTGAATTCCTTGGCTGTAGTATGACCTCTTCAATATATCTCGATTCTTTTGTATCCGAAATGACCCTCCTTATGTGCTATGCCAATTATTTCTTCCTCCATCGAGTCGGGAACTACTAAAAGTTCGTGTACTACGTCTTTGTACAGGATATTGTTTTTCAAATAATAATTTTCGTAAACGTCGTGGCTGGTTAAAACTGCTTTTACGGCCTTGATCCACTTGTCGTTATCCTGTGCCTCTACTAATCGTGACTTTGTGGAATCTGTAATTAGTAAGCACGACAAACGGCTCAAAGTATCCACGTGCCTCATCTTTGTTCCTGCCCTATGCTCCACTCTAAACTCGAACTCTTGCAGTGCCATTGCCCATCTGGCAATTCTTGGTGGCAGGTCGTCCTTTTAATTGTCATTGCAAAAGCGTTGCAATCAGTGACCACTGTAAATCGTTTCCCAAGAAGGTATACTCTCCACTTCTTCATGGCGTTAACGATCGCCAAAACTTCAAGCTCGTACGAACTGTATTTCTCCTCACAAGCGTTTGTCTTCCTACTCATGAACTCAACCGGATGAAATTGCTGATCTTCTGAGTCCTTCTGCATCAAAACGCCACCAAAGCCATACTTGCTCGCATCTGTATGGACTTCGGTTTCGGCCAACGGAATAGTTTAATAATTGTTTAAGAAAATTAAAGGAAACTATACCCGGCTCGGTCATCGTGAGATTCCTGTCTTCCTTTTTTCCCCTTTCTGTCGAAGCAAATCGCTTAATGGCTTTGCTGCTAAAGCAAAATCTTTGATAAAACGCCTCATATATGATGTTACACCCAAGTATCGCTGCAAAGCTTGTCTGCTTTGAGGGATAGGAAAGTTAATGACAGCTTTTATCTTCTCATCAGTTGGTGCTATGGTTCCGTTTTAAATTTTATACCCAAGAAAGTTAATCTTACTCTTCAAAATCTGTGCTCTTTCCCACTTAATCCGTAAGCCAGCCTTCGATGCTACGCTCAATACGGTCTCCAAGGCTTTAAGTCCCTCGCTTACATCCTTACTTGGCACTATTATATCGTCCATGTAAACCACGATAGTTTGCGACGCCTCGCGTCGCAACAACAACAACATACAACAACAACAACACATATTTTGTGATCTGAAGTCATTATGAAGTTCCTTTTGTTATAAATGAAGTTATTTTTCTGTTATCTCTTAGTTTTAAGATTAGTTCATAATTAGTATAGCAACGTAGCCTAAGAATTAAAATAAAATAGAATAAGAATTAGGTTAATCAAATTTCATTAATAAAAAGGGCGCGCAATTTGAATACATGCGCCAGCCCTGAAAGAAGGGCACTCAGGCCATCTGGCAACGCCGACAGACGGCGCCAGTTTTGAACAGGCACACCAACCCTGGGAAGAGGCGATCAGCTGACTCCGATCACGATCGACCCACGATCTGGCAACCCTGGGGATACATCGACATTCGATAATCTATCGAGTATCGATGGTCAGCGCACAGCTGATCGCGGCCTATATAAGGCCGCACTCAGCCAGATGCCAGTCACTTCTCTACGAGCAGCGCAACCGACGACATCTGGGTAAGTCTAAAAGTAGCTAGAAAAATACTAATCCGACAGTAGTAGCAGAGGCGGTTCTCGTAACCACTCCGCAAGCCTAGGTAGCGCAGGGTAGCCAGCACGGGGCCCAAAGTCTGACTTACGCTAGTCGGCTTTGATGAGTACAGGGTAGCAGAGGCGGTTCTCGTAACCACTCCGCTTAACGAGAGGTAGTACAGGGTATTAGGCCGGGGTCCAAGGTCTGACTCACGCTAGTCGGCTTTGATGAGTCCAGGGTAGCAGAGAGGTTCCCGTAACCGACTCCGCCAAATAGCTAGCGTAGGGTGATCGAGGATGATTCAAGCAATCCCTCCACATCACATAGCACAGGGTAGCATAGGGCGGTTCACGTAACCGTCACCACCGAGCACAGGGTATCACAGGCAACCAACGCGTGGCTCGCGTAGCCACCATTCACCGAACATAAGGTCCAGGGTCGAGCATGCTGGACAGACACAGGGTAGCAACGAGACACAGGGTAGCAACGGCATAAGACACAGAGCAGACGACACGGTGCGAGCCGAGCTGACGATCAGCTCCTCAGACTAAATCCCACCAGCCAGGACTCCTACGCGTCGCCGGATCTTATCGGCGAATCACAGGGTAGCAACAGGGCGACCCAGGTCAAACACAGCGGCGTCTCCCACAGCGAGTCTTCACGTCCCATCTTCACAGGTTCCCACCCACACAAACACAGCCACGAAATAAATAAAGCATACACTGAAACCGAAATTATTGACTTTTCTCCTTGGGACTTGGAGGTTGAGAGGGGCCAGGACTTATAAATTTCTGTGACGAACCCCGACCCGGCGAGCTAGCCGCGCCTCCCAAAAGAGGGTCGTTACAGTGGCGCCCAACGTCCAAGAAACCTCAAAACTCCAAGAAACAAGACCGGAAGATGTCAGCAACAGAGAAAATAACCAGGGGATGGGTGAGCTGCATACCCAAGGCACAACTGGAGACATATGTGAGAGAATTCGGAATGGAACCAGAAGCACTAACAGAAGACCTTAGACGACAGCTCTCAGAATTTATTAAAAATGGAGATCACGACGAGGAAATAACAAAACGGCTAAAAGAACTCAGCCAAAAACATGCAAGGGGTGTATCACCCAATCCCGGAGCAGGAGTGAGCATTGAGCTCCCGAGAGACGAGAAGCAAGAAAAAAAAGCACACTTGCCGGACATAAGCCCATTCACACCAAAGGAAAACAAACAGGAAACGAAGAAGTCCGGAATGACAGAAAGAGCGACGGCCATCACGATCATCCGGGGATGGGGCGAGGAGTTCGATGGAACCGGGGACGCTCTAGGATTGATACAGAGGATAGAGGAAGTCGCCAGCGCATACGGCACGCAGCTCGACCACGTAGCAGCGGCCATGGTATTCATACTTAAGGGAACAGCACTGGACTGGTGGCACACAAATCCGCAACGTATGCAAGACTGGGACACATTTAAAACCCAGTTCAAACAATACTACGTGCCGGCGGACTACCAGGAAAGAGCAATGGAACGAGTTATGCTACGCCACCAGTATAGAAACGAACCGGCAAGAGACTACGTTCGGGAACTAAGGAAAATAATGCTCCGTACCACCCTAAACGAGGAACAAAGCTAGAATGGACATATAGGAACAGCACTTCGAATTCAAGCGATACGCAAAGCGCAGAGAAATCGAATCCCTAAGAGATTATCTCAGGCTAACGGAAGAATTCGAAGCACTAGAGCCAATACGCCCACAACAACCACAAGAATGGCAACAAAGGAGAACCCCGAGGAACTACGAAAGGGCTGGAGCGTTCAACACGAACAACCTCTGCTTACGCTGCAAAAACCCCGGCCATCGACGACAGGAATGCAGGAACCCACAGAGACTATACTGCTGGATTTGCGGACAAGATAATATCCGAACAATAGACTGCTGCCGAAGAATGGAGGGAAACGAAAGAGGCACTGGGAATCAGGCGGGACCCTCAGCGCCACAGAATCAGAACCGTCAGAGACAATGATAAGATTTGATGGCCAGAGGATCGTCGCACAGGTACGGATCGGGGAGAAGTATTTAGAAGGCATAATCGACACAGGTGCTACTAGAAGCCTCATAAACAAAAAGCTAGCAGACCAGCTCGAAGAATATGGAAAGAAAAACCCGACAGATGAAGTGATAAGACTGGCAGACGGAACATCCACACTGACCTCTGAAACAATGGAGCTCTCAATAAGCTTAGGAGGACAAGAAGCAAAAACAAAACTCCTAATATTAGACAATGTCCTCGGAGGACTATTGCTGGGCATAGACTTCTTGAAACAATGCAATACCACACTACAATGCGCAGGCCTGATAACAAGCATCGACACCCGAGAGGAAAAGAGGGAGAAGAAACAACAACAGAGAGTAGGGATAGCCACGACAGAGGAGCCCACAGACGGAGAAATTGCCGCATTCATCGACAGGGAACTAAAACTCATGAACCAAATAACTGGAACTAGCCACATCGCGACACACCGGATCTACATGAAAACTGATCGACCCTTAAAACAGAGGTACTTCCCGAAGAACCCAGCCATGCAGAAAATAATCCACGAGCAAGTAAACGAACTCTTGGAACAAAACCTCATAGAGAAATCTTACTCGGCATATAGTTCACCAGTAGTACTGGTCAGGAAAAAGAACAACCAGTGGAGACTATGTGTAGACTACAGACAACTAAATGCACACTCAGAGAGAGACGCATATCCAGTACCTCGAATGGACCACATTCTGAATCAATTAAGAGAAGCCAAGTATATTAGCACGCTAGACTTGAAAAGCGGATATTGGCAAATCCCAATGGACGAACAAAGCAAGCAATACACGGCATTCACCGTACCTGGGAAAGGGTTGTTTCAATGGAAAGTAATGCCATTCGGACTACACACTGCCCCAGCAACTTTCCAAAGAGCACTGGACTCCGTAATAGGCCCAGAAATGGAACCATTCGCATTCGCCTACCTCGACGATATCGTAGTCATCGGGAGGACAAAGCGAGAGCACCTGGAGAAACTACAAGAGGTACTCAAACGGTTAAGGCAAGCGAACCTACGGCTAAACCCGGAAAAATGTCATTTTTCAAAGACAAACTAAAATACCTGGGACACGTGGTGAGCGAACGAGGCATTCACACAGACCCAGACAAAGTAGCGGCCATACGAGACCTCCCGAGGCCCACAACAACAAAACAAGTCCACAGTTTCCTAGGGGTGGCATCGTGGTACCGCAGATTCGTCCCAGGCTTCACGGAAATAGCACAACCACTTTACGAACTAATCAAAAAAGATAACAAATTCAAGTGGAATGTCGAACAAGAGGAAGCGTTCAAAGAACTTAAAAGGGCACTAACAGAGGCACCAGTACTAGCATGCCCAGATTTCACTAAGACATTCGTGCTACAAACGGACGCAAGTGACTGTGGGTTAGGCGCAGTACTAACCCAGGAAGACGAAGACGGAGAACATGTAATCTCGTATGCAAGCCGAAAGCTAAGAAAGGAGGAACGGAACTATTCAGCAAACGAGAAGGAATGCCTCGCGATCCATTGGGGAATCCACAAAATGCGGATGTACCTGGAAGGATATCACTTTGTAGTAATAACAGACCACCTAGCACTGAAATGGCTCAATTCCATTGAGAGCCCCTCCGGACGAGTAGCCAGATGGGCACTCGCACTACAGCCATACTCATTCGAAGTAAGGTATCGGAAGGGGAAACTGAACATAGTAGCAGACACCCTATCTAGACAGCCAAACGCAGAAGCCCAAAGCACAGAGGTCGAAAAAGACAAATGGATCCGAACAAAAATGATCACGGTGCGAAAGAACCCGGAAGTACTGCCGGACTACTGCATCGAAGGAGGCAAGCTATATAGACACCTACCATCATGGGCGGCAGATGAAGACACACAGCCATGGAAACTGTGCGTAGGAAACGACCAGAGGTCAAGAGTGCTAGAGGAGAACCATAGTAGAGCCACAGCAGGACATCTCGGGATCCGGAAAACGAAACACAGGATAGCTACCCGATACTACTGGCCGGGAATGCACAGAGATATCAAAAAGTTCATCGAAAGCTGCAAAGTGTGCCAACAATACAAAGTCACACAACAACAAGCAGCAGGGAAAATGTTGACAAGAATCGCGGAAGCACCATGGGAAACCATCTGCGTAGACTTCGTGGGACCACTACCGCGAAGCAGCCACGGCAATAACATGCTGTTGGTATTCATCGACAAATTCTCAAAATGGATAGAGTTAACCGCGATCCGAAAAGCCACAACAGAAGCAGTCCTAAAAGCATTCAGAGAAAAAATCCTGTCCCGAGTCGGAGCTCCAAAGATACTAATCTCGGATAACGGCGTACAATTTACGAGTAGGAAAATAAAAACCCAGATGAAGAAATGGGGAGTAATTCAACAGTTCACTGCACCGTACACGCCACAAGAGAACCCTACGGAACGCGCAAACCGCACAATCAAAACAATGATTGCGCAATTCACAGGACACCGACACACACGCTGGGACGATGCGCTACCGGAGCTAACACTGGCCTTCAACAGCAGCCGTTCAGAATCCACAGGTTACAGCCCAGCATACTTACTCTATGGAAGAGAGCTGAGGCTGGCGGGAAACCTATTCGACGAGGCAACAAAGGGATCGGCAATAAACAACGAAGCAACAGAACAGAGACTCCAACGCATCCAAGAGACCTGCGAACTGGCACGACAAAACATGGAGAAAGCGGCACAAGATCAAGCACGATCATATAACCTCAGGAAGCGCGAATGGAAACCGAAAAAGGGAGATTTAGTCTGGGTACGGCAGCACCCGCTATCAAAAGCATGCGACAAGTTCTCAGCCAAGCTCGCACCGAAATTTGACGGACCGTTTAGAATAGCCGAGTTGATATCCCCAGTCATAGTAGTAGTGAAAAACATAGACTCAGGTAGAAGCCAGAGGGCATACGTCAACGATTTAAAACCACACATAACCGAAGACATACTCACAAACAACAGCGTCATAGACAACTAAAAGTAAACATTCACTCCACAGAACAAAACAACATGGATAAATTTGAGGAGTCAAAACTGCGATTTAGGGAGAAGATGGAGGAGAGCAAACGGAAAAGGAGAACAACCCTCCCACTGGACCCAAGGCCGTTGGCAACAAGAAGGCGAGGTGGCATCGCAAGGCCAATGTCCAAACAGCTCCCAACCCGCGGGACTACCACCACTCCGGAGGAACAGACAACACAACGGGCAGACAAGGAGGCGGGACAGTTCCCACCCGCCTTCCGAAAACGCGTGGCCCACGACAATAAACGACGCACAGAGGAACAAACCAAAAAACAATACGCGGAGACAAACCAGAGGGAACAGGCGAAGGGCAGGAGCAACCGAAACGAGCGGCACTGATAAACACGATCGACCCGAACACACATGAAGTCGCAGCGGGAGCGGTAAAGCCTACAGCACGCGATGAGCTCTGGGACGTGCAGACCGAGCAAACCCCATGGAGAACGCCCCAACGCATCAGCGACTGGGAAGACAGCATAGAGCTGCATCCAGAAGAAAACTGGGGCGAAGACGACGGCTCGCGAGGGGTTTCCGACGATCCCCAAACGGACAATTCGCCCAACGTACAGGACCCACCGTCCGAAGAAGCTGCAGACAAGGCAACAGCAATCCTGCCCAAGGAGATCCGAGAGGAACTACAGAAAAAGCTGCAGAAAAGGACTCAAGGCTTTAAAATCAACATGAAGCGGACGAGCGACGGGAAGACATACATAATAAAGGTCAACCGCAGTGGAGCGATAGCGATAAGCGTAAGGGACGACACACTCTAGGAAGCGACGGGGGAGTGCGACGCCTCGCGTCGCAACAACAACAACATACAACAACAACAACACATATTTTGTGATCTGAAGTCATTATGAAGTTCCTTTTGTTATAAATAAAGTTATTTTTCTGTTATCTCTTAGTTTTAAGATTAGTTCATAATTAGTATAGCAACGTAGCCTAAGAATTAAAATAAAATAGAATAAGAATTAGGTTAATCAAATTTCATTAATAAAAAAGGGGCGCGCAATTTGAATACATGCGCCAGCCCTGAAAGAAGGGCACTCAGGCCATCTGGCAACGCCGACAGACGGCGCCAGTTTTGAACAGGCACACCAACCCTGGGAAGAGGCGATCAGCTGACTCCGATCACGATCGACCCACGATCTGGCAACCCTGGGGATACATCGACATTCGATAATCTATCGAGTATCGATGGGTCAGCGCACAGCTGATCGCGGCCTATATAAGACCGCACTCAGCCAGATGCCAATCATTTCTCTACGAGCAGCGCAACCGACGACATCTGGGTAAGTCTAAAAGTAGCTAGAAAAATACTAATCCGACAGTAGTAGCAGAGGCGGTTCTCGTAACCACTCCGCAAGCCTAGGTAGCGCAGGGTAGCCAGCACGGGGCCCAAAGTCTGACTTACGCTAGTCGGCTTTGATGAGTACAGGGTAGCAGAGGCGGTTCTCGTAACCACTCCGCTTAACGAGAGGTAGTACAGGGTATTAGGCCGGGGTCCAAGGTCTGACTCACGCTAGTCGGCTTTGATGAGTCCAGGGTAGCAGAGAGGTTCCCGTAACCGACTCCGCCAAATAGCTAGCGTAGGGTGATCGAGGATGATTCGAGCAATCCCTCCACATCACATAGCACAGGGTAGCATAGGGCGGTTCACGTAACCGTCACCACCAAGCACAGGGTATCACAGGCAACCAACGCGTGGCTCGCGTAGCCACCATTCACCGAACATAAGGTCCAGGGTCGAGCATGCTGGACAGACACAGGGTAGCAACGAGACACAGGGTAGCAACGGCATAAGACACAGAGCAGACGACACGGTGCGAGCCGAGCTGACGATCAGCTCCTCAGACTAAATCCCACCAGCCAGGACTCCTACGCGTCGCCGGATCTTATCGGCGAATCACAGGGTAGCAACAGGGCGACCCAGGTCAAACACAGCGGCGTCTCCCACAGCGAGTCTTCACGTCCCATCTTCACAGGTTCCCACCCACACAAACACAGCCACGAAATAAATAAAGCATACACTGAAACCGAAATTATTGACTTTTCTCCTTGGGACTTGGAGGTTGAGAGGGGCCAGGACTTATAAATTTCTGTGACGAACCCCGACCCGGCGAGCTAGCCGCGCCTCCCAAAAGAGGGTCGTTACAAGTTTGGTTTTGAATAAGCTCTCTCAATGTGGCAGTTACATACCGAAAAAACACCGCAGGAGAGTTTGAGATTCCAAACGGTACGTGCGTGAATTCGTACTGCCCATTATGCTTAACGAACGCTGTAAACTTCCTAGATCCTTCTTCGATCGGCACATGAAAAAATCCGTTCATCATGTCCAGGGTTGTTAATATGTAAGAGCGCTGCAATCTATCGAGAACATATTCAATCAAATTCATCGGAAAATTGTCTTTCTTAATTTTTTGATTAAGTCGGCGGTAATCGCAGCAAAATCGTCTGGATCCGTCCTTTTTTGCAACAAGCACTACTGGTGATGCGTACTCAGAGCAGCTTGGTACAACAATTACTTCCGCAAGCCATTCTTGCACTTGCTTTTCTTTAAAACACCTAATATCGTAGGAGTTCTGAAAGTTTTAATTTCTTAAGGTGATACCTTAGGTTGCAGTGACCTGTTAGGTAGCCTGTTAGAGTGCAAATCTTACTCTTTTTTAAATTGATGATGCGTTTGGATCGCGACATCTGGGGGACGAAAATTGTTTGGCTTGTCTCAGCCCTGCACTGTCGGTCCAGTGACGACTTATCTCCTTTTCCTCCCATTTCCTGACCAGTTCCCTTCTGTGTCCTTTCGAAAGTCCACAGAATGGTTCAGGGCCGATTAGTGGTGTCATCGCCCCGCGTTTTGCTAGGAAGTCTGCCACCTCGTTTCCTATATGGCCTTCATGCCCTGGCACCCAGCCCACCGTTAAGGTGTTTTTGGAGGCAAGGGCGTTTAGCTGCTGGAAACAGTTTTCTACCAGTCTGGAGGTGATCCTAAAAGATCTCAGCGCTATGAGTGCCGCCTGACTGTCAGAGAAGATGTAAATCTGTGCGCCTTGCATATTCCCGCGAAGGCATTCACGAGCACAGATTTCTATGGCGTGTATCTCTGCTTGGAAGATGGTTGGGGACTTTCCCATGGCTATGGACTTATTGAACCTTGGTCAGAAAATACCAGCCCCGGTGTCGCCGTTTTCCAATTTCGATCCGTCAGTGTACCACGTTTGTGATCCACTGGGCAGAGATATTGATTTTGTTGTCCAGTCGTGTCTGGTGTACAGGACTACAGAGAAGTTTCTGTGGAAAACAAGTTTTGGTTTCTGCTCGTCAGTTATACGCAGAATGGGCTCGTTTATTAGGGGTTCGAGTAGATGCCCACCACTTTTTATATTGGTGATGTTTTGGAGGCGAAGTGCCCCCAGGCAGGCCTCCTTTTTCAGGGCGATGGGTAGAGGGGAATGCCAGTTATAACTCCAAGTGCTGCAGTGGGGCATGTCCGGATGGCTCCAGTGATGCCTATGCAGACCAGTCGTTGTATTTTGGCAAGTGCAGCCGCAGCTTGGGTAGATTTCGTCCACCAAGCAAGAGATGCATAGGTTATGATCGGTTTTACCACAGTGTTAAAAGACCAGTAGATCATTTTGGGACTCAGGCCCCATGTTCTACCGAAAAGCCTATTGCAATCAAAGTATGCTCGAGTGGCTTTGTTAATGGTCTTTTCAAGGTGTGAGTTCCAGTTGAGCTTGGATTCAAGTATAACTCCCAGGTAGTTAGCATCAACCGAAAAGTCAATGGTTGATCCATTTAGGGATGGGCTTGTCAGAGAGAGAGACCTTTTCCTGGTAAATGGAACTAGAACAGTTTTAGACGGATTTATGGATAGTCCTTTATCCTGACACCATCACCATTGGCTATATTGAGGGCTTGCTGCATGCGGTCTGAAATGGTTTGCTCATGCCAGCCCACTATATAGATGACTAGATCGTCAGCGTAGCCCTGAGTGGGGAACCCTAGGTTGTTGAGCTCAAACAGTAGCTCGTCTATAACCAGAGTCCACAGGAGAGGAGAGAGTACTCCCCCTTGAGGGCATCCCCTTGTGGCTGTGATTGAGGTCATGGTTCCTCCTAGGTCTACAGTTATGATTCTGGATTTGAGCATTTCCAGAATCCACCTAATAATGGGTGTGGCGACATTTTTACGTACAAGAGAGGCACGGATTGCCTCGTATGACGTGTTGTCAAAAGCTCCTGAGATGTCTAGAAAGGCACCTAGTGCTATTTGTTGAGAGCCAATGGCCTTTTCAATGACTGTTGTAAGGCAATGGATGGCAGTCTCAGTTGATTTACCAGTTTGGTACGCATATTGGTACTTATGTAGGGAAGATGCTTGAGGTTCACTTCCCTGATGTGCTGGTCAATTATCTTTTCCATAGTTTAAAGAAGGAAGGAGCTAAGACTAATTGGTCTATAGGATTTAGGCAGTTGGGAATCTTTCTTCCCTACCTTTGGAATAAACACAACTTTTACTTTAGCCCATTTGCTTGGTATGTGTCCAAGCACGAGACTAGCTCGGAATAGACGGACCAGGGGGGAGTGCAAATTGGTGCAGTCCCCGCTGCAATAGGCATGGATAAATTCCATCTGGTCCAGGGGATTTGTATGGGCTAAAACTTTGTATGGCCCATTGTACGCTATTTTGATGAAACAGTCTAAAGGGCATGTTTCTAATACGTTCTGATAGATAGGGGTTCCCTTCTTTCAGCCCCATTGGAGTCTGCCACAATAGCCACGCGCAGGTGTGGGCACTCTCCAATCTCAGAGAGGTAGGTTGGTGCCTCACTTTCTGAGATGGGTTGCTCCATGGCCACGCACCCAGGAAAGTGAGTAGATAGGAGTAGACTACTCGTTTCCTTTGGGTTGTTTGTGTGGGTTCCATCTGGCTTTTCAGCGTACAAATGCCGTTTGAGTGGTCCTTGGAGAGGGCTTTTGTAGCCTGACAGCTTCCGGGAGAGTTGAAATCTGCCCGCAGTGTTGGCGCCACGTAGCCCGTTTTGACCTTCTCAGCTCTTTGTTATATAGCGTTAAGGCGGATTTGTAGGAATCCCAAGTGGCCTTCCCTTTTCACGCCTTATTAAAGAGCCTTCGCGCAGCTTGTTTAAGATCGTCAAGGCTCTTGTTCCACCAGGGAACAGCCCGACTGATCTTACGAACTTTTGTTCGCAGCTGACGTGATATGCCGATTCAATGTTTGTATGAAGCACAGTAGCCTCACGCTCTAACTCGTCTATTGTTAGTATCGGACGGGTGGAGCAGTCTCTGGATTGCTCAAGTTCAAAACAGAAAAGATCCCAGTTTGTGTTTTTGGGATTTCTAGTAACTAGGCTACATTGCAAGGCACCTCCTATATCAAATCTGATTTGCTGGTGATCTGACATAGTGATCTCATTCGCAACGTGCCAGTTTGAGACAGCGGACAACATATTCAGACTACAGAGAGTTAGGTCGAGGACTTCCTCTCTAATTGCATTGATAAATGTGGGTTCGCTGCCCTGATTTAGTAAACCTATGTTACTACTAATTATGTACTCAAGAAGGTACTCACCTCTTTTGTTGATGTTGCTGCTCCCCAGACCGTGTGATGCGCATTGGCATCGCAAGCAATTATCCACCGGAGCCGGTTTCTCTGGCAGTGCTCTACCAGGGCACAGGTAGCCGCCGGAGGCACATCGTCAGTGTCGCCGGGTAGATAAGCAGAGGCCAGCACTGCCTCCTGCTCGCCATGGGCAGTGGGTATTTTAACCCAGACCGCCACCAGGTCCTCAGTTATGAACTGTGAAAGGGGAACAAATGTTAGATTTTTGTTTATTAACAAAGCCGCTCTAGGGCGAGGTTGGCCGTTTGCATATAGCAGCTTACCAGATGGGGTGCTAAGCCCCAGGACACGTCCGGCATTTATCCATGGCTCCTGGATAAATGCTATGTCCATCGTAGCAAACCTCTCGCAAAGGACGTCAGACGCGGCCTTTGCATGGTGGAGGTTCGCTTGGAGACATCTGAGGTGTCTCCGGGTGTTGGGAGGGTGGGGAAGGAGGACGGGACATTAGTCCACCCTCTTGCGGCCCCTGGCCGCCATCTTCCGGCCTCGGTTCGTGCGCAGAAGGGCCTCCTCCTCAGGTGTGCGCCTCACACCCTTGTTTATGCGCCCTGTTCCGCGCGTGATGCGCCCGTGCAGGGGAGGGCGCATAATTTTCCTCGGTGGCATGGGCTCTTGGGCAACTATGGCGCCGCTAGCCTCTGTGCCTGCGTGGGATGTGCCATCAGCGGCATTCTTTGTTGTTGACGCAGCCGTGCCCTTTGTTGCCTTGGAGCAGGTGGGCTTCTCCGCTGCGAGAGCAGGAGCCACCGCCTGCGTCTTTGGCTGTGCGCTGGCCTTTGGCTTAAGTGTAGCCGTGCCCCACGCAAAGGACAGTTGGTACGTCAGCGACTTCAGTCGATTGGCCGAAACTGGATCCAGCGCAATCGTTGTGATGGCCATGCTCTGCCTCATCTCACGGTGGAAGACGCGCCAGTCTCCCACTCGCAGGCCGCTGTTCTGGCCCTCGACGAGCTTCAGGATCTCGTCCGTCTTCATTTCCGCGTTTGGAAGCGGAAAGTACCCAATGAAGACAGCGGCACGTGGAGCCTCTGCCTCAGGGACCACCTTGGTGTGGGCGTCCTTCCACAGCCGTAGCTTTGGCACCTCTGTGCATAGCCACTCGGCTGTCTCCGCGTTCCCACATGTTACGGCCATCCACCCTGGTCGAAAGGTACAGCCAGAGAACAGCGGCTTCACAGAGCCGTGTCTCAGGGCCATCACTCTCAATAGGATGGCGGACTGAATGGTATTCAGTTGCTCCGTCGTGAGGAGATGCTCAGGGTAGGCCGCAGGAGTATTGCCATCTTCACCGAGCTGGCGACGTCCCTGTAAGAGGCCATGACACCGACTTGAGGCGACTGCGCTTGTGTTGCTGCGGTTGTGGTGGCTGCTGGAGCCTCCGTGGCCTCAGGGCACTAGATGCCGCGGTTTTGTACATGGCCCTCTTTTTCGACGCCTCTTCTGGGGTCGTGTTGGCCGATCTACCTCTTTTGTTGGTGGTAGCGCCACTCTTGCTGGGCATTTCCCTTGGAGGGTCCATAGGCTTCTGGGCGAGCCTTTTGGCCTCCTCCATGGGTACGCCGTTCGCAAGGTGTCTGCGCAACCTCTTCCTTGCGGCGCCCGATACTGCGATTCGCTTGGGTTTATCATCTTTTGGGGAGGATCATTGTATTGCTTGCTAAAAATACTGTTGACATGTATGTTAAAACTATTGACGGTAAAACTCATAATATTGCTACACATAGCATTAGTTGGAAGATCAACCACATCGTTCCAAGTGACGACGCAAAAATTAAAATGTTTAATATTATTAAAAGTGAAGCTGTCCTCCCACTAGCATTCCGGAGATGGGATTGTTATATAAATCCGACATTGGTACAGGGAACACATCATATCTGGAATGTCAAGCTTTCGTCAAACAGGCAACATCCACGATTCGCTGTCTTTGAATTTACATTAAATGGACAACTTATTACAAACAATTTGAGAAATGCAAAAGTATATCTGAATTCTGAAGTTTATCCCTATGAGGATTTGAATATTAAATATAATGAAAACCGTTTTGCTGTCTTGTATGATATGTATGCAAGATTTCAAGAGAGTTACTACAATCGGTGCTCGTGGCACTTCTATCTCCGAAGAAATTCATTGCGAAGGCGCCGTTGGTGGTGAGCCAGTCGAAACGGGACCGATTGATGTTAAAATTTCCACTGAGCCAACTGCAGCAAGTGAGGTGAATGCAAAGGTATATTGCCTTCTCATTCATGACCGACTTTAGAATACACACCACTGACTGGCCTCGATCAACGTGTTGTGTAAAAATTTGAGAAGGATTTCCTCATTCAAATTTTGAAATATGTCGCAAGTAGACGTCCACGAAAACAATAATATGATGTTGCACAATAACACTGCCAACAGCAGCAGCAGCAGCGCAACTACAATTAAACACCTTATAATCAGAATAAATAATTTCATGAAAATGTATAAGGATCAAATTTTTCCTGAACACATGGAATATCTGGAGGAGTCGTTAAAATATTTTAATAAGAGGATGGCTGATACACCGCTGGTTCTGAATGCACATGGCCAACATTTCGAAAGTTGTTGTTGGGCGCAAAATAACGTCAGAAATACATGTGCCTGCCATTTCTTTGCAGTGCGCTCACAAAATTACATAAAATTATAAAAATGTTTGTCAACTTAGAACATCGCTTCTAATCTTTGTACTTAAAAAAAAAAAATTATATTATACTCAAAATCAAATGTATGCTTTATTTTATTGGAAATGGTGAATGGGATTTGTTTTACAGATTTTATGGATGGGATGTGGCGCTACGTCTCTTGAATGTTGGAAGCCTGCATCTTTTTTACCTTTCAAATGTGGGGGTTCATGGGCAACGCTCTGTGGGTGCCGTAAACATACCCATTTTTCCACAACACTTACTTGAGGGAGGGAGAGTGTTCCTTTTGATCTACGTGCCGGTTGGGACGGGTGAGCGTCCTTCGGTGAGTCTTGATCGTGCGCGACCTTTTCAAGTGGGGTCGTAGCCTTACAAAAATCAAAGACCAAACATAATGCAAAGAGATAGGTACTCATAAAAAATTTGACACTTGATTTTTCCGATAGACTTTGGGTGAGCGTTTTCGTTGACACTTGATCGTTTTTTCCGTTAGACTTTGGGTGAGCGTTTTCGTTGAAACTTGATCGTTTTTTCCGTTAGACTTTGGGTGAGCGTTTTCGTTGACACTTGTTAATTTTTTCCCGCAGCACTTACTTGAGGAAGGGTGAGTGTCCTTGATGGGACATGATCGTGTAGGATCAATTTGCATGCACCCTTCTCAAGTGTCTCCTCGATCCCACCACTTATCTTATGGGAACTGATTAATTAAAGTTTTATTGCTAAATCCTTTTAAAATTGACAGCTTTTATTACTTAAAACACTTAAATTTTGACAGGTGATTAAGCTAATTTATGGCCTCATTAAGCGACATCAAAGGTCCCGAAAACCCGGTTTTGACCGTAACCGTACAGCCGACGCTATTTAGTTGTACTAGGTTATGCCTGGTCTCTCACAAGGTTCGAGTCTGCACGGTTACCACGACTATTGGGCGGCACAAAAGAAGTTATTTCTCTGGCCGACGCTACTCAGTCGTACTAGGCATACAACTAGGTCGCTCGCAAGGTTCGAGTCCAGAGAGAGAGCAGGGAGGCAATTCCTTCCGCCTGTCTGGAATAAAGCTCCATCCGTCTACATATGAGCGAGTCTGCCTGTTTTCCGACGGCAGAGGGAGAACGGCATCCCCATACACTGTGCTTTCAAGGGAAGAGGTCAATAGGGCGCAGAAGAAACTGATCACTCCGGTGGAAAGCAGTTGAATCCAATATAAGGCTTATTTGAACTTTATTTGGGGCTTAATTTTTTGACGATTCTTGACCTATACCAATATCATGGAGTATTAGCGCACCCCGTTTTGAACAACACATTCCTTTTCGTCAGAAAAACTTTGGTTGCCAAGCAAAAATATTGCAGCACACAAAAACGAAAACAAAACAAAAAAAAAGTACCATAACAATGCCAACAATCACACTCCTATTTCTATATATATTACAAAAATATTTTATAAAAAAATTTAATAACCAACGCGATAAATAAGCAATCCGATTACACGACAGGGTGGTCGACCGCAGCGGCTATCAGCGTGATGCTGGGGAGTTTGGTGGAGCATGTTATTAAAAGCCAAATTCCATTTAAGCGAGGAGATTCATCAGCCAGAAATTCATTTCAGAAATTGATTTGGGAGGACACGATTTGTCGGCGCAACAAAGCGAAAAGTTGGAAGCAGTGATTAAAAAATGTACCATCTTTTGCTGTATCTGGGTTAGGAAAAAATCAAAATTGTTGCACTCCATAGACGTAGAAGACGCAAAGCCTGTGAAGCAGAGGCATTTCCTAGTGTCGTAGGCAGTAGAGAAGCTTCTATATGAAGAGGTCGATCGGATGTTAAAGCTAGGAGTAATCGAAAAAACAAAAAAAAAAAACCAAGAGACGTATTTTTGAACAATTTATATGGCTGAAATGTAAACACACACCTGCACTGGTCAAGTATTGCAGGAACCATGTCTGGAAATTTAAACATATTAGCCAGACCACAACAATACCTTGACAAAATTTCGTGAAAATAAAAAGTATAAGATTTTTAGTGTGTATGAGATTATTATTTGAAACGATAAATTTAAATAACTTTGATAAGGCCAACACGAAAGGGCGCCATAATAATTATAATTATGTTAAATAATCATAGCTGTTACGATTCAGGCTTGGTGTCAGATCTAAGAGAGAGGCGCACTCGAATTTTGCACGGCTATGCTAGTCGGCTAAGGAGGTGGTGATCTTGCCTTCTTTTGAATCTACTGGGGCGACATGCTGGTGGATGCATTTAAAAGGGACAAACTAAAACATAATAAAAGATTTATTAAAGACTAAAGAATTTTCCTACCCCTATGAACAAATTAACATTAAAAATTAAATCAAATTGAATGTAAAAAATAAATATATACACCTACCATAAAAGTCTGCGTACAAACCTTACGGTAAACTTTGACAGCAAAAAAATATTCGTATTGAAGATGTCGTCTTAATTTTTTATATTAATAACACATTTATTTGCAATAAACATAAAATGTATTTATTTATTTAAAACAACAACTTTTTAATTAAAATTAATAAACAAAAATTCTCATTTTTTGACAAGAAAAAGTCTGCGTACAAAAGCAAAGAACGTCAAACTAACGATAATTAAAGCATTTGAATTGCTTTTATACCCTTGCAGAGGTATTATAATTTTGCCATGCAAATATCATGCAGTGAAGGTGGCATCTCCGACCATAAAGTATATATATTTTTGATCAGCATCACCAGCCGAGTCGATCTAGCCATGTCCGTCTGTCGGTTTCTATGCGAACTAGTCTCTCAGTTTTTAAGCTATCGGGCTGAAGCTTTCAGCATAGTCTTATTTCTTTACCACGCAGTATATATGTCGGAACGGCCGAAATCGGACTACTATATCTTATAGCTGCCATAGGAATGATGGCGAAATTAATGTAAACATTTTTAACTTTTTGTTTTTCAACGTATATTAATCAATTTCAAGATATAGCAGTTTTTACGGTTATAGAGTTACAGTTTTAATTTCATTAATATCGGACAACAATATCATATACCTTTCATAGAAACGATCGGTCAATTTAAATGAAAATGTAAAATCTACATGTAAAATGTAAAATTTACGAAATTTACATAATTTGATATTTTTCAACATTACCAAAATGGATCGATTTTCAATGATCCAATTGCAGACTGCAGGGTATACAAACTTCGGTTTACCGAAGTTAGCTTTCTTTCTTGTTATACCCGTGCAGAGGGTATTATAATTTTGCCATGATATTTGCAACGCAGTGAAGGTGGCATCTCCGACCATAAAGTATATATATTTTGATCAGCATCACCAGCCGAGTCGATCTAGCCATGTCCGTCTGTCGGTTTCTATGCGAACTAGTCTCTCAGTTTTTAAGCTATCGGGCTGAAGCTTTCAGCATAGTCTTATTTCTTTACCACGCAGTATATATGTCGGAACGGCCGAAATCGGACTACTATATCTTATGGCTGCCATAGGAATGATGGCGAAATTAATGTAAACATTTTTAACTTTTTGTTTTTCAACGTATATTAATCAATTTCAAGATATAGCAGTTTTTACGGTTATAGAGTTACAGTTTTAACGATCGGTCGATTTAAATGAAAATGTAAAATCTACATGTAAAATGTAAAATTTACGAAATTTACATAATTTGATATTTTTCAACATTACCAAAATGGATCGATTTTCAATGATCCAATTGCAGACTGCAAGGGTATACAAACTTTGGTTTACCGAAGTTAGCTTTCTTCTTGTTATACCCGTGCAGAGGGTATTATAATTTTGCCATGATATTTGCAACGCAGTGAAGGAGGCATCTCCGACCCCATAAAATAAATATATTCTTGCTCAGCTTCACCAGCCGAGAAAGCGCTTTCTCAAGGCTAGCTGTGGAGGGGATAAATAATAAAGAAAAAATTCACATATTCTTCTTTCACAAAACGGATTTGCTCCACTGTTCCACTGTTCTAGAAAGGGACTTCGACACTTATATCACAACAAGAAACAAAAGCAAATTATGCATTTAATTGGCACTCTCCACAAAACCAAACAAAAGAAACTATTGTTTCAAAACTTAAATTCCTTTTTTAGATTAGGTTGGCCATATAAGTCGCCATCTTGGACTTTCTTCCCTTTCACTTCATTCCATCTTCCTTCACTTCTTTTATCGCACTTTCACTAACACAAAATGTAAGGGAATTACAAATTAATCTTATTTATTTCGGGTAAAGTTTACAAGTTATGATTTAAGATTATTTATTTAAACACAGAGATCTTATAACTTCGACATTCGCACTCAATGGAGATCACACGTCTTTCTCGGCCAAATTCTTACAGCGACTGATTTCTACGTGCAACTTCGAATGCATGATTACAATGAGAAAAAGAGTGATGACTATAGTTATCTTATTCTAAGGCGGGATGGAGGGATATGCCAAATTGGCTGATGCAATAACGCCTTATATGGTGAAATAGCAACCAGTGTGTCCCTATTCTGAAATTATCTGGTCTGCTAAATACCCCGCTACACCCCTATCCCACAATCGGCCATCCTGAATCTTCATTCGCCCCTGAATGAACCCCATTTCTTCATATACTCGGCTGCCGTTGTAGTGTGTTTTGGTCCCTCCTGATTTCCTTCTTTCTGAACTTCATAGCGACTGTGATTAAACTTCTTTATTACCTTGTATGGCCCGAAAAATTTTGGACGAAGTTTCATTCCAGTTCCATACTGCGTTCTCTTTATGGCAACCAATTCTCCTACAGCATACTTTGTTTCAGGCTTCATCTTTTCGTTAAAGTTCTTTCTGTTTTCTTTCTGAACTACTTCAATATTTTCCTGCGCTTTCTTTCTTATCTCCTCTCGCTCTTCATTCATTGCTTCTATGTCTAGGTCTTCAAAATTTTCTTGAGCTCGTCGTCTTTCTTTCTCATCTTCAACCCTGTCAAAATTTGAATTGGACTATACTTAGTTGTTCGAGGTGAAGTATCGTTCAGTATTTGTTGTACTCTGTCTACATGGCGATACCAATTTCCTGGATTGTCTTGACACATCTTGCTCAGCATCGGAATTACGATCTTGTGTATTCTTTCCACTTGCCCGTTACCTCTTGGCATGCCTGTGGTGATGTGTAGCAACTGAATTTCTTCGCGACTGCAGTATTCCTTGAATAATCCCGAAGTGAATGCAGTTTCTCTGTCGGTTACTATTCGGCAAGGGTTGCCGAATACGGCTGCTTGCTTCTCGAGTTTTTCCAAAACTTCTTCAGTTCCCGTCGACTTCGTAGGATAAAGCCAAACAAACTTGGAAAATTGATCCACAATCACAATATGTGGTTGTACTTCTTCTTCGTGTCGGTAAATGGACCAACATGGTCGATGTGGTAGGTTCCCAGCGACTCTTGAGCTTTGTCGATTGGTGAAAGTAGCCCCTCCTTTTGCCTCTTTTGGAGTCTATGATTAGGCATTCTACGCATCCTTTAACTACTCACTCTACCTTCTGCTGAATTCCTTGGCTGTAGTATGACCTCTTCAATATATCTCGATTCTTTTGTATCCGAAATGACCCTCCTTATGTGCTATGCCAATTATTTCTTCCTCCATCGAGTCGGGAACTACTAAAAGTTCGTGTACTACGTCTTTGTACAGGATATTGTTTTTCAAATAATAATTTTCGTAAACGTCGTGGCTGGTTAAAACTGCTTTTACGGCCTTGATCCACTTGTCGTTATCCTGTGCCTCTACTAATCGTGACTTTGTGGAATCTGTAATTAGTAAGCACGACAAACGGCTCAAAGTATCCACGTGCCTCATCTTTGTTCCTGCCCTATGCTCCACTCTAAACTCGAACTCTTGCAGTGCCATTGCCCATCTGGCAATTCTTGGTGGCAGGTCGTCCTTTTAATTGTCATTGCAAAAGCGTTGCAATCAGTGACCACTGTAAATCGTTTCCCAAGAAGGTATACTCTCCACTTCTTCATGGCGTTAACGATCGCCAAAACTTCAAGCTCGTACGAACTGTATTTCTCCTCACAAGCGTTTGTCTTCCTACTCATGAACTCAACCGGATGAAATTGCTGATCTTCTGAGTCCTTCTGCATCAAAACGCCACCAAAGCCATACTTGCTCGCATCTGTATGGACTTCGGTTTCGGCCAACGGATCGAATAGTTTAATAATTGTTTAAGAAAATTAAAGGAAACTATACCCGGCTCGGTCATCGTGAGATTCCTGTCTTCCTTTTTTTCCCCTTTCTGTCGAAGCAAATCGCTTAATGGCTTTGCTGCTAAAGCAAAATCTTTGATAAAACGCCTCATATATGATGTTACACCCAAGTATCGCTGCAAAGCTTGTCTGCTTTGAGGGATAGGAAAGTTAATGACAGCTTTTATCTTCTCATCAGTTGGTGCTATGGTTCCGTTTTAAATTTTATACCCAAGAAAGTTAATCTTACTCTTCAAAATCTGTGCTCTTTCCCACTTAATCCGTAAGCCAGCCTTCGATGCTACGCTCAATACGGTCTCCAAGGCTTTAAGTCCCTCGCTTACATCCTTACTTGGCACTATTATATCGTCCATGTAAACCACGATAGTTTGGTTTTGAATAAGCTCTCTCAATGTGGCAGTTACATACCGAAAAAACACCGCAGGAGAGTTTGAGATTCCAAACGGTACGTGCGTGAATTCGTACTGCCCATTATGCGTAACGAACGCTGTAAACTTCCTAGATCCTTCTTCGATCGGCACATGAAAAAATCCGTTCATCATGTCCAGGGTTGTTAATATGTAAGAGCGCTGCAATCTATCGAGAACATATTCAATCAAATTCATCGGAAAATTGTCTTTCTTAATTTTTTGATTAAGTCGGGGGTAATCGCAGCAAAATCGTCTGGATCCGTCCTTTTTTGCAACAAGCACTACTGATGATGCGTACTCAGAGCAGCTTGGTACAACAATTACTTCCGCAAGCCATTCTTGGTGGCACAGGCCACCAAAACTTCTGAAAATGTCCTCCCTCATCAAACACAAGTCGCATCCCGAACCGATCATCGCTATGAAAGTCACACCCTCAGCTACTAGCTTTTTGTAGATCAGTCCCTTTGTGGCGTTAACTTCGAGAACATTAGCCGTCTCTGTGTTTTCTTCTCATCACAGTGCTTAGAGATGGGACCCTTCTGTTACAGTTATAACAAACGACTTCACCTTTGCAATCCCTAGCAATGAGGCCCTCACTGTTGCACTTAAAGCATTTTCTCTGGAAATTAATCTGAGTCTGTTTTCCTGTCACCTCCTTATTATAATTTCCCTTACTATGACTTTCCTTACTAACACTTTCCTTACCATTTCCCTTTCCCTTCATCTTCTCGTAAATGGAAATTTCGTCCATCAGCTCCTTTATCGATTTTGGGCGATACAATCCTGCCTTGTTCACCTTGCCATCTGGTATTCCATCTACGAAATACGATACTAAACTTTCCTCGTCAAGTTGAATCGTTTTGCTAATTTCCATCAAACTGTATAGGTAAAGGATGCATGTTTTTTTTGGCTGCTTCTGTCTTTGTCGCAAAATCATATGTACCTCCGCCGAGCAGAGCTTCTTGCCAAATTCTTCTTTTAATGAATTTTTCAGCTCGACCCAACCCTTTACTCCTGTTGTACTTTTGATGTAAAGCTTGGCTGCTCCTATTAAAAGTTGGTAGGCATAAATAAATCTTTGTAAATTATCCCAGCCCACCGTTATAGCAACATCGTCAAATTCAGATAGCCAGTGGTTGACGTCTTCTGTTTCGGAGCCCGAAAACGATGACAGACTATCTTGAACATCGCGAAAGGTAAATCTTGAGCTTACTGCTGGAGTCGCTTCTTGATAAATGGATGAACCACTAACGCTTGCATCATCCTCATCCGCATCTCCACTCACGTCCAAATTATAATGATCGAACAACCGATCCTACAAAGCACTCTTTCTCCCATTCGTATTCAAGCCCAATTCGGCTAACAGAGCCACAGTCAAGTCGAGAATCGTTCTGGCATCCATTGTAATGCGCCGTTTACAACTGGTTTTACAATTATATATTAAGGTTTTTTAAACAAAATATTCAATTAACGTTAAACAAATTATTCAAGCAAAAATATTCAAATTTGAAATTAATATAAGATCACCCCAGATTCTCACCACTCCCAATTGGATTTTGCTCTCGTCAACTGATTCCTTCTACGCCAACTGCTTCGGGCTGCTTCCTTTACACGCTGCTAATCGTCTTCTTTGGTGTGCACTGCTCTAGCGCCTTCGTTGAGTTGCAATTCCCTCCGTTATTGGATTTTGATATCGTCAACTGCTTCCAACTGCTTCCTTCTACGCCAACTGCTTGAGTTGCACTTCCCTTCGTTGTTGGATCTTGCAAATATCGTCGTCTCTTTCTTGCAAAGTATTTTGTGCTCTTCGATTCACTTTTGCTACTGCCTTCCCCGTCTTTGTTGCCTTCGCCTTCTTTGTCTCCGCCTGTGTTGCCTTCGCCTTCTTTGTTTCCGCCTTCGTTACTTTCGCCTTAGTTACTATCGCCTTCTTTGTTTCCGCCTCGTTACTTTCGCCTTCGTTACTTCCTGTGCAAAATTCTTCGTCTCTTTTGCAAAGTTTTACCCTCTTCTTTCCACCTGTGCTGCTGCCTTCGCGAACCGCTGCTCTTCGTCGTCGTTTTCCTGATTTAGTGGTTCTTGCGTCTTCGTAGCAAGGATCACTTCTTCGTTTTTCTGCTCACAGGTAATTTCTTCGTTGTCACCTGTGATCACTTCGTCGATTTTTTTAGTTACTCAATAAATTGTCGTCAGTTGTTTCACTCTTCGCTGTCGCTGCCTCTTTCCTCGTTGGCGCTGCGCCTCCTCCTTGCCGTCGCTGCTCCTCTCCTTGCCGTCGCTGCTTCTCTCCTTCCCGTCGCTGCTTCTCTCCTTGCCGTCGCTGCTTCTCTCCTTGCCGTCTCTGCTCCTCTCCTTGCCGTCGCTGCTCTTCTCTACGTCAATTCGCTGTGCTTGGGCATGTCAAGTTTTGCGCGCTCACACACACCAGCGTTTCTGCATGCATCGATCGGTGAATTTGCCTCTTCCCACACACACACAGGAGGAAAACAAAATGGTGTGGTTTTTAGAAGAAAATGCTGCTTCAATGATGTTTTTAATTTTTTAGTCTCTTCAAAAAGCACTCGTTTTCGCAGTATTTTCACTTCCTCGTCGTTTTAACTGTTTCTCTCCCTCATCGTTTTTTTGCAATTACACTCTGTCTCTCCTCGATAGCTTCTTCTCTTATGTACGTGTTAACGCACAATTGTTCTTAATATTTTGGACTTATCCCAAATGAGCCCCCAATAATTTGTAGGGGAATTACAAATTAATTATTTTATTTATTTCGGGTAAAGTTTACAAGTTATGATTTAAAATTATTTATTTAAACACAGAGATCTTATAATTTCGACTTTCGCACTCAATGGAGATCACACGTCTTTCTCGGCCAAATTCTTACAGCGACTGACTTCTACGTGCAACTTCGAATGCATGATTACAATGAGAAAAAGAGTGATGACTATAGTTATCTTATTCTAAGGCGGGATGGAGGGATATGCCAAATTGGCTGATGCAATAACGCCTTATATGATGAAATAGCAAACAGTGTGTCCCTATTCTAAAATTATCTGGTCTGCTAAACACCCCGCTACACCCCTATCCCACAAAAAAAAACAAAAATATAAAACTATCCTGGATCGATCGCGGCATTATCTCCGATTTTACGGCACTTACAGCTGGTGCACTTGCGAAACAAACTTTTCGTCACGAATCTTGAGTGGCAAACTGTTCCTTTTTTGGTCTCTCGTCTGTCAGAAAACCGGTCATCATTTGCAAGTAACGCTGGCTTGAGGCGTTTAACTGATACCGCAGTCTCTTTTCCGTTGATGCGAAAGATGAAAACTCGATCGTTTTCGCGTTTGACAATCTCATAAGGGCCCGTGTAGGTGGTGTTAGCGGCTGTTTAACGGCATCAGTTCGTAAAAATGCATGTATATACCCTTCAAAAGAAACATTTTAGGTTGGATATGATGTGCGGTTGATGTTGGTCAAATTTTCTACATGTGTTCTCGAAAAGTACTCAAGAAAGTCGTGGTGTCAACCGTTTTGTCCAAATCAGCGAAAACTTCGTTTGGCAGGCGAATGGGTGCTCCCTATGCCATCTCTGCTTTAATGTCCTTCTTGAAACCAGTCCGAAGTCCAAGCAGACCTTTTGGCACTAACTGTGGCCATGGTGTTCCGCTGCTACACATCAAGGATGACTTAAAGGATCTGTGCCACCTCTCTACGAGTCCATTTGACTGTGGATGGTAGGCCGTCGTATGTATGTGCTTACTCCCAATGAGGTTCGCCAGTTGCTTAAAAACTTGAATTGAGAGCCTTGATCCGTTGTAATCGTTTTGGGAGTTCCGAATCGCGAAACCCATTGAGTCCAGCAAATTCTGTTGCATTGGCATCACAACTAAATCAAGGTGGACGTGGTCTAATCTACCGCTTGGGACATCAATTTTCTCTGGCGATAAATGGCTGTGCTTGTGGATCTTTGAGCGCTGACCAGGGAGGCAAAATCTGCTCCATTCATTATTGCAGGCCAAACAAACTTCTGTCGTGTTTAACGGACTGTTGCTCGGCCACTGGGATGAGATAAGCTGTGAATGTGCGAAAAAACTCTTTATTCAGATTTTTCGAGTTCTGTATTTTCATTATTCGTAATTTGCGCCAACTCGAGGTCTATAGTCGACCTGATCTTCTTATACAGAAATCAGATTTGATGACCATTAATTGACAGATGCACAGATCGTTTTTGTCAGAAGACAAATGCAGCAGGTTTGTTCATACAGCCTGTTTCACTCTAAGCAAAAAGATCATCAGTGAACTTTGATGCCGATCGAACTTCAACATTAAATGCGTCGGTATATACTAGTGCCTTGCTGAACCCGGACTTGAGAATCTGTAAGACCCTATGCATTAACTTCGGCCGCGCTTAATGTTGGAGGTCAGAGGCATTTTGGCATGTAAGCACGAACGTTTCCTGTAGATACATCGCAGTAGAGTGATCTGTGGTCGTCAAATCGGACTCTCTGAAACTGTAAAGATGTAGTTCATTGTTAGAACCGTGCTAAATCCGGATCCGATGCTTGTTCTGCTTTAATTTCTTGCATACTGATTGCTGTTGGCATTGCAATTGAGCACAATCTTGAAAAGGCGTCTGCGACTGTATTTTCAGATCCTTTTACGTGTAGCATAGTCGTAGAGAATTGTGAAAAGTAACTCATATGTCGTATTTGTCGGGGAGATGCTTTCTTTGGTCGCTGTTGAAACGCAAACACAAGCGGTTTGTGATAAGTTTTGAAGACGAAAATCCATCCGTCGACGAGGTGTTTGAAGTATCTTATTTACTCGAATATGGCAAGAAGTTCTCTGTCATACGTAGAGTAATATTTATCTGTGCGCTGTTCCAATACAGCTCCGATCGCCAAGTCTGAAGCGTAACAAACCAGCTGTAGTTCAGAATTTAGGGCAAGAAAAGATAGAAGTGCAGCTTTTGCTACGCTTTGCTTCTAGGCCTCGAATCCTTAAACAAGCTCTGGAGTCCACTCAATTTTGCGTTGGTCGTTCTTTTCAACATCTTTCAGCACATCTGACAGAGGTGTTTGTATGTGTGATGATCGAGCTAGGCATCTGCGATAGTAGTTTATGCCGCCCAAAAACCGACCAAGTTGACTGACAGTATCAGCACGGTCGTAGTTTAGTATGGCATTTATGCGTTCCAAGGATGGTTTAATTCCGAACTCGTTAATTGTGTAGCTGAGGAAAGTTACTTGAGACTGTCCTAGCTGACATTTATTCAGGTTGATGCTTAGTTCATGATGCTACAGGACCTTCAAAACAGCCCGAAGATGTTTTTCGTGCTCGATGACAGTGCTAGACATTATTAGTATGTCGTCGATGTAGCAATAAACGAAGTCCATGCCTCGAAATATGTTGTCCATGAATTGCTAAAATGTTTGAGTCGCATTTTTTAATCCAAACGGCATGTATTGGAAAGGAAAGGTGTGCATACGGCTGTTTTTTTTAATGTTGCTGTCTGCCATGGGAATTTGGTAGTAGGCTTTTACCAAATCTAGCGTTAAAACAATTTTTTCCTTGCAGTTGCTCGGTGAAATCGTGAATGTGAGTGATGGGATAGCAATCTGGTTAATCTCCGCATGCGCGCCAGCTCCCGTCTTTTTTGGTCACCATGTGGAGTGGGCTAGACCAAGGCCTTTTCAAGGGCTGGAATCAATCGGGAATTTTATCTCCTTCTTGGCGGTGGCAAGTTTATCACCGGATAAGCACCGTGGTCGATCGTCAACTAGTAGTCCTTGCGTTTCGATAAAGTGGCGTACGTCGTGTTGCTTGGTTGATTTATTAGACGGCATTGTTACATCAAGAAATTCGTGAAGGAGCTCTCGGAACTTTGATATAACCTGCACAGTGGAAACGGATATTTGTTTCGCCTGTGCGAAAGGCAGATATAGAGAGGCCGGTGATCGAGTTGATTAATCGCTGGGTCTTGAGATCAATGAGAAGCTGAACTCTGACAAGAAATCAGCACCAATGATAGCTGTATAGACGTCCGCAATGATGAATGGCCAGGTAAAGTTTCGACGGAGATCAAGGTTCAGCTAAGTGACGTACTTTTCATAGGTGTGAATGATCGACTGGTTCGCTGCATACAATGTGAGATCGCTTAGTGTGGTTCTCTGTTTAAGCAGAGTACGTGGTATGACAGAAACCACGGATCCTGAATCAATGAGGAAACGAATGTGAGATGTGCGATCGGTGACGTGGAGTCGCTGCTCCTGTGTGACAACTGTCAGAGCTTTGGTCTTGCTGGTGATGATATGGCTGTCGCTGACCACCGTGTCGGGCTACAGCTCATTTAGTTTGACGAGTGAGAGCGAGAGCATGGTGGACGGCACTTCCGTGCCTTGTCACCAACGCATTCGTGGTAGAAACACAGATTGTTCTGGGATCCCGAATTTTGCTGATTGTAATTTCTAGTTGGGCTTGGGCCGCGTGATGAACTGCGTGAACGTCCGTTGCACTGAAGGCGCTTAACGTCCTTCTGCAATGTGTCAAATTTTTCTGACAGCAAACGTATAGTTTCGGAGAGATCTTTCCTTGGGCTTGTCGTAGAAGCGGCGCAAACCGATGGGTTTGTGGACGGCGTCGGATCAGTGCCGATCTTGTCCGCGATTTTGCCTAGCTTGTCCAAATTGGTTTCTTCACAGACTGTGAGAGGTGAACGATTCGTACCAGGTCTTCCACAACCAAAACAACGTTCTCCTCCAGGTGAAGAAAGACCAGGTCGAACTTGCCGGTGTCGTCGTCGATCTGGTGTAATCAAAAGCTTTATTGAATATAGAAATTTAAAGATATACATGGGCCAGTTGTCCGTTTTTGATAGCACCATGATCGACCAACTGTTCCTGCAGAAGCGTCGTCACTTGACCGTTACCTTCTGGCTTAGGTGGCGTTGCCAGATATCTGCGCAGAGAAGATATCTGATGATAAGCCGATCAACCGGCAACCGGCAACTAATCGAGGACTGCTGCGAGAGATGCCCGACAGTTACCATTTCCAGAAATTACATAATTCTGACCATCGGCCAACCGGCCACTGATTAAAGACTGCTGCGAGGGACACTCTGGCAGTTACCCCAATACAAAAACTTAATATATATGTGTTTCTTGAAGTGATATAATGTGTGGAGAATGTTTTTTTATAATTAGTATGAGTTCATTGTAATTTTTTTGTATATCCCTTAATATTCCCTTGTATTATTTTTAATGACATTTACATTAGAGATTTGCTTGATTTATATTATTTGCGTTGCAACTGTTGAGTTTTCTGTCCTTTGCTTTGAGTGTTTTTAGAGAGTGTGGATTTATCTTTCGTCAGGTTTTTGTGTGTGCGGTAGAGGGCTAATGTTATGGGTTTTTCGGAGTCATGGTTTGTGTCGGAGTGCATTTCTTCATCGGATAGATCATAGAATGAGGTAGGTCATTTCGTAAGCGTGATTGATCTGTGAAATTTTTCAGTTTTCTGTATTTTTTCTAATCTGTATTCGTCAAATTAATTTATAAGGTTCTCTAGTGATCTTTTGGTTTGTTATGGGTTTGTTTTTCTTTTTGGGCATTTTCTGTCTGTGGAAATATGATTATTTTTGCAGCTTATGAATTTGTTTCTCTTTTGCAGAAAGATTTGGGGTGTCCGAAACGGAGACATTTTTGCATTGTAGTGGGCGTGGTATCTATGGGCGTGTAAATACTACCTCATTTCTGAACTGGATCTCATTGTATTTGTTAAACCGAACCTATCATGTTAAAGTCAATGAAGCTCCTTCCAGCTCATATGAAGCCACTTTCGGACTTCCTCAAGGTAGTTCTCTTGGCCCCTTGCCTTTTATTATATTCATTAATTGTTCAGGCCAAGGAGCACACAGTATCTCTTGTTCTCTCGGGTTCGTATGTTAACATTGACTGTTAACGTACTTGCTTCGCTCTAGAGCAGTGGTCAGCACCACTACAGTCACATGCCAACATTTCATTTGTATGAGTGAAAATTCAACAATCTATGGCTAGATATGAGAAAAATAGAGCTACAATGTTCTGTTATATGTCAAAAATATAGCTATAAACTAAAAGCTAGCTGTTTAACGCTAAAAGGCTAAATCTAGCCACACAATTACTATTTGACTGCACTGATTCTGCTGTTTTTTGTGCTTACTGTGCATGAGCGGCAGCGACGTCGACTAAGAAAATCCTATCCCGCGGGATAGGGCCGTGCCGACCGCTGCTCTAGAGCAGTGATGTCCACACAAATACAATGACATGTTACTTGCATTTGTGTCCGTAACAGAAAAGACGCTTGCCGATGCCACACGACCGTTTACACTGTCTGTGTCGCGGCAGAGAACTGGCAGAATAACTCCCAGACTCGCGAGTCGGGCGCGTGGACAACACTGCTCTAGAGCAGTGGTCCGCACCACTACAGTCACATGCAAACATTGCATTAGTATGAGTGCAAAATGAACTATCTATGGCTAGATATGAGAAAAAGATAGCTAAAATGTTCTGTAATATGGCAAAAAAAATAGCTCTAACTTAAAACTAGCTATTTAACTCTAAAAAGGCTTAATCTAGCCACACATTTGACTGCACTGATTCTTCTGTTCTCTTTGTGCATACTGTGCATGAGAGGCAACGACGTCGACTGAGAAATTTCCTATCCCGCGGAATAGGGCCGTGCCGATCACTGCTCTAGAGCCACTTATGATAAGTTCCTAGTTTTAATATACTCTGTGAAGTCGAATAAAGCACAAGCCCGCCGCGGCCAGTACATAAATTCCCATACAACTCGCACCAACTTTTATTCCTTCTCCGTGGGATAAATTCGGTCGATTCGTCGACAGAATCCTTTCTTGGAGGATTTGACCACCCTACTACACAAACATTGGTCCATTCAGAGTCGGATTTCTTCGGAATTGTTCATAATCTTCACCAGCAGCTTCGCTGACTAAAGATACTAAAGGACAAAATTTACATTTGCTAATTTCCGGTCTGCAGTGAGGTGTTCGAAAACCCAATTTCGCTCAACCTGCTGTGAGATTTCCTGTCGTATCCAAATCCGATCTTTCAGATAAACGGCAAGTAGAAAATATATCCAAGTTCAACTCCATATTTTACCCGGTACCCATAGGGTACAAGGGTATTATAAGTTAGTGCCAACCGAGAATGTATGTAACAGGCAGAAGGAGAAATCTCCGACCCTATAAAATATATATATTCTTGATCAGCGTCACCAGCCGAGTCGATTTAGAGATGCCCGTCTGTCCGTGTGAAACAACAGATCTCAGAGACTATAAGAGCTAGAGTTACCAAATTTGGTGACAACATTGGAATCTGTTGCACGCAGATCAAGTTTGTTTTAAAATTTGGCCACGCCCACTTCCGCCCTCAAAATTATAAAAACGTAAAATAAGCTATGCTACTTATTTTCGGGATAAAGTTAATAAATACAATAAATGGATAGGTTTAAGCGGACGTTTTCTGAAAATTATGAGAGATAAACATGAGAGATATTAGCAATAAGGTTAGAATTTTAAAACAACCCCTGAGACGCTGCTACTGCAAGTTGCGCAGCCTGTAACCGTCTAGGTCGTAGGTTCGAGCCCCGACCGCGCCAATACTTTTTTCTGTTTTTTTGCATTTTTCCTTTTTCCTTTGTTATTATACCCGGAGAAGAACTAGAAAAAATTTTAGAATAAATATACAAAAAGAAAATATTTTGGTTTTTGTGGGATTGAGCTCAGGCCAATTTTGCAAAACGTAAATGCATCGGCTGCTTAGACAACTGGGCCACTACCTATATTTCATATGAAGCGCCATTTTCATACTAAGTATGCTTTAACAACTGTTAACCTAATTTTGGCAGAACTGAAATAAAATTGCCATCGATTGTTAACATCTAAGACCTTCTACATTTTTTTAATGAAAAGATGCTTTTTATTGTAATAAAAAAGTGTGTGTGAAAGAGAAAAGAGATCGACTGTTAATAACAAAATTCACTTTTATAGCCCAACTTTGCCGAACTGATATAAAATGTATTATTTAAATAAAGAGGAGAAAAAATGAATAAGAATCGGAAATAAAAATGCAACAATTTTTATTGGCATGAGCGGGACTAGAAGTCAGAACTTTCTTGCATAGAAAATGAATGCCCATCGCTTAGACGCCTTGGCTATGCTCCATCTTCAGGAATGGACAGCGATTGTTACTTCTAATAGCCTTCACACTTTTTCAATCATAAGGCGGTTTGTTTATTGTAATAGAGATCTACAAAACAAGTATGTGTGAAATAGAGAAAAGATCGACTGCTGACCAAAAAAATTTCGCCACAGAAAAGAACGAGCGTGACCAAGAAATGATAAAAAATAACAACATTTACTTTTATAACCCTACTTTGCCGAAAAAATGAATAGGAATCTGAAATAAAAATGTAAATAAATTCTTTTGCATGGGCGGGTTTAGAACTCAGAACTATCTTGCATAAAAAACGCTTGCCCACCTTTTAGCGATAGCGATTTTTACTTCTAATAGCTTCCACACTTTTCAATAAGATGGCGATTTGTTTCTTGTAATAGAATGTAATTGTAATAAATGAATAATTTATTTGCAATGGGCTCCCTGGGTCCCGATATAATATATGACAAATAATTTATTTAGTCAGGAGCTAATTCGAGCGGCGACTTAATTTTTAATTAAGAAGTATTTAAACCGTGAAACGTTTGGGTACCGGGTATCTCACAGTCAAGCACTCTCGACTGTAGCTTTCTCACTTGTTTTCTTGTGTGCCGCCATATTAATCGGTCCTCCCGTTTTGCACTTCAATGTACCGACCGAAGCCCAGGCCGTACATCAGTTCGCCTATGCAATTACAAATACATACATGCATACAAAATGTACAGTGGTTCCCAAATTCCGCACTTCGTTACCTACATACATTCATTACCTTCATACATTGTCTGTGCAATCTTATCGTTCATAAATATACATACGCGCGACCGCAGTGAATCTCATATTATTACATATCGATTTCATATCACAAACAGCGTTCATATGCGCATACATTTCAATAATTCCATTACCCAATAAATAAAAACAAGATCCACAGTCTTATTGTTCAAGCATTTTATTGAAAACTTCAACTTTTACATACATATATATTTGCCCAATTAAATGCAACAGCTGATGACATACAAATGTAGGAACATTGCCGGACAGGTAATTCAGCAGCGGCACAACCTAGAGCTGTTGCTGAGTAATTTCCGATGGGAGTTCTAACGGAACAAAGTCCAGAAAAAGCACACAGAGGTAGGGGAAATAAAAACTCCCCCCTCTGGCCACCAACATTAAGCGCGGTCGAAGTTAATGCATAGGGTCTTACAGATTCTCAAGTCCGGGTTCAGCAAGGCACTAGTATATAATGACGCATTTAATGTTAAAGTTCGATCGGCATCAAAGTTCACTGACGATCTCCCTAGTGAGAGTGAAACAGGCTGTATGAACAAACCTGCTGCATTTGTCTTCTGACAAAAACGATCTGTGCATCTGTCAACTAATGGTCAACAAATCAGATTTCTCTATATGAAGATCATGTTGACTATAGACCTCGAGTTGGCGCAAATTACGAATAATAAAAATACAGGTCACGAAAAATCTGAATAAAGTATTCAAGAATATCTACGTGAGAACCAAATTGAAATTCATTATACCACTCCATACAATAAAAAACCCGGGATTTCGGATATAGAAGGGCTTCGCCTTACTTCTTTAATTCTGACAACAATAACATAGATAATATCCGAGAAAAAGTTTTAAAAGCTTTTATATGTTACATAACACGATACACAGTGCCATCAAAGCTAGTCCGATTGACCGCTTAAATAATTTACTTTTTACTAGAGATATAAAAGAGTTAACTAAGAAGCTGGCTAACAATAAAAGCATATATAATTCAAACCAGACCAACTAGAATAACACCAATTTCAATAACGAATTTGTAAAATATAATGACGTTGGTAAATGAAAACCCAAATATAAACAAATCAACCATTATAGACAAGACGGAAACTATCTCGTATCTAATGGCATCTTAAATCAAAAAATCTACAAAGTAAAGAGAATACATAAATGTCAAAATTAGATATGCAAGCCCTTTTGTATTTACTTATAAGTTATTTAAGAACATATATTCCTAAAACTTGCGCTGGGGATGTCATATATACATACATTAATTATTAAAAATTATAACTCTTATGTATAAATGTACGTAAATAGAGCTTTCTTATTAAATTATCGTAAGCTTTCCGATCTATGGTTAGCTTTCCTAGATCTGCAAGCAGTCTTAAACGGATCACGACTCAAGAAAGACAAACTGTCCTATTGTATAATTAGAAGATTTCACATCAATAAAGAAAAATTAAATAAAAGTTCGATAAGGAAAGTTATCACAAAAGGCAATACCATCTCAATATACATTGAAGTTTTAGAATTGGCATTTGACTTTGAGGACCCTTTTTAAATATTAAATATTAATTCTCTAAACCATAGTTTGCGTTCAACGAAATAATATAACGTAACTAAGCTAGGCTGCGCTAATTATAGGATAATATATAATTACGAGATTTCACATCAATAAAGAAAAATTAAATAAAAGTTCGATAAACATAGTTATTCCTACAGGCAATAATATCTCAATATACATTGTAGTTTTAGAATTGGCATTCGACTTTGAGGACCCTTTTTAAATATTAAATATTAATTCTCTAAACCATAGTTCGCGTTAAACGAAATAATATAACGTAACTAAGCTAAGCTGCGCTTAGCTCGGCTCGAAGCATGTATTAGAGGGGGCGGATCTTCAGATAAAGTGCCGGCTTCGTTGTAGGTGGCTGCGTCGGCTTCGGTTGGAATTGGTGGCTGCGGAACAAATATCCCCGATGCAAGCAGAAGTAGAAGACGGTGACGGCGTTGGCTTCACAATATATATGTTTATTCACTTCAGTCGTATTCTTAAGACTAATTTCATAAAAGGAAAGAATGCAGCTTCAGCCGGTGGAGAGGCGCCCTTTCCCGGCTGGAATGGAGGGAACGGGAAAACGCCCGAAGAGAGGGAGAGCGGGCGAGCGCGAGAGCGAGGGCGCTCGCTCCCACTGCCTCTGGCGCGAACATTCTCCCCCCCTCCCCCCCCCCCCCCTCTTGCGCAAGCAACGACAGGATCTGCTGCGTCACGCCTCCTGATTTGCGGCGGAAACGGTCAATCCGAACACAGTGTTCTGCGCAATCGGCAACCCATCTTTCAGTTTTAGGAACCCCGCTTGCATAATCTTGAACACGATGTCAGATCCCAACACGAGGGAGATGGTTGCCTCGTCAGCGAGGCGGATATCCTCGAATTTCGCCCTCACGGCGTCGCTCAGAGTCCGCGTAGGAGTTTGAATCCGTTGGCTTGAATTGATCTTTAGGACGACCCCGAGGTGAAAGTCTCCTGTTCGAGACCGGATCGTCGCCGAGCAAAACTCTTCGCCTCCCACTTTGCTAATGGGCAGCCGGAAAGCGGATGCCAAAGAGCGATCGATGCTGCTCACCGCCATGCAAATGAAATACTTTAGTATTCGGTGAACTAAAAATATATATTCTTTATTTTATTTAAACTTGGTGTTAAACCTTTTTATATCAACCTAATATATTTTACAAGACACTTATCTTTATTCAACCGATTGCGGCTTTTGTCAAAAACAGACTGCCAGCTTAATTCTAGGATCTCTGCCATTGAACCTCGGCCAGAAGCTTTTCCTTTGTCAACTTTTAGAACTTTCAATTTTGTTTAGAATAAAAGCTTAGGATGAAACTCTTGCATCAGATTGTGAAATTTGAATTATGCTGATCGATGCAATTTAGCGGGTCGACGAAATTTGGACTTGGAACGCAATAGGTTGAACGGAAGCTTATGTTTACTTTAAGATTGGTTTATTTATCTTAGCGGACCACCTAAGTGCGACTCTCTGAATTGGAGACAAAGGCAACGACGAAATTGAAATTAACGGCGAAGGCAATTCGCTGTGATTGGATTTTAGAAAATTGTTTATTATTTTCATGACTTGCCCTTATTCACGGATTGGATAACTTGCATGGGTCGATCATCGCCCCGGTCTCGAAGGTGTTGGACCCCGCCTCAAGCAACTTCTATTTTTATGATATGTAATTAGTTCTAATTTTGCGACCAGCCGATGAAGGCATAATAAAGCAGAAAAATTCCTACTACTACCCAACAACTCCATATTAATTTTTTCTACGTGGGATTTTGTGAAATCAACCTCGATCAGAAGATTCCAGGTTCGTCTCCTGGCAGGATCGCCACATGTATTGGAGGGGGCGGATCTTCAGATAAAGTGCCGGCTTCGTTGTAGGGGGCTGCGTCGGCTTCGGTTGGAATTGGTGGCTGCGGAACAAATATCCCCGATGCAAGCAGAAGTAGAAGTCGGTGGCGGCGTTGGCTTCACAATATATATGTTTATTCACTTCAGTCGTATTCTTAAGACTAATTTCATAAAAGGAGACCGGGAGACGGACATGGCAGATGGGGGCGGAGGCCGTCTCGACGCTTGGCGACGGATGCGTGAGGGGCGAGGCGGAGATGGAGCTGGTTGGGCGGTGGGCCGTGGCGATTGCTCCTCGTGCATGTGTAGCAGTGTGTGGTGGTCTCATCTGCATTTCTTGCAGCCGTCCTCGCTGCGGCAGGTTCCTCCTTATTAATAAGCACTGCTCGAAGGCGCTTTTCAGCGCTCAGCTTTTGGAACCTCTAGCACTTCCGAAGAGGATGGATTCCACGGCAGACTCGGCATCGGTGGGATTGAATACCTCTAGTACGGCTGCTCTCCAAGGATTGGGCGGAACGAGGAAGAGGAGCCATGTCGGGAAACTTGTTCTGCGATAAAACAAAGGACAAGAAAGAAATACTTATTTTAGTATGGGTGGACTGCACTTTGGACATTGAAACGCGAGGGACTCTAATCCCTAGGAACGGAGGATTCTTGGTTCTCCGCAGGGAGAAGGATAACTTTATGGACTGGGCGCTTTATTGTCCCCCGAGCTGTGCCGATCTCAACGACTCGAATACGGTCATCGGCTGCTGGAAAGACAGACACAATTCTGCCGAGCTGCCATTCGTTCGATGGAAGATTGTCTTTTTTGTTGACTATCAAGTCGTCAATTTGGAGGTTCTTGGTGGAAATTGCCATTTATTGCGTTTGTGGAGTTCTTTTAGATACTCCTCTTTCCACCGAGCACTAAACTGCTGATTTTGGGCCTTTAGGTGTTGCCATCGATTTATTATCGACTTGGCGTTGCCCTTTATCTCGGGCTCAGCCGTGGACAGCAACGGCCCTCCAACAAGGAAATGAGCTGGTGTGAGGGCCAGCAAATCTGAGGGATCTTCAGACATCGGGGAGAGGGGTCTAGAATTGAGGCAAGCCTCGATCTTCGCGAGAAGTGTCGCAAGTTCCTCAAACGTATACTTGCGGGTAGCAGTGGCTTTATAAAAAAGGGTTTTGAAGCTTTTTACCCCCGCTTCCCATATACCCCCATATGGGATAAACCGCCATACGAGCTCCTGATGGCTGTATGCATCAGTCACGGGCTCCTTGATGGCTTGTAGGAAGTCCCGAGAAAGCAGAGTTGCTGCACCCACAAAGGTTTTGCCATTATCCAAATGGACCCGCTGAGGACACCCGCGCCTAGCTACAAAACGAGCAAAGGCAGCGAGGAATGTCTCGGTTGTGAGATCGGAGGTGGGTTCCAAATGGATAGCCTTCGTAGAGAAACACACAAACATATCCCTTCGTAATAAGGCACGCTCTCCCTGTATAATTCTTGATCTCGAAAGGGCCGGCATAATCTATGCCAGTGTAATGAGAAGGAGAAGGATACTCTGTCTGTTGGAAAATCGCCCATCAGCTGTATTTGCAGTCGCTTTTTGTAAATCGTGCAAATCTTACACGAATTCTCCACAGCCTTCACCAGATTTTTGATTTTGGGAATCCAATACCTCGATCGGATCAGGCGTACCATTAATTGGCTACCGCCGTAAAGAGTAATCTGGCGAGCAAATTGAATGAGAAGGCGAGACAGTCTTCAAGTGTAGGGGAGTATTATTGGATGGCGTTCATCATATTGCAAACCTCTGCAGGCGCTGAGGCGACCACATGCTCTTAAAAAGCCGTGTTGGTCGATGAAAGTGAACATATTCGCGATCGGACTCGACACTGGAAGGGGCTTTTTCTCTTCTAGATGCTTCTGCTCCTGGTCGTATGCTCTGCGCTGAGCAATGAAGATCAGAGCTCTCTCTGCCTCTCGAATTTCATCCTTAGTGGGCAGCGGTTCAGGAATCGGAAAACATACGCCAGGACCCGCAGTGCTTTATCTAGCTTGGAAAAACGGTCTAGAAAATCGTCAGAGGGCGTTTGACTAAAATGAACTTTTACTGTTCGCTGCTCTAGGTCGGTTGTTGGATGAGCGTCGCTTTGCGCTGGCCATAAATCTCTTTGTCTTTGTAGCCACTCTGGTCCTTGCAACCAAAGTTGACTGCCAGCGGAACTATGTTCGGAACGAACGTGTGCCCAATTGTCGACAGATGTTACCAGAGTTATCTTGGCCACTCTGTGGGCCACAAACGTGGTCCAGTGGCAAGCTGGCTTCTTTAGCCAAGCCAGAACAATCGTAGAATCGGTTCAGCAGTAAATTTTGGAACTGGCTGTCGGCATACTTGGAAGTATTGCTGTCACCATTTCGGTAGCAGCACGGCACCGCAGAGCCTTGGAAGTGAAACGGTTTTGACCGGAGCGACTCGGGTCTTAACTGTGAGGAGAGACGTCAAGATATTGGAACCGATCTCCACTCGTACGTAAATAGCCGCTCCATTTGCTTTTTGAGACGCATCGCAAAACCCGTGGTGTTCGACCTTGACCTCTGGTTGATACCCGACCCATCGAGGAACACGGATCTTGTTGAGGTCGGTATATTCTTGAAGAAAAGTTCGCCACTTTTGACTCATTTCGCTGGGAATACTTTCATCCCAGCCCAACTCTTGTAACCAAATCTCCTGCATAAAGATTTTGGAACGTATGATAAATGGCGCAAGCCATCCGGCAGGATCGAACAATTTGGCGATTTGGGACAGAACTTCGCGTTTTGTATAAGAAGGTTCGAGTCCTATCTCTGGCGGGACAAAATAGAATTCGTCGGAGATAGCCTTCTCTCGAATACCGAGCGTTTTCGCCGTGCTTTCGGCATCGATGTCGAGAAACTCGCTGTGCAGGAGGTTCTCAGCAGGAATGTCCTTTAGGATGCTCTTTTGGTTGGCAGTCCACTTCCTCAGTGGGAAACCAGCGGAGCCTAGAGCTGCCTGCAGCTCTTGGATGGACAATTGAGCTTCTTCTAGTGAGTTGGCACCTGCCAGAACGTCATCGACGTACATATCATGTCTAATGATCTGGCTGGCTTTTGGAAATCGCCCTTGTACGTCATCTGCCAGCTATTTCAGGACTCGAATAGCGAGGAAAGGCGCGCAATTGACCCCGAAGGTAACTGTTTGTAGATCGAAATCTCGGATCTCACCGTCTTTGTTTCGGAACAGAATTCTCTGAAAGGGCGTATGCTTTGGATCGACCCATATCTGGCGATACATTTTGGTAATGTCCGCACTTTGAAAATTCCGCCACTTCAGGATCTGTATCGTCAGATTGGATTGTATGCATGAAGTATGCAGTGTATGCATGAAGTATATCGTTTAAGCTGGTCCCATTTGCCGAAGGGCTTGAAGCTTTGAATACAACGCGAAGCTTCGTGGTGGTGCTTTCGGGCTTAATTACCGCATGGTGTGGAAGATAATAGGTAGGAAAACTTTGAGTCGAAGGAACTTCTTTCATATGACCCAGATCCAGATACTCGTGAATCACGCTGTCATATTGCTCTCTTAGGGGAAAGTCTCTTTATAAACGATTCTCGTTTCTAAGAAACTGAGCCAACGCAATGGATCTCGAATATCCTAGATCGGATCCGGAATTTTCAGGGTCAGAGAAAGGAAGCGTCAAAACGTACCTCCCACTTGCGTCTTTTTTAGTCGTTTGAAGAAAGTTCCTTTCGCAATAAGAATCCGACTCTTTTACCATCTATACTGGTAGATCCTCCACCTCCCACAACTTGCTGAGAAGCGTGTCCAGCGAATCGTTACCTATTTGGTGAACCTGAGTCGTAAAGGATGCGACTTTATTGGATTTAACATGGGAAATTGGTCCCGTCAGCACCCACCCAAAAATGGTTTCTTGGCCAAGGAGTGAGCCGCAAATACTCCTTCGAGTGCCACTCAACATAACCGACGGTAAAATGTCGGCTCCGATCAGGATGTCGATTTGCGAGCTCTCAAAGAAGGTGGGGCCTGCCCATTGGAGAGCGGGAAGGTATTTCAAAGAATTCCGGGAAATTGGATGTGAGGGCAATTTGCAGGAGAATTCCGGAAGGACGTAGGCTGCGGTGTCTAGCTGTAGACCCGGCTTGTTGGGGGAATGAATCGTAAAATGGCATAGCCTGGTAGACTTTGCCGAAACCGATTGGTTCAGCCCGGAGACTTGAGTCTGGATGTTGCGGAAAGGCAGCTTAATTAAATTGAAAAGGCGTTCGGAAATGAATGTCGCCTCGGATCCCGAGTCGATTAAAGCTCGTGCTCGATAATTCGCGCCCAAATGACACACATCACGGCTATAGTGCCCGATGCGAAGTAGTTTTGCACCGTTGAAGTGCTCGCGGATGCATTATGGCTTGAGGGTCTCGAGGGTGGTTGTGTGGAGGGTTGAGGCTCTAGCATTTTCGGAACTCGCGCTGCCGCGATGCAGCAGCATATGATGTCTCCCCTTACAGGTAAAATATCTGTGTGTTATGGTGCAGTCACGTAGCTGGTGGCCTCTCGCAAAGCAGTTTAGACATAGCCTTTGTCTCGAAGGACTGAAGTTTTTTCGGGACCGATGGACTTGGCTTCATGTCCTCGGTGGCCTCTAATGTCCGATATCTTTCATTTAGGAACGTGTTCATTTCTTCCCACGGAGAAATTTCGACGAGAAATTTGGAAGATAAGGATTGTTCCCATAGAGAAAGGGTCACTTTAGGCAGTTTACTGGCGCACAGGAATACCAGCAAACAATCCCAGTTTTCCTGGAAATCTGGGAATGTGCTAGTGCTGTCAAACACCCTTGAATCGTGGTTTGAAGTTTTTTTAACGCAAGACCGAGATTCGTGGGATATAGAACTCAAGTTAAACAAGAGCTTGAGTTGGCTGTTGACTAGAAGACGCTTATTTTGGAAACGGTCTTGAAGTGCTTCCCAAGCCGCAGAGAACCCGTCATTGGTGAGAGTGGATTTGGTTACAATCGCCTTGGCCTCGCCACTTGTTTTGGTGATGAGGTGAAACAACTTCTCGAACGGTGTCAGCCTAGGGTTATTGACGTATACTGCAGTAAATAGATACCTGAAAGTTGGCCATCGAAGATAATCCCCGTTGAAAACTTCCGTATTGCAGGGAGGTAACCGGCAACCGGACGAAATTAGCGGCTGGGATGAAACTTGCACGGCTTGAGGCGTCGCTCTGTCGATGTTTTCGCCAATAAGTGCTGCACATGACTCGTATACTGAATAGCAGTAGTCATATTTTGATTGCAGCAGCGGCAATGTACTGAGGGATCCTTCTTGGGCAATTAGATTAGAGCACGTTTCATACTCCTTTTCTACTTTGTCCCATAAGGCTCGCACTTGTTGAAGACGGACTTGCAGCGTATGTAGAGACGGAGGAGCTTGTTCGGGAGTATTTATCTTTGCTTCAAAGAGACTAACGCGATCGCTAACTGCAATGAATTTGTGCAACGCTGCGGTTGCGGCGGCTGGCTGGTCTGAGGATGCCATTTTCTTGCTGATAGCGCGAGTTACCCTTAGGAATTCGGTTCCGGAAGCAGATGGATTTTCTGACTTGACTGCAAGTGAAGACTCGCTAGAAGATTTCGTCAACGGTTTGGAAATAACAATTTTAGGAGTTTTCTTCGAACTTGTCGTTGGAAGATTCTTTCCTTTAGGAGTGGATACCGCTCTGTTTGGTGGACTTGAGGCCTTAGGTGCTGGCTTAGCGCGAGCGGGAAGCGGAGAGGACGGGCTGGTTTTTTGTTCTTTTCCTGGGATAGATGTCGGTTTCTTATCACCCTCACTGGGCATACTCAGCTATACCTTACAAATAGGAAGGCCTGCACGCCGCAAAAAGTGGAAGAAAGTGGAAGAAAAGCTCAAAAAAAAAAACCAAAATGTCGCTGCTCGATGGGAGAAAACACCCCCAGTCCGAATTTGAATCGATGAATCAATAGAAATCGAACAGCAGACACGACCAAACTGCAACTTGTGTGAAAAAATTACAGAAATAGCGGAATTCGCACAAGATAGCTAGAAAATAGCTAAATGCTAGCCAAAAAATGGCTAAAACTAGCTACGGAAATTGGCGGAAATTATAAGACACTTGTTCGAAACTGGTTCAGGAATACGACAACAAAAATCTTAGAAACGGTGCGAGAAACACAAAAAAGACAAAAAAACACGCCGAAAAATTCAGGAATGCGACAACCTAGAAGGCTGGTGGAACAAAAAGAAACCCGAAAATAACAAGCCAGCAAAGAAAAAAAAAATAGCCGAAAATTAGCTTGGAAAAAATCACTAAGAGTTTGGCGAAATTAGCTGACTCTTTATAAAAATTCTTTGGCTTACTTTATTTTAATTTAGAAACACCACGAAAATAGAAAAAAAAAACACTTACATGGAACAGAGAAACAAAAAAAAGAAACCCGCCAAGAAAGCTGAAAAAACACTAGAAAATAGCTAAGGCGTATGGCGATAATTAGTTGCCAATAATCAAAATTTATTCTGCCAGTTTAAAAATTTGTTCTCTGAATTAATTTTTCCTAAAATCGTTAGTGGAGAATTTTTTTGTGTCGGCACTGTGTTCTTGAGTTTAATTTCGGACAATGGATATGTGCGGGTGTGTGTGCACCGGCCCTGTGCAATCACTGCAGCTAGCGGAGGGAACAAAGAGGAATCGACGCTAGACGCCGGCTTTGCCGCTTCGGACTTATATGTATGTTTGCATGTTTGGAATGCAAATATGTAAATGCCTTTAAGTTTTTATGTACGCATGTAGCTTCGTGCAGAATAGCGCAAAGTTTGTTGAGTAATTAAAAAAAATAAAATTATAAAAAAAATTAATTGCGGGTGTATGTTTTATTTATTTGCTGGAAGTTGGAGCTCAATTGATTTTAAATATGTATTTATTAGGAATCAATTTGGTATTTTCGTATATTTGTGTATTTTCGTTTTCTCTTTCAAAGTGAACGGTCGTGTTTTTGTTTTGCCCTTCGTATTTGTGTATAATCTTTGCTTTAAACCACCGGGGTTTATTTAAAACTTCTATCTTGTGTCAATAATAATTCACTTCGCGTGTGCATGCAGCTGTTTTTGTGTATTAATAACAATATTAATTGCAAATTAGTTTTGTTTTTTATGTACGCATGTAGCTTTGTGTATTAATAACAATATTAATTGCAAATTAGTTTTGTGCAGCGATTTGCTTATCTGCATTTTTGCATTCCTCTTTGTGCTTTATCCGTTACGCCAAAATTACAGCTCGCTGGCTTAACCTCCCTAACTCTCGCTCTCTTGCTCTCTCATAGTGCACGTAACTACTCTTATTTACTCTTAACTTCTGGTACAGTGGTAAGTCACTATAATGTCTTCTAGTGTTGTCTGTGTAATTAAAACCTGCAAGAAAGCAATTTCTGCAGAGGACCATAGTATTAGCTGCTGGCTGTGTGACAATATCGTGCACGCCAAGTGCATTGGATGCACAGGCCGGCTGTCTGATAATTTTACCAAAAATATTGGATTGCGCTACTGCTGTGAGGCTTGTCGCGATGTTGAAAGGGAAATGATGTCATTTATGCGGCAAACCAAAAATGGTTTTAAGGAGCTTCTTGTTAGTTTTCGTAAAACTAATGAGGTGCTCCTGGCGCTGGACTCACAGTTTAATGGCCTTAAGCTATTAAGTGAGTCCCCTAAGCGCAAAAAAACCACGGTTGGCACACCGCATTTGGGCGGATCCCAACAACTCTCTACGAGTTCTCAACAGCTGACTCCCTTGGCACAGCCCCCGACTCCCATATATCTAACTCCAATGATATTAAGATCGGGGCGAGAAAAGATTCGGCCACCGAATGTGCCGCGGGAGGGGTAGCGCCTCCACTTATATCCGTGGTGTCCGCTGAGGGGTGACAATCAATGACCTCACAGAACCCCACCCAGAAAACTCTCCAGGGTATTAGGCCTGGAATACCGGCCCATATTGGTACGACAAATGTAGTACCGAAAGCCAAAATAGCAATTCCACCAACGAAACAGATATTTGTTTTGCGGCTTTCCCCTAATTAAACATCTGAGGATGTTAGTACCTATATCCTAGGTCGCACTAAAGCCGAATAATCCAAGAAAAAGTAGTTGAAAAATTCAAAATTTCTTATGCTAGGGATATTTCATGTTTAAAAATAAATGTTCCTGACGAACATTTTAACACAATATGCCCTGCTGCCTTTTGGCCTAAGTATGTTGTTGTTAAGGAGTACGAAGCTAAGAAAAAGAAAAAACGGCCTGTAGGGGTTAGTTTACCCAGGCCGGACAAAACCGCTGTGCCATCTACGTCGTCCGCTTCAAAAAACTAACCAATTCTCTCCTTTTTTCCTATCAGAATGCAAGAGGCTTACGTAGTAAGCTTCCCAAATTTTATTCTGATAGTCTTTCATTTGCATCCCAGGTGATTGTGCTCACAGAAACCTGGTTAAAGCCGAAGATTCTAAGCTCCGAATCTAGCCTGTTTACAACGTACAGGCTAGATCGGCCTTCCAGGCGAGGGGGCGGTGTCCTCATTGCGGCTGACTCTAACCTCACGTCTGAATCATTAACTCATTAACTCATTTCGAGGAATGCAGCGATGTTGAATTCCTCTATGTGACAATATCATTTAATGGTTGTTTTACTTTTATTACATGTTCCTACATTCCTCCCTTGTCGGAACTTCCTATTTATTGGAACCACCTTTTCGCTATCCAGTCTGTCTCCAAGAGACTTTCGGATAGGGACCACTTAATTGTTCTAGGTGACTTTAACATTCCTGGAGCTTTTTGGTCCACAACTGAATTCTCTAACACACTTTTAACTACTGCACGTCACGATTTTATTGATGGCTTGTTTGACATTTCGCTGTCTCAAGTCAACCATGTTCGAAATTCCTTAGATCGCTTGCTAGATCTCTGCTTTGTCTCTGATCCGGCAAGAGTCAGTTTAGTTAGGGTCCCTCCCTTGACGCAACCTGAAGATCCATACCATCCTACTTTCGATGTGACTATCGATATTGGGACTACTATGGAGAATAAGTCTGATCAGCAGGCTAAGAAAGTCCACTGCTTTCGCAAAGCGGATTTTCGACGTCTGAATAATTTTATATACGACTTTGATTGGTCCGATCTCTACATGTGCACTGACATGGTGGGTGCCATGGATATTTTTTACAATGCCATGTACTCCTTTTTTAACGAATGTGTTTCGTTATACTATCCGTCAATCTCAAATAAGCCTCCCTGGTTTAGTTAAGAGTTGACTCGCCTCAAAAACATTAAGTCCAATCATTATTCTAAATTCAAACGCAACGGTTCTCAAGCTGTTCATTCTCACTATTTAGCGGCTCGGTCAAAGTTTACCGTGCTTAACGCGCAGTGTTACAAAAACTATTTAACTCGTTGTAGGGTTCAGTTTGCGCAGGACCCAAAACAGTTTTATAATTTTGTCAACACTAAACGTAAGCCTATTACACATCCTTCCTCGCTTTCATTTGAAAATACGACAGCAAACAATGATCAGGCAATCGCCGATCTTTTTGCTCAGTTTTTTCAAACTGCTTATTCTCCGTCATCCGATTCTTACAGCATGCCCAAATCAAACCTAATCTTCAGTCCTAGCTTAAACGAAAGCTCCCTTCTTTTGGATCTTCAACGTGTCAAGCCGGTTTATTCGGCAGGTCCCGATGGAATACCAGGCTGTGTGCTTAGGTATTGTGGCAAGGCCCTGTGCAGTCCCCTTCTAAAATTATTTACTTTATCCTTAGAAACTTCCCAATTTTCCCTTATTTGGAAGGAATCATTCGTCATTCCTCTCCACAAAAAAAGTAGCAAAGTGGATGCTAACAATTATAGAGGAATCTCTAAGTTGTCAGCCATCCCAAAACTTTTCGAAAACTCCGTTAATCATTCCCTTCTTGTTAGGAAACTCGACTTAATGGGTTTTCCTGTCGATCTTCTTAGGTGGATCTCAAGTTATCTGAATGGCAGGACGCAAAAGGTCCTCTTTAAAAACAACTTGTCGAACATTCTCCGGGTGTCCTCTGGTGTATTTATTAACGACCTGCCCAAAGTCTTGACTAACTCCAGAGTACTCATGCTGATCTTCTGCTCTTTGGAAAGGATCACTCTAGTTGACGATTTGGGTATCCGTCTAGATCCTAAACTGGAGTTTATTGATCATATTTCGTGCATTGTGAATAAAGCCAGGGGTGTGCTTGGATTTATTAAACGGTGGTCGAAGGAATTCGATGACCCCTACGTCACGAAGAATTTATACACTTCGTTAGTTCGTCCTATTCTAGAATATGGATCTTGCGTTTGCAGTCCCCAGTGGGACGTTCACACCAAACGCATTGAGTCTGTTCAAAAGAACTTTTTACTTTTTGCTCTTCGTGGCTTAAACTGGGATGCAAACCTTAGGTTGCCCTCTTATTCTAGTAGACTTCTCCTGATTAACCTACCTTCCTTAGCAAACCGTAGAACGATGTTTGGCATTGTCTTTATGTATAATCTGATCCGTGGTGACGTGGAAAGCAGCGATCTATTGGGTCAGTTGAATTTCCACGTACCATGTAGAACGACAAGATCCTACCTGCCTTTGGTTTTGCACCACTGCAGAACATCGTATGAAATGCATGAACCCTTTAGAGTATTATGTGCAAATTATAATGATTTGTATAAAATTACCTCATCTGTAGATAGCCTTCCTAAACTAAAAACATTAATCTTAACCCACCTAGTACACATGCAAGATAACAATCGATCTGCCTGATAGTAGTTTATATTTCCTCGCATTCTTTTATCTATACTTTTCTTTCGCGCCTATTTAACACCTAACCCTAACAAGCCCGGGCTTGGTTTTAAATGGCCACTTTATTTTTTATTTTATTTGTTTCAGTTCGTATGAAAGATATGGTTGAAGCGGATGAGATGAAATAAGTGATTTAAATGATTCCTTTAAAGTTGCAAATGTCTCTTCGTAGCTGGTCAAGTTGAAAGTGTGGATGATTTTAAACGTTCCGTCTTGTTTGGCTGCTAGTCCGGTTTCGAGTGAAATGAGTTGGGAGTTTGAATAGTCAAGGACCGTGGTAATACCCAGGCAGGTTGGTAAAAATAGTCTGAAAAATTAAGTTTTAATATTATTTTTGTGGATTATTTTTCCGCTTTGAGTTTTAATGGTAGTGTTTTTATTTTCAGCAACTTTTTCTTTTTTATACCTAGGTGTTAGTTTTGACCCTAATCTTTTATCGATTTTAACGTGTACTATTTCGCCTGGCCTGAAATGTTTTGGTAGGTTCTTATTTTTATTGTGGTATTCTAGGTCATAGAGTTGTTTCTTTTGAATTTTCTGCCTAATTTCCTCTCGTTGATTTTCTATATCTTCTGGTGTATTAGGGATTGTGTTTCTAAAAAAAATGTCTATAGGCTTTTCTCTTGTTACTGAATGTATTGATTTGTTGTATTCCTGGACCGCTTGGGAAAGTAAATCTTCAAATACCATGCTCCCGTTGTCTTTTTTTAAGCACCTTAAAATTTCGGATAGTGTCGAGTTTAACCTTTCTACTTGTCCATTACTTGTTGATGCGTATGGGGCAGTGGTGTGCACTGAGATTTTAAGTTGATCTTCCAGCATGAATTTTATAGCTGCAGAACTTAAAGAACGTTCGTTATCCATTATTATCCATTTCGGCATACCGAAAGCGATAAGCATTCCTCTTAAGGGGTTTTTAATATCTTCAGCTGCCCTTGACTGTAAAATTTTTACTTGAGCGTATTTGGAAAATTTGTCGATACCTGTTAATATGCTGTTTTTTTCTGTGATATAAATATCTTTATGGACTATTTCTCCTGGATATTTGGGAATAGGTGTTGGTTGAATTTCGCCTTTTGGCGGATGCCTATCGTATTTAGATTCTTTACAGGTCTGGCAGGACTGAACTATTGCTTGAATTTTCTTTTGAGCTTGTGGGAAAAAATAATTCTTAAGTATTTGTATTTTATTTTCTTTCGCATCTCTATGGGCTCTATTGTGTTCTAGGGTTATTATTTCGTTTTGTTGTAATTCGGACGTGACGTCATCTACTTGATTTTGCGTGAACCTTACTTTATATGAACTGAAATATGTGGGGTAAATATTTTATATTTTTCCCATACTTCTTCGGAAGTAAAAATTCCGTTTATTAATCTGGGGTCTAATCTGTGTGTTAGGATTGCTATTATTTGTTCTTCTGTGTACTCTCTTCTTTTTACTATGTGTCTGTGGTAAGTTGGGAATGGAATTTCGAAAATATCTGAATCCGTTTCGTCGATAAGTAGGAATAATTGATTGATTGAAAACATTAATGGGAGCTTCTACAAAAAATATAAGATTGTGAGATGAGCTTTCGCCGCTATGAATGGTTGCTGTGGAGCTGAGTGTATTTATTTCGGCTGGAGCTCTAGAAAGTGCGTCAGCTACTACGTTAGCTACTCCTGGCTTGTATTTAATTTCGTGATTATATTCGCCAATAAGGTCTCTCCATCGTTTTAGTTTTGCGTTATGGTTATTGACACTATTTGAAAAACTTAGGGGCTGGTGATCTGTGTATATTACTACTTTCGAATATCCGTAAAGATAATGTCTTAGGCTAACATTTCTCTTTCGTTTGTTGCATAATTTTCTTCGGTTTTTGAGAGTGTACGTGAGATAAATGTTATTGGTCTATGGTTTTGTTCTAAGACTGCGCCTATTGCGTAACTTAACGCGTCGGTTGTAAGCTGAAATTCTTTTCCAAAATCTGGGTATGCTAGGGTGACGTCTCGGGAGATGAGTGTATTTTTTAGTTTTTCGAAAGCCTTTGTTGCTTCTTTGTCCAAGTTAATTGCTGTCCTGCTTGATTTATTTTTTGATATGCGGCCTTCTTCTCCTCGGAGGAGAATGGTTAGTGGTTTGGCTATTTTTGCATAATCTCTAATAAATCTTCTATAATACCCTGTCATGCCTAAGAAAGATCGTAGGTCTTTTAACGTTTTTGGGACCGGGAATTTTGAAACTGCTCTTATTTTGTCAATATTTGTCTTAACTCCGTCTTGTGAGATTGTATACCCTAAAAAATCTACTTCGTTTTTGAAAAAATGACATTTCTCTATTTGTACCCTCATGTTTGCGTCTTGTAGTGTTGAAAATACTTTTTCGAGGTTCTGACCGTGCTCTATTTCGTTTTTGCTAAAAACGATTATGTCGTCAACGTACACATAGCAAATTTTCCCTATGTATTCCCTCAGGATATCGTCCAAGGCTCTTTGGAATATAGATGGTGAGTTTTTGAGACCAAATGGAAGCCTGGTGAATTCATATTTTCCACCGTTTACGGCAAAGGCTGTTTTTCGATATCTGTTTCTTTTAGTGGGATTTGATGAAATCCACTTTTAAGATCTAACACTGAGAAATATTTGTTATCCCCTAGCTGTGCAATAATTTCGCCAATTTATACAATAGTCACAATAGTCTATTACCAATCTATACTTTTTTTCTTCGGACTGACCTGACTTTTTTGGAACTACCCAAACGGGTGCATTATACGGAGAACGTGAAGGTCTAATAATGCCATCTTCAAGCATTTCATTTATCTGCTTTTCTACTTCCTGTCTTAGTGAAGCTGGGTATGGGTAGTGTTTTCCATAAACTGGGGAGTCTGATGAAGTTCTTATTTCTCCTTCCACTTTAGTAGTGTATGCTAATTTTGTGTCTGGGTCGGCGAATAAGTTTTTGTGGCTTTGAACAAGGTTTTCTATAATTATTTTTTGTGACTCAGTCATATGACTGACTTGTGGTCCTATTGTGTTAACGGCTTGTGCGGCTAATTGGTGAATTTTAATTTTCCTTTTATTTTCAAGAATTAGTGTATCATTTTTGACGTCTATAATTGCGCCTAATAATTTCATTGTATCGTTTCCTAATATGCCGTGGAATGTTTTTAGTGTATCTAGTAAAAAAAATTTCATTGGTTTATCTGAGATATTGGGAAGTTTAAGAATCGTGTGTTGTGTAATTTCATTGTTGCCTCCCACAGAGCTGACTGAAAAGCTTTTCTCATTTGGTTTTGGGTGTGGTACCAGTTGTGTTTGAATGTAATTCTGGTTTGAACCTGTGTCTATTAGGAATTTTAAGATTTTTCCGTTCCCCGTCGTTACTTTAAAGTAAGGTAATGAGGAACGATTTATTCTAAAAAATGGAGCTCGGACATGTCAATGTATTCTTGTTGTTCGGTATCAATTTGCCAAGTAAATTCTTCTTGAAGTTCGCCTATATTATTGTGTTCTGCCATTTCGTAATATTCTTGCTCTGCACTAGTTGTATCTTCTTGTGTTTCCTGTTGTGTAGTAGTTTCTGACTCGGTTTGAGTAAGTTTTGCTTGGCTTGAATTAGCTTGCTTGTAAAAATTAGGTTGGGTGGTTTGTGTGAAGGGGAATTTTCCGGTTGCGGCTACTACCTGCATCTGTTTAGGATTGTAGTATAAATGGGGATACAAAATTTTGTTTGGCTCCTACCATACGGAACGGTTGGTGGGTTCTTGGTAGTAGTGTGGGCGGTTTTCCTGAGTAAATGCTTTTGGGTGTTTGGTTGTTTCTAGTGGTCTGATTCTCGAGCAAACTACATAGGTGTAGTGCATGCCCCAAGTCGTGCGGTTCTTTGATCGCTAACAGTTGAGCTAGATTTCCGTTAAGGCCTCTAACAAAAGTATCTAAAGCTTTCTCACTGTACATAGTCGTCAAAGATTGTATGGTCTCCTGTGAAGCATCCAGATTACTAACTTGGTTCAAGATTAAGGATAGCTGTTGGTAGACTGTTTGGTACAACTCAACTATAGTATTGTTTCCTTGAGCAAGGGCATAAAGCTGGTACTCTAAAGTTTTAAGGTCTCGTTTGTCGGCAAAATGCGATGTTAGGCATTTCATAATAGCTGGCCAGTCAAGTGGGGTGTTGTATGATCCTAACACTGCGTCTGCCTGTTCTAAAAGAATGCTAAAAGAATGCCGTAATATTTTGGCGAACCGATTCTACCTTCATAGATTTTTAAAACTCATGCTACGCTCTTTTTCCATGAGGAAAATTCACTTTTGTTTCCTGAAAATTCTCTAAGCGATCGTACAATGTCCGGTAATTTGTCTAATTCACTAAGGTTGTGTGCTAGTTCTCGTCTGATTGTTTTGATCTGTATATTGCGAAAAATCATTATTGGGTTTAATTATTTCCTTCACTAAGCCACTTAATTTGGTTTCTAAGACGCCTTTTATTATTTCTTCGATATCTCTCTCAGTCATGAGTCGCGCGTTGCTAGTTGCGGAAGGGCCTACAAGGTTTCCTAGTCGGTCTGCTAAATCTTGGTCTGGCATTTTAGTTATGTTTTGTGGTCACGATATTTGAACAGTTGATTAAAGGGATGAATTTATATTTTAGAAAATTTTTGATAGTTACTCAGAATTCGGGGTGAAAATAATTAATTATTTTGTGCTGTAAATATTATAAAGTTTGATTTAAAACTTAGATTTTGATTTTTGGATTTTAGATTTTTTTCTGTGTTTTCTTAATTTTGAATTTAGATTTTTAATCCTTAAATAATTTTTGTTTAAATTTGATAGGTAACAAATTTTTTTATAGAGAATTTAGCGATCGATTGAATTTAATTTAAAAATTCTTTGATTCTTTGTTGTTTGTTGTTTGTTTATTAATTTAATTTTTTGATAGTTCCTTTTCATGGAATTTGTTTGTCGCTTGACGATTATTGTCTCCTTTTTTGTTTGGAGTATTTGCTTACAAAAGAATCATATCTCGGTGTGCTCTCGTGCCGGTAATCTTGGTGTTTTTCCTTTTTGTCCCGCGTTGCAGCGATTGCTCCAGAATGCGGGTCTACTAGGGCACCTCCTTTACACCTTTCCTTGCACGTTCCCTCCGAACGGGTACTAGAGGTAATCACAGCGATAAAATTTGGCCTGGTATGTCCACCGGGTACAAGTCCTTTTTGTAGCAGTGTCACTTTGTAGCGTTTTCTGGAACGGCACTTTAATTGTGGCACTTCCGGGCTTCGGTGGTCGGATTTTTTCGTACGGATTAGGCAGAAAAATTTTTCCGAACCGGCAGGATTTTCTTTACTGCTCTACACGAGACGCGGAACTTGTATCCTTCGCGAACTTTATACCAGGTCCCTGTTCGGGCGCCAGTTAAAAGTTTAGATAATATTTTTATTAAAAAAATATAAACTTTCTTTATTGAGTGTAATTTTACAACTGATTTTTCTTATGCTAATGATTAATAATGTAACCTATGCTTCATTGGTTTGCTGCTGCCGCTGCTGCTGCCTCTGCTGACGTTCTCTGCTACTATCGTTGAACATCGCTGTTTTCGCTGATGTGGTCGGTCCTAATTGGTCGCTGTCGCTGATATTGCTGCTGCCGCGGTTCAGTTGACCATTTCTTATTCTAATTGGTCAATGTAATTTGGCAATAATTGTCGCTGCCAAATGCGCTCTGTGTTGGGTTCAGTCACCCAGCGTTGAAGCTTTCCCACGATCGTAGAGTAGGAAGTGAAGAAGTGAAAACTCAGCGCAAGTGGCTGCTGAACATAATTGGGGACATATTTGGAAACATTCCGACCAATAACTTTATATGTTGGGAAATCGGTGCTAATGCACTCACACTCGTAATCTATTTGTTGTTGTTCAGATTTCTGCGCGTGTGGCGATACTCTTACTTTGGTTGAGCATTTAGCATTCTGGGTGTTAACTTATATATATATATATATATATATATATATATATATATGTATATATATATATATACATATATACGTGTTAACGCGTGAACATTCTGCCAAGGGCCAGCAAGAATGGGTGTAGTATTTGACCAAATTTGATTACATAAAACAAATAAAACAATTAAAAATGTTTACTTCAATTTGGTGAACTGTAATTTTTTAACAAGTATAAGTACTTTTTTCACTTTCTTTCTCCAGCTTTGGATTCTTAGTCGATCCAAATTTCTCCGCTGATTTCTTCCAGTTGTTGTCGTCATCTTTTATGATGGTTTCGTTGGCACTTCAGTCCAACAGCCTCAAATACATGCACTCAAATGCATGCATATTTGCACAAACGCGACTACGTTCCTTACCACATAGAGGGGAACTTTTAGTAGCCTTTTATAAATGTCGATTTTTTCGGCACAATTTTTTCAGATAAAAATTACAAAACTTTTCCCAAAGCTCGATTTTTCATTTTCGAACACAACTTTTTTAGATAAATTGCAAACTGGTCATACAATAAGGACTCCTTTGTATCCTTTTGCATAAACTAAAACTATGTTCCTTACCACATGGGGAAAACTATAGTTATCACCAGCAACCTCTACCGCTTTGCCCGGTTTTTAAGTCGCTGTCCTTCCTCTGAGTCTCTTACCACTGGGGGGAAAGATTAAACATTGTAGAGCGGTCCTTCCTTTGATGCTCTTACCACTAGGGGAAACCAACAGAGTCGCTCGAAGGATCAAAATGTAAAGCGGTCCCAAATAAGAAGACATCTACAGCGTGAGTTTTTGTAAGAAACTGATTTTATTTAAAACGATCTCCGCTTTATATAGGAAATTGGATTCTAATTTTACTCTATGACCTGCGCCGACCGCACATCTGGTCGTCTTATGTGTAGAGATCCCACGCAGGGATACATACAGATTACAATATTTGTCAAGTGTCCAAGTGGGCGCTATATTTAAAGATAGGCGCGCCTGCGCCTGCAGGGACTAGTTACAGTTTGTTTTATTTAATATTATATTAAGCTTAGTATAATAGATTATAGGGTTGTTGGATTTTGAAAAAATATCGTATCGATAATATTTGCGGTTTGGAAAATATCACACGATGATATTAATAAATACAATAAAAAAATATCGATATATCGATTTTTTTGATATTTTTTAATGTTTAGCTAAATTTGAAAAATGGTGTCCTGTTGCTGTAAATTTGGGTCTTTTATAAAAAATAATAAGAAAATAATAGCCAATCCCTCAAACTCCCACAACATCATAAAGTTCCTAAAAAGTTCAAAAGTAATGCACAAATCATAAATAAACATCAATGTAAATACAATTAGAATCTAAGGATCCCATAAATAGTATAATCTTGTAAATATGTAAATAATCTCACAGTAAACCCACAACTTAAGCCCCGAGCCGAAGGCCTAAGCTGCTATGGCTCCAAAAAATAACCACTGTTAGCGCTTAGTTTATTAAATACTATTTGTTAGCATTAGATAAAAAAATAAATAAAATAACAAAATTATTAAGGATATGGCACAGCCCTTTGTTTTCAATTTTAGTTATCAAGACATACATTTGAACTTATTGTCTTAAAGTATAATTTATGAAATTACATACATTTAAACTTGTTTTTAATTTTTAATTAATTCGCAAACAAATCTGTTTTTAATGATTTAAGAAAAACTCGTTCGGTTACATGCTGGTCTGTCATACGACTACGGGAGTCACAAACAACACACTTTATGGCAGAAGCCAACCGTTCCGATGAAACCGAACTACCAGGCGTGATCAGGCAACTTAATGCCACCTTCGCTAGCATGGGCATAGTTGATTTTTGTGAGATCCAGAAATCCAAAGGACTTGTCTCCCAACTACAAAATGGCATATTAAAGAAAGCTGCATTTCCTTTCTTTCGGAACTCTGGACTACAGAGTCTCGGAGCTCTATGGTCCTGTTGTGCAAATCTAGAAAAGATTTCTGTATTCTTAAAGCGACCATGTCCTGTTCTCCGCAATCCATTTCTCCTGCAGACGAAGGCAATATTTCTGAATGCTTATTTTCAACCATCTGCTTTATGATTTCATCAGTGAAATTTTTTACGTGAAGAGGCATATCGAAATACATTTTTTTTAATCAAGGATCAAGCATTGTGGCTTTCATGAGTATGTTATTCTGCAGCAAACCACTCAATCGCTTTTGTGATATTTGTAGAAGGGTATCTTTTGTTAGAATGCCCTCAGCGGTAACCATATTAGCTTCTTTTAATTTTGTATTAATCATAGAAATCATAGGTATCACTAAGCTGACGGTCACGTAAGAATCGCCGCTTACATTATCAGTGGCTTCTTTGAAAGGTTGGAGAACATGGCAAAAATCGCGACAAATATTAAGCTCCTCCACTGAGAGCATTTCTTCTCACTTTGCTTTCTGGCTTAAGAGTGACCAAACATAAAAAATCGGAAATATCATAGAAAAATATCGCTAAAATCGTCTTTTTTTGCCCAAAAAATATCGCGATAATAATATTTTTTTTTAAGAGAAAAAATATCGATATATCGATATTTTGATGTATTTTTTGATAATTTTACAACAGAAAATTCGCGAACGTCGTTTGCTTCAGGATCTTATTTCGTCGTCGTCGTCCGTCTACTTCGGCATCTCGCAAAACTCTACTAACTTATTTTGCCTCTCGTCGTTGCTTGTAGTCCTCTCTTGTCATTGCTGCTCTCTATACTCTCGTCGTTGCTCGTCTGCTCGTCTCTCGATCGTCGTCTTATATTCGCGATTGTGTTTGTAACTCGAAAAAAACATCTAGTCGTTACTGCTGCTCTCTTTACTCTCGATGGGATGGAACGTGTAGACACGCACATTCCCACATTCGGCCATCCTGCGTAAGTATTCGCCTCGAATGCTTAATTGTCGGAGTCGTCTAAGTTGGAAATGTTGTTGTTGGTTGACCAAGGCTTCATATACTCGGCACAACTTGAAGATTTTTCAGGACCTTCGGAATTTCATAGAATTTGGAGTAGAGTCTGCAGCTGATCGTCTTCCTTTGTGCGCATTTTAGCTCCAACTAAAAGTTCAAATGGCGTTGTAGCAATACTTCTGGTAAAAGTGGAATTTATGGCTTGTTGAACTCTATTAACATGCCGGACCAAGAAAATCTACGTGGAACGTGTACAGCGGAGCTTCGTCTTTGCTTAGTGGGTGTAAAAATCCTTCTTTTTTGCCACGTTTGCGATTAGAAGGAATGCAACAACTTATGTGATTCTCAATCTTCTGGTCGATGTTTGGGATAAAATAATCTTTACAAACGAGCTTTTGGTCTTTTTTATTTTACGTCTTATTATTTGACGCTGCGTTTCCTTAGGAATTACTATTAGCTCGATGTCGTTAAGCTTGTAGATAATTCCAGAGCTGTAGAAGTAACCATCATGTGAGTCAGCACCGTTGTCGAGGATTCGCTTTTTAGCCATCTCGCTCTTGAGCTTTCCTTATAGCAAGAGAGACGCTGTCTTCTACAATTGTCATGATTGGGTGGCGACTTAGCGCATCCACGTGCTTTATTTTAATACCAGGGCGATGAAATACGGAGCAGTTATACTCTGCCAGGGTCATCACCCAACGACTGATTCTTTTATTTAAATCCTTCTTTTGCCTCGTTTTGTTGAACGCTGCACAGAGAATGTGACGGCTGATAGACAAATTCCAGCCGCGCTACGCGATAATGTGTTTGTATATTTAGACGATCTGCTGGCTTGTTTGCCTGATACACGCAGGCTATATATTTGGGATATGTCGTAGTTGGGGGATTATAGCTATTCAGGATTTTCCGCAGCCTATCTCTCTGACTGGGTGGTATCGGCGCTTTATTCAAAATTACGCACAAATTGCAGCACCCCTCCACAAGTGTCTGAAAAAAGACAGACTCAAAAGATTTGAGTTAAATGTCCAAGCGTTCGAGGCATTGAAAGTGAATATGGTGTCAGCGCCCGTGCTCCTCACACCAGATTTCAAGAAACCATTCACTATACAATGTGACGCCTCAACAACGGGAGTGGGAATAGTATTATTTTAAACTGACTATGACGGCGGCGAGCACGCAATTGCTTATGTATCCGCTAAGCATAACAAAGCTCAGCGAAATTACAGTATCACGAATTGGAGTGTTACCCTGCGATAATTAGTATCCGCATTTGAAAATGGGATGCCATTTAAGGCAATTATAGAACACTCTAGCTTAAGATGGCTAATGGGTCAAAAGGATTTATCCGGGAGACTAGCCAGATGGAGTCTTAAATTACGGGAATTTGATTTTACAATCGAACATCGTAAAGGGGCCCGTCGCACTTTCACCCGTCGTACCCGTCGCACTGTCACGGGTGCATATGGACGAAATTGAGACACCTTTAGCTGAGACCATTGAGTTACAACTAGACCTCAAGTCGCCCGCTCGTCAATCTCCAAAGTATAGCCTGTTAGAACAACGGATCGAGGAAAATGCAGGGAAAGTATTAGACACTCAACCATCTGAGGGCGTGGTATATAAACGCTTGGGTGTCAGTACGCATGATGACAATGACAGAGCCTGGAAGCTCTGGGTTCCGTCTGAACAACGTGCAGACTTAGCATGGAGATCAAATCATGCCACCACCGCTGGTCATGGCGGGTTTCACAAATCACTTGCCCGTCTGCGGCAATTTCACTACAGGCCGTGCATGACAACCGAAGTTCACCAAGTATTTAGAGACTGTGAAACTTGCAAAGTCAGCAAAACCTCAAATTAAACAAACAGACCACCCATGGGACAACAACGCATTTCTGAATTATCGCTACAAAAACTGTTTATCGATTTTATGAAGCCCTATCCCAAAACAAGGGCCGGTAAACAGTAATTTTTGTGTGCGTAGACTATTTCACAAAATTTGTTTGGCTGCAACCCATGCGAAAGGCTACCTCCACAGAGGTGGTCAAATTCCTTGAAAAGAATATTTTCCATCAGCTTGAGGTACCTGAGTACACATACAATGGAAAACAAATCGTAGCTCATATATTCACCGAATTTCTCCCCCGATACGGTATCCAAGCAGTGAGAACAGCATTTTACTCACCACAGTCCAATTCTGCCGAGCGTGTAAACAGATCAGTATGGCAAATGCTGAGAGCAGCAATTGATAAGGACCAGCGAGGCTGGGATACCCAGCTAAGCCGAATAGCGTGTGCTTCAGAGGCCGATGAACCATTTTATTACCAAAGAAGATGGAGCTCATTTGTGAAAAGGTGAAGCGAGGACTAACGCGAGGTCACGAAAAGGCGGAAAGGACGTCCAGCACTCGATGCAGGATGGTCCAATTTGCCGTAGGACAGGTCGTATACCGAAAAAGCTTCAAACAAAGTAGTCGGACCGAAGGGTGCAATGCTAAGTTAGGGCCAAACCGAATTCGATGTGTTGTACTACACAGAAGGGGTAACGCTATGTATGAGTTAGGAAACGGAGCCGGGAAGAGCATTGGAGTTTACCATGCTAAAGATATTTTCGCGGCATGAGAGAGAACTCAGCACGCCTGGTTCTAGTAAGCAACGCCAGCCTTTAGACACCGGCTGTACGAGGTAGCACAGTACAAGGAGCTACTGCGCTCTGCCCGGGAGGAGCAGGGCAGATGGGACGGAGTTCCAGAGACCAGAGAGCCACAAACGCTGCATGAAATGTGCCTGGAAGTGGTTCAAAGAAGATCCAAGGCGGCGAAGCACATCGCCGAACTACCGCGTGCCTGGGTGACGCTTTTATTGGAAAGGGCAAAGTCACCTCGAGCAAAAGGAGAATCTGACGAGAAATAAGTTTCCGGCACGAGAGAAAGCAAATAAAAATATATTAAAATATATAGGCAAATCCCACGTTAATTTCGTACGATTTTGTAAATAACAAGTGAGAAAGCTACAGTCGAGTGACCGACTGTGAGATACCCGGTACCCAAAGTATTGCCCGTGAAATTAAATATCACACGGACATTAAAAAACAAAAAGTTGACAAACAAAGTCAGATGTTACTAAAAACATGTTGAGCAACGTTCAAAAAAGACTAATTCTGCAGCTGTTCGCAGCTGCATTACGAATTAATACTGCGCTCGAAAGCACGCAACACTTTTTTTTCGCTACTGCCACCCAAAAGCTAAGTGCTCAGACACGCGAAATTATTCCTAAGCAGTGCGCTCTCTCCCTCTCTTTCTCAGAAACTTTATTGTTTAATAACTTCTATGTTTATCATCCGATTTTACTCAAATTTTCAGAACACGTCCCCGATTGTCTACTTATTAAGTCCATATATTTACTTTAAGTCGAAAATCACGCCCATAGCTAATATACCGTTTTTTATTATTTACAACAAACAAACTTGATCTGCGTGCAATAGATTTCAATGTTGTCACCAAATTTGGTAACTCTAGCTCTTATAGTCTCTGAGATCTGTTGTTTCACACGGACGGACCGACAGACGGACGGACGGACGGACAGACGGACATGGCTAAATCGACTCGGCTGGTGATGCTGTTCAAGAATATATATACTTTATGGGGTCGGAGATGCCTCCATCTGCCTGTTCCATACATTCTCGATTGGCACTAACTTATAATACCCTTGTACCCTATGGGTACCGGGTATAAAAATGTAATAATTTTTTAGGTTTCTGAAAAATATATAGTAAAATTTTGTATTGTGCTTAGAGGTATTTAAGTGTACTTTCAAATGACTTAATGCAAAATTTCGTTACAGTTACTATTTTCGGAATAATCGCTCATAATGTTTTGTGTCGCACGCTACACAAAATGGGAGTTACTTTTAAATTTCAATATAATTTGAAATTTTTAGCGAATTATAAAATTCAATATATAAAAGAAAGCTAAGAATAAAAAGGTGCATAAATAACTTACTTGAAGTCAAAAAATTTTATGGATGTACGTGTCGCACGCTACATTATTTCCACTATCATACATATTGTAGCTTTTCTATGAATAACTTAATATTTTTTTTAAAGCAAGTTATTCTGTACTTAGTAGATAAAAAAAAAAAGATTTGGTAGAAATAGTGCAAACGTTTCGAATGTTTTGCCTGCGAAATATTGAATACAAAACTGCTCTTAAAAATGCCAAAAAATACCAAACTTTAGGTTTTTTTCGTTTATTGGCCGATTTTTACATGAAAACACTAGGATATGATATGTAACCATCGTATTAAGAAAATTTTGATTTGGATTTGAAGTTTGTTTTTATATATACCCAGAAAAATACTATGGTAATGAACATTTTAGTTTTCGGGCCTGGTGGACCTTTTCCAGGACTTGCCCATATGATAAAACTTAATCATGAGTAAATCACTGTATCATTTTTAATTTTCCATGTTTTTTTGTCTTAACAAAAGGGAAAGGGGGGAATTTTTATTTCAGCTATTGTGTAGTCTATCCGTTGGGTCCGTCTGTCCGTCCTACTAAAAATCATCCTACTATAAATAAGACGCATTTGCACAAGCATACGATTTTCCATCGAAGTTGGGTTTAACGGCTTAAATCTGTTCTCTAAATTGTCAGCAAAGATATCACGGAGCCACACCAACCACCAGCGGGACTTCTGATAGGAGCCTTTGGATTAACCTGTCTCTTAAATCGATTCGTTAGCTTCCATAGAGAGTAAGTTAGTCGATGCATCTGGACCCGCATTTTCCAACATATGGTCAATTTGATCTTGCTTGTTCTTTTTCAAGACTTTGCTTAGGCGATTTGAAAGCCTTTTGCAGATGTGGTAGACGCGCATACCTCCTGTTCTTGTGTATTCTCGACTGTGTCTTCTCTCTCTTCTTCTCAGCTGTATAAGAACTAAAGCATTTTGTGGGAGCAAATTGCTTCTACTTTGATCCGTAGGTTGCCTTTGGTCCGGGGTAGCAGCTGTCGCAGCAATGTATATTTGCTCAAGATCATCTGGATGGTTAATCACAGTGTTGAGATTTATACTTCTATCCAGGGATTCCTTAAACTTTTCAATGGAGGAGCCGGGTGATAGTTGTGGTTTTCTTTTGACCTTGTATTGAGGTGTTTGACTAAGCGGTGCAATAATTGACAAGTGGTCCGAAGATAACTCGTATTTTGTTTTGATCGGGAGTTGATTGAGATGTACTCCATTTACGATGAAAAAGTCAAGAGCTATTGGCGTAAGCCTAGTATTCGAAGAATTAAAGGTCCCCCAGTAGCTAGAATTAGGCAAGAACTAGAAACTATGGCCTCTTGAAGACGCTTTCCTCAACAAAAAGACCTTTCAATTGCGCCACCATTGATGCTTGGCGTTAAAGTCGCCTCCAGCCAAGAATTTCGGGCCCAGAGACGCTAGTAGCTGGTCAAAATCGTTCTTTGTCCACGGCTCGCTGGGAGGAAGACACAACGACCCCCCCCCCCAATTGTTAGAATATGAAGACTACCTAGCTGTATCTCAGATCGCTTTGTGGACTCAGTCTGGGTGTGGATAATATTGGTCTTGATAAGAATAGCAGAACCGCCTTTAGCGGTATTAATAGGGTGATTGGCAAAGTATTGGTCATAACCAGGAAGGTACAGTTTAAGACCGGGACGCATACGAGTCTCAGTAATGAGCATTATGTCTATTGAGTTGTCAATAAGGAAAAGACGAAGTTCCTTGCTTTTGTTAACTATTCCTCTTGCATTCCATAATCCGATATTTATTGCTGAGAATGTCATTTTCTAGAAATAAGAACCTCAACTAGATCGCGAAAAGCCTTGTTCGACTCAATCGTTTCCATGACTAGCTTGAAGAGTTGATCTAGCCCAGCGATTATATCAAATATTGCCTTCTCTAAGGTAAACAAATTTCGGTTGGGTACATGTGCAACAGTCTGCCTAGCTGCAGCGCCGATATTGTTTGGAATGCTATTTCTTGCCGTATATGCATAAGATACGCCATCTCCTATTGTTCGTTGTGTTCCTTAGACTTACTCCAGTTTTTAGTTTTTTGCTTAGTTTCATCCTAACTTTGCAGCCCTTAAATCCTGCAGGGTGATTTTCTCCGCAGTTTGCACACATGCATTGGTTACTGAGATGTGACTCACACGATTTGGAGTTGGTAGGATGATCTCTGGCATAATTCCCACAAACAGGCATTATAGAACAACAATTTTGAGTGTGACCAAAATTTTGGCATTTATAACACGAGGTCCTTATTGCGAGTAGCCTTTTCCACGTTCACTCTGTGCCTTCCAATTTTCTTAATTTTTAACGACTCGGCCACATTCGGCGACATCTTGAGAATGACATAGAACAAATTTTGCCTTTTATCATTATTTACGTCGGACATAGTCGCGCACATGCCAGGCTTTTTTGGGCAGTAAATGTTTGCAACGTTTAAACCTTTGTCCGTGAAGCAACGCTCCTTAGGGACTGTGGAGTGTATGTTCCTTATATGTTTTTATGTATGTTCTTAAATGGCTTGTCCTCACGGAATTGATGATGCCAAAACTCGCAATTCAAAGCAGTCAGGCTACGAACTACCTTACGGAAAGACTCGGCACTGTCAGTGTATATGCGAGTAATTCCGAATTTAGATGTACGTATCTTATATATATCTTCAGAGATGCTTTCATCTAGGGTTCGTTCTAGAGTGTGGATATTGGTAACCTTTGGAACACATAGGGGCGAAGGTTTCGGTTTCATCAAATCAGGTTGGCTTGAACTTTGAGCTTGGCTATTGGGATCAAACGACTCCTCATTTGTCTCCACCTCCTCAATAGAGTTAATTTCCTCAGCTAAGGGTGCGAAGCGGTTGTTGAGAAGTCCATTGGACGTCAAAGCCTGACTTGAATTACCGATTTCGGCATTATCGGCTGGCTCTTTACTGCAGTTTAAAGGGTTCCGTTTTCTGCGAAGAGAAGTACTTGGTGCTTAAAACGAGCACCCCATAGGTTGCACTATTGAGAAGTTATTAACTCCCAAAGACATTTTTGCTGTAGAAACTGGAGTGATACATGAAGTAGCTGCAACGGTGTAAGTGGTGGTGCCAGAACTGGCACTTGTAGCTGTACAAGTGTTGGTTACAGGTGTTGCTGAGCTGGTTTTAACAGCATCTGCGTTTTGTTGTCCAAATGCCGTCGAGCCAAATCTCTTGCAAGCTTGGCTCGTAGTTCCCCTGGAGATTGGCCAGCGATTTCTTTCATCTTCTCAAATCTGGACAGCTCTTTCGAGAGCGACGGAAAAGAAGGTGTGTTGCTATTCAATTATTAATTTACTATATTTTTTGATTAGGAAAATAATAGAAATCAAATGCAATATATTCAAAGTCTTTACTTCTTATCTCCCGCTGGGCAGTGGGTGCACAAACGAGAGACAAGACCTAGCCCATTGGGCAAAGTCGTACACAACGCTTACACTTTCGCTCGGGTGATGAATTAATCGAGCTCGGTAAAGACACCGGCGGGCGGTGTCTAAAAATAGATTGCGCGCAGATAAGCACAACAGAAGAAGTCCGAGATCACTCTCTGGTTGCTGATTAGAAGCTTAAGACGACCGTACGAAACCAGTGCACAAACTCGACTGGGAAGCCCGCAAGATTACCTCTTAGTGCTGCTCCTGAAAGTATGCTACAGAAAGATAGCGGTGACGGCGGCTTGCCTGTTTTCGGAGCGGAGAAGGTTTTGGAGGCTCGAAAGTCTACCAGTTGCGAGATAGTTTTGGAGGCTCGAAAGTCTACCAGTGACGGGAAGAGTTGTGGAGGCTCGAAAGTCTATTAGTTGAGAGATGATTTTGGAAACTCGAAAGTCTACCAGTTGTGAGATGGTTTTGGAGACTTGAATGTTGCGAGAAGTGCGAGAAGTTGCGAGAAGTGCGGATCGGCGGGCTGAACCGGGATAGCGGAGACTCTGAAGTCTTCCAGGCGGATCAGCGTTAGTTGTGGAGGCTCTGAAGCCTACCAGAGTGGGTCGGTGAAAATACTACGGGGATAGCTAACTACAAATGTATGGTGCGGACTAGATCCGAAGATCCTGTCTCAAAAACGACTCATGGCACTGACTCCTGGATGTGGGCTACTAAACAGTATGCTTACCTCACCCGAGCGCTGTCGGTTGTTGTGTGCCTCCCACTGGCTGTGGTCCGCTTTATAAAGGGATCTGGAGAGGTGTAGTGTGACCGCCGCGTGTGCGGATTTTGCCCTTTTGGTGTGACCAACGTCCCTTCGGCCCAGTGTAACCCTTTGCTTTCGATCAGTGGCGCGCGCGATTTGAATGTTAAGTAATGTTTATTATTCTCTCTTTAGTTTTTATTGCTTCTGGTATTATTTAAAGTTTTCGCTATTTGTGCTCGCTTACGCGTCACAACCTTCCTCTCTTTCATTTGAAAATATGACAGCAAACAATGATTAGACAATCGCCGATCTTTTTGCTCAGTTTTTTCAAACTACATACTCTCCCTAACGATTTGCTTCTCTGCTTCTACGAGAACCGATCAATTGTGTACAGGCTTCTCGGTAGCTTCTCTGTCGCAGCGGCACCTGAACATATATATACGAAGTTGTTTTTACATAGCTCCGAAGTTTGTTATGTTAGCCTAACAGAATCCCGAACAAACACGAAGCGCTTATACTATACATGTGCCGACAGCGCTGCCTGACAAGTTTTCTTATACACTGTGCATACGACGCTGCCGACCCCTGATTTAAATCCACCCCCCATCTTATGTTTAAGCCAGTTACTTCTCTGCGACGTCAGCTTATGGGGATGATCGGTCCTTTTTGTGATCTTTCTAGGGTCTGCTTGCCACTATGTGGGGCTACGCTACTAGGAAAAACATAATCCAATTCGTTGCTCAAGTTTATGCTTGCATTATATAATTGCCTTCTTAATTTTCTAATTAGTTTATTAGAATAAGTTTAGTAACGAAAACCAAAAACTTTGGTGGCAAGAAATTACTTTTAAATTCGGCAGAACGAAAAATACGTGTTTGCGCTTCGACTTCAATTATACGACAATATATTCTTCTCACAATTATATGCTTAGAGCCTAGCTTAACGAAGGTTGGCGAAGGCGGGGCGAAATCGCAACGAGCATGTAACCTTCTATTTGGAAGTTTTTTAGCTTATAAGGTGCGTCTTTACCAGCAGCATAACGTCGATAAGGTTTTCATTCATGAACTGTGTTGTTTTAAGTTTTTGCCGTAAAGCGCCACTGGCGTTTCACATGGTTATTCGTAGACTAGACATCAGTTATTTGGAGCTACAAGCCACTGTATCACAGTGTTTGTATGGTCGTTCTCATGAAGGACATTATTTTCCGTCATACTGTGTTTCATGGTGGCCGTCAGTCTATCGAGCAGACAAGAGGACTAACAGGAGACCAAGTCTGGGATCAGCTTCTAAAGCTCTTCGGATATCGACGAAGATGAACGGCTGACGCTTAGTCCGGTTGTCCCAGGTTCGTTGAGACCCAAAGGGAGTGCAAGTAGCACTGCACAAGCCAGACCCCACATAGGAGCAGCCCCGTTGGGACCCACTTTAGCGACATTGACCGGTGTCAAGGACGAACCACTAAAACACAGAAGTAGACGCGCGAAGGCCAACAGAGGTCGCTTCATCCCTAGCAAAATCGCTAAAAATGAGGCCACATCCTTCGTGAAGAAGGCAAAGACTTATAGTGAAGTTGGCAGAGACAGTCTGGCTATGGCTCTGGTGGATAAACTCCATGACAATGGACGCCTGCTTGAAGAGAAGTGGGAGGAAATAGAGGCCAAGATGGCCGACATGGAAACCGACAGGTTTGTTGCCTTGCCGGGCTGCCCTATACCCTCCTTCGACTCTTCAGACATTGTCAGAGGGCACCGCGTAATCAGGTGTGACGATGGTTATTCGAGGCTATTCATGCAAGGGTGATCCAGTGTCTGCGAGCATAGAACCCGGATGTCCCTACGGAGGACTGGGCCGTACTCAAGGCGGAAAAGAAGATGAAGTCAAGCAAGACTTTCCTTCTTTTCATCAATCAGCGCTGCCTGCCGCAGCTGGAAGCAATGGACCACAAAGTCCGGTACGGCATAAACAAAGCGAAGATCAAGGTCTTCCTTGCCGAACCAGACGAGATTTTGGAAGAGGTCGATGACACAAACAAGCTGTTGGACGATATGGTCACCGCCGATAAATCCCCCGACGCAACTCCAGTAAACTTCAATGTCGAGAATCGTGCAGATTAACCTGAACGCAGCTCACATGCTTCAACTAATCTCACGATCTTTCTCAGGGAGAAGGATATCGACTTCGCGTTAATACAAGAGCCGTGGACGAGAGACAAGCAGGTCTCTGGTCAGAAGCTCCCAAGAAGGGGGAACGTCCTGACAAAGGATTATAGGTCGATAAGCCTATCCTTCTTCCTCCTGAAGACAACGGAAAGACTACTGGATGTTTATATCCGGGAAAAATCAAAGAGAAATCACTTTTCAAATGCGCAGCACGGATATCGGAAAGGAAGATCTACCGAGACAGCACTACATGAAGTTGTTAGTTATATAGGGGACATTCCTTATCAACTCGGCCACCCCTGTTTTTTTTTTTCGCTCCGAAAAAAAAAATGCATACCCACATTTTAAAGTGCTCCATGTCCATATAGTGACTCATAAATATTTTTTCGTTACCATTAATACTTTTCGAGATAATCGCTGTTGGACAAAAAACTTTAAAAAATCATAGCGCATGCAATTTGAAAGACAAAAAATATGGTTATCCTTTTTTCAAACATATTTTTCATAAAAAAATACTAGACTGATCTAGGTTTAATATTAAGCGGGTTTTTAATTTAAAAAAAACGGTTTCTCATTTTTTTTGTCTTAGGGCCAGTCGATATTCGCTCAAATTTGTTTTTGCCAGGTAGAGGAGGTTCAGATACATAAGAAACAAAAAATCTTAGAATGGTAAAACTGTGTTTGCTAGAAAAAATTAATTTATTTTCATTGTTTATCCATTAATTACTTTTGGAAAGGGGTATTTTGGTTTTATGATCATCAGGCTATGTACATTTTAGGGTTTTTTTCTTTGGGAAAAGTGCGCTTACACTGTCAGAATTTAATCTCCACTTTTTAAAACCGTTATGTACCATAAACTTACATCTAAACATCAAAATACACGCTTAGTCTCCCTAAATAATATTCAGTGTTAAATTTTGAGTCTGATTATAAAACCAATATACCCGTTATACGTTATTAAAAGCTAGGAAAACAAAGACAATAAAGTAAATTAGATTAAAAAAAACCAACTATGGTAGTAGGTTATTTTAAAACCGACAGTACCAAAAAAATCGACCACTTTTAGCTAATTCACTTTTTGCACAAAAAGATTGGTAGAAAATATATAGTAAATAACTCAAATAAGCAAAATATTCATGTGCAATTGAACCGAGCAAACGCAAGAAAATGTTACACATGCACAAAGAGCAAATGTATTGTATAAGGATTTTTCAATTATTGAGGGAAAATAAACATGATTTAGAATTTTTCTAAGATTCAAATAATATTACCTTGTATCCAAACGCACAAATTGTATATCGTGATGCTATACTTCTTAAATTAAACCTCTGCTTGAAATACTAAACCGGGACCCAGGGTACAACACGGGGAGGCCATTGTAAATAAATGGGGTCTTTTTAAAGCAAAACAAGTAGTCAACAATACAAGCTCGCCAACACTCACACGCACATGCATACGGCATACGCAACTTACAAATCCACCTGTAGCACGGAAAATCTTACTAGCTTCACTTTTACTTCACAAAAAAACACCCTGTCGAATAAGAGCAATCGTTAATTAAAACTCGACGACGCACCAGCACTCGGTCAATGGCAGCCACTCGGCACGTGCCGAATGTGAATCGATTGGCTCTCCTTTTCGCACACATTTGTTCGGATGAAATGTATGCAAAATAGTTCTGCGTTGTTTAATTTGTTGTTTTTTTTTTTGTTTTTGGTTATATTGAATCCATTTCTAAATTCAATGTTTATAAAATTTGAATAGATATTTGAATTAAGTAATGTTTCAATGGTCAAAATAAAAATATTTCTTCATAAAATTAAATACAAGAAAAATGTTGTTATATATAAATAATATATTATATTATGAATGATTTTTGGTAAGCGACGTTGGCAGAAAAAATATAATAGTTTTCTCTCAAATAAAATTTTGTAAAGTTTTTGTGGTTACAAGGAACGAATTGCAATAAAACAACCTGTAATATTTTCATAATCAAATTTTCCATTGTCTTAGCGCCAGCAATGATAATAATATTAACTTTTTGCCAATTTTAAAGGTACGCTGAAAAAATAGTCCATATGGCCTTACTTTATGTCTATACTTTAAAGGTGAATCATTATACCCGGTACCCAAAGGATACAAGGGTATTATAAGTTAGTGCCAACCGAGAATGTATGTAACAGGCAGAAGGAGAAATCTCCGACCCTATAAAGTATATATATTCTTGATCAGCGTCACCAGCCGAGTCAATTAAGCCATGTCCGTCTGTCCGTCTGTCCGTCTGTCCGTCTGTCCGTCTGTCCGTCTGTCCGTCCGTCCGTCCGTCTGTCCGTCCGTGTGAAACAACAGATCTTCAGAGACTATAAGAGCTAGAGTTACCAAATTTGGTGACAACATTGGAATCTGTTGCACGCAGATCAAGTTTGTTTTAAAATTTGGCCACGCCCACTTCCGCCCTCAAAAATTATAAAAAACGTAAAATAAGGTATACTAGTTATTTTCGGGTTAAAGTTAATAGATACAATAAATTAATAGGTTTAAGCGGACGTTTTCTGAAAACTTCAGTAAAATCGTATGGTAAACATGGGAGATATTAGCAATAAGGCTAGAATTTTAAAACACCCCCTAAGACGCTGCTATTGCAAGTTGCGCAGCCTGTAGCCGTCTAGGTCGTAGGTTCGAGCCCCGACCGCGCCAATACTTTTTTTCTGTTTTTCTTTTTGCATTTCTTCCTTTTTCCTATGTTATTATACCAGGAGAACAACTAGAAAAAAATTTTATAATAAATATACAAAAATGAAAATATTTTGGTTTTTTGTGGGATTGAGCTCGGGCCAATTTTGCAAAACGTAAATGCATCGGCTGCTAAGACAACTTGGCCACTACCTATATTTCATATGAAGCGCCATTTTCATACTACGTATGCTTTAACAACTGTTAACCTAATTTTGGCAGGACTGAAATAAAATTGCCAGCGATTGTTAACATCTAATAGCTTCTACATTTTTTTAATGAAAAGATGCTTTTTATTGTAATAAAAAAGTGTGTGTGAAAGAGAAAAGAGATCGACTGTTTACCAAAAAAATTGCGCCAAACTTAAAGAACGAGCTTGACCAAGAAATTACAAAGAATAACAAAATTCACTTTTATAGCCCAACTTTGCCGAACTGATATAATATGTATTATTTAAATAAAGAGGAGAAAAATGAATAAGAATCGCAAATAAAATGTGAAAATTTTTTTGGCATGAGCGGGACTAGAATTCAGAACTTTCTTGCATAGAAAATGAATGCCCATCGCTTAGACGTCTCGGCTGTGCTCCATCTTCATGAATAGACAGCGACTGTTTACCAATAAAATTGCGCCAAACTAAAAGAACGAGCTTGACCAAGAAATGACAAAGAATAACAAAATTCACTTTTATATCCCAACTTTGTCGAACTGATATAAAATGTAATATTTAAATAAAGAAGAGAAAAATGAATAAGAATCGCAAATAAAATGTGAAAATTTTTTTGGCATGAGCGGGACTAGAATTCAGAACTTTCTTGCATAGAAAATGAATGCCCATCGCTTAGACGTCTCGGCTGTGCTCCATCTTCAGGAACAGACAGCGACTGTTTACCAAAAAATTGCGCCAAACTAAAAGAACGAGCTTGACCAAGAAATGACAAAGAATAACATAATTCACTTTATATCCCAACTTTGTCGAACTGATATAAAATGTATTATTTAAATAAAGAGGAGAAAAAATGAATAAGAATCACAAATAAAAATGTGAAAAATTTTTGTTGGCATGAGCGGGACTAGAACTTAGAACGTCTTGCATAGAAAATGAAAATGCATGAAAAAATGAATAGGAATCTGAAGTAAAAATGTAAATAAATTTTTTGGCATAGTCGGGATTAGAACTCAGAACTTTGCCCACCGCTTAGACGTCTGGGCTATGCCCACCGCTTAGACGTCTGGGCTATGCTCTATGTTGCGTTATGGACAGCGATTGTTACTTCTAATAGCTTCCACACTTTTCAATAAGAAGGCGATTTGTTTCTTGTAATAGAATGTAATAGTAATAAATGAATAAATGGCTTACTCATTTATTTGCAATGGCCTCCCTGGGTCCCGATTTAATATATGACAAATAATTTATTTAGTCGGGAGCTAATTCGAGCGGCGATTTAATTTTTAATTAAGAAGTATTTAAACCGTCAAACGTTTGGGTACCGGGTATCTCACAGTCGAGCACTCTCGACTGTAGCTTTCTTACTTGTTTTTTGTTTGTTGATTTTTTGAAATATTTAGAAACTGTTATAAATTGCTTATATAGTCGATAGTTATGTTTTAATGTTCTCCTGTGTTACATATATTGCGACGCCAAACATTTTATTATAATATTTTATTGTTTTCGGCAACTCTGAGTCAGACATTGAGAATCCAGGCCTAACAATAAAACTAAGTAAAACCCCATTCAAGGGAAGAGGCTGGCGCAGAACCAATGCAGAACAAAGCACACCGTTCTAGTTCAATGGCATTTCAACGAGTGATGGATGATGTCCTCCGTCCGGGTATGGAGAACAAATATGTATATCAAAATATTGAATCTGAATATTATCGCAAGGCAATGGAGCGATTAGCGTATGTACTTATTTATTTTGAACTTCAAATACATTAATTAGTTTGATTTTAGGCACAAAGGAGGATTCTTGGCTGGATTTTATAAATTTTTCGTAACATTAAGACATAAGGCTCGTTTATCAACTGACGTTTATACTTTATTATTTCTTTGCGACTTTATAAACTTTTTCGTTTTACTTTTTGGATTTCCTAAATTTGTGGTAAGTTTACTCATTAAAGTAACTATCTCCGAATGTAATCGTTCATATTTATTTATTCTTATTTATAACACTGGTCGACAAAAAAACAAGTAGGAAAGCTACAGTCGAGTGTGAGCGACTGTGAGATACCCGGTACGCATAGCATTAGCATTGTTAATGAAATTAAATAACAGATGGACACTGAAAAACAAATGTTCACAAATGAAGACAAATGTTGCTAGAAACAAAAAACGAAAATAAAAAAGACCAAAAGAGACAAATGTTGCTAGGGACACGTTGAGCAACACGCATTTGTTGTGATAACAGAAGAAGAATAAGGATACACAGAAACTTTATTGTTTAATAACTTTCATGTTTATCATCCGATTCTACTGAAATTTTCCTTTCCCTTATATATAATGATTTTTATGATTTTCAGGGGCGGAAGTGGATGTGACCAATTTTAAAACAAATTCACTGATTCTGCGTGCCACAGATTCCAATGCTGTCACCTAATTTGGTAAGCTCTTATAGCTCTTATAGATTCGAAGATCTGTTGTTTCGAACGGACAGACGGACAGACGGACATGGCTAAATCGGCTCGGCTGGTGACGCTGATCAAGAATATATATATAATAGGGTCGGAGATCTCTTCTTCTGCCTATTACATACATTATCGGTTGGCACTAATCTACAATACCCCTTGTACCCTATGGGTACCGGGTATAATAACGCCAACGACAACGCTATTGATTCTGAAATGTCTGAAATGTCTCCGGTAAATTGCTAATCCAAAACTGAACAACCTAGCAAAACTTTGTGACGTTATGCAATTTTTTAAAATGCATTGTAAGTAATAAACCTGAGGTCCCCCACTGCTGGTTCTTTCCATTATATTAATTTAATTATAGCAATACATATACAATTTTTTTTTTAATTTTTCCTTGCGTTAGGAACGCTGGTGAGTACCCGGTGGAGTCCGATATGCTCGTATTAACGGCTAGCATTATCGGGCCACTTTTCGTCCCAGCGCCTCTGGTTGTCTCCGGCAAATTGGGCAATCATTGTTTCGACCGTTCGGTTGGCCGCTCAGTTGTATTCTCTTGTGGCGTGTTTGGGGCCGTATACTGATGGCGGATTCCCATTTCCTTGAGAAATTTATTGAACGCCTTGCTCGCAAATTGTACATCGTTGTCCGTTATCACTACTTTTGGTGCTTCGAGTCTTGATATTATTCGTTCTCGGAATGCCTTTCGCAGCGATTCTGCCGTTGCTGCCGTCATGGGGAGGAGCTCTGTTCATTTTGAGAGCCTGTCGATCAGCACTAGCAGCATCTGGTTCCCGTGCTTTGATCTCGGCAGCGGTCCTACAAAATCGGCGCACACTTTAGCCCATAGTTCTTCTGGTACTTGCGTGAGCATTTGCCCTGCTGCTTGCAGCTGATTTGGCTTGTACTTCAGGCATATTTCAAAAGCCAATTAGCAAACAAAAGCCACGAAAAAAAAAGAAAACATTTACTTGTGAGTGCACCTGGCCAGATATTCGGATGCAAAGATCTTGCCCACGCAGATGACTCGCAATGCCTTTTGCATTCGAAGAATGGAGGAGGACGATACGCGGTATCGTAAGCGAGTCAGCTACAACAACAAAAACAAAGAAGCCGGTAGCGGCGGAAGAAGAAGACGCGAACCGGAGGGAAAGGGAGGGGATACGTACCAGCTGGCAATTTGCGATCCAGGCCCCTGGGATCGTCATCGGTGACACTGATCTGCGAAGGCCGGCACAAGCGAAGATCCAGAGGAGTTCTGACGAGGGGCTGCAGCAAGCGCCACCTCAATCCCGCTGTCGACTCCGCTGCTGTCGTCGTCGCAGCGCTGCTCGGCCGCTGTCGAACAGGTAATATTCCACCCCAATCCCGCTGTCGTCGCCGCTGCCACCGCAGTCGCAGCGCTGTCAATCCGCTGCCCGGCCGCGGCCGGACAGGTGATCTTCCAATGCCTATGAGGCCTAGCGGAGGGAAAAACAACTTCAACTTTCACGAAAATTCAAATTCACTGGCCGGCAGTGGTGGGGAGAAATACGAAGATCGGCAAAGAAAATACCGATAGTGGGAACTATCAAGTGCCCTCTGGTTGATCAACACACAGTGTGACCAGGCAAAGTGCGGTATTTAAATACCGACACAAGACGGAAATACCGCGGAGGAAGGCGGGAGTTTTTGAAAAAGAGAAGACGAACACAATGGTCGGTCCCCGAAGGAAAGCAGTAGTTTTTGCGTTTTTGAAGAAAGGGGAAAGTGTGAGGAGTTGTAAATTGAAACTCCCCACAAAGCAGTGTGCAGGGGATGCACACTGCCAAGGGCAGCAGCAGCAAAGAGTGGCAAGGGGAGGGGGAAGGCAGTCCCGGTACAGCTTCCTAGCCACAGGCAGAGAGTTGCGAGGCAGGCCGCCAAAAAGGAGACGCCGCTAATATAGCGGGACTCAGGCGGACCTTGGACTCGGTAGCGTGATCGGCGGAGTTGGGCTTCGGCCGTCAAGGAGGAGACGCCGTGTGGAATAGCGGTACTTGCCGGACTTCACCGGACTTTGGACCGCAAAGTCAAGAAGTTCGGAGCTTGAAGTGGCAAGCCTTCAGAACAGAGACTTAAACGCTGAGATCCGTCGAGTGTGAGGTTACGATCAAGGAGTCGAGGAGATTCGGGAAGTCAAAGCTAACAACAATTCGAGGAACAGCGAGGTCCTGAGGCAATGACCAGCCGAGGAAAGCGACAGTCGATTGGCGTCAAACTGTGGCAGTTGCACGCGTTGCTAGGCTTAGGCCAGGCGATACACCCTGCTAGCTTTGCCAGCAAGACGACCAAACCATCTGCGAGGAAGGAGTGCAGCCGCAGCCGTGGAGGATCAGGACGCAGTAGCGCGACTTGAAATACGAGAAACCTGTTAAAGTATAATAAACAACCTGAGTATTAAATTAACCCAAAGCATTCTCTCTGGGCGGGCATTCACACAATACAAATTTGGTGGGACGACCACACAAACTCTACTGAGCTAGCCGCACATATTAGTTTCGAGCCAAACCGAGAAAATCAGCTCGTTACACTATATAGTGAATTATTATTTGAACAAAGGGCTTATGAAGGGCGAAGTTTGAATAACAAATTGGCAAATGAATTTATTTATTTATTTATTTATTCCGCCAATGCACTGTGGTCCAGAATCCCAATTGATGGCAGAAATTCAATTTTTTTTCAAGATTTCAGCAAAAACCATATTGGATTCCAGTAGAGTATTCCCAAGGGCAGTCTAAAAGTAAAATTTTACAATTGAAATTGAAGCCCTCGCGATTTAGGCAGCCCTGGAAGTCAGCGAATCATTTGCATTAAACTTTGCCTTTGCTAGCCTTGCAAGTAAAAGCTGATTTCAAATTGGTATAATTCAGTTATTTCTTTGACTATAAAAATAAAAAAAAATGGAAAACAAAGATAACGGTATTTATAATAAGGGTGTATTCACACAATAATTGCTTAATGTGATTCGTCTTTGCTTACATGTGCTTTTGTAATGTGATATTTCCAGCAATTCTAACCTCAAACTCGTTGTGTTTCTTGGTATTGGAAAAAGCACACACGCTGCACGCTGCCTCTCACGCAGCACAGCTCGCACCAACACACGCACAGATTCTCGAGAATCCCGGGGACAGTTTGTTGAGGCTCCTCTGGACAGATCGACATAACTCTATCTCGCTGCTCCCAAACTCCAATGATTTAATTGCAGGCCAGTCAGGTTAATAAGAAACACGATATTTGATTTAGTTTGATTTATGTTCTTTTTAGTTTAATATTTCTGTTCTTCTGTTTCTTCTTTTCGTTTGCACACGACTTGTCACATTTACAAGAAAAACCAAAGTGAAGAGACGCTTCTTAGCGTGGTCTAGATTGTTCTGTGTACATGTAAATTCAACTTAGTAAAAAGGTATATGTATGTATTTGGTGAGTTTGATTTTGCCATATGCAGAATACAAATGTATGTAAATGTACACACATGCACTCATACATGTAATAGAAGGGAGTAGCCAGATCGGCGACTTTATTCTGCATTTCTCAACACGTGGAATAAAAGTATGTTGTATTTGTGTGAATTAGTTAAACTAACAACGCAATTTTGTTGCTTAATGTGTGAATAATATGATGGTAATATTTTTTGCCCGTTTTTGCCCCTTTTCCTTAAAATTGAATTTTTGTAGACAACATTGATTTTAGTTCCGCTGAATTACTTGTATTTTGGCTCGAAACGGACAACGATAATGAAGATGATTTGGACATATATGAATGCATCAATGCCTATTCCCTCGATTTAGATGTGGAAAATGATTAATTAATTCATTAAATTAATTTAATCATTAAAAAAAAGAAAATGATGAATTTTAGTACACGTTTGTATGGGGACTAGACCATCCAGTAATCCTAGGTTGTTGAAATTCACATGGTATGTGCAAATCGGTCAAGAACTTATAGTTTCCGCATTTCAACTTGATAACACAAAAAAAAGTTATTCTAACAAAAACATTAATTTTAATATGGTGCTTGTATGGGGGCTACCACTTCTAGCTGTCCGATTCGGCTGATTCCGACATATGTGCTTTGTGTGTGGCAAAGAAAACAATGTGCAAAATTTTAGCCCGCTAGCTTACAAATTAGAATTTCTGCCACTTATTTGGGATTCTGGATCACAGTGCAATGGATTAAATCCTTACCTGTCTAATAGATTGTAGATAGATTATCTACTAAATTTTTTTATAATAATATACAAATCACCAAAGTTTTTAAATATTTCATTTTTAAAGGTACACCTACCCAACGAGGCGAAATTAATTCGACAAACTAATACCATTGATTTTTTACTACAAAAAATTCATTTTTTATAGAAATCAATGAATTTAAAAATTCAAAATGATTATGATATTATAGAATTTCTGCCACTTATTTGGGATTCTGGACCACAGTGCAATGGATTAAATCCTTACCTGTCTAATAGATTGTAGATAGATTATCTACTTAATTTTTTTTTTATAATAATATACAAATCACCAAAGTTTTTAAATATTTCATTTTTAAAGGTACACCTACCCAACGAGGCGAAATTAATTCGACAAACTAAAACCATTGATTTTTTACTACAAAAAATACATTTTTTATAGAAATCAATGAATTTAAAAATTCAAAATGATTATGATATTATGATTCCTTTTCCTTTTTCTCCAGATAGAATTCACCCAAACACCGTGCTGTGGGCGACAGGTAATCCGTCCTGCACTTTGAGGAAGCCCGGTTGCATGATCTTGGGCTATAAATTGTTACCAAGGATCACGGAGATGACAGCTGGCAAGTAAATTCGGTTATATTCGGGCTTTTCAAAAAATATGCATACAGATGTGATCTATACTGATTTCAGTAAAGCATTTGACTCCGTTAATCACTCCCTTCTTGTTAGGAAACTCTACTTAATGGGTTTTTCTGTCAATCTTCTTAGGTGGATCTCAAGCTATCTAAAAGGCAGGATGCAAAAGGTCCTCTTTAAAAACAACGTGTCGAATGTTCTCCGGGTGACCTCTGGTGTCCCGCAAGGGAGCCACCCGGGTCCCTTACTTTTTACTCTATTTATTAACGACCTGCCCAAAGTCTTGACTAACTCCAGAGTACTCATGCTTGCGACTTATACGCTGATCTGCTGTTTTTTGGAAAGGATCACTCTAGTTAACGATTTGGGTATCCGTCTAGATCCTAAACTGGAGTTTATTGATCATATTTTGTGCATTGTGAATAAAGCCAGGGGTGTGCTTGGATTTATTAAACGGTGGTCGAAGGAATTCGATGACCCCTACGTTACGAAGAATTTATACACTTCGTTAGTTCGTCCTATTTTAGAATATGGATCTTGCGTTTGGAGTCCCCAGTGGGACGTCCACAGCAAACGCATTGAGTCAGTTCAAAAAAACTTCTTACTTTTCGCTCTTCGTGGCTGAAACTGGGATGCAAACCTTAGGTTGCCCTCTTATTCTAGTAGACTTCTCCTGATTAACCTTCCTTCCTTAGCAAACCGTAGAACGATGTTAGGCATTGTCTTTATGTATAATCTGATCCGTGGTGACGTGGAAAGCAGCGATCTATTGGGTCAGTTGAACTTCCACGTACCATGTAGAACCACAAGATCCTACTTGCCTTTAGTTTTGCACCAATGCAGAACATCGTATGAAATGCATGAACCCTTTAGAGTATTATGTGCAAATTATAATGATTTGTACAAAATTACCTCATCTGTAGATAGCCTTCCTAAACTAAAAACGTTAATCTTAACCCACTTAGTACACATGCAAGATAGCAATCGAGCTGCCTTTTAGTAGTTTATATTTCCTCGCATTCTTTTACCTATACTTTTCTTTCGCGCCTATTAACACCTAACCCTAACAAGCCCGTGCTTGGTTTTGAAGGGCCACTTGAGTGTACTGACCGTAGTGCATATCAACGTCCAAGAGAAAAAAAAAATATTTGTATGTAAAATATTTGAATATATTTGTTGGTATATGTTTGGAATAAATATATTGCAGATTGGGTATAAATGTTTTTTGGGGTAATATATTAAAATGTAAATTGTTTGTTGATATATGGGAAATTCCATATCAACTCGGCCACCCCTGTTTTATTTCGCTCTGAAAAAAAAAATGCATACCCACATTTTAAAGTGCTCCATGTCCATATAGTGACCGTTAAATATTTTTTCGTTACCATCAATACTTTTCGAGATAATCGCTGTTGGACAAAAATCTTTAAAAAATCATAGCATTGAAATGGTGCATGCAATTTGAAAGACAAAAAATACGGTTATCCTTTTTTCAAACATATTTTGCATAAAAAAATACTAGACTAATCTTGGTTTAATATTAAGCGGGTTTTTAATTAAAAAAAAACGGTTTTTCATTTTTTTTTGTCTTAGGACCAGTCGATATAAGCTCAAATTTGTTTTTGCCAGGTAGAGGAGGTTCAGATACATAAGAAACAAAAAATCTTAGAATGGTAAAATTGTGTTTGCTAGGAAAAATTAATTTATTTTCATTGTCAAAGGGGTATATTGTTTTTATAATCAGACTCAAAATTTAGCACTGAATATTATTTAGGGAGACTAAGCGTGTTTTTTGATGTTTAGATGCAAGTTTATGGTACATAACGGTTTTAAAAAGTGGAGATTAAATTCTGACAGTGGAAGCGCACTTTTCCCAAAGAAAAAACCCTAAAATGTACATAGCCTGATGATCATAAAACCAAAATACCCCTTTCCAAAAGTAATTAATGGATAAACAATGAAAATAAATTAATTTTTCCTAGCAAACACAATTTAACCCTAAGACAAAAAAAACAAGTGAGAAAGCTACAGTCGAGTGCGACCGACTGTGAGATACCCGGTACCCAAAGTATTGGGCGTGAAATTAAATAGCACACGGACATGGGAAAAACAAAATGTTGACAAATAAAGACAAATTTTGCCAAAAACATGTTGAGCAAAGTTTAAAAGAGACAAATTCTGTACGCAGCTGCATTACGAATTAATACCTAATTTTAAAACTAACTTGATCTGCGTGCAACAGATTCCAATGTTGTCACAAAATTTGGTAACTCTATCTCTTATAGTCTCTGAGATCTGTTGTTTCACACGGACGGACAGACGGACAGACGGACAGACGGACATGGCTAGATCGACTCGGCTAGTGACGCTGATCAAGAATATATATACTTTATAGGGTCGGAGATTTCTCCTTCTGCCTGTTACATACATTCTCGGTTGGCTCTAACTTATAATACCCTTGTACGCTATGGGTACCGGGTATAATGAAAAACCATTTTTTTTAATTAAAAGCCCGCTTAATATTGAACCAAGATTAGTCTAGTATTTTTTTATGCAAAATATGTTTGAAAAAAGGATAACCGTATTTTTTGTCTTTCAAATTGCATGCACCATTTCAATGCTATGATTTTTTAAAGTTTTTTGTCCAACAGCGATTATCTCGAAAAGTATTGATGGTAACGAAAAAATATTTAACGGTCACTATATGGACATGGAGCACTTTAAAATGTGGGTATGCATTTTTTTTTTCAGAGCGAAAAAAAAACAGGGGTGGCCGAGTTGATATGGAATGTCCCATATATATATATATGTGAAATAAATGTAGGGATATGTAGGTATAAATGTATTTATGTAAATTTACCGGTAAAATTGTAGTGTGTGTTTAGTACATAAATTTACGATATTGTGTTTATGTAGGAATGGAACTTTGGCGAATAAAAACTTGGAGTTTAGTTAAAAAATTTAGGAACTTTTTATGTATTTGTGAGTGTGTGTGTGTGTATATATATGCGCTTGGACACCAGCAGGAACGCAGAGCATAAGAAAAAGAAATATAGGGGGCCGTTTTTGGCAAAGTACTTTTTTATGAATTTTGCACTTTATATTAGGAAATATTTTCTCACTGCGGCTGGGGCGTATATATTTTCACAAACACTATTTTTCTTACTTTTTACTAGAAAAAGACACGGATGGAAACACAAGATGGTGACCACGGAAAAATTGCAGTTGAACTTTGGACTTTAGCGAATCACACAGAGGCAAGACTTTCGGAGTTGTTCTTTTTGATCTCTCTGTGTAATTGCTAATATTAAAACTCGTACTTATCTTGAGAAATCCGCGAAGTGTAGCTGGTAGGGATCAGGCTTGATCCGGGTTCGAAGGACCATATATTGGATGGGGCGGATCTTCAAATGCCGGCTTCGTTGTAGGGGGCTGCGTCGGCTTCGGTTGGAATTGGTGGCTGCGGAACAAATATCCCCGATGCAAGCAGAATTAGAAGTCGGTGTTGGCGTTGGCTTCACAATATCTATGTTTATTCACAATATCTATGTTTACAGTCGTATGCTTAAGAATAATTCAATAAAAGGAAAGAATGCAGCTTCAGCCGGTGGAGTGGCGCCCTTTCCCGGCTGGAATGGAGGGAGCGGGAAAACGCCCGAGGAGAGGGAGAGCGGGCGAGCGCGAGAGCGAGGGCGCTCGCTCCCACACTGCCTCTGAAAACTAAGCGCCCTGTGTCGCGAACAGTAGTACTAGGCTATGCCAGGTCTTTCGCAAGGTTCGGGTCCAGGAAGAGTAGAGGCGCAAACGAATAACGGCGCACCACCGACCGGTCTTAATAGAATTTAGTCATCGCCATAATATAGCCGCCATCATTGGTTGGAGTAGCGGTTTGTCACGAGTTTGTCGATCCAGTACTGAAGGGAGAGGAGAAATGACCGTAACCGTACAGCCGACGCTATTTTGTTGTACTAGGTTATGCCAGGTCTCTCACAAGGTTCGAGTCTGTACGGTTACGACTGGCGCTAGTGCATATTCCATTGGGAAAGGCGCACTTTTGCAAGGGCGACAACATATGGTGCGCAGATTGAAGAAACAAGACGTACAAGCAGCCAACGGAGGTAACACTCAAATTTCCGGCATAATTGACTTGCCTGTAGTAGAGCAGTAAAACCATCGACGATAGTACATATCGATGGTATCGATGGTGCTGTGCTTCGGATCACCATCGATTTTGTTTCCACCATCGATACATCGGATCAGCACCACTACTATTTGGCGATGCGAATTAAAAACATGAAACAGTAATAGTAGCGGGAGCTTCCCGTTACCTTGGTGCAGAAGGGCACAAAGAACATGTAAAGCGGTCCCAAATAAGACGACATTTACACCGTGAGTTTTGTAAGAAACTGATTTTATTTAAAACGATCTCCGCTGTATATAGGAGATCGGATTCTAATTTTACTCTATGACCTACGCAGACCGCACATCTGGTCGTCTTATCTATTGAGATCATACACAGGGGTTCAGATTACATCAGTGTTATCCACGCGCCCGACTCGCGAGTCTGCGAGTTATTCTGCCGGCGCTCTGCCGCAACACCGACACTGTAACCCTGTGGTGCGCACCCAAATACACACAAATCTTACATGTCATTATATTTGGGTGGACATCACTGGATTAAATGTACAATATTTGTCAAGTGCCCAAGTGGCCGCTATATTTAAAGATAGGCGCGCCTGCGCCTGCAGAGCACATTTGCATAAATTTGTATATACGTGTTCACGCGTGAACATTCTGCCAAGGGCCAAGAATGGGTGTAGTATTTGACAAAATTTGATTACATAAAACAAATTGAACAATTAAAAATGTTTACTTCAATTTGGTGACTAACTCAAGAGTACTCATGTACGCTGTACGTAGTTCGTTTTTTTTTGTAGAATATGTATCTTGCGTTTGGAGTCCCCAATGGGATGTCCACAGCAAACGCGTTAAGGCAGTTCAAAAGAACTTTTTACTTTTCGCTCTTCGTGGCTTAAACTGGGATGCAAACCTCAAGTTATTCTATTAGACTTCTAATTAACCTACCTTCCCTAGCAAACTGTAGAACGATGTTAGGCATTGTCTTTATGTATAACCTGGACCGTGGTGACGTGAGTAAGTTGAATTTCCACGTACCATGTAGAACGGTCGTGTTTTTATTTTGCGCCTCGTATTTGTGTAAATTCTTTGCTCTAAACCACCGGGGCCTTATTTAAAACTTTTATATTGTGTCAAAAATAATTCACCGTTTCACTTCGCGTGTGTATGCAGCTGTTTTTGTGTATAAATAATTCTATCTACCTTTAGTTTTGCACCATTGCAGAACATCGTATGAAATGCATCAACCCTTTAGGGTATTATGTGCAAATTGGATTGATTTTTACAAAATTACCTCATTTGTAGATAGCCTTCCTAAAGGGGCAACAAGATTGTTGTGAACAGGTCCCTAAATGTCGGCCACCGAAGATTATCGCCAGACGACAGCCAGTAGAAGTGGGTACTTGGAGGTTTACGGAAGCCTGAGTCGACTATCAACTCTTGGAGATTTTCGACGCACTTTGCATAGACCGTATAACAATAGTTGTATTTTGACTGAAGCATAGGCAATGTGGTCGTACCTTCAGCGGAAGCCGAAATAAGGTCAAAACAAACTTCAAACTCCTTTTCCACTTTTTCCCACAGTGCACGGACCAAGTCCCGATGGACCTGGCACATATAGAGGGATGGAGGGGCTGCACTTGAAGTGCTCGGAGTTGGACCTGCGCTTCAAAATGACTCACACGGTCAGATGTGGCATTGAATTTATTTAAAGCGGATGCTGCAGCGGCTTGAGCCAACTTCGAAGTCGAACGAGTGAGCCTCGAAGAAGTAACAGTATTGAGAACTGGCTCGCTGTTCGCCTTTGGAATGGCAGCGCTTGTTCCTGGATTTAGCTATGAGGGTGGTGGAGATGCAGATTGGGATCTTTTTAAACGGATTGATGGAATCGGAAGTAATTTCCTGTCGTCCTCGATGAGCATGCTAGGCTTCTAACTTCTTACCTGGCTGGTTTTACCCTTTGTCGACAGTCCTGCATACATTTTTCTTAAAAGGGGCTGAGCAGCGCTTGTTTTCCGATTGGACTTGTTGTCAGATGTCGGAAAGGAACGGGACGCCCGAAGCAGATTGAATTCAGGAATAAATTGATACAAATTGTGGAACCCGAAAAAATTGCAATTAAAGCTACTAGTATTTATTTTGCTGCGAAATTGTTTAACATTTGTTTATATATTATTTTTCCGCGGGCAATAATTTTTTGCTAGCTAGTTTAGCCTAGTACTCAATAGCGCTGTACTCTTAGCTTTCATCTTTCTAGTGCGACTAGGCTTTATTGTGTTCACCCAAAATGCATACGAAACGGCCAAAAGGCCATACTGTCGCTGTTTGTTTACAATTCAAATTAAACGCCACCAAGCCGCGTACGCCACAAATACCTGCAAAATGAACAAATGATTTATATATTTACTAAAATTATGATTTCCAATGCAGCAGGGACAGCTCCCGATGCCGCCAAGATGGTTCTGGCCCTGATGCTACTGCCACTGCTGGAGAGCTGCTCCAGATCCCGCTGAGAAGTATTGACCGAGGGACATATTCGTGTGCGGCCTCTTCCGTTTGCTGCTCCGCCTCCTCGTTCAGTTGGCTGCTGATGGATCTTTCCGCATTGTAGTCGTAGAAGAAGTGCGAAGTGCCGCAACGTTGGGCACTTCCACGTCCACGACGGATGCTGCCACGAACTTGGCGCTCAAGTGGCCGCGAGCGGATCCTTAGGACTGACCGCTATGATCTCTCTCCATGAGCTTTGCACGAAACCCGATGGCAGCCGCATGCCCAGTCGTCCCGTGTCAGTACCATTCCCGTTGCCACTTCACGGGGACGGCCTGTTTTCATTCTCCTTCTTTTAGTCCTTGTATGCTCTAAAGCACCTGCATTTTAGGGCGGCAGCCAACTAAGAAAAGAATCCCAATAGCTGACCACTGGTCAGGGACGAGCAGAGAAGAAGCAATTAGCATGTCTATGATGTATTCTACCAAAGCACTGTGGTCCAGAATCCCAAATTGGTGGCAGAAATTCAATTTTTTCCAAGATTTCAGCAAAAATCATATTGGATTCCAGTAGAGTATTCCCAAGGACAGTCTAAAAGCATAATTTTACAATTGAAATAGAAGCCCTGGCGATTTAGGCAGCCCTGGAAGTCATCTGATCATTTGCATTAAACTTTGCCTTTGCTAGCCTTGCAAGTAAAAGCTGATTTCAAATTGGTATAATTCAGTTATTTCTTTGACTATAAAAATAAAAAAACATGGAAAACAAAGATAAAGGTATTTATAATAAGGGTGTATTTACACAATAATTGTTAAACGTGATTCGCATTTGTTTATATGTGCTTTTGTAATGTCATATTTCCAGCAATTCTAACCTTAAGCACACACGCTGCACGCTGCCTCTCACGCAGCACAGCTCGCACCAACACACGCACAGATTCTCGAGAATCTCGGGGACAATTTGTTGAGGCTCCTCTGGACAGATCGACACAACTCTATCTCTCTGCTCCCAAACTCCAATGATTTAATTGCAGGCCAGTCAGGTTAATAAGAAACACGATATTTGATTTATTATGATTTATGTTCTTTTTAGTTTAATATTTCTGTTCTTCTGTTTCTTCTTTTCGGTTGCACACGACTTGTCACATTTACAAGAAAAACCAAAGTGAAGAGACGCTTCTTAGCGTGGTCTAGATTGTTCTGTGTACATGTAAATCAGTGCTGCCCACACAAATACAATGACATGTGTCTTGATTTTGTGTGCGTAAGAGAAAACGAAGTTGGCTTCGCGCGAGACGTTGCGGTTGTTAGAGCAGTGCAAAGCATTAAAATTTAAATGCTTTGCACTGCTCTGACAACCGCACACTCGACCTCTCATTCTCTCTCTTCTCTGCTGCTGCTGCTCACGTCACGTTTACACTGTCTGTGTAGCAGCAGAGAACCGGCAGAATTTTTACCAACCACATGTGGCGGGGGCTTGGGCACCTCTGATGTAAATTCAACATAGCAAAAAGGTATATGTATGTGTTTGGTGAGTTTGATTTTGCCATATGCGGAATACAAATGTATGTAAATATACACACATGCACTCATACATGTAATAGAAGGGAGTAGCCAGATCGGCGACTTTATTCTGCATTTCTCAACACACCTCCTCAAAAACATAACGCACCAAACATAATCTTAAGGTTAACATTTCAAATTAAATGCATTCAAAAAAAAATTATGTGACAAGTCTGGCTCTGGGAGATTTAGAATAGTGGTCCAACATTCGTTGCTGGGATTGGGGGAAAACTCAGTAAAACCCCAACCAGACCAACTTCAAACTAAAAAAAGTTTCTTTCATAATGAGATCTTGTTAAAGTAAATACTGATATTATATCTATTAAGTAACTCCTTTGGAATTATTCAGTCAATCCAATTTGATCTCGAAGATCCTTAAACCGTGGAGCTGGTAGTGCCTTGGTCATCATATCTGCAAGCTGTTTTTCTGTGGAAATATATTCAATTTTAATTAGTTTGTTTTCCACTTGTTCTCTGGAAAAATTATATTTAATATCTATGTGCTTAGTTCTTTTTTGGCAAGAAGGATTATTTGCTATACTAATACACCCTAGATTATCCTCATATATTTTAATAGGTGTATTCATTTTGATTTTAATACTTTATAATAAAGATTTAAGCCATAATGCTTCTCTAACTCCTTTAAATAGTGCCATATACTCAGCTTCTGTTGAAGAAGCTGCAACAGAGGTCTGTTTTCGAGTACACCAGCAAATTAAGTTAGATTCATATATTTTAAACAAATATCCTGTAGTACTTTTTCTATCTATAATATTTCCGCCCCAATCAGAATCGACATATCCACTAAAAATGTCATCATATTTTGAAACTTTTGAAAATGTTAATTTTAAATCAATAGTTCCTTTTAAATATCCTAGAACTCTTTTCAAGCATTGCCATAATTCACTATTATTATATTGAATATATCTACTTAATAAACTAACAGATATGCTGAGATCTGGTCTTGTACATAACATTATTTACATTAAACATCCTATTAAATTACGGCAAGGTGCTTCACAATTTTGATCTGAGTTTAGGCCATCAAAATTAAGTTTAGAAGGAAGGGGTGAACTGACCGGATTACACTCATCCATTTTAAATTTAGATAGAACTGTTTTAATATATGCAGATTGACTTAAGTGTATTTGGCCTTCTTCTCTGTCAATTTTTATTCCTATAAAATATTTAATGTCTGATAAATCAGTCATTCTAAATTTTCCCATAAAATACGATTTAAATTTATTCATTGTTTGGATACTTTCTGTAGATATAACTAAATCATCGACATACAACAAAACATATATATTCAGTGAAATCTCTCCTTTATCAAGTATGTAGATACAACGATCTACAGGAGAGTTTACAAACCCGATACCCTTTAATGATTCCTCAAATACGTCAAACCAGCATCTTGCTACTTGTTTGAGACCATAAATAGCCTTATTCAACTTACAAACTTGATTTCTGCCAACAATTAAACCTTTAGGGGGTGTCATATATATTTCTTCTTTTAAAACACCATTTAAAAAGGCAGTCTTTACATAAATATGATGTACTTTCAAGTTGTATTGAATTGAAAAAGACATAATAAATCTAAAACTAGTTACTCTGGCGACCGGAGCAAAAGTTTCATCGTAGTCAACTTAATAGTCCTGCGTAAAACACCGTGTCACTAGTCTAGCCTTATATTTAATCGGATTACCGAATTCATTATGTTAAATTGTAAATATCCATTTGCAATCTACAACATTCTTATTAGCAGGCAATTCAACAAGGGACCAAGTATTATTAATTGAATGTGATTCTAGCTTATCTCTTATTGATTCTTTCCATTGTACCTTATCACTTCTCATACTGATTTCCTCAAAAGAAATCGGTGTACTTTCCAAAGAACTCTGAGCATTCATCACACAATTCAACATATCTCTATATAATAACTTTATCTTATCTTTTAATCGATCACTTCTTCTGACAATTTCGCTTTCTTCATTTGTATCATCTGATACACTTTCACCAGGTACAACTGGATCGGCATTTTCTGTTACTACACCACTGTGATCATTATCTAGTATCTTATCAGATACTTTTTCAATGCTTTCACTTGGACTCATGTCCAGAACATTATCCATTTCCAACTGATCAACAATATTGTTGGTATCAAGGAAATCTTCATTTAAATATTCCATACTCTCATTATGGAATTCAATGTTCTTTTCTTCCAACTCCCTTCTTGAGTTTACCATGTTATTTTCATCAAAAACAACATCTCTAGCAATTGAAAACTTCCCAGTCTCCCCATCCCATACTTTGTATCCATTCGGTTCATATCCGACAAGTATTCCTTTCCATGATTTCTCATCAAACTTTCGTTTTCTCATCTTATTATGGACATACACTGTCGAACCGAAAACTCTTAAATATTTGAGACATGGCTTTTTACTATGCCACATTGTGTTTTCTTGCATTCTTTCAATGCATTACTTGGAATTCTATTAGTCAAATAAGTTGCTGTCAAAACAGCTTCTCCCCAAAAGTATTTTTGTACTTTTGCCCCTATAACCAAAGCACGAGCTTTTTCTGTTATAGTCCTTATCATCCTTTCGGACACACCATTCAACTGTGGGGTATGCGGAACTGTAAGGTGGTAACTAATGCCCTTTTCACTGCAAAATTCTTTCATCTCATTCAATAGATATTCCCTGCCGTTATCGATATATAGATTAACTGCTTTTAAATTAAATTGCGCCTCACTTTTAGCAATAAAATCCTTAAAAGCATTAAACACTTCCGACTTATAAGTCAGTAAATATGTTACGCAATAATGTGTATATTGGTCAATAAACACAACATAATAATTTTTCCTATCGATAGTTTCAGGAGTAATCGGACCACATACATCGGAATGAATAACAAACAAAGGCCTGTTAATATGATCTTTGTTTTTAAACATTTCAAATTTAAGTCTTGCCTTCTTTCCATTTATGCAAGCCTCACATAAATCTTCATTTGGTTTTATATTATTTAACACATTGATATCCTCAAAAATATGGGTAGCTTTTATTTCTAAGTATTTTCCTTTGCTTATATGACCTAGCCTTTCATGCCACAAATTATAATTATTTATTTTATTAGGAATATTAGATATAAATGCCCTTTTTAGCATGGAAAAACGGACCACCGGAACATTATCAATATAATTCCCTTCCATAATATTCTCACCATTTTTGATAACAGCTACACCTCCTGGATGAAACACGACAGTAACTCCTGCATGTTTTTCACCGATAAGAGGTTTTGAGGGACTTCCGAACAAAACAGTACATCGTTCAAAACGATTTTGGCCAGAGAATCACTGCACAACTCCATTGTGCCTTTCTTGGTTGCTTGAATAAACTGGCCACACTTTGCCACTGCGATTTTAACTGGGTTTTCCAAGAATTTGATTGTATCAAAAATATTCTCATTATTGACCAAATGGTCAGATGCTCCAGAGTCCAAAACAAATGAAATTTCTTCTTCTTTATTGTTTACTCGTTTGAACATGAACGCGAAACCTTCAGAGACTTCTTTGGACTGAGCAGTTGCCACCTGTACATGTTTGTTCTTGTCGTTATAATTGTTGTTTTCGTTGTCTCTCTCTCTCTTATAGATGTAACACATTTTTTTCATATGGCCAGCTTTGCCACAATGAAAAATATTTTTATAATTATTGTTAAACTTATTCTTAGCTTTGAACTTGTTTTTATTTGGTTTGTATGTATAGCTTTTATTTTGAAAATGTTTAAATTTGTTCTCCTTTCCTACGGTATGTAATACTTTTAGTGTTGTTTCTTTACTGATATTTTTTAATTTTATTTCGTGGTCAAGCAGCCTATTCTTCACAACAGCAAGGGTCAGATTATCTTCGGATAATGTTTCAATAGCTGTTATTACGCCGTCATACACTGAAGGAAGAGATAACAGCAAATGCGAAACTTTGTCGAGTTCATCCATTTTCGCACCTGCAGCCAACAGCTCGGCAATCAATTCATCAAATTTATGAAAGTGTTGCAATAACAAAGTATCACCCTTCAGTTTCAATGATAATAACTGCTTTCGGACCGACAATTGCGACGCTAAACTTTTTCTTTCATAAATCGCGTCTAAATTCTTAAAAATCATTTTAGCATTACAATCGGCTGGCGCAAAGCCAAGAAGGGAGTCACTTAGATACTCAACAATAATACTTTTTGAATTTCTTTCTTGTTTCTTCCATTCTTCTGTTATTTCACCACACTCTTGATCAATAACCTTAATGGCGTCTATTTCAGTAAACAATGCTCTTATTCTAAATTTCCAAATCGAGAATTTTTCTCCTATATATTTTTCTCTTATATATATCAAAATGTTATACTTATCTGCAGTAAAGAGGCGTGGGCTGGGCCCATAACCTAAAAAGCACACACGCTGCACGCTGCCTCTCACGCAGCACAGCTCGCACCAACACACGCACAGATTCTCGAGAAACCCGGGGACAATTTGTTGAGGCTCCTCTGGACAGATCGACACAACTCTATCTCGCTGCTCCCAAACTCCAATGATTTAATTGCAGGCCAGTCAGGTTAATAAGAAACACGATATTTGATTTAGTATGATTTATTTATTTAGTATTATTTATTCTTTTTAGTTTAATATTTCTGTTCTTCTGTTTCTTCTTTTCGGTTGCACACGACTTGTCACATTTACAAGAAAAACCAAAGTGAAGAGACGCTTCTTAGCTTGGTCTAGATTGTTCTGTGTACATGTAAATTCAACTTATCAAAAAGGTATGTGTTTGGTGAGTTTGATTTTGCCATATGCAGAATACAAATGTATGTAAATGTACACACATGCACTCATACATGTAATAGAAGGGAGTAGCCAGATCGGCGAGTTTATTCTGCATTTCTCAACACGTGGAACAAAAGTATGTTGTATTTGTGTGTATTAGTTAAACTAACAACGCAATTTTGTTGCTTAATGTGTGAATAATACGATGGTAATATTTTTTGCCCGTTTTTGCCCCTTTTCCTTAAAATTGAATCTTTGTAGACAACATTGATTTTAGTTCCGCTGAATTACTTGAGTTTTAGCTCGAAACGGACAACGATAATGAAGATGATTTGGACATATATGAATGCATCAATGCCTATTCCCTCGATTTAGATGTGGAAAATGATTAATTAATTCATTAAATTAATTTAATCATTAAAAACAAAAAAATGATGAATTTTAGTACACGTTTGTATGGGGGCTAGACCATCCAGTAATCGTAGGTTGTTGAAATTCACATGGTATGTGCAAATTGGTCAAAAACTTATAGTGTCCGCATTTCAACTTGATAACACAAAAAAAAAAGTTATTCTAACAAAAACATTAATTTTAATATGGTGCTTGTATGGGGGCTACCACTTCTAGCTGTCCAATTCGGCTGATTCCAACATATGTGCTTTGTGTGTGGAAAAGAAAACAATGTGCAAAAGTTTAGCTCGCTAGCTAACAAATTAGAATTTCTGCCACTAATTTGGGATTCTGGACCACAGTGCAATGCCCCCCTCTAAATAGGTTTCTACCAAGACATGTTTATCATTCTGTTTACATTATAAATTGATTAAAAAGTCTCTGCTCGATATTTCCGTTATTGATTTCAGAATTGTCGAACTCTAAAACTGTGCGTCCAATTACTTTGAATTTACCGGCCTAATTACAAGTCGCGATCTAGAATATCTGCTGTCTACGTCGGGTAGAACCGGCGTACGTAACAGGCTCGAGGTCGTCGATGCTGGTCAGCATGGAATGATTCCGCAAGGAATTACAGTGCGGGCGGTTGTGCTCAACGTGTGCCTCGACCCATTCCCTGAGGTTAAGTGTCGCGAGCTCTACCGACTGAGCTAGCCGGGCTGAAATTTATCCTGACAAAAGGAAACGATAAACTGAGATTCTAATTATTTAATAGTCGGACGGACGGACGGACAGGCGGACCCAACGGATGCACTACACAATGGCTGAAATGAAAATTCCCCCTTTCCCCTTTGCTAAAAACAAAAAAACATGGAAAGTTGAAACTATACAGTGATTTATTCATGATTAAATTTTCTCATATGGGCAAATCCTGGAAAAGGTCCACCAGGCCCGAAAACTAAAATGTTCATTATCATCGTATTTTTCTGGGTTCTTAATCCAATGGTTACATAGCATATCCTAGTGTTTTCATGTAAAAATCGGCCCATAAATGAAAAGAAACTAAATTGTGGTATTTTTTTATATTTTCAAGAGCAGCTTTATATTCAATTTTTTGCAAGCAAAACATTCGAAATGTTTGCACTTTTTCTACCACATCTTCTCTTTGTTATTTATTAGGTACTGAATTAGTTGCTTATTCATAGGAAAACTACAATATAAATGATAGTGGAAATAATGTAGCGTGCGACAAAATAGGTTTACGGCGTTTACTAAACAACCATTAACTTTTTCGACTTCAGGTAAGTTATTTATGCACCCATTTATTCTTAGCTTAGTTTTATTTATTAGATTTTGTATCCTTATTATGTATAATTCGCTAAAAATTGCAAATTAAAAGTAACTCCCATTTTGACTTTGCCCTTTCCAATAAAAGCGTCACCCAGGCACGCGGTAGTTCGGCGATGTGCTTCGCCGCCTTGGATCTTCTTTGAACCACTTCCAGGCACATTTCATGCAGCGTTTGTGGCTCTCTGGTCTCTGGAACTCCGTCCCATCTGCCCTGCTCCTCCCGGGCAGAGCGCAGTAGCTCCTTGTACTGTGCTACCTCGTACAGCCGGTAGAGTTTGCCAAGAATTTACTGTGCAGTCATCTTTGTTCAGCGTCTGATGAAGCTATGAATATCTAGAGGCTTACGTTGCTTACTAGAACCAGGCGTGCTGAGTTCTCTCTCATGGCGCGAAAATATCTTTAGCATAGTAAACTCCAATGCTCTTCCCGGCTCCGTTTCCTAACTCATACATAGCGTTACCCCTTCTGTGTAGTACAACATCTCGAATTCGGTTTGGCCCTAACTTAGCATTGCACCCTTCGGTCCGACTACTTTGTTTGAAGTTTTTTCGGTATACGACCTGTCCTACGGCAAATTGGACCATCCTGCATCGAGTGTTGTACGTCCTTTCCGCCTTTTCGTGAGCTCGCGTTAGTCGTCGCTTCAACTTTTCACAAATATGCTCCATCTTATCAGGTAGTAATACATATGGTTCATCGGCCTCTAAATCTCCAAGGCGCCTGCGTACCGGATACGCACTAGCATGCGTAACCATGCGTATATCAAACATAGCGTAATACGGTTCCAGTCCTAGCGCCTCATGATGTCTACTTCTTAGAGCGCACGCTATACGGCTTAGCTGGGTATCCCAGCTTCGCTGGTCCTTATCAATTGCTTGTTTGCCTCGAGGTGCAAGCATACCTGCGACACCCTAGATACCCTAGACAACAACAACGAGCAACCAACAAGCCACAAGCAGATGACGACGAACGCAACGAGTATGGATGACGAGCTGGCAACCCTGAGACGACGAGATGGACACAGAAGAGGAGAGAAAACGACGAGCACTTATCCATAAGCAGATGAGGATGAGAGCAACGACGATGACGATCGAGCACGAGTAGGAGAGAGAGCTTGCAACGAGTACGACGAGCAGGCAACCGAAGACGAGAGAGGGGGAGTTGAGTTCGAGCCTTTGACGACGACGGTCCTACGACGCTGGGCCAAAACGACGAGAGAGTGTTAATTTCTTATTTCAAAACTTAAATAATATTGTATAATCACTATATTAAATAAAACCTACCATTTACTGACTTAAACTAATAAAATAATCCCACATTTGGGTGCTCGCCGGGATAAGAAGTGAAATAAGAGAAGAAGAGAACGAAGTGTAAAAGAAGAAAAACCGAAACAAGAAACTTGAAAAAACTTGTGAAATTGACGATGCACGTTTAAACTGAAACAAAATTTCTGTGCGGTATAACAACATTTTTTTTACTAAGATGAGTTGTTTAAATGACTTTATAAGCCGAAACTTGCGCAGTGGCAGCAGAGACAGCATCGTGGCCCTACACAAATTCGTGTTCGAGCATGAGGGTGACAGAGGAAACCGGCAACGACTTCGCCAGTTTTCCGGTTTCGAGTTCGACGAAAACAGTGAAAATTATCAGGCAAAGAAAGGTTACGTACAAGAGAACTTGAACGAGCGTGATCTTGTTACGATTTGCCATATTTTGAACATAACCTACAATGTGGAAGATGTCGAGTTACACATATTTCGCAACCTAATGCGCAATAGACTTTTCGCACACACACAACGTGATTCAGAATCAGGAGAGGAGGAAGACGACGACGACGACGACGACGCGGGAGAAGCACACGGAACAGCAACATGGAGAACCAACAGAGAGAGCAAGAGGTACAGTACGCATCAAAAGGGGAAAATGCTGGAAAAGTTCAAAAGGTGGAGAACAATACACCCCGATTTGCGTTCAGTTTTCGCGACCTGGAGGACTCAATCAGTACCTTCGACGGTACCAACACAATATCAATCGAATCGTGGATAGCCGAGTTCGAAGAGCAGGCGTTGATTATGTGTTGGAGCGACGTGCAAATGTTGATATTCGCCAAAAAATCGCTGAGAGGTACAGCCAAACTTTTCATCATGAGCGAGAGAGGACTGAGCACTTGGATCGCTCTCAAAGCTGCTCTCCTGAACGAATTCAAAACGGTGGTGAACAGTGAACTAATACACGAGCAACTCAGCAAGAATAAACGAGCAAAAAACGAGTGTAATTTCGCGTATCTCTACCGGATGAAAGATCTGGCAATCCACGGAGACATTTGTGATTCGGTTCTAATTCAATATGTCATCGATGGAATTGACAATAAATCGATTGACAAGACTCTGCTGTAATGTGCGAAAGACATGAACGATTTTAAGGAAAAGCTGAAAAGTTATGTGGCAAAAAATGAAAGAGAGAGAGTTTTTGAAAGAGAGCAAGGATTCAACAAGGAGAAGCCGAAGCGCAGCGGTGAGATGTACAACAAGAAAAACTCAGTGTACAGAAATGAGAAGAACGAGATAAAGTATTATAACTGTGGCGAAATCGGGCATATGTCAAACAACTGCAAGAACAAAGAGCGTGGTAAGAAATGTTTCAAGTGTGGTCATTTCGGACACATCTCGCGAAATTGTGAACAAATCGAAAAGCCAGAGAACAACAAAGTGAATACTCATCGAGTGCAAGTGAAAAATTCCTTTACGAGCAAGGAAGTTGATCTCGATAACAAAAAGTGTTTCGCTCTCTTTGATACAGGTAGCAAATTTAACCTGATCCGCGAAGATTTTTATGATGAATTACGACGTCCTAAAATTCAAAGTTGCAGTGTAGTTTTAGTTGGTCTTGGCAGCGAGCGCAATACTAACAAAATATATCCTATTGGACATTTCAAACACGCGATTCTTATTGACGGTGAGACCAGCGTGACCGTTTATGGTATATTTTACAATGTAAAAAACGCTCTCGCTGGCCATAAATGAACTATGACTTTTTGTTCAGAATTTTATTTAATTTTATCACTAGCATGGTGTCTAACTAAATAAAGTCAAATTTTTAACAAAATAATTTTACATTGTAAAATATACCATAAACGGTCACGCTGGGTGATACATTCCAGTTGGATTTTTACGTCGTTCCAATTGGGTGCATTTAAGTTGATCGTTGGTGAAGAACTCTGCTTATACGCCGAAATTATTTTTAATCGTGACGGTTTGCAAGTGCGTAAAATGTCGAACGATTTGATAGATGATGATGAGGACAACGAATTAGTGAACGTGATGAAAATAACCGTGTCAGACAAAAACGATGAATTAAACATAAACAACCAGGCCAGTGAGTTTGCCAAAAATTCGGTGCGTGAAATTATAAACAATTACAAGCCGGTTTCTAAAAACAACGAACATCGAGATGCGCATAATTCTCAAAGACGAAACACCGATTTTGCCAGACCACGTCGACTACCGTTTGCTGAGACACGCTTGGGGTGGAGGGGCAAATAGACGAGTGGCTACACGCTGGGATCATCGAGGAGTCTGATTCCGAGTTTATAAGCCCTGTTGTAATGGTAAAAAGCGCGACGGTACCCCAAGACTCTGCGTTGACATTAGAAGGATCAATAAGGTAATAGTTAAAGACCATTTTCCATTGCCTCTTATTGATGACCAACTAGACCGATTCCAAGATGCCAAAATTTTTCACACACTCGACTTGAAGAACGGATTTTTCCACGTTCCCGTGGCAGAATCAAGCCGGAAATACACATCCTTTGTCACTCAAAGCGGGCAGTACCAGTTCTTAAAGGTTCCCTTTGGCCTTTCGAATTCACCTGGCGTTTCCCAGCGGCATGTTAACGCAATTTTTCGACAGCTGACCCGCAAAGGCATCGCTTTGCCGTACATCGATGACATCATTATTCCCGCCATGAACGAAGAAGACGCTTTGCTTAATCCGAGGGAGGTTATTAACACCTGTTCCGAATATGGTCTCCAGTTGAACCTTAAAAAATGTCATTTTTTGAAAACTCGAATTCCATTTCTAGGCCATATTATCGAGAACCACAAGGTATACCCGAAGCCTGAAAAGATAGATGCAGTGTCTAAATTCAAAACTCCTCAAACACTAAAGCAGCTGGAAAGTTTTTTGGGATTAACGGGGTATTTTAGGAAATTTATTCAAAATTACGCCCTTATTTCCAAGCCCTTAACAGACCTAACGAAGAACAATGCCAAATTTATTATGGGTCCCCAAGAAGAAGCATCGATTAACAGCCTGAAGAAGATTTTGACCAAAAATCCAGTTCTGAGCATTTACAACCAGAAACTCGAGACGGAAGTGCACACTGACGCTTCGATTGACGGATTCGGCGCGATCTTGATGCAAAAATCGCCGGAAGACGGCTATATGCATCCTGTGTATTTTATGAGTAAGAAGACGACCGACGCTCAACGAAAATACACAAGCTATGAGCTTGAGATACTTGCAGTCATCGAAGCTCTGACCAAGTTTAAAGTTTATCTGCTTGGCATTCATTTCAAAATTATCACCGACTGCAACGCGTTCACAAAAGCTTTGGAGAAGAGCAACCTTTGCACGAGAGTCGCTCGCTGGGTGCTATTTCTTCAGGAGTATGACTACGAGGTGGAGCATCGAGCCGGAACACGCATGAAGCACGTAGACGCACTCAGTCGATACCCAGTTATGACAATAGTCGATGATAGCATCTCTTTAGGCATAAAAAAGTCGCAGAACCAAGATGAGCATCTGAAGGCGATTTGCGATATCCTCAACGACTGCAAGGACACCTACAATGACTACTTTTTAAAGGGTGTGGTTCTGCACAAGCTTGTAAACGACGCGGAGCTGATAGTTGTTCCAAAAGATATGCAGAGGCAAGTCATAACGCGAGCTCACGAGAAGGGTCATTTCGCTACAAAAAAGGTAAAAGGTTTAGTTGGCCAGGAATACTTCATACCGAGTCTAGAGGAGAAAATTCAAAAAGTTATCGACTGTTGCATTCCATGTATCCTGAGCAACCGGAAGAAAGGGAAACAGGAAGGATTACTGCACCCTCTGGAGAAAGGAGACGTCCCTTTGCATACCTTTCACGTTGACTTTTTGGGTCCACTAGATTCAACGCACAAAGACTACAAGCACATCCTAGCAGTCGTGGATTCCTTTACAAAGTTTTGCTGGTTGTACCCAACTAAATCGACTTCTGCGAACGACGTTATATCGACGTTATATATTCACTTCCCAGGACTTTTTGAAGTACTGCGAGGACGAGAACATCAAGCCGGTCAAGACGACAACAGGACTTCCTCGAGTGAACGGTCAAGTCGAGAGACTGAACGCCACAATAATTTCAGTTCTCTCCAAGCTGAGCATCGACGACCCAACTAAGTGGTAGAAGCATGTCGACAAAGTGCAACTGGCAGTAAACTCGACATATGCACGATCCATCGGAACTACACCGTTTGAGCTCTTGATAGGCTCCAAAATGAGAACCGAAGAAGACATCAAACTCCAGGACTTGATCAACAACGAAGCGATAGCAGCATATTCCGACGAAAGAGACGATTTGAGAGCAAAAGCAAAATCTCAGATCTCAAAGGTGCGAGATGAGAACAAGAAAACTTACAACCTGCGGCGGAAGCAAGCTAGCCAGTATGCTGTGGGCGATATTGTTGCTATTAAAAGGACGCAGTTCGGCAGTGGTCTCAAGTTAAAACCAAAATACTTGGGCCCGTATAAAGTTGTCAAATCCAAAGGCAATAATTCTTACGACGTTCAGAAGATTGGCAATTTCGATGGTCCTATAAAATCATCGACTTGTGCTGAATACATGAAGCCCTGGTTCACACCCGACGACGATGATGACGATGCTTTCGGGGCGAAAGCATAAGCAGGATGGCCGAATGTGGGGTGTGTTTGCCTCGAGGTGCAAGCATACCTGCGACACCCTAGATACCCTAGACAACAACAACGAGCAACCAACAAGCCACAAGCATATGACGACGAACGCAACGAGTATGGATGACGAGCTGGCAACCCTGAGACGACGAGATGGATACAGAAGAGGAGAGAAAACGACGAGCACTTATCCATAAGCAGATGAGGATGAGAGCAACGACGATGACGATCGAGCACGAGTAGGAGAGAGAGCTTGCAACGAGTACGACGAGCAGGCAACAGAAGACGAGAGAGGGGGAGTTGAGTTCGAGCCTTTGACGACGACGGTCCTACGACGCTGGGCCAAAACGACGAGAGAGTGTTAATTTCTTATTTCAAAACTTAAATAATATTGTATAATCACTATATTAAATAAAACCTACCATTTACTGACTTAAACTAATAAAATAATCCGACATATATATATATATGGGGCATTCCATATCAACTCGGCCACCCCTGTTTTTTTTTCGCTCTGAAAAAAAAATGCATACCCACATTTTAAAGTGCTCCATGTCCATATAGTGACCTAGAGCTGTAAAAACATCGATAGTAATATCGATAGTATCGATAGTGGCTGGGCTGCGCGATACCTCGATTTTTTTTTTCCACCATCGATGTATCGCGTTTATTTAACATCACTAGTTGCAGAAGCGTGGTTCCAGAAAAAACGAAAAATTTATGAAAACTATATCAATATCATGAAATTCCCGAGGAACGGATGATCTCTCTTTTGTTAATTTCATTATAATCATTATTTATTTATTTATTTATTTAACAAATTAAGTCTAGCATACAATGTTAAACTTAATAATTATTTAACCGAGCACTAGCAGCGGTGGCCTTCGACTATAATCATTATTATCTTAACTGGTTCTTAACTTTAATTTATAATCATGTTTTCGCTTATAACACTAGTTTACACTCAAAATGCTCCAAGCCTGTTGATGCGAAATTCTGGTAGAGTTGAGTCCCCAGATCACGAAAATGGCTTTAATTTTTTTTTCTATGGATACGTTTTTTTTAAAAGATTTTTTAAAGTTTTACACAAAAAAATTCTGCTCATTTTACGTTTCTCATTTTATAGCTCGAGTTGTAGCCAACCAATTTAGCCGTCGAATGTTTTATTTTACAGGTGATGAACTAACCTTTCGATTTTTTTACACTTTATTTATATTGGATAAGTACTTTGTGTGCTGGAAGTCGATAAACTTGGGAAAAAGTGGAAATGTTAATCTGTTAACTAAAATGTTAACATGCTGCTAGCATCCTAAAAACTCGAAAAAAATCCGATGAAAAATTAAAACGTGTTTTTTTCTAAATTTAATCGCCCAAAGTATCAAACAGGCCTTCAACTCCAGAAATCCGTTGAAAAATGGATTTATCGTGGATTTTCAAAGTTAAGTAAAATGAGAAATTTTTTAAAATTTTTGGCCAGATGTCTACTAGATTAAAGGTACACCGCCTTTAGATGATCTGTTAACTTTGCTAGATGTGATGAACAGCTGGATTTAGCTATGAAAAAAAGATAAGTTTTGTTAAATGAACAAAAACTTACAAAATTAAGTTGAAGTAAGATCAAAATTAAATAATAGCCTTTATATGCATACATAGACAATGTATTAATTTGATTGGTACCATTAAGGGGTCTTTCTGCAGAAAAAATATAGCAGGAATATTCTAAGGCTAGGCTAAGATCTTGACCACGTCTCAACTAAAATTCAGGAGTAATATCAATTTGAAGGGGGCGCTCTTGTACAGAATACTCCTGCTATATTTTTTCTGCAGAAAGAAAGGTTTTTGGTTTTTTATTAATAGTTTTAATGTTCTCGATTTTAGCATCAGAAGGCAAACGATAATGGCTTATAACGATTTTAATGAATAAAAAAAAAAAAAAAGTAATTATTATAATCAAAATCTTTTAAATTTTTAACCTATTTGTTTTTATGTGTGTTTAATAGTTTAATACATTGTATGGTTTTTGTCGCAGCTGTATTCATACCTCGCAATTAAAAAAATTGAAAGCAAATAGGCTTAAAATACAAAATAAAAAATTGAATAATAATTCGATTGATACTATCGAAAATATCGATGGTTTGGACTATCACTATCGAAAACATCGAGTAGGGGCACTATCGATGTTTATACAGCTCTATAGTGACCCTTAAATATTTTTTCGTTACCATCAATACTTTTCGAGATAATCGCTGTGGGACAAAAAACTTAAAAAAATCATAGCATTGAAATGGTGCATGCAATTTAAAAGACAAAAAATACGGTTATCCTTTTTTTAAACATATTTTTCATAAAAAATACTAGACTAATCTAGATTTAATATTAAGCGGGTTTATAATTAAAAACAACGGTTTTTAATTTTTTTTTGTCTTAGGGCCAGTCGATATAAGCTCAAATTTGTTTTTGCCAGGTAGAGGAGGTTCAGATACATAAGAAACAAAAAATCTTAGAATGGTAAAATTGTGTTTGATAGGAAAAGTTAATTTATTTTCATTGTTTATCCATTAATTGCTTTTGGAAAGGGGTATATTGGTTTTATGATCAGACTCAAAATTCTACACTGAATATTATTTAGGGAGACTAAGCGTGTGATTTGATGTTTAGATGTAAGTTTATGGTACATAACGGTTTTAAAAAGTGGAGATTAAATTCTGACGGTGTAAGCGCACTTTTCCCAAAGAAAAAACCCTAAAATGTACATAGCCTGATGATCATAAAACCAAATCATATATATATACATATATATATATATATATATATATACATATATATATATATATATATATATATATATATATATATATATATATACATATATATATATGGGACATTCCATATCAACTCGGCCACCCTGTTTTTTTTCGCTCTGAAAAAAAATGCATGCCCATTTTAAAGTGCTCCATGTCCATATAGTGACCCTTAAATATTTTTAGTTACCATCAATACTTTTCGAGATAATCGCTGTTGGACAAAAACTTTATAAAATCATAGCATTGAAATGGTGCATGCAATTTGAAAGACAAAAAGACGGTTATCCTTTTTCAAACATATTTTCATTAAAAATACTAGACTAATCTAGGTTTAATATTAAGCGGGTTTTTAATTAAAAAACGGTTTTAATATTTTTTGTCTTAGGGCCAGTCGATATTCGCTCAAATTTGTTTTTGCCAGGTAGAGGAGGTTCAGATACATAAGAAACAAAAAATCTTAGAATGGTAAAATTGTGTTTGCTAGGAAAAGTTAATTTATTTTCATTGTTTATCCATTAATTACTTTTTGGAAAGGGGTATTTTGGTTTTATGATCATCAGGCTAAGTACATTTTAGGGTTTTTCTTTGGGAAAGTGCGCTTACACTGTCAGAATTTAATCTCCACTTTTAAAACCGTTATGTACCATAAACTTACATCTAAACATCAAAATACACGCTTAGTTCCCTAAATAATATTCAGTGTTAAATTTTGAGTCTGATCATAAAACCAATATACCCCTTTCCAAAAAGCAATTAATGGATAAACAATGAAAATAAATTAACTTTTCCTATCAAACACAATTTTACCATTCTAAGATTTTTGTTTCTTATGTATCTGAACCTCCTCTACCTGGCAAAACAAATTTGAGCTTATATCGACTGGCCCTAAGACAAAAAATATTAAAACCGTTTTTTAATTAAAACCCGCTTAATATTAAACCTAGATTAGTCTAGTATTTTTAATGAAAAATATGTTTGAAAAAAGGATAACCGTATTTTTGTCTTTCAAATTGCATGCACCATTTCAATGCAATGATTTTATAAAGTTTTTGTCCAACAGCGATGATCTCGAAAAGTATTGATGGTAACGAAAAATATTTAAGGGCCACTATATGGACATGGAGCACTTTAAAATGTGGGTATGCATTTTTTTCAGAGCGAAAAAAAAACAGGGGTGGCCGAGTTGATATGGAATGTCCCATATATATACATATATATATATATATATATATATATACATATATATATATATATATATATATATATATATACATATACACGTGTTCACGAGTCAACAGAACCGCCTTTGCTTAAAAATCTATGCAGACGTGTTCTGCAGGCGCAGGAGCGCCTATCTTTAAATATAGCGCCCACTTTGACACTTGACAAATATTGTACATGTAATCTGAACCCCTGCGTGGGATCTCTATACATAAGACGACCAGATGTGAGGTCTGCCCAGGTCATAGAGTAAAATTAGAATCCAATCTCCTATATAAAGCGGAGATCGTTTTAAATAAAATCAGTTTCTTACAAAAACTCACGCTGTAGATGTCTTCTTATTTGGGACCGCTTTACATTTTGATCCTTCGAGCGACTCTGTCAAAGGAAGGAACGCTGTACAATGTTTAATCTTTCCCCCCAGTGGTAAGAGACTCAGAGGAAGGACAGCGACATAAAAACCGGGCAAAGCGGTAGAGGTTGCTGGTGATAACTATAGTTTTCCCCATGTGGTAAGGAACATAGTTTTAGTTTATGCAAAAGGATACAAAGGAGTCCTTATTGTATGACCAGTTTGCAATTTATCTAAAAAAGTTGTGTTCGAAAATGAAAAATCGAGCTTTGGGAAAAGTTTTGTAATTTTTATCTGAAAAAATTGTGCCGAAAAAATCGACATTTATAAAAGGCTACTAAAAGTTCCCCTCTATGTGGTAAGGAACGTAGTCGCGTTTGTGCAAATATGCATGCATTTGAGTGCATGTATTTGAGGCTGTTGGACTGAAGTGCCAACGAAACCATCATAGAAGATGACGACAACAACTGTAAGAAATCATCGGAAAAATTTGGATCGACTAAGAATCCAAAGCTGGAGAAAGAAAGTGCTATACGATCGGCTCGGCCAAGAGACTACAACCATCGGCTGGCGACCATCAACATCAACAGACAAATCAACACCAGAGGACTTCAACATTACGTCTTCAACGTTAGCGGAGTATTGACCAATTGGACTTCGGAGTAAAGTAAATTTAAAATTAAAAAAAAGAATATCCTCTTAAAAAAAAGACTTGATAAAAAATAACAGTTCACCAAATTGAAGTAAACATTTTTTATTGTTCAATTTGTTTTATGTAATCAAATTTGGTCAAATACTACACCCATTCTTGCTGGCCCTTGGCAGAATGTTCACGCGTGAACACGTATATACAAATTTATGCAAATGTGCTCAGGCGCGCCTATCTTTAAATATAGCGGCCACTTGGGCACTTGACAAATATTGTACATTTAATCCAGTGATGTCCACCCAAATATAATGACATGTAAGATTTGTGTGTATTTGGGTGCGCACCACAGGGTTACAGTGTCGGTGTCGCGGCAGAGTGCCGGCAGAATAACTCGCAGACTCGCGAGTCGGGCGCGTGGATAACACTGATGTAATCTGAACCCCTGTGTATGATCTCAATAGATAAGACGACCAGATGTGCGGTCTGCGTAGGTCATAGAGTAAAATTAGAATCCGATCTCCTATATACAGCGGAGATCGTTTTAAATAAAATCAGTTTCTTACAAAAACTCACGGTGTAAATGTCGTCTTATTTGGGACCGCTTTACATGTTCTTTGTGCCCTTCTGCACCATGGTAACGGGGAAGCTCCCGCTACTATTACTGTTTCATGTTTTTAATTCGCATCGCCAAATAGTAGTGGTGCTGATCCGATGTATCGATGGTGGAAACAAAAATCGATGGTGATCCGAAGCACAGCACCATCGATACCATCGATATGTACTATCGTCGATGGTTTTACTGCTCTACTACAGGCAAGTCAATTATGCCAGAAATTTGAGTGTTACCTCCGTTAGCTGTTTGTACGTCTTGTTTCTGCAATCTGCGCACCATATGTTGTCGCCCTTGCAAAAGTGCGCCTTTCCCAATGGAATTTGCACTAGCGCCAGTCGTAACCGTACAGACTCGAACCTTGTGAGAGTCCTGGCATAACCTAGAACAACAAAATAGCGTCGGCTGTACGGTTACGGTCATTTCCCCACTCCCTTCAGTACTGGATCGACAAACTCGTGACAAACCGCTACTCCAACCAATGATGGTGGCTATATTATGGCGATGACTAAATACTATTAAGACCGGTCGGTGGTGCGCCGTTATTCGTTTGCGACCCTGCACTTCCTGGACCCGAACCTTGCGAAAGACCTGGCATAGCCCAGTACAACTGAATAGCGTCGGCCAGAAAGCGCAGCTTAGCTTAGTTGCGTTATATTAGGAATAACTATTCTTATCGAACTTTTATTTAATTTTTCTTTATTGATGTGAAATCTCCTAATTATACAAAAGGACAGTATGTCTTTCTTGAGTCGTGATCCTTTTAGGGCTGCTTGCAGTTCTAGGAAAGCTAACCATAGATCGGAAAGCTTACGATAATTTAATAAGAAAGCTCTATTTACGTACATTTATACATAAGAGTTATAGTTTATAATAATTAATGTATATATGACATTCCCAGCGCAGTTTTAAGAATATATGTTCTTAAATAACTTATAAGTAAATACAAAAGGACTTGCATATCTTTTTTTGACATTTATGTATTCTCTTTACTCTGTAGATTTTTCGCTTTAAGATGCCATTAGATACGAGATAGTTTCCGTCTTGTCTATAATGGTTGATTTGTTTATATTTGGGTTTTCATTTACCAACGGCATTATATTTTACAAATTCGTTATTGAAATTTATGTTGATCTAGTTGGTCTGGTTTGAATTATTTCTTTTATTTTTAGACAGCTTCTTATTTAACTCTTCCATATCCCTAGTAAAAAGTAAATTATTTAAGCGGTCAATCGGCCTAGCGTTGATGGCACTGTGCATCGTGTTATGTAACATATAAAAGCTTTTAAAAATTTTTCTCGGATAGTATCTATGTTATTGTTGTCAGCATTAAAAAAGTAAGGCGAAGCCTTTCTATATCCGAATTCCCGATTATTTTTTTTTTTGTATGGAGTGGTATAATGGATTTCAATTTGGTTTTCACGTAGATATTCTAGAATACTTTATTAAGATTTTTCATGACCTATATTTTCATTATTCGTAATTTGCGCAAACTCCAGGTCTATAGTCAACCTGATCTTCATATAGAGAAATCTGATTTGTTGACCATTAATTGCCAGATACACAGCTCGTTTTTGTCAGAAGACAAATGTAGCAGGTTTGTTCATACAGCCTGTTTCACTCTTACCAAGAAAATCATCAGTGAACTTTGATGCCGATCGAACTTCAACATTAAACGCGTCATTATATACTAGTGCCTTGCTGAACCCGGACATGGGAATCTGTAAGGCCTTATGCATTAACTTCGGCCGCGCTTAATGTTAAAAGCCAGAGGGAGGAGTTTTTATTTCCCCTACCTCTGTGTGCTTTTTCTGGTCTTTGTTCCGTTAAAACTCCCATCGGGAATTACTCAGCAACAGCTCTAGGTTGTGCCGCTGCTGGATTCCCTGTCCGGCTATGTGCCTACATTTGTTTGTCATCAGTGTTTAAAAAAAAAAATGTCAGCTGTTGCTGTTAATTGGGCAAATATACATATATGTATGTAAAAGTTTAAGTTTTCAATCAAATGCTTGAACAATAAGACCGTTTGTGGATCTTGTTTTTATTTATTGGGTAATGGAATTATTGAAATGTATGCGAATATGAACGCTGTTTGTGATATGAAATCGATATGTAATAAAGCGTTTCAATTATTTGTTGTGTGTGTGTATGCGTATATAGGTGGATAATGCGAACGCGTTTAAAATGAATGTAGCTTCTTCGATTAAATGGACTGTATTTGGAATTGGAATGTGTACATAAATTTACATATGTACATACATACATATGTGCCGTGGTGGACGCTCAGTGACCGAAGAAAATAGTAGGAGGCCAAATTTGGCAAAACAAAAATGCACTGAGATTCACTGCGGTCGCGCGTATGTATATTTATGAACAATAAGATTGAACAGACAATGTATGTAGGTAATGAATGTAGGTAACGAAGTGCGGAATTTGGGAACCACTGTACATTTTGTATGTATGTATGTATGAAATTGTATGCTTGCATTTGTAATTGCATAGGCGAACTGATGTACGGCCTGGACTTCGGTCGGTACATTGAAGTGCAAAACGGGAGGACCGATTAATATGGCGGCACACAAGAAAACAAGTGAGAAAGCTACAGTCGAGAGTGCTTGACTGTGAGATACCCGGTACCCAAACGTTTCACGGTTTAAATACTTCTTAATTAAAAATTAAGTCGCCGCTCGAATTAGCTCCTGACTAAATAAATTATTTGTCATATATTATATCGGGACCCAGGGAGCCCATTGCAAATAAATGGGTAAACCATTTATTCATTTATTACAATTACATTCTATTACAAGAAACAAATCGCCTTCTTATTGAAAAGTGTGGAAGCTATTAGAAGTAACAATCGCTATCCATAACGCAACATAGAGCATAGCCCAGACGTCTAAAAGGTGGGCAAGCGTTTTTTATGCAAGAAAGTTCTGAGTTCTAAACCCGCCCATGCAAAAGAATTTATTTACATTTTTATTTCAGATTCCTATTCATTTTTTCGGCAAAGTAGGGTTATAAAAGTAAATGTTGTTATTTTTTATCATTTCTTGGTCACGCTCGTTCTTTTCTGTGGCGAAATTTTTTTGGTCAGCAGTCGATCTTTTCTCTATTTCACACATACTTGTTTTGTAGATCTCTATTACAGTAAACAAACCGCCTTATGATTGAAAAAGTGTGAAGGCTATTAGAAGTAACAATCGCTGTCCATTCCTGAAGATGGAGCATAGCCAAGGCGTCTAAGCGATGGGCATTCATTTTCTATGCAAGAAAGTTCTGAGTTCTAGTCCCGCTCATGCCAATAAAAATTGTGGCATTTTTATTTCCGATTCTTATTCATTTTTTCTCCTCTTTATTTAAATAATACATTTTATATCAGTTCGGCAAAGTTGGGCTATAAAAGTGAATTTTGTTATTCTTTGTCATTTCTTGGTCACGCTCATTATTTTCTGTAGTTTGGCGCAATTTTTTTGGTAAACAGTCGATCTCTTTTCTCTTTCACACACTTTTTATTACAATAAAAGCATCTTTTCATTAAAAAATGTAGAAGGTCTTAGATGTTAACAATCGATGGCAATTTTATTTCAGTTCTGCCAAAATTAGGTTAACAGTTGTTAAAGCATACTTAGTATGAAAATGGCGCTTCATATGAAATATAGGTAGTGGCCCAGTTGTCTAAGCAGCCGATGCATTTACGTTTTGCAAAATTGGCCCGAGCTCAATCCCACAAAAACCAAAATATTTTCTTTTTGTATATTTATTCTAAAATTTTTTCTAGTTCTTCTCCGGGTATAATAACAAAGGAAAAGGAAGAAATGCAAAAATAACAGAAAAAAAAGTATTGGCGCGGTCGGGGCTCGAACCTACGACCTAGACGGTTACAGGCGGCGCAACTTGCAGTAGCAGCGTCTCAGGGGTTGTTTTAAAATTCTAACCTTATTGCTAATATCTCTCATGTTTATCTCTCATAATTTTCAGAAAACGCCCGCTTAAACCTATCCATTTATTGTATTTATTAACTTTATCCCGAAAATAAGTAGCATAGCTTATTTTACGTTTTTATAATTTTGAGGGCGGAAGTGGGCGTGGCCAAATTTTAAAATAAAATTGATCTGCGTGCAACAGATTCCAATGTTGTCACCAAATTTGGTAACTCTAGCTCTTATAGTCTCTGAGATCTGTTGTTTCACACGGACAGACGGGCATCTCTAAATCGACTCGGCTGGTGACGCTGATCAAGAATATATATATTTTATAGGGTCGGAGATTTCTCCTTCTGCCTGTTACATACATTCTCGGTTGGCACTAACTTATAATACCCTTGTACCCTATGGGTACCGGGTAAAAATATGGAGTTGAACTTGGATATATTTTCTACTTGCCGTTTATCTGAAAGATCGGATTTGGATACGACAGGAAATCTCACAGCAGGTTGAGCGAAATTGGGTTTTCGAACACCTCACTGCAGACCGGCAACTAGCAAATGTAAATTTTGTCCTTTAGTATCTTTAGTCAGCGAAGCTGCTGGTGAAGATTATGAACAATTCCGAAGAAATCCGGCTCTGAATGGACCAATGTTTGTGTAGTAGGGTGGTCAAATCCTCCAAGAGTGGATTCTGTCGACGAATCGACCGAATTTATCCCACGGAGAAGGAATAAAAGTTGGTGCGAGTTGTATGGGAATTTATGTACTGGCCGCGGCGGGCTTGTGCTTTATTCGACTTCACAGAGTATATTAAAACTAGGAACTTATCATAAGTGGCTCTAGAGCAGTGATCGGTACGGCCCTATTCCGCGGGATAGGAAATTTCTCAGTCGACGTCGTTGCCTCTCATGCACAGTATGCACAAAGAGAACAGAAGAATCAGTGCAGTCAAATGTGTGGCTAGATTAAGCCTTTTTAGAGTTAAATAGCTAGTTTTAAGTTAGAGCTATTTTTTTGCCATATTACAGAACATTTTAGCTATCTTTTTCTCATATCTAGCCATAGATAGTTCATTTTGCACTCATACTAATGCAATGTTTGCATGTGACTGTAGTGGTGCGGACCACTGCTCTAGAGCAGTGTTGTCCACGCGCCCGACTCGCGAGTCTGGGAGTTATTCTGCCGGTTCTCTGCCGCGACACAGACAGTGTAAACGGTCGTGTGGCATCGGCAAGCGTCTTTTCTGTTACGGACACAAATGCAAGTAACATGTCATTGTATTTGTGTGGACATCACTGCTCTAGAGCAGCGGTCGGCACGGCCCTATCCCGCGGGATAGGATTTTCTTAGTCGACGTCGCTGCCGCTCATGCACAGTAAGCACAAAAAACAGCAGAATCAGTGCAGTCAAATAGTAATTGTGTGGCTAGATTTAGCCTTTTTAGCGTTAAACAGCTAGCTTTTAGTTTATAGCTATATTTTTGACATATAACAGAACATTGTAGCTCTATTTTTCTCATATCTAGCCATAGATTGTTGAATTTTCACTCATACAAATGAAATGTTGGCATGTGACTGTAGTGGTGCTGATCACTGCTCTAGAGCGAAGCAAGTACGTTAACAGTCAATGTTAACATACGAACCCGAGAGAGAACAAGAGATACTGTGTGCTCCTTGGCCTGAACAATTAATGAATATAATAAAAGGCAAGGGGCCAAGAGAACTACCTTGAGGAAGTCCGAAAGTGGCTTCATATGAGCTGGAAGGAGCTTCATTGACTTTAACATGATAGGTTCGGTTTAACAAATACAATGAGATCCAGTTCAGAAATGAGGTAGTATTTACACGCCCATAGATACCACGCCCACTACAATGCAAAAATGTCTCCGTTTCGGACACCCCAAATCTTTCTGCAAAGAGAAACAAATTCATAAGCTGCAAAAATAATCATATTTCCACAGACAGAAAATGCCCAAAAGAAAAACAAACCCATAACAAACCAAAAGATCACTAGAGAACCTTATAAATTAATTTGACGAATACAGATTAGAAAAAATACAGAAAACTGAAAAATTTCACAGATCAATCACGCTTACGAAATGACCTACCTCATTCTATGATCTATCCGATGAAGAAATGCACTCCGACACAAACCATGACTCCGAAAACCCATAACATTAGCCCTCTACCGCACACACAAAAACCTGACGAAAGATAAATCCACACTCTCTAAAAACACTCAAAGCAAAGGACAGAAAACTCAACAGTTTCAACGCAAATAATATAAATCAAGCACATAAAAATCTCTAATGTAAATGCCATTAAAAATAATACAATGGAATATAAAGGGATATACAAAAAAATTACAATGAACTCATACTAATTATAAAAAAACATTCTGCATATATTATATCACTTCAAGAAACACATATATATTAAGTTTTTGTATTGGGGTAACTGCCAGAGTGTCCCTCGCAGCAGTCTTTAATCATTGGCCGGTTGGCCGATGGTCAGAATTATGTAATTTCTGGAAATGGTAACTGTCGGGCTTCCCTCGCAGCAGTCCTCGATTAGTTGCCGGTTGCCGGTTGATCGGCTTCTCATCAGATATCTTCTTTGCGCAGATATCTGGCAACGCCACCTAAGCCAGAAGGTAACGGTCAAGTGACGACGCTTCTGCAGGAACAGTTGGTCGATCATGGTGCTATCAAAAACGGACAACTGGCCCATGTATATCTTTAGATTTCTATATTCAATAAAGCTTTTGATTACACCAGATCGACGACGACACCGGCAAGTTCGACCTGGTCTTTCTTCACCTGGAGGAGAACGTGGTTTTGGTTGTGGAAGACCTGGTACGAATCGTTCACCTCTCACAGTCTGTGAAGAAACCAATTTGGACAAGCTAGGCAAAATCGCGGACAAGATCGGCACTGATCCGACGCCGTCCACAAACCCATCGGTTTGCGCCGCTTCTACGACAAGCCCAAGGAAAGATCTCTCCGAAACTATACGTTTGCTGTCAGAAAAATTTGACACATTGCAGAAGGACTTTAAGCGCCTTCAGTGCAACGGACGTTCACGCAGTTCATCACGCGGCCCAAGCCCAACTAGAAATTACAATCAGCAAAATTCGGAATCCCAGAACAATCTGTGTTTCTACCACGAATGCGTTGGTGACAAGGCACGGAAGTGCCGTCCACCATGCTCTCGCTCTCACTCGTCAAACTAAATGAGCTGTAGCCCGACACGGTGGTCAGCGACAGCCATATCATCACCAGCAAGACCAAAGCTCTGACAGTTGTCACACAGGAGCAGCGACTCCACGTCACCGATCGCACATCTCACATTCGTTTCCTCATTGATTCAGGATCCGTGGTTTCTGTCATACCACGTACTCTGCTTAAACAGAGAACCACCCTAAGCGATCTCACATTGTATGCAGCGAACCAGTCATCCTCAGATCATTCACACCTATGAAAAGTACGTCACTCAGCTGAACCTTGATCTCCGTCGAAACTTTACCTGGCCATTCATCATTGCGGACGTCCATACAGCCATCATTGGTGCAGAATTCTTGTCAGAGTTCCAGCTTCTCATCGATCTCAAGAACCAACGACTAATCAACTCGATCACCGGCCTTTCTATACCTGCCTTTCGCACAAGCGAAACAAATATCCGTTTCCACTGTGCAGGTTATATCAAAGTTCCGAGAGCTCCTTCACGAATTTCTTGATGTAACAATGCCGTCTAATAAATCAACCAAGCGAAACGCAAGGACCACTAATTGACGATCGACCGCGGTGCTTATCCGGTGATAAACTTGCCACCGCCAAGAAGGAGATAAAATTCCCGATTGATTCCAGCCCTTGAAAAGGCCTTGTTCTAGCCCACTCCACATGGTGACCAAAAAAGACGGGGGCTGGCGGGCATGCGCAAATTAACCAGATTGCTATCCCATCACTCACATTCACGATTTCACCGAGCAACTGCATAGAAAAAAATTGTTTCAACGCTAGATTTGGTAAAAGCCTACTACCAAATTCCCATGGCAGACAGCGACATTAAAAAACAGCTGTATGCACTCCTTTCCTTTCCAATACATGCCGTTTGGATTAAAAAACGCGACTCAAACATTTCAGCAATTCATGGACAACATATTTCGAGGCATGGACTTCGTTTATTGCTACATCGACGACATACTAATAATGTCTAGCACTGCCATCGAGCACGAAAAACATCTTCGGGCTGTTTTGAAGGTCCTGCAGCATGCTGAAGCATCAACCTGAATAAATGTCAGCTGGGACAGTCTTAAGTAACTTTCCTCAGCTACACAATTAACGAAATCGGAATTAAACCATCCTTGGAACGCATAAATGCCATACTAAACTACGATCGTGCTGATACTGTCAGTCAACTTGGTCGGTTTTTGGGCGGCATAAACTACTATCGCAGATGCCTAGCTCGATCATCACACATACAAACACCTCTGTCAGAGCTGCTGAAAGATGTTGAAAAGAACGACCAACGCAAAATTGAGTGAACTACAGAGCTTGTTACAACATTCGAAGCCTGGAAGCAAAGCGTAGCAAAAGCTGCACTTCTATCTTTTCTTGCCCCAAATTCTGAACTATAGCTGGTTTGTTACGCTTCAGACTTGGCGATCGGAGCTGTAGTGGAACAGCGCACAGATAAATATTACTCTACGTATGACAGAGAACTTCTTGCCATATTCGAAATTGAAGCAGAACAAGCATCGGATCCGGATTTAGCACGGTTCTAACAATGAACTACTTCTTTACAGTTTCAGAGAGTCCGATTTGACGACAACATATCACTCTACTGCGATGTACAGGAAACGTTCTTCCTTACATGCCAAAATCCCTCTGACCTCCAACATTAAGCGCGGCCGAAGTTAATGCATAGGATCTTACAGATTCTCAAGTCCGGGTTCAGCAAGGCACTAGTATATAACGACGCATTTAATGTTGAATTCGATTCACTGATGATCTCCTTGGTTAGAGTGAAACAAGCTGTATGAACAAACCTGCTGCATTTATCTTCGGACAAAAACGATCTGTGCATCTGTCAATTAATGGTCAACAAATCAGATTTCCCTATATGAATATCAGGTTGACTATAGACCTGGAGTTTACGCAAATTACGAATAATGAAAATACAGAACACGAAAAATCTGAATAAAGAGTTTTTTCGTACATTCACAGCTTATCTCATCCCAGTGGCCGAGCAACAGTCCGTTAAACACGACAGAAGTTTGTGTGGCCTGCAATAATCAAAGATGTCCTTGAATGGAGCAGAAATTGCCTCCCTGGTCAGCGCTCAAAGATCCACAAGCATAGCCATTTATCGCCAGAGAAAATTGATGTCCCAAGCGGTAGATTAGACCACGTCCACCTGGATATAGTTGTGATGCCATTGCAACACAATGTTATCACGCGATATTCACCGGACTTTGGACCGGGTGGCGTGACCGACGCCGGCAGGAGTAACGGGACTGGCGGAGCCTATAAAAGGCGGAGAACGCATGCGCACAGGAACTAATACGAGTGCGAGAGTCCAAGCTAGTGCGTCAACACACGATCTCGACTGAGCTAGCCGCACATATTAGTTGCGAGCTAAACCTAAGAAATCAGAAAAAGTACATAAAAAAGGAGGAGTACGATGTCGTGGCAAGCCTGCTGGGCATCCAGCTCATCGGCTCTGTCGACGCCATGAGGATAACCTTAGCGGAGTTCGTAGAAGAACACGGAACGGCTAAGCTGGAGAAAAAATTCAGCAGAATCCCAAGCATAAAGGTAAAGCTAGCAGACCCAGAAGCCCTAATAGCAATCCTAGATGTCGCAAACATGCAGGACACAGGCCGAAACAGGGAATCGAGCAGGGAGAGACACCCGGAGGAGAAATTAAGCAAACCAGACTACGCAAAGGTACACCCAAAAAAAAACTCGTCATAGAATCGATACGATTGTTACATGACTTGTATACTTCCGAGTAATACAAATTTCGTTCTAAGATGCTTATTGATTTTATACTTTCGAAAGTATAAAAATTATACTTTCGACGTTATAAATTGTATACCTTAGAGTATAAAAGTTATACTTTCTAGTATTTTACTTAAGTATATTATTAATACCTATTCGTATAAGTTTTATACTACGCAGTATAACAAATCGTATAAATTCTATCCTCTTGCGTATAAATTCTAAACTATTTCGTATAAACTCTATACAATGCTGGTATAAATTCCATATTTTTTTTGTTTAAAAACCAGCTTTCGCCCGTATATCTAAAAATCGTAAAAAAGTTATTTTATTTCGCTATTATTGCTCGTTTCGACAGTAGCTTTATTATCAACGGTTGGTTTCAACATAATGTTATATTATATTATATATTATATACATAGGCGATCTGAATGACAAATAAACACAAGAAAACAGAAACTGAAAAACTTGCCTTACCCAGGGCTCGAACTCTCAACCTAATGCATGGCAGGCAAACGTCTTAAATAGCCATATGAGGATGACATTTGCAGGGCGAGGAACATTAACAGTACAAAAATCTCTTTATAGATTCACCAAGGCTTGACAAAAATCCCTAACGCGACAAACATAATAGCACTAAATTCCTGCTAACGCCACATGTTATCGAATTTTCGATGTAGGTTGGTATAAAAATAATACTTGACAATATACAATTTAAACTATTTAGTATAAAAGTATTGGAAATACAATTGGCAGTACATTGATCTTCATCCCTGGTCACCACATATCGTATACCTAATATATATCGCGTGTATTGTTATCGCATAAGTATCTTATCTAAAAGTTCGGTTCTGCCATCTCTATCGCCAGCAACATGTATAAACCTAATCTCTACTTAAACATCCTTAAATAAAACTATCAACTATTACTCAAGCTAAAACTACATCAGGTTATGGGACCAGCACCCTTCCACTACGCCGGAAAATAGTTAGAACAAGGATAGTGACCAACTAATGAGATCAAATGGCAAATTTCAATTTGTGGTGAAATTGCCGACACACACATATGTATATACATCACGTATGCATGCAAGAGTGTGAGACTTCTGGGAACGCAAAAGAAGGCGTCTAATTGGCAACAGAGAAAAGGAAGCGTGTCGTTGCTTGTGTAGCTTTGTGAAATGTTTGCTTGTGTAGCATAACTAAACGCAAAATTAAAAAGCAAAATGAGTATTGCTAGTATACGCATAGAGCCTTTGGGCAAAGACAATTTCCACACCTGGAAAATACAAATGCAGGCCTTATTGATAAAAAACGACTCGTGGAAATATGTCACGGGACTCTTTTAAAACCCGAAAATAATTTCGCACAGTGGGTAAACGAAGATGCAAAGGCTAAGTCTGATTTCATTTTGGCCATGTCGCCATCGGAACTAAGGCATGCGAAGAACTGCGAAACTGCAAACGATATATGGGTAAAGCTGCACAACACTTACCAGTCTACGGGGCCAGCCCGTAAAGCCGCACTGTTGAAATCCCCTGATCTTACTGAAAATGAATGCAGGCGGAGACATGAGAAGCCACATAGATAAGTTTTCCGATTTAGTAGACAAAATAAACGAAGTTGATCTCATGAATACTAACGATCTGTTAACCATCTTGCTACTATACAGTATCCCAGAGGAATACGAACAGTTTCGAATCGCAATTGAAACTCAGGAAAACTTAATATCAACGGAAGCACTTAAAATAAAGTTATTAGACGAGTAGGAGGCAAGAAACAGGAATCCCAGCGAGTCGACGCCTGGAGCATTATTGGTGCACAAGAAGTATAATCCCAGCAAGCCGAAACAACTAAGCACTAATCAAAAGTTTAAGTTTAAATGTTACAGCTGCAGAAAAGTCGGTCACCGTGCAGCTGAGTGCAGGTCAAAGCCAATGAAGAATCAGAGTGATAGCATGTACATCAACATAGCTAATTATACAAACAGTGATTGCAGTAACTGGTGTCTAGACTCTGGAGCAATGTCCCACATGTGTTCACAGAAAAACATGTTCGAGACCCTGGAGCCAGGAGAAGGCTCGAAGCTCAGACTGGCAAATGATGAGGCGACAGTTATAAAAGGACATGGATCCGTGCAGTTCTCCCCAAACAACAAGTTCACCGCCAGCCTGAAAAACGCACTCTACGTACCGGATTTAAGGACAAATCTCTTATTGGTCTCAAAAATATGTGATCACGGCGGAGAATTAGTTTTTACCGCTCCCCGTAAGTACCAGATCGAAGAAGCACACGAAAGCAGCCAGATCGCTGTAAGTAAGCAAAACAACAATAAAGAATGGCATGAGCGTTTCGGCCATCTAAATGAGCCGGATCTGAAAGAACTGATCGGAAAAGGCAAAGTCCAAGGAGCTAGGGTAAACCTAAAGGAGAGTCTCCCAATTTGCGAAATATGCATCAAGGGGAAGCAGTCCCAGAAGCCGTTTCCAGTATCAAATTCAAGGGCAAGGGATGTGCTAGAATTAATCCACAGCGACGTATGCGGGCCCATGCGTGTAAACAGCCACGGAGGCAGCCGTTACTTTTTGACATTTATAGATGACTTCTCTAAATGGTGCGAGCTCTTCACTATCAAAAGTAAATCAGAAGTGTTCCAGAAATTTAAAGAATTCAAAAACTACGTCGAACGGCGAACTGGAAAGAAGCTGAAAACAATCAGGTCAGATAACGGTACAGAATACACTAAGAATGAGTTCAAAAATTATCTTGTAGCTCAAGGAATAAAGCACGAGTATTGTGTAGAATATACGCCTCAACAAAACGGTACGGCCGAACGTAAAAACCGAACCCTTGTAGAAATGGCTCGCTGTCTGATGTTACAGGCTGCACTACCTGCGAGCTACTGGGCCGAAGCAGTAAACACCGCAAACTACATTAGAAACAGATGTCCTTCAAGAAGCCTATGTGGAGAAACGCCTTTTAAACTGTGGAACAAACGCATCCCAATTGTAAAGCATATGCAGAAGTTTGGTCAAATTGCTTACTCACTGGACAAACGATCAAAGAACCAAATCGACACACCCAGCCATCAGCCCGAGTCCGATCAAGAAGACATATTTTATGAAGCCACCTCACTCGCAATGGACTCAAAGGAGCTAACTGCAAGCGCAGCTCTTGAAGGTACGAATGCTATCGAATGGAAGGAGGCATTGATAAGCGAGTACAAGTCCTTGAAAAGGAACAATACTTGGGAGGTTGTCGATCGTCAGAAGAACCATAGGGTTATCGAAACGAAGTGGGTTCTACGAACAAAATATTCACCCGACGGAAAGATAAATTGCCGAAAAGCTCGGCTGGTCGCAAAAGGATTTACACAACGCGAAGGCATTGATTACGACGAGACCTTTTCTCCAGTATCCCGAATGAGTTCAATAAGGATATTAATAGCTTTAGCTACGGAACTTGGATTACATGTTCATCAATTCGTTTTCAACAGCGCCTATTTGAATGGAGACATTGAGGAAGAGCTTTACATCAGCGTCCCACCTGAGTTCCAAGAAATATTAACAGCAAAAGAGAAGAAGATATATGGCCCCGAGAAAGTTTGCAAGTCAAGAAAGGCACTATATGGCCTAAAGCAGAGTGGACGCCAATGGTACAAAAAGCTGGACAGCCAACTCAAGGAACTGAACCTAAAGCCACTTGCAACCGACCAACGCGTGTACTTGAGACGTGGAATCCTGATGGTATCGCTTTACGTAGACGACCTCATAGTAGCGACCAACAACGCCCAAATGCTTTCGCAGTTAAAGCATGAATTGTCCAACAAATTCCAGATGAAAGATTTGGGCAAGCTATCGTATTGTTTGGGCATCGAATTTAAACAAAGCGAAGACAAGACAGAGTTCACCATGGCCCAACCGAAGTATATAGCAGACATCCTGAAACGTTTAAACATGGAAAACTGCAAACCTGTAAATACGCCAATTAACACGAGCGAAAAATTGTCGACAGAAATGTGTCCAGCCACTTAAAGCGAAAAGGAAGAAATCTCCAGTGTGCCATATCAGAGTTTGGTAGGAGCCTTAATGTGGTTGGCAGTGTCAACGCGCCCTGATATTGCATTCGCAATATAATACCAACTTTGGGAAACAACATTGGAAGACTGCAAAAAGGGTATTACGCTATTTAAAAGGCACTCAAAACTATTGCTTGCTTTATAAACGAAGTGGCCAAGACCTAGTAGGCTACGCAGATGCTGACTGGGCCGCCAATATCGACGATCGCAGATCTTTCACAGGTTTTGCTTTCAAGTTCGCAAGCGCAGCAATGTCCTGGGAGAGTAGAAAGCAACGGACGGTTGCATTGTCAAGCACAGAGGCAGAGTACAGCTTCAAAAGAAGCTGTTCATCTTAGAAGCTTCCTAACAGAAGTGTTGGGGGAACTGAAGACGGCCGTCATCCACAACGACAATCAAGGAGCTGGTCAACTTGCTCGCAACCCCGTATTCCACAAACGCACCAAGCATGTTGATATCCACCACCATTTCATCCGAGAGCTGGTTGAAGAGGGAACTATATCCGTGAAGTACATCCCAACGACCGAGATGCCAGCAGACATATTAACGAAAGGGCTTGGGGCCTCGAAGCACAACACCTGCAAGACATCCTTGGGTATACGTCCAGTCGATCAACACCTTACCAATTGAGGGGAAGTATTGGAAATACAATTGGCAGTACATTGAACTTCATCCCTGGTCACCACATATCATATACCTAATATATTATATTATCGCATAAGTATCTTATCTAAAAGTTCGGTTCTGCCATCTCTATCGCCAACAACATGTATAAACTTAATCTCTACTAAAACATCCTTATACTGCTTGGAGTATAATTTTGAGACAAGGCGTATTAAGTTTAAACTCTTGTTTTTTTTTTTTTTTTGGTGTATCAGGTCGAGACGTTTCAACGGAGCCGTCCACCTCAGAAAAAAGGAGGAGCATCGTTTGGACGAGGAAACGCTTTTGACAGAAAGCCAGGTGGGAACGCATCGTTAGGTAGGAGAAAACAAGACTCCGGGAATGGATGTACATCTCCCTTCCATACCTACCTTTGTTACACCTCTAAAAAGCTAACTGATTATTATCGGAAACGCGGAGGAACAGAAGGAACCAGATGCCAAGCGTGATTCCATAACACTGTCAGCAACTCCTGCCGCAAAAATGATTCGTATCATTCCACCAAGTCAGCGTTTTTACAGCAGAGTCTGACAGGAGGGAGGGTGAGCCTGCTCAAACCTGTCCTACTCCAACATAATAAGATAGCGAAGCGCGCCGTGCACAAATTTCGCCAAACAAATCATACAGCCAGCGAAAACAAGAATATGAGGCAGCGCGCGAGCGAATATTCAATGACGGAGAAACCACAGAAACCAGGAAGGACAAAAAAACTTCAATACTTACACCAATATCAAGAGACTGATAGGAAAACCAAGAAAAGGATTATATCTTCAGTGATCAGCCTGAAAGATGAAAATCGCCTGTTTGCCAAGACTAAAGTAGACTGGGAAGAAATAATAGCACTACTTGACATTGGCGCTAGTGCAAATTGCATTGGAAGAGGGGTGGAGGAATTTTTACAAGGGCGACAACATAAGGTGCTCAAACTGAAGAGACAAAACGGGGAAAGACTCAAGTTACCGGCATGATTCACTTGCCTGTAGAATGGAAGGGGAAACGTAAGAATTTGCATTGTTTTATCCAGTTCCTGCTACCCCGACCCTTATCCAACTCAGTTTAGTTGCAGTCCTGAGACTGATCGACAGAGCTGCCATCGAAAATCAATTCCGGATCAAGGAACCCTGGTAATCGTATTCCGGGGTTTCATCTGGAAAAGACGTTCGAACCTAGAGCACGAGGAACCCGAGGACGAGTACGCGGAGCAACCCCGTGAACGACGCCATTTTTTTTAACACATATGCAGAAATAAAAGGAAATATCAATTAAAAAATACAACTTTTTTAACCGGGGGAATCGGGTGTATTTTTATTTCAGCCATATTTTGATTGCCATCACAGGCAGAGATGGGATTATCTATTTAGGGCTGCACAGATATCCAACCCACAGCCCGGCTAGCTCATGTGGTAAAGCAAACGACTCTTAACCTCAGGGTATGGGTCGAGGCCCACATTGGACGCAAGGCATAGCCGCCCGCACGGTAATTTCTTTGCAGGATCATTCCATGCTGATCAGCATCGACGACCCCGAGACTCTTACGTGGGCCGGTCAAAGCCGGTTCTAGCCGGCATAGGCAGCATAAGAAAAATACCTAGAACACACGCCAGGCAACCCACACGGCGCTTGCAACCCACACCCCCACTAGGAGAAATATTTTAGTTATTTTTCTGATTTTTGTTCATACAAATTAATACATACATTTTAACTGTCTATTCATATAAGCTTTCCTATAATGTTAGTTTAAATCATTTCTTGTGCTTTTATCTATATATACATCAAACTGAGCTATTTCTGATAGTTCTCCGTATATATATGTTTACATACTTAATATTCAGTTTTACTTTTTTGACACCATTAACATGCTAATCTAAATATTAATTTCACCACAATTAAATATCAGTAAAACTTTTTTTAATTAATTCAGAAGATCATTTGCTAAACAAGAGCATCCACACATACACATTATTGTCCAATACACTAATACCAAAATTTAATAATAAATATGTGATGTAAACGGAATTTTAGCCATATTTTTGTTGAAACTTATTCAAAGGGGGGCAGTGGTGCGAATGAGGAACTGGGTCAAGAAAAGAGTTACATAACTATTAACTGAAGATTCAACACACAAGGCTGCATGGCCTGCGACGATCCAATGGCGCACGAAGTTTGCAAATGGGGAGGGAAAACGACCAAAAACACTGCCGATCGGATTCTCATCAAGCTTTTATGGAACTTAAAGGCGTTGTGGACAGAAGGCAGACTGACGAACGATCTCTTCTATTTTTCAGGCACGTAAATAATTGTTCCGTTTACGTTTGGAGAGGCGAGTGGCGTCCGGACGGGCGGCCACTCCCTCAGCCCCTTGGCCTTTAAGAAATGAGGCACCACGACACCACCGACGTAACACAATAATGCTAGGCAGAAAACATAAAGGTGGTCAAATCAACAACAGGTTTGCCATGTGTAAATGGTCATGTTGAAAGGATCAACGCCATTATTTTTCCAGTACTTTCCAAACTTAGTGTAGATGATCCCATGAAATGGTACAGACATGTCGATCGAGTCCAGCAAGCTATTGAGCTTTTAATCGGGTCAAAAAGAGAAGCAAAGATGACCAGCAGCTTCAGGACTTATTTAGCAAGGAATCGATAACCCTTTTTGGAGAATCACGCAACGATCTCCGTCTTAAGGCTTAAGACTCACATTTTAAAACGTCAAGCCGAAAACAAGAAGACGTATAACTTACGTCGTAGACCTGCAAGGAAGTATAGCGTTGGCTACCTGGTATCCATTAAGAGCACTGAGTTCGGCGATGGGCTCAAATTAAAGCCAAAATTTTTAGGTCCGTACGAAATCGTCAAAGTAAAACACAACAATACATACGATATCCAAAAAGTCGGCAGCACAGACGGCCCGAAGAACTTCAACTTGCGCAGAATTTCTAAAGCCATGGCCAATCTACGATGCAAATGACGACGAAGAAGATGACTCATTCGAGGCGAATGTTTAGTCAGAATGGGCGAATGTGGGAGTGATTTCACCATATCACTACCTTCACTAACACAAGCGACGCCCTAGACAACAAGTTCGAGCAGAAGATGTAATAAGACGCACTCCTAAAGAAGATGATCCAAGACGACGACAACGATTCAAAGAGGACAACGAGTAAAGACGAAAACGATTAAACAGGACGATGATCAAGAGAGGACGACGATCAGAAGACGACGACACTCAATTGAGTGCAACGACGAGCGGCAGAGAGTGACCTGCATGAGAGAGGACACGAGCTAGTGTTCGACAAGAGAAAATTGATGAAAGACGTATTTGATCTGACGACGCGACGACGATTTCACTAAAACCCCTTTAAACACTATTTTCATTAAACATATTTTCACCAAATATTATACAAAATAAACGTAACCAAAATATAAAATATCATATATAAAAACCACACATTGATTCAGCACTTTAATGCTGATACTAAGATTGACGAAAATCGCTAACGGAATTCCGTGAGCGAAATTGTGATATATTTCGTTCGGGAACCATTTCCTTGTGACCAAAAAAGACAAAGAAAATTGTAAAAATCAGTCAAAATTGGTCACGTTGACTTGTATTTCCAGCTTTCGGTAAACCGAAGTTTGTATACAATTGCAGTCTGCAATTGGATCATTGAAAATCGTTCTATTTGGGATACAGTTGAAAAAATATCGAAGCTTGTAAACATTTTACATTTTACATCTAGAACTTTACATTTTACATGTAGAATTTTATATTTTCATATAAATCGACCAATCGTTTCTATGGCAGCTATATGATATACAGGCAAGCTCCGGTTTTCACTTTTGTTTTTCGTTTTCGTTTTAGACCAAAAACGTACGTTTTCGTTTTTAGGTGCTCCGGTTTCACAAACTTTTTGTCATCGTTTTGCTATCGAAATATTTAATTATTTTTATTGCTAAAACAGTTGTCTTGGATGTTTTAAGAAGTAAACGGAATTTTTAAATGCCTTTACTTTTTTAATTGTTTGTTTTAAACCCAAATAAATGCAGAAATTGTTTATTTATCGGTCCAAGAGCGCTGCCACTCTTTAAACAGGGACTTTTATACCATAACAAGCGTTTTTAACATTTTGCTCCTAGCTGCAAAGAATCTTGCCAAGATATGATCGCCCGCTTTATAGTTTATAACTCCTGCTTTATTATTGTCAAATCTTTTCTTACCATAACAAGCGTTTTTAACATTTTGCTCCTAGCTTGAGTTCTTATCCAATCCTTAAGGCTCGATAATTGACATTAAGCCAAACGGTCTACAGAAATGGGTCTTCATTTTCGTCTACAGTTTCCGTCTATCGAGAGGCGATATATACTTCTCCGTTATATCTTCAGGTACGTCTAGCGTTGGTCTTCCAGTCAGAAAATGTGCGGGTGTTAGAACCTCTTCAAGGTTGTTTCCTTCATCAATCGGATACAAAGGTCTGGAGTTAAATAGAGCTTCGATTCCTGCTAACAGTGTACTCATTTCTTCATGTGTTAGCATGCTGTTTCCTATTGTTTTTCATACCCATTATCCAAAATTCCTTCCTGATTCGAGATTCCATTATCCGATTTTCTCCATGTAATATGTTTAAATGTGTTTTTTTGAATTATGAGTTTTGCCAAATGCGATTTATTAACTATGATTGGATGTTTTTGATTAAATTTCAGATCCAAAAATTGTAACCTGCCTCCAACTCTTAAAATCTCATCTTTATCCAGAAATGGGTGTAAGGGTGCCAATTTACTTTTCCAGTCTATCTCCTTTTGCCCTTTTAGTTAGTTATCTCCTCTGGAAATTCCTTTAATTGATGCAACTTGAAAATTTGCATTCGTGCTTTTTCAAACTCTTCTACTGATAAATTTCCCGATGGCGATGACGTTTCTTTTTTATATTGACCATGAATCTTTGTATATAAGCCATTACTCTCACTAGTTTTCCCAAATCGCTGAATTTATTCCTAATATTTTGTAGACCATTTTCTCGTTTCACCGCAATTATATTATTCAGGTGAGGCTCATCCTCATGCAAGGGCCAGTCTTTTTTTTTTTTTTTTTGAAGCCACTTTTGTCCTTTCCACCATAGTTCAGCTGCTCCCAGCTTGTCCAATGCTACACCTCTGGTTCCCAAATCAGCTGGATTTTCTTTTGATGCCTCTATGAGGCTGTTGGTGCTAGTTGCTAAATTTGCTCAACCTTTGATCGTATGAACTTGTCTTTGTTCCTTGAGTTTTTTATCCAACTTAACGAAATTGATGAAACACCATAAGCAAATATATCATTTTTAGTCGGTATGGTTGCTGTTGCTACATTCAACAATTTCGCCAGTAGATGTGCTGCACAAAGTTCCAACTTTGGTAATGTTTTTATGTTCTTAATTGGATTAACTTTAGTTTTGCTTCCTATTATGGTCCTATTATGGTGGAATCCTTATATTTTCTATTGCTTGTAGCTTTGTATTAAAGCTAATCCATTCATTGGCCATTTTTTCATCCAATGTCTCATCCCATCCAACTTCAGATATCCACAGCTTTTGAATAAATAACTTCGCTATAATTGTTGATGGTGCCAACCAGCCCATTGGATCAAAAATCCTTGCTAAAGTAGACAGCGTTCTTCTTTTCGTTATAATTTGTTCATCTATTATGCTGATTTTAAAACTGAACTCATCATTGTGTGGTTTCCAAATCAATCCCAGGGTCTTTACTGTTTCTTTGTCATTTATTTCAAACATTTTTTCCGTAGTAGTTTCAGATAACGCTGTCAATATGCTCCGCTGGCTTGCAGCCCATTTCCGTAGGTGCAAAACATATTTTCCTAGTTTTTTCGATATTTTATTCTGAATTTGGATACATTGCTCGATGTCTTCAGCTCCTCTCATTAAGTCATCCATACAGAAGTCATTTTGAATTATTTCTTTTAATCCTTCGTTGTTACATTTTTTTCCAATCTCGAACAGGGTTCTTGTTGCCAAAAAGGGAGCCGATGCAGTTCCATATGTTACTTCCTTCTCCACTATATTCGCAAGTATTCTTGATCCTCCTTTTGTACTTTCATTTGTATGTACATTTTTTCGACATCAGCCGTTATCACGTACCTCCAATTTCTCCATTTCATTATAATTTCCAATATAGTCTACTGAATGTGAGGTCCTCTTAATTGTATATCATTTAGACTTTTCCATTTGTTGTTTTTGATGATGCGTCAAACAGCACCCGAAGTTTAGTGCCTGTTTGCCTGTTTTTTCGTCCTCTGCTTCCTCCATGTCTCCGTGTCTTAAACAGTCATCCATAAACTCTGAGTAAACTCTGGTTCTTTAATTTTATATCTTTTAAAAACTTTTTTTCTAAATTTATTAACCGTGCCATCGCTTTTTTCCGAGAGTCTCCTAACTCGTCATCGTCCACTAGTGGCATTTTTACATATAGTTTTTTCGTATAGTTTCACACATTAATCATTGTCTGTAACGGTTGTTGTTTCTGGAACTTCTTCCAGTTATCAGAATTTCTCCAAGTTAACTGCCGATCGAATGCGCTTACTACCAGGCTCTTTTACGATTCCAGATAGAATCCATCCTAGCTTGGTACACTGACCAGTCATGGTGTCTTCCTGTTTTAAGCCATTAGTAATAATTTCGGCTAATAAATATTCTCCTAAAAGTACATCAATTCTGCTGCGTTCATTGAAGGTTGGGTCCGCTAAGGTTTCATCTTTTCATTTCCGCATGTCATATTCAAATGATATTGGTGGTTGTGGATTTAATAATTTTTTAAAACCACTGCTTCAGTCTCGAATCGATCTTTACTTTGTAATCGCGAACGTACTCTCAGTTGTATCGATGCTTTTGATTCTCCTACAAAGCTTTTTCCTAACCCATAAAATTTGGGTCCTCTTCTTTTTCTGTGGTACTCTCAACATTTGAGCTGCTTCCTCTGATACTAAAATACCCTGAGATCTTTGATCTATTAATGCTCGAAGTGTTATCCATTCTCCGTTTGCATCTTGGGCTTCAACCTGCCAACAAGGCCAACAAAAAGGTTTGTCCAGTTTTGATATCAGCGTCGCTTTTGTTTCTTCCGGCAAATTTAGTAGATCGTGGTGAGGCTTCCCACACTTGGAACATTTTAGGTCCACTTGACAGCCTCTGTAAATCGTAAACTTGTGACCCAAGCATTTAAAGCATAATCTCTCTCGACGCACAAATTTCCATTTTTCTGTAATGGCCAGTTGATTAAATCTGATGTAGTTGGTTAGTTTGTGCCCTGAAATTTGACAATACGAGCAGATTCCACCCACAACTGTTGACAATACTTTTGGGTTTTCCCTTGTAATGCTTCTTGGCTGTCTGACTGCTTTTATGGCATTCCGGAGAGTCTGGATTTCCTTTGTCGAATTTAAAGTGTGCTCGTAGTTTTGTTTTCCTTGACGATCAAATTTCCTTAATAGGATCCCTGCAATGAATACGTAGGTGTCCTCTAATGCAATGCCCATGCCCTTTATATCATGTGTGCAATTTTGTGCCGTGTCCAGCATATTCTGAACACTTCTTTCTGACTCGCTGTTCATCATAGGCAAATCGAGAATTTGAAAGTAATTTCTCATGAACAATTGACGTCTATTCTCATATCTATTTTTTCAGGGGTCGCAAATAACAGTTATGAGATAAATAAACATTTTAGCCAAAAATTTTAGCAGCGGCGCACAGTGGGGCCATTTGAGTTTTTGCGTTGCAAAACTAATAACTTTTGAATCATGTAAGATAAATGAGTTATTTAAATGGCAATTTATAGATAATTGTTCAACCTATTAAAACGTCTTTTAAAAAGGTGCTATGATTTTTTTTAAGATCTCTTATGATTTATCAAAGTCAAAATTTGTAAATATCATATAAAAACAAGAAAGAAAGCTATCTTCGGTAAACCGTAATTTGTATACCCTTGCAGTCTGCATTTGGATCATTAAAAATATCGAAGTTTGTAAGCAATTTACATCTTACATGTAGAATTTTACATTTTACATGTATAATATTACATTTTACATGTAGAATTTTACATTTTTATTAAAATCGACCGATCGTTTCTATAGAAGCTATATGATTTAGTTGTCCGATCTTGATGAAATTAAATCCGTAATTCAATAACCGTAAAAAACTGATATATCTTGAAATTGATTGATATACGTTGAAAAGCAAAAAAAGTTAAAAAAATTTGTACATTAATTTTGCCATCGTTACTATGGCAGCTATAGGATATAGTAGTCCGATTTCCGTTCCGACATATATACTGCGAGCTTAAGAAATAAGGCCATGCTGAAAATTTCAGCCAGATAGCTCAAAAACTGAGAGACTAGTTCGCGTAGAAACCGACAGACAGACGGACAGACAGACGGACATGGCTAGATCGACTCGGCTGGTGATGTTGATCAAGAATATATATACTTTATGGGGTCGGATGCGTTGCAAATATCATGGCAAACTTATAATACCCTCTGAAAGGGTATAATCACGTTTATTTTACAAAGAAAAAATTTGTTTTCACGTTTTGAGATTTTTTTGTGCTTATTTTTATTGTTTTTGATTTAAAAAAAAGTTTGACAAATAAAAAAAAAAATATAATATAAAAAAATTTTTTTTTTTTTTAATTTTTCGTTTTGTTCCAGCAGGCGTACGCTTATCAGGGGTTTTACACTAGGGCTGCACGAAATACAACTTCTGGAACCGTGTCTTTTTTTTCGTTTTTTACCTAGAGGTGTATGGGTGCTGCAGACAGAAGCAGCAAGACTTTATTGAATTCGATTAAGAAATATTCAAAGAATTTTTTTTACAAAAATATGGCAAATGAATAAAAATGAATATCTTAGTTATTTTCCATTAAATATGGACAGTTAGTAAAAAATTAATTACTTGAAGAAACCAGAAGCAAACAGTAAAATGTTTTCTTTAATTTATACCTAATAAGTAAATTAATAAATGAAAAATAAACAAGGAGTTCATTACCTAGTTTTCTTGAAATTCTACCTGAAATTTGCTCAAATTTCCTAAAAATGTTGTGTTTTGTTGAAAATGAAAAATTGGTCAACTTTGATACGGTATATCTTTTAAAACAAAAATCGTAAGCTATTAACATTTTGTATTTGTAATCTTTGAACAATTACCTTTAAGATTTGCGTATTCAAAACATCGATGCAAATATCGGAGATGGGTAGTGTAAGGAAATTGTGGCTCAACAACGTACACTCTGTAAAGCACCTAGCAGCATGATACAATTATACATCATGCCTAGCACTACCAAAGCAAACCGTTGACATTAATAAGATTAGCGCCAGATACAACATGGGAGTTGGCAGTCACATGCCGACTACTGAAGACCGACCATACGTGGTGAAGAACCACATCCTGCTCGAGGTGCCCCTGCTCTAGACTAAATATGGCGGATCTAGAGAGGACAACTCGAAAAAACCCGTAATCACCGGTGTTACCGTACCGTGCCTCTGTGATGAATGGCACTACGTTAGTGTGTCTTCTAACGGTGGCTTCCGGATACCTGGCACCTCCGGTCGTATAAGTGCCCGATCCGGGGTATGAGTGTATTTTTTAGTGTAAAAAAAAAAATTTGCACTAAATAATTTCATCTTATGATGTTTTTTTTACTAATTTTATTACTTCTAACAATACCTCATACAAGTTTTTTTGCTTCACGGCTCCGCTGATTTAAGTCGCTGTTTTGCCATTTTCGCCCCATAGTGCGTCGCCCGTGCAGCTACCCAAGATGCCTGTACCAACGTATAGCGGAAAGTTTGTGGATTGGCCAGCATTTTTCGACGCCTTCACTCAACTAATTCATGACAACACGGCCCTGTCCGACATCCAGAAGTTCCACTTTCTCAAACAAGCTCTTCCGTCCCGCAATGCCGAAAACGTTCAGCAAATGGCACTTACTGGAGGTAACTACAGGACAGCCTGGGGCCTCATTGTCCAACGTTATAACAACCCGCGACTACAGTTTATGTACCACATGAACTCCCTGTATGACCTGCCGTTGTTATCCAAGGAAAAGGCTGCCGATCTCAAGCATATGCTAAATGTCACAACGGTATGCATCAACGCGTTTAATCACCTCAATATCGCGATTATTGGCTGTGATCATTGGATTGTACACCATCTTATCAACAAGCTTCCCGCTACCACTCTGCAAGCGTGGGAGCACAGTCTTGGCAACTCTGTTAAGATCCCAATGTTCTCGCAACTTGAATCTTTCCTCAACAGCAGACTCGTCAGCATTGATATTTTAGAAAATCGATGCTCACCGATACCTATCAGGCACTCGACGCCGCACCAAGCACCTCGTTTATCGACATCGAGACCATATCAACAGCCTCATCGAATCGATCTTCTACTAGGAGTAGATGTGATCCCACAACTCATCCTTCGAAAGGGCTTAAAGGATCAACCCATCGCACAACAAACTCACCTCGGCTGGATCGTTTTTGGCCGAGTTACCCACGCCACTGGCCATACGATGACTATCAAGGCTCACCATACTCGCTTGGAGAACCTTGTAAACAATTTCTTCAACGCCGAGCAAATACCCGACACCAAGCAACTTACCCCAGAAGAGCAGTGGTGTGAGGATCACTTTCAACGCACACATACTCGAAAAGCTAACGGAAAATATATGATGCGACTGCCATTAAAACGATTGTACGACCCTTCGAAGACTTTAGGCAAATCACACCGCATTGCTTTAAACCGCTTCCATATGCTCGACCGAAAATTTAAACGGCAACCAGAGTTTGACCAACGTTACAAGAAGGTTATTAATGAATATTTCGAACTCGGTCAAATTACACCAACGATTACATCTGAGGAACAGCTTTCCCCCGGGGTATCCCCGGGGGATACTTCCTTCCTCATTACTCGTGGGACCAATACATGGAAACTAATGAAAATGAAAATACCCCCCAAGAAGCACGGTGCTCAAGCAGCCCCAAATCGAGTCAAATCGAACCCACCCGGGAGCCCGAAAGTGCTATGGACATCTGTTCACAAAGCTCTGGCACCGACAGCATCACTAAGGAAGAGGAAGAAACCCTATTCGCCTCCCCGAAAGATGATAAACTCAAGCGGATCGCAGTATCGGGCGCCGCAAGGAAGAGGTTGCGCAGACACCTTGCGAACGGCGTACCCATGGAGGAGGCCAAAAGGCTCGCCCAGAAGCCTATGGACCCTCCAAGGGAAATGCCCAGCAAGAGTGGCGCTACCACCAACAAAAGAGGTAGATCGGCCAACACGACCCCAGAAGAGGCGTCGAAAAAGAGGGCCATGTACAAAACCGCGGCACCTAGTGCCCAGACGAAGGGCGATCCTGCAAGTGTTTTGACGGGCACGGAGGCTCCAGCAGCCACCACAACCGCAGCAGCGGATGGGCAGGCAACACAGGAGCAGTCACGCCAAGTCGGTATCATGGCCTCTTATAAGGACGTTGCCAGCTCGGCGAAGATGGTGATACTCCCTGCCGGCTACCCGGAACATCTCCTCACGACGGATCAACTGAATTCCATTCAGTCCGCCATCCTATCGAGAGTGATGGCCCTGAGACACGGCTCTGTGAAGCCGCTGTTCTCTGGCTGCACCTTTCGACCAGGATAAATGGCCGTAACATGTGGGAATGCGGAGACAGCCGAGTGGCTCCACGTGCCGCTGTCTTCATTGGGTACTTTCCGCTCCCTAACGCAGACAGACGAGATCCTTAAGCTCGTCGAGGGCCAGAACAGCGGCCTGCGAGTGGGAGATGGGCGCGTCTTCCACCGAGAAATGAGGCAAAGCATGGCCATCATCACGATTGCGCTGGATCCTGTTTCGGCCAATCGTTTGAAGTCTCTGGCATACCAGCTGTCCTTCGCGTGGGGCACGGCTACTCTAAAGCCAAAGGCCAGCGCGCAGCCGATGATGCAGGCGGTGGCTCCTGCTCTCGCAGCGGAGAAGCCCAATTGCTCCAAGGCAACACAGGGCATGGCTGCGACAACGCCTAAGAATGCCGCTGATGGCACAACCCGCGCAAGTACAGAGGCTAGCGGCACCATAGTTGCCCAATAGCCCATGCCACCGAGGAAAATTATGCGCCCTCCCCTGTACGGGCGCATCACGCGCGGAACAGGGCGCATAAACAAGGGTGTGAGGCGCACACCTGAGGAGGAGGCCCTTCTGCGCACGAACCGAGGCCGGAAGATGGCGGCCAGGGGCCGCAAGAGGGCGGACTAATGTCAAGTCCTCCTCCCCCCACCCTCCCCAACACCCGGAGACACCTCAGATGTCTCCAAGCGAACCTCCACCATGCAAAGGCCGCGTCTGACGTCCTTTGTGAGAGGTTTGTTACGATAGACATAGCATTTATCCATGAGCCATGGATAAATGCCGGACGTGTCCTGGGGCTTACCACCCCATATGGTAAGCTGCTATATGCAAACGGCCAACCTCGCCCTAGAGCTGCTTTGTTAATAAACAAAAATCTAACATTTGTTCCCCTTTCACAGTTCATAACTGAGGACCTGGTGGCGGTCTGGGTTAAAATACCCACTGCCCATGGCGAGCAGGAGGCAGTGCTGGCCTCTGCTTATCTACCCGGCGACACTGACGATGTGCCTCCGGCGGCTACCTGTGCCCTGGTAGAGCACTGCCAGAGAAACCGGCTTCGAAACCGGATAATTGCTTGCGATGCCTGGGGGAGCAGCAACATCAACAAAAGAGGTGAGTACCTTCTTGAGTACATAATTAGTAATAACATAGGTTTACTAAATCAGGGCAGCGAGCTTACATTTATCAATGAAATTAGAGAGGAAGTCCTCGACCAAACTCTCTGTAGTCTGAATATGTTGTCCGTTGTCTCAAACTGGCACGTTGCGAATGAGATCACTATGTCAGATCACCAGCACATCAGATTTGATATAGGAGGTGCCTTGCAATGTAGCCTAGTTACTAGAAATCCCAAAAACACAAACTGGGATCTTTTCTGTTTTGAACTTGAGCAATCCAGAGACTGCTCCACCCGTCCGATACTAACAATAGACGAGTTAAAGCGTGAGGCTACTGTGCTTCATACAAACATTGAATCGGCATATCACGTCAGCTGCGAACAAAAAGTTCTTAAGATCAGTCGGTCTGTTCCCTGGTGGAACAAGAGCTTTCGCGATCTTAAACAAGCTCTTCAATAAGGCAAGAAAAGGGAAGTCCACTTGGGATTCCTACAAATCCAACTTAACGCTATACAACAAAGAGCTGAGAAGGTCAAAACGGGCTACGTGGCGCCAACACTGCGGGCGGACTTCAACTCTCCCGGAAGCTGTTAGGTTACAAAAAGCCCTCTCCAAGGACCACTCAAACGGCATCTGTACGTTGAAAAAGCCAGATGGAACCCACACAAACAACCCAAAGGAAACGAGTAGTCTACTCCTAACTACTCACTTTCCTGGGTGCGTGGCCATGGAGCAACCCATCTCAGAAAGTGAGGCACCAACCTACCTCTCTCTGGGATTGGAGAGTGCCCACACCTGCGCGTGGCTATTGTGGCAGACTCCAATGGGGCTGAAAGAAGGGAACCCCCCTATCTATCAGAACGTATTGGAAACACGCCCTTTAGACTGTTTCATCAAAATAGCGTACAATGGGCCATACAAAGTTTTAGCCCATACAAATCCCCTGGACCAGATGGAATTTATCCATGCCTATTGCAGCGGGGACTGCACCAATTTGCACTCCCCCTGGTCCGTCTATTCCGAGCTAGTCTCGTGCTTTGACACATACCAAGCAATTGGGCTAAAGTGAAAGTTTTTTTTATTCCAAAGGTAAGGAAGAAAGATTCCCAACTGCCTAAATCCTATAGACCAATTAGTCTTAGCTCTCTCCTTCTTAAAACTATGGAAAAGATAATTGACCAGCACATCAGGGAAGTGAACCTCAAGCATCTTCCCCTACATAAGTACCAATATGCGTACCAAACTGGTAAATCAACTGAGACTGCCATCCATTGCCTTACAACAGTCGTTGAAAAGGCCATTGGCTCTCAACAAATAGCACTAGGTGCCTTTCTAGACATCTCAGGAGCTTTTGACAACACGTCATACGAGGCTATCCGTGCCTCTCTCGTACGTAAAAATGTCGCAACACCCATTATTAGGTGGATTCTGGAAATGCTCAAATCCAGAATCATAACTGTAGACCTAGGAGGAACCATGACCTCAATCACAGCCACAAGGGGATGCCCTCAAGGGGGAGTACTCTCTCCTCTCCTGTGGACTCTGGTTATAGACGAGCTACTGTTTGAGCTCAACAACCTAGGGTTCCCCACTCAGGGCTACGCTGACGATCTAGTCATCTATATAGTGGGCTGGCATGAGCAAACCATTTCAGACCGCATGCAGCAAGCCCTCAATATAGCCAATAGATGGTGTCAGGATAAAGGACTATCCATAAACCCGTCTAAAACTGTTCTAGTTACCAGGAAAAGGTCTCTCTCTCTCCGACAAGACCATCCCTAAATGAATCAACCATTGCTTGGTGGACGAAATCTACCCAGAAGACAGCTGCGGCTGCACTTACCAAAATACAACGACTGGTCTGCATAGGCATCACTGGAGCCATCCGGACATGCCCCACTGCAGCACTTGGAGTTATAACTGGCATTCCTCCTCTACCCATCGCCCTGAAAAAGGAGGCCTGCCTGGGGGCACTTCGCCTCCAAAACATCACCAATATAAAAAGGGGTGATCTAACTGGGCATCTACGGGTATTCGAACCCCTTATAAACGAACCCATTCTGCGTATAACTGACGAGCAGAAACCAAAACTTGTTTTACACAGAAACTTCTCTGTAGTCCTGTACACCAGACACGACTGGACAACAAAATCAATATCTCTGCCCAGTGGATCACAAACGTGGTACACTGACGGATCGAAATTCGAAAACGGCGACACCGGGGCTGGTATTTTCGGACCAAGGTTCAAAAAATCCATAGCCATGGGAAAGTCCCCAACCATCTTCCAAGCAGAGATACACGCCATAGAAATCTGTGCTCGTGAATGCCTTCGCAGGAATATGCAAGGCGCACGGATTTACATCTTCTCTGACAGTCAGGCGGCGCTCATAGCGCTGAGATCTTTTACGATCACCTCCAGACTTGTAGAAACTGTTTCCAGCAGCTGAACGCCCTTGCCTCCAAAAACACCTTAACGGTGGGCTGGGTGCCAGGGCATGAAGGCCATATAGGAAACGAGGTGGCAGACTCCCTAGCAAGACGCGGGGCGATGACACCACTAATCGGCCCTGAACCATTCTGTGGACTTTCGAAAGGACACAAAAGGGAACTGGTCAGGAAATGGGAGGAAAAGGAGATAAGTCGTCACTGGACCGATAGTGCAGGGCTGAGACTAGCCAAACAATTCCTCGTCCCCCAGATGTCGCGATCCAAACGCATCATCAATCTAAAAAAGAGTGAAATTCGCACTCTAACAGGCTACCTAACAGGTCACTGCAACCTAAGGTATCACCTTAAGAAATTAAAACTTTCAGAAATCGGCCCTAGTAATAATAATAATAATAATAATAATAATAATAATAACAATGTCTTCGATAAAAAATCAATAAGAATCTGTTTCAAAAAAAAGAAGACCAAGTCAACAATTTAATAAAAAAGTACTATGCGTTCGAACTAGAACCCGAAGAAACAATGTATGGTATCTCCTTATCTTCATCGCGCTAAATCCAAATAAGGTAAGATTAGTTTGGGGCGCAGCTGCAAAGAGCCACGGCAAATCAGTCAAAGATTTTATACTAAACGGACCCGATCATCCACTAACCGACGTCCTAATGGCATTTAGAGTAGGCGTATAGCCATATGCGCAGATATCGCCGAGATGTTCCATTTAATAATCATCCAAGAGAGCGACATGCATGTTCAACGATTTCTGTGGCTTTACAAGGACAACAAAACTCCACGAATCTTCGTCTTGCGTGCCATGACATTTGGAATTTTCTGCACGCCTTGTATAGCTCACTAGTGCGTGACAAAAACTCACAGGAGTTCAAAAATCAATGTCCCCGAGCTTACAAGTCTATAACAAAGGCTTATTATGTCTATGAGACAGCTATTCAGGTCAGTCAGAGGCTTCACCATAAGAAATTGGATCTCAAATTCAACCTCCACCCTCAAACATTTCGGAGAATGTCAAATAGATTGATATCCAAAGGAGCTTGGGGGCCCTGAAAATGACCTTGGTATGTACTGGGAGTCCACAAGCAACGTTTTCAAGTTTATTTTCAGACTTGCAATTCTGAAAAGAGACGTTCTAAATGGAGAAACTGTACCAACAAAACGAGAAGCTCTCCAAGTATTGATGTCAATTTTCAATCACAATAGCCGAAGGCTACTGCAGAAAGTATGGCGTGCAGGCATTATCTGGGACTTTGCACTTTGCTGCCGAATGCTCACCAAATCGATCTGTACACATATGTGGATGCGAGCGAGCAGGCCTACGCAGCAGTCTCTTACCTTCATATCAAACGAGGAACGGACATCGGCACAGTACTAGTAGCAGCCAAATGTAAAGTCGCTTCACTGAAGCCAGTCTATGGAAGTCTTGGCCTCTGTAATGGGAGTGGGCCTAGCAAAAAAAGATTTGAATATAAAAAGGCTTCAAATCAATTCATGTACATACTGGACAGCTTATTAAACCGTTCTTCAGTGGGTTGACATGAACCCACGAAAAATTGAAGCCTTTGTCATGCATAGAGTTGGCGAGATAGTCGAAAACACAAACCACAATCAATGACTAAGGATTCCCCCAAAAGAGACTGCTACATAAATTTTTCGAACTGCCGCGCCTCACAACGGTGGAAAAACGAGTAAATGCCGACAATAGGTCGCGTTCTGACCCGGCGGCCCTGGAAGGAATTGTCCAAGCGCTGTTTCCAGAAGGTCACCCCCATTCAAGTAGGGAGCCCGATTTGTTCGGTCACGGAGACGGAACTATTATCAGTGGCAAGAAACTTTAGTCACTTTAGGCACACTCTTTAAAAGGGTCACAGCAACATGACTGAACGCTGCTATGGAGAGTGCCGTTGGACTCTCTACCAAACAATATGGTTTCTGGAAAGGGACGCGATAGATAGGTTCACCAACATTGCTGCTAAAGCCATCGCTGGTACCATATGGAAAGCAGGGACAAAGAAGTATTGTCTAGTGGTCACGCTGGACATACGGAACGCGTTCAACTCGGACGATTGGGGCAGGACACTGGAGGCACTACCGTCCTTCAACATACCCGAATACTTGCTGAATGTAGTGCACAGCTACCTCGGCAAGAAGGAGCTGGTCCTAGAAACCTCAGTAGGCCCCAGGACATACGAGGTGACAGCTGAAGTTCCTCAGGTCTCGGTACTGGGCCCTCTGCTTTGGACCACAATGTATGACGGAGTTCTGAAGCTCCCACTGCCGAATAGGATGGGTTCGCAGACGACGTAGCCCTGGTTCAGGTGGCCAAGGAAGTTGTTGCCGCCCAAGCAGCTGCAAACTGCCCAATCCGAGCAGTGGAGAATGGTTCTCAGTGGCGAGCCTAGAGCTGGCCATACAAAACGGGAGCGGTGCTAAAGTCAAGCAGGAAAGCAGTGTAGTCGTCGCCCATCTCTCTTACCGCGATCACCTGGAGTACGTCAATAAAAAGGCGGGATCTGCTGAACTGGAGACCGAAACAGGACTGACGTAGGCTCCTGGCGACCGTTGTAAAGTCGCAGTTGTTGTACGCTGCTCCGGTGTGAGCCAAGGCCACGGCTATTAATAGGTACATGCGAGGGGTCAACTCGACGTATCGCCTGTGGGCCGTTAGAATAGCGAGTACCTTCAGGACGATCTCGGACGACGCAGCGCTCGTCATTCCAGGCCAAGATTTCGTGTGTAAACTGATGCGGGAGGCCAAGAAGATTCGAGCGGCTCTAGCAGACAAGAAGCGGACCAAAGGACCAAGTCCGAGGAGAAGAGGCGGAACGGCCAATCCACGCTGGTGTACCTCAGGGCAGTGTTCTTGACCCGGTACTGTACACAATTTACACATCGGATCTTCCAAGATCCATTGATCGTGGTACTCTTCAAGCCACCTACGCAGATAACACTGCTTTTCTAGCTGCTGGTAGCACCCCCATATCGGTTTCCAGTCGTGTCCAGACATTCTTGGACGAATTCGAATGTTGGGCATCTCGAACATAGCGCTTAAAAGACACAGCACGCCACTTTCGCACTTCGGCCTGGCCGCTTACGTGCCTCTGAGAAGGATGCTGGGTGTTAAGTGGCACCACTACGTACACAATCACACGCTAAGACACAGGAATACCAGCTGTAACATAAACAATTTCATCATTTGCAAACCGATACAGAGGCCGCCTGCTAGCGGATACCAACCTTGCCACACCGTTAGGTTGACGACGCAGTAGACACCCTGCGAACCTACGGATATTCGGCCGAGACAGACATGGACGTTAGCACCATATAATGGACCACGCATAAAATGCCCCAAAGTGGCAATCTTTCCCACCCGCAGTTTCCGGGATCTATAGTTACTATTTATTCAACACAAAAACAAGAGCTACTCTTGTGTGGCGTAATAATTACACTTAAAAAAAATATATAAAAAAACAGTAAAAAATCGTCAAAGGAAACGACTTTTATATACCACGTTTACGAGTGTTGTATAAAACCGTCCGCAAAGCTTGCCAAATATGCAAAAATGTCACACGCATACCTGAAGTATCTCAAATGGCTCCAGTACCAGCCGCCCGACTCGCCTGCTTTGAGAGACCATTTACATATACGACTATTTCGGCCCTATACTGATCAACGTTGGAAGACACATGGAGAAGCGCAGGGGAGTTCTGTTTACATGTCTTACGCTGAGATATACATACCACATATCAGCGACTATAAGAGCTAGAGCCACCAAATTTGGTGACAACATTGGAATCTATTGCACGCAGATCAAGTTTGTTTTAAAATTTGGCCACGCCAACTTCCGCCCCCGAAAATAATAAAAAACGGTATATAACCATATGCGTGATTTTCGGCGTAAAGTAAATAGATAGGCTTAATAAGTAGGCAATCATGGACGTGTTCTGAAAATTTGAGTAAAATCGGATGATAAACATAAAAGTTATTAAACAAAAAAGTTTCTGAGAGGGAGAGAGAGAGAGAGAGAGAGAGCGCACACGTGCGTGTTGCTCAACATATTCCTAGCAACATTTGTCTTTGTTGGGTGGTGCTCAGCATGTTCGCTTTGGTTGGTCGCTTTTTAGTGTTGCATAACATGTTTCTAGCAATATTTGGTCAATATGTCAACATTTTCTTTTTTCCATGTTCATGTGCTGTTTAATTTCACCCACAATGCTTTGGGATACCCATCTTACAGTCGGTCACACTCGACTGTAGCTTTCCCACTTGTTTTTTCTATGAGCCGATTGGCTAGTTTTTTGTTTATGAACCTTCTGGTAGCTCCTGTATCAATTTTTTAGTTTCCTGTCGTTCTTCTTTTTTGATACTCTTGCGTTGTCTTGGCTATATTGTTTTGAATTAGAAAGAGAGATAAACTCTTAGGGATTTCTCATCGCTTTGTATATCGTTTGAATTCCGAGGTGCTGCTTAGTGTGTTGACGGCCATTATTTTCCTCAATTTTTATCGTACTCCTTGGATGCTTTCCTGTAGAAATGGATGCTTTCCGTTTGAAATGGGTTTTAAAAGTGTCCAACGGATTTCAAACAATTTTAATTATTTGTTTACTAAAATATATGTCGTTACCTAATATTAACATTATTTAATTGTATTTAATATTACTATTTTACTATTTTTCCTACTGTGTGTTTGCAAAGTATTAACTGATTTTCAAGGTAAATCTATGTGACTTACTTATTGATTTGTTTTCAAGCGGAAGTTGATTCCAAAGCCGAATAGTGTTAGTGTAAAAGGGCTTATCAGAGCTAGCCAGAGTAGTTTTAATAGGAATTTAATAGGAAGTGCTGCGATAAGGATAGTTTCCTAAGCACACCGTCAGTTTTACCAACTGCTTTATTAACTTAGTCTGTCCATGATAGGGTATTATTTAATGTGATACCCAGGTTCTCCGCCTTAGCAACATACTCAATCTTTTTGCTCTCTACACAAAAAAAAAAAAAAACAAGAGTATAAACTTAATACGCGTTGTCTAAAAATAATACTCCAAGCAGTATAGCGAGCTTAGTATTGATTTCATACTTAATAATATAAATGTTACACTGAGAAGTATAGCTTTTATACTCAATAGTTTAAATTGTATATTTTCGAGTATCATTTTTATACGAACCTACATCGAAAATTCGATAATGTGGCGTTAGCAGGAATTTAGTGCTATTCTGTGTGTCGCGTTAGGGATTTTTGTCAAGTCTTGGTGAATCTATAAATAGATTTTTGTATGGTTAATGTTCCTCGCCCCCGCAAATGGCATTCTCATATGGCTTTTTATGGCGCTTTCTTATGTGATGCCGATTGGCTGAAGTGGTAAGACGTCCGCCTGCCATGCGTTAGGTGGAGAGTTCGAGCCCTGGGTAAGGCAAATTTTTCAGTTTATGTTTTCTTGTGTTTATTTGTCATTCAGTTGGCCTATGTATATAATATATAATATACTATAACATTAATTTGAAACCATCAACCGTTGATAATAAAGCTATTGTCGAAACGAGCAATAATAGCGAAATAAATTAACTTTTTTACGATTTTTAGATATACAGGCGAAAAGCTGGTCTTTATACAACAAAATATGGAATTTATACCAGCATTGTATAGAGTTTATACGAAATAGTTTAGAATTTATACGCAAGAGGATAGAATTTATACGATTTGTTATACTGCGTAGTATAAAACTTATATGAATTAGTATGAAAAATATACTAAAGTAAAATACTAGAAAGTATAACTTTTATACTCTAAGGTATAAGATTTATAACTTTGAATTTTATACTTTCGAAAGTATAAAATCAATAAGCATCTTATTCAGAAATTTTTTATACTCGAAAGTATACAATTCATGTAACAATCGTATCGATTCTATGACGATTTTTTTTTTGGTTGTATGGTAAGATTATTTTAATTCACAGTATTAAGGTTTTTTTTATAAGTTTTTTTTTTTTTTAAGTTGCAAACCAGTACAAGGCATCCCTTGTGGAGGGCTCACCCAAACCTAAGCTCTCGAATCGAAACAGTCACCCCCGATAAAAAAATCATCAGGTTGCTGGGCCCGCAGCGACGAAGATAGAGCCGAAACATTTGCTTTATCTCCGAAGCGTATTCCAGCCGAACCTGGCCACTAGTCCATTTGTCCTACCACAAATCCAAACTAACACTTTGTCTTTACCAACATTGTTTCAGCCAAATGAGATCGCAAATGTCATTGGGAACCAGAAACCAAAAAAGGCTCCGGGCGATGACTTAATAACTCCCAAAATGATAATTGAACTTCCAAACTCTGCTATAGAGGACCCAGAAGGCTATAGTGGCGACTTGCGACCGCTCTGAAACCCAGTTTGGCTTCAGAAAGACGAAGTCAACTGTTGTGTCATTTGTTAGTTTTTTTGTCAATCTCATGGAATGCATGTAAATTTTTGAAGTCTAGTGTAAGTTAGTTTAGGGCGAAGGCGAGAGCACAATAAAGCTCTCTCTCGCTCTTTGCGATTTCGCCCCGCCTTCGCCAACCTTCGTTAAGCTAGGCTCTAAGCATATAATTGTGAGAAGAATATAATTGTCGTAAATTTGAAGTCAATGCGCAAACACGTATTCCTTTCGTTCCGCCTAATTAAAACGTAATCTTGCCACCAAAGTTTTTCGGTTTTTAATTCTAATAAACTAATTAGAAATTTCATGGCGCCCCCGGGTGGACAAGATTTATAATAAATAAAGGCAACAACTTAACAGTGACAGTGACACAAACAAATAAAGTGCAATCAAAAATTTTGTTTATTTTTTTTGTGCTTGTGCTTAAAAATTATTGTTTATAACAAATAATTGTTGCCGCGTCGCGCTATTGTGAATTAACACTATTCGTGTCGGTCGCGAAGAAATCTTTCTGCCTGCGCCGAATTACAGCCATCACCGAGGGATCACTCCAAAGGAAAGTGGCTGTTGGAATTATATATAAATGCCGCAATCAGGAAAAAGAGGTATTTGTGCAAAAAATTAAAAGCTCGAGTTTAAGACAAATTAAATATTTGTTCATTGTTTGTGCTGAAAAATTGCATCTCGCTTTCAATTCTTGGCACATACGTATCAATATAGTAGAGCTAGATTTGCATGTTTAAAATTATTCAACTTATATACATATATATTTGTTTTCAAAAATACATACATACATACATATCTATATTGAACCGCTTTGGACGCAACATTTATTTGAATTATTTATTGTATTGTATTACTGCAATCACTGTCGCCCCCTCTCCCCTCTCTCGCTAAAACTCGCATTAATAGTTGGGAAGTTAATCCAAGCCGCACACCATTACACACACAAACCATATATACAGCAGCTGCAGCGGTGAACTTTTTCGTTTTTCGCTTTCGCTTGTGCACCGGTGCAAACGTTGTTGTTGTTGGGCCCCTTTTCGTTTGGCGCGCTCAGATTAGCGGACCGCCAAGTGACGCGCTACCCTATATTCGACGGGTATATACTTTTTGGCGTCATTTGCACCCACTATTAATATTGATACTGCGTGACTTGATTTTCAATTTAAATCATTTTCGTTGTGGTTCTCATTTAATAAGCTATTCGAACATCAATTAATCGATTTTTTTTTTTGTTTAATTCGATAATTTTTGATTCGAAAGTTTATTATACCTTCGTTGTCGTCGTCTGATTGAGGAGATTATTTTTCGGCCATTTCATTTATTTATTTCAATTTTAATAAATAAATAACTTGAGGTACAATGAGTACAGAAACAAAAAATAGGTCAGTTCTAAAAGAGCTGAAAAGCAAGCTCCAAAATCGGGTTAAAACTATTAGCCGCTTGAACGACCGTTTAGAACAGGGATCGATTCCGATTCTCGAGGAAGAATTAAAATGTCGACTCGAAAACTTAAATGCTTCAATTAATAAGGCAAATCAATTGCAAGAACAGATAGAAGACATAGATAATGAAGATGAATTTGGCGACGAGTTGGAAGAATTATGTATAGTGACCAAGGCAAAAATAATGTCGCTTTTAGCTGTCTTAAAAACAGCCAGCAAAAGCGAATCTTCTGGATTAGCTTCTGTACCACCAACTCGTGCGCGACTTCCGAATTTGGCATTGCCAAAATTTAGTGGAAATTATTCGGAGTTTAAAAATTTCATCAGCCTGTTCGAAACTTTGGTCCATAAAGACGCCAGCATTCCAGTTATCGAAAAATTTAACCATTTAATTTATTGTCTCTCTGGTGAAGCTTTAGGAACAATTAAAGCTTACCAAGTCACCGAGAGCCACTACGAAAAGGCAATGGGCAGCTTAAAAAAGGTTTACGATAACGAATGCCTTATCCTTATGAATAATATTTCAACATTGTTTAGTCTTCCGAAAATATCGCATCAGTCCGCATCCTTCTTGAGAAACCTTATCGATACTGTTTCGTCGATTTCGTATTGAATCGAGTCGACCCAGTGACCAAACAAAAATGGGAGGAACAGATCGATTATGAAACTTTGCCGCTTTGGTCCGATTTTGAAAAAATGTTGAATCGCCGATATCAGCATCTGTCCGCTGAAGAGTCGACTAAGCCAAAGCAAGACAAATTAGTGTCGAGCAAGCAACATAACCGTAGCTCATTTTCGTGTTCCTCCTCCAACAGTAAGCCTCAGCAAACTTGTAGCTACTGCAATGCAGCAGATTATTCACTGACAAGTTGTAGTCCGTTTGGGCGTCTCGCTGTCATGCAAAGGTTCGAGTTTGTTAAGTCTGCCTCCCTATGTATCAACTGTCTGCGAAAGGGCCATACTGTTTCAAAATGCCAAGGCAAAAGGTGTCGAGCTTGCGACCGTTTGCATCACATTCTACTCCACAGATATACAGTGCCTAATAACAGTTTAGCGTTGCCACCCCCCCAAGAGAGTATCTCTCCTCCTTTTAACCAAGATCAGCCATCCACGTCACATGTTTTGCCTGCCACGTCATTGGACAAGGTGATTTTGGCTACGTCGATCGTAACTGTCCGAACAAAGAGCGGTGACTACGTGTTAGCCCGAGCACTGCTGGACTCTGGGTCCCAAATAAATTTTATAACGGAAGAACTGGCTAACCGCTTACAGATCCGTAGAGAGGAGTCGTGTATCAACTTACTTGGTATTGGCGAGTCCAATTCTCAAGTGAAGAAAAAGGTACACACAGTGGTGAAGTCGCGAATAAATGGTAGTAAGTTCTCTTTCGATTTCTGGATCATGAAATCGATCTCCGGTTGTCATCCTGATCAATCGGTGAATATCAGTGAATGGAAGATCCCAAAGAACCTACCATTAGCAGACCCTTACTTTTACAAGTCTCAAAAAATTCAAATTAGACAAGGTCCTGACTATCCAACTCTGCAAAAGACCCTTCTTGGTTGGGTTGTCTCGGGCAGATACAAATCTTCCATCCCGAAACAAGGTGTGAATAGTTTCAGTTGTAGTGAAGAGCCCTTAGTATCGATTGAGAGCACACTACAGAAGTTTTGGTCACTGGAGGAAATGCCATCTCCAAAGAAAATTCTATCGCCTGAGCACAAGTTATGTGAAGACCATTACCGGAAGACTACTCAGTTATTGCCATCAGGTCGGTTTAAAGTAAGGCTGCCGTTTAAGTCTGATCCAAATGGGTTAGGCAACTCCTTTGAGGTTGCAAAACGGCGGTTTTTGTCGCTTGAGAGAACATGAAAGCTATGTACTTGGAATTCATGGAAGAATATCTCGCCCTAGGTCATATGTCGCCTACAGACAACAAAATTCCTTCCGCTCCACACTATGTCATACCTCATTTTGAGGCCCCAGAGTACGTCCACTAAGCTACGCGTCGTTTTCGATGCGTCTTGCAAGACGTCGTCTCAAGTGGACTTAAATGACATCCTGATGGTTGGGCCGACAATTCAAGAAGAGTTGTACTCCACTCTACTCCGCTTCCGGCTGCACAGGTATGCCCTAACTGCCGATGTAAAAAAGATGTATCGCCAAGTGATGGTTCATGAAGCGGATAGGCAGTTTCAACTCATAGTGTGGAAAAGAGACCCCTCTGAATCCTTGAGATTGTATAAGCTCAACACCGTAACGTATGGTACTGGACCAGCCCCATTTCTGGCTATTCGGTGTTTAAAAAGGTTGAGTGAATCAGCAAAACTTTCATTCCCTAGAGCTGCTGACGTAATTGGGTCCGATTTTTACGTCGATGACATGTTAACTGGTGCTGCATGCGTAGAGGAGCTAAAGACGATCAAGTCTGAAGTGTCTCAGGTTCTTCAAACAGCAGGATTTGAATTGACAAAGTGATTTTCAAACTCACCTGAGGTCACTGCATCTGAGAGCACAGTTAAGTCGATACCTATCTCGGATTCAGAGTCAACGAAGGCGTTAGGAATTTCGTGGTTGCCAAGCGAAGATGCCTTTAAGTTCAAAATTGACACATCTGTCATGGGTCTCCGAGCGACAAAACGGAACATCCTATCGGTAACATCGAAGCTGTTCGACCACCTCGGGTTATTAAGTCCCATAGTAATTAAAGGAAAGATCCTATTGCAGGAACTTTGGCTTAATAAGTTAGATTGGGATGAGTCGATTCCTATACATTTGGAAACAGCATGGAATATGCTAAAAAGCACCCTGTCTCAACTGGACGAGATATCTATTCCTCGGTTTGTGCATACCGAACCGATGTCACCGCCGAAGGTTTCAAACTATCGTTGTTGACTTCCAAGTCTAAAGTAGCGCCGCTCAAGACTAAAACGCTCCCTAGGCTTGAGTTATGTGCCGCTCACCTTCTCGCAGATCTCTGCCATAGAATCAAACCCTTATTAAAAGTCCCTATCGAACGAATAGTATACTGGTCGGATTCTGAAGTTACTCTTCATTGGATTCGATCTCATCCATCTTCGTTGTCGACATTCGTTTCGAACAGGGTAGCGGAGATTCAAGAATGGTCAGGAAAAGCTACATGGCGGCATGTACCAACAAAGCAGAACCCAGCAGATTTTGTTTCGAGAGGTTGTGACGTCGACGAACTTGGGCAGTCAATCTGGTTTACTGGACCAACGTTTTTGAAGGACGAGGAAGAAAACTGGCCCAAAAATGCTGGAAGAGGAAGTCTTGCGACAGGAGGCAAGGAAGACTAAGGTCGGACTGACCGCTGCTGTGCAAACTTCAGAGTTGCTGGATGTCATCGAGGGATTTTCGTCACACCTCAAACTGCTAAGGGTGTTCGCTTATATGTTCCGCTTCAAAGGAAAATGCAAAGACAAGAGTATAGTTTTTGAAAAAACTCTGTCTCCGACTGAATACATTGAAGCTTTTCATAAAATTGTTGAAATAGTACAGAAGCACGAGTATTAAATAGAAATTGAAAAAGTTCGTAAAGGCGCCAAGGTTGGCCCTAGTCTTTAACGTTTGAACCCTTTCATTCATGAAGGTACGGGCACTTGGTGCAAATTTTCGTTATTGCGAGCTGGGGGCGACTAGCTAACGCTCCTATATCGTATGATGCCAAGTTTCCCTTGCTGTTGACGAAACGCTCCCACTTTGTGCAAAGCTACGTCCGGCATCTGTACCATTCAACCTTCCATATCGGTCCACGAGCACTTGTGAGCATCCTACGACAGCGTGTTTGGATCGTAAACGCTCAGGAACTCTGCAGTCAGACAGTTCGATCATGTGTGTGCTGCTTTAAATGCAAGCCTCGACTGATGACACAAATCATGGGAAATTTACCCGCAGATAGACTCCGTGCTCTCCGCCCATTTGCGATTTGTGGCGTTTATTTTTGTGGCCCTGTCTATACGACGTTAAAACTTCGAGGAAGGGTCCATATAAGTCTTACATTGCCCTGTTTGTTTGCTTTGCGTCCAAGGCGGTTCACTTAGAAATTGTTTCAGATCTAAGCACTGACTCCTTTTTATTGGCTATTCAAAGGTTTATTGGTCGCCGAGGATGCCACTACCAGGCTCTTCGCGAAAGGATCGAGGAGCAGGCAGACGCGATTCGCGAATTCGCATCAAGAAGAGGATGCGAATTTGCGTTCACACCCCCTCGGGCTCCGCACATGGGCGGTCTATGGGAGGCAGGTGTCAAAACTGCCAAGCACCTACTCCTACGAGCGGTGGGCAGCGCGCTTCTCAACGCGGAAGAGCTGGGGATAGTCCTCGTCGGGATCGAAGCCGTGATGAACTCGCGGCCTCTCAGAGCAATCAGCCAGGACCCAAGCGACGGAGAGGCGCTAACTCCCGGACACCTGCTGACAGGCGGGCCGCTCCTCGCAGCACCAGCACTCCGGACCCCGGACTAGGCGGGTCTCAGTTGCTTGCGGCGATGGCGGCTTGTCTCGTCAGTCAGGCAAACGTTCTGGCGGCGATGGTCCCGGGAGTATGTGCTGGGCCTACAAATTCGGGGCAAGTGGCATCAGCAGCAGGACAACGTCAAGGAGGGACAGCTCGTCATCGTGGCAGAAGACAACCTTCCGCCTCAAGAGTGGCTCCTGGCGGAGTGTTCAGGAGAGCAATCCACAAGCTGGCGCCACTACCAGTGGTTTGAAGCCGTGCAAGCGTTCAACGGGGCCGGTGTTGTGTCATTTGTTAGTTTTTTTGTCAATCTCATGGAATGGATGTAAATTTTTGAAGTCTAGTGTAAGTTAGTTTAGGGCGAAGGCGGGAGCATAATAAAGCTCTCTCTCGCTCTTTGCGATTTCGCCCCGCCTTCGCCAACCTTCGTTAAGCTAGGCTCTAAGCATATAATTGTGAGAAGAATATAATTGTCGTAAATTTGAACACGTATTCTTTTCGTTCCGCCTAATTAAAACGTAATCTTGCCACCAAAGTTTTTCGGTTTTTAATTCTAATAAACTAATTAGAAATTTGATTCGATTGAAAATTGATGCCAGATCTAAGGTGGTTGATATCGCCAGGGCTGCTAACGCAGGCCGACGCTGGAAAGAAGGGGCTAAGGAATTCTGCCTCATAGTGACACTGGACATACGCAATGCGTTCAACACGGCGAAATTGTGCAACATTATGGAGGCTCTGACCAACTTCGAGGTCCCCCCGTACCTTCTCAGGATAATGAAGAGCTACTTCGATGAGCGGATCCTGAACTTCGAAACGCCTGCAGGATGGGAATCCATCGAACTGTCCTTCGGCGTTCCACGAGGTTAAGTCCTGGCTCCCACTCTGTGGAACGCCATTTACGACGGGGTACTTGTGGGACGAAATAGCGGTCGTCGTCGTCGCCAAGGAGCTGGCCACAGCAGAGGACCTCTGCAACAGGAGCGTGAACTTGATCCACTCATGGCCCCCCAGAAACCCGATGCCGTGAGCAGCAGAAAACGGCGGGATCGTTCCTTTCTCTACTGTCGTACTGCCGCTTGTTGAACGCCACCCACAGGCTGGCTGCCCTCCGCACCTGCAGCGCATACATGACGGTGTCGGACCAGGGTGCGTTAGTTCTGGCAGGGACTCCACCGCTTGATCTCCTTGCCTCTGAGCAGGCCTCTGTACACGAGCAAGTGCGCGGAAGAGCCCAAACTTCTGGAGAGAGAGAAGCGGTGCGTGGCGCGGCCAAGCGGAGGACACTGGCATCATAGAGAACCCGCTGGACCTTTCTGTTGATTCCAAACCTGGACGTCTGAACAAATAAAAGAGAGGCTAGGTGAACTCCTACTTGGCACAAGTGCTGAGTGGATCCGGCTGCTTTCGTGGCTACCTACATAGGTTCGGCCACGAAATCAGATGAGCATGCGGGTGGTGCTCAGACGGCGAGGAGGAGTCAGTGGAGCACGTAGTTTCCAGGTGCGGTAAATTCGCGGATAAGAGACGCATACACGGGGAGGAGCTGAACACAGTGATCTTGACGGACAACCTGGTGGACTATGCTTCACAGCGAAGTCAACTGGCAGAAGGTCAGCATTTTCGCCGCGCTCGTCATGACCAGATTAAGGTCTGACGAGCAAAGAAGACGACAAATGCAGTAAGGGATGGACCCTCTGCTTTCGCGCAGCAATGCTTTGCGGCGGTACAGCGGCAGTATTGGACCCTCCTGTATTATCCGCCCTGAATATTTTTTAAATGAATTAAAAAAAAAAAAATTTAAATGAATGTCTGGCCTCTACCCCGAATGATACTGTTGGCTGCTACTCGTTCCGCCATCCCGTGCTTCCTTGTTTCTTGGTGATTCATTATTTTGTTGATTAAATATCCGTGTATTTCAGTTTCTCGTTTCTCGTCTCTTGTTAGATCTTCGTCTTATCCTGCTCCGGAATTGGGTGATAGGCTCCTCGCATACATCTGGCTGAGTTCTCTCTGCCGTTTTGTTCTTTCTTCGTCGTTGTCCCCATTTTTGAAGAAGTCTGGTAGTTATCGTTTAAAATCTTCCGATAAAACTTCTAGTTTCATTCCGAATTCCCTCACGTAGGTTTTCAGTTGCATTTTTGTATTTTTATTTGAAATGTCTATTTTTATTTGTAACAGGAATTTTGTAAAGGCTTGGATAGGAATTCAATGACGTTACGGAAGTTCGTTTCGTCATAACACTGAAAGGACATTGTATTTATCACAAAGCACACGGAATGCGGCATTACGGAAGTAGCTGACCTGCACACCGGCACATTCCAGTGGATAGAATTTAGAAGCACTGTGGAGTCGATAGCTCCATTGATTAGTTTGTGCGGCGTCCCGCCTTCCAGCTTAATCCTCGTAGGGCAAACATGAGAAACTGTTTCTGGACGGATTCGATCCTATCCTGGTGACACACAACTGTTGGTGACCGGACAATGGAGCAGTATTTCAGTAACACTCTTAGCTTTATTGGATATTGTGCAAAAAGACACCGGATTCCTGGACCGAATCTATGCGTTCAAGTGCCATACGTTTAGAATAAGATCATGTATTAGGCCTGGAATACATTAGGATCTTGGAACACTAAATTATTTGAGAAAGATCATTAATAAATAAGACAAATAGAAGTGGACCAAGGTGGACCAAGGTGGTGGAATTCCCGAAGTTGCTGTGACTGATTTGGAGTATGTGGTTTTAAATTGGACCTTTTGTGTGTACGCTTTAATAAATAGGAACAGATCCACCTATGCAGATCTGGAGTAAATCCTAAAAGGGGCAGGTTGTGGATCAGCAGCTCATGGTTGACCGAATGGAAGGCTTTACTGAAGTCGGTAAAGACCACATCAGTTTGTTAGAGGGATTGAAAGCCTTGATTTATGAAGGTACTGGACGCAAGAAGGTCAGTTGTAGTGGACTTCTGGTAAAACCATGTTGCTTCGGAGATATTATGGAAGAGCACTAGGCTTGGCAATTCCACAATTGCTAATAATTTTTGACTTACTGCCCTTCTTGTGCAGCGGAATTATAAATAATTCCTTCCAAATTTCTGGAAAGCAGCAATTCCCAATCGACTTCTGGAAAATTATCGTTATTGGGGCTGCTGCTGGGTACCATATCAGGACCTGGATAAAATGATAGTTTGAAGGGATGGAGGAATCATATTGGATTTACGCTTCGAGTTCAGAAAGGAATAAAACCATTTCGGATTGAAACGAAACGCATTTTTGCATAGTAATTACAACATTCGGAATTGTGCAAATAAGGAATTGGGTAGCTGTGTTTAGTTTGCTTTACGGAAACAAAGTCTTCTCTAAAAGGCGCTATTAATAGGAGGCGGCTGAAAAAGTCCGATTATGATAAGCTGTAAAGTCGGATGATGTAGATCCTCAAATATGGATAAATGCACAGCACGAGTGATGATTGCATCGCAAAGGTCTGGCACAAATATAAGATCCAAAAGACTCCCGTTTTAGTTGGATATGGAATTAACTTGATTGAGGAATAAATCAAGCAGACCGTTAACAAAATCATTATAAACGCTGGGAACTTGGGTGATCAATTCTTCACAAGGTGTCCAGGATAGGAGCGAAAGATTAAAATCACCCAAAATTAATCACCAATGAATATGGATATATTTCGGATGACGGAAGTATTGTATTGTATTGAAGTATTTACCAATGCCTGGTTTTTTAATATAAATCCATTTCTGCTGTCTCGTTTCTCTTGATTAATTAATTGTGTCACATTTTTTCTTAGAGCTTTATATTGTTTTGCATTCTGGCCTGTCTTCTATCGCTTCCATTTGTTAAAAGCCATGTCACGTTTGTCAATAAGCACTTTAATTGCTGAAGTAATCCATGGGTGAATTAATATTTACATAGTCATAAATAGAGTCCCAGTCACTAGCATAAGACGAAAACCACGTTTCGGACAATTATATAACATCAACGCTTGAATTAACAAATAAGAACCTAAATTCTGAAATGTTGTTCACTAAACTTTGAACGTTAATATGGCACACACGAAGGCCTGCTCCCTAATTACCAAGTACTCTAAGCATCGTATAGCTGCTCGCACTCGTCGAACGTACATTGTCATCCATCATCAACAGACCAGACAATAAGTATCGCATACGCACCTATGGTTTTTGATATAATAATTAGCCTGCGCCCCACTATTAAATGGAAATTATTCTGCAAAATCCTGAAAAATCTTAAGTCTAATGTAGACAGAATCTGAAATCCAAAGTTCCTTGTTATAATAGATGAAGATATCCCTCACGGTTCGCGGCGATTCCGTCCATCGGCCGACGATGAAGTGAGCGAAGAATAGAGAGGAGAGGCTTGCTTATCAGCCTTAAGTTCTTGCGAGAGCGCCAAAACTGATCCCTTATGGATATATGCAATAGATTTTATTGCTGCACCGGACATGGCCCAGACCTTTGCGGGTGAAAACAGCAGATAGCAGTCCGCACTTTTTAAGCTTCATTGCCTCCTTCATTGACACAAAGAGCGGCTTGTGAGTCGAAGCCCATCATATACAAGCTAAGTTGTTGTTTTGCTGCGCGACGATATGCTCCGCAAAGCAGTAAATAACGGGTTATAACCGTCCCCAAAGTTGGAGGTTTTTTACCACTGGTCCCTATTTTAACAGCCCTTAGTGCTGTTGGCAGATAAGCGTCCGGAAGTGCAGCAATAGTTAATACTATCAATAACGCAAAGAATGCAAAGGCGCAACTTCAGGAAAACCAGAGGCACAATAGAAAAATGGAATCAGTAGTGTTAGGGGAGTAATTGTATTTACAACCATGTAAAAAAGGCTATGGTATATCAATTTCAAAAAATAAAACAAAACAAAAACGCAAGCAGCGCAATTTTTTCGTGTTGATTTTCCATGCGTAATATGACCACCGCACTATGGGGCGAAAATGGCAAAACAGCGACTTAAATCAGCGGAGCCGTGAAGCAAAAAAACTTGTATGAGGTATTGTTACAAGTAATAAAGTAATAAAATAGTAAAAACATCATAAGATGAAATTATTTAGTGCAATTTTTTTTTTTAGATTAAAAACTGTTTTTTTTTTAATGTTTTTTTGAAGATCAAGTTTTAACTTTGACATTATTTTTTAGATTAAATTCTAATTAAAAAAAATTCAAAATCGGTCGACTATATCTTATAGCTCCCATAGGAATGATCTAAAATTCAAGGAAAAATATTTTAACTTCGTTGTTTTCAAAATATTTACATCGACTCCGGTTTTAATTTTATTAGGATCGGACACTATATAACATAGCTGTCATAGGAATAATAGGGCCAAACTGTCATATTTTTATATTTTTCCAAAATTGACTAGAATCTCGAATAGTTTTTAAAATTAAAAGAATGTCTTAAGTTATATTTAAATTCTAAGTCATTTAGCCCATAATATAACAATATTATACTCCCAACATTTTTATATACATTTTTTATCATAATTATCTTCACTATCACTCTCAGAATAATAAGACATATTTTCAAATTCGTGCTGTTCTTTAGGTGTAATTTTAACAAATCAAGAGCCGCCTTCGGCATTCTATGTATTTTTTTAGGACTCTTAAAAAGTTTGAAATTAAAGGATCTGAGCTAACCAGCAAGCTATTTAAAACATCCTTATTTGAGTTCTGTCGACTGCACTGACTGTTTCGTGCTTTTGGACTTCCTCGGTCTATTGTTCAGTTGGTGGAAGTGCGAATTAAATTATTTCTGGGTCAAGAACAAAAAACTTTATAAGAAAACTCAACCAAAGCTCATGACGCGAACCAAAACAAAGTTATTTGCAAACACCTCATGAGCCGCCTATACTAGGGATTCATATTGTAAGTGCGCGGTACGGATAGTTATAATGATTTACATTGAATTTAACAGTGCGTTTTAAAAAAAATTTTTTAACTTCTTAGAATGTATTATTCCTATAGTTTTGCAAAATTTTTACCAAAGCCTCTACTTTAAAAGCATGTTGTGGGAGAAATAAACAACGCATATTCGTTTTCTTTCAGATTTATATGCAGAATTTAACTATCTTTAAAGTGGCATTTTCACAATTTTGTATATCTTAAAAAATTTCATTTTGTCGCGGTATTTGTTCTAGACGCCCCATAGTGCACCGGGTCAACAGAAGATTCTTATGTTGTTCTGCCCCAGAATAGCTCCTTGCTTTTCGGTGGCTCTGCTAACTTTTGTGAAAAACAGAGCTAGTTTTATAGCATCTTCTTATTCGGGTCTCAGGCTGTAATAACTTTCATTATTCCTAAAAATAAATTAATAAATTATTCGTAATTTGCGCCAACTCGAGGTCTAAAGTCAATCTGATCTTCATATACAGAAATCAGATTTGTTCACCATTAATTGCCAGATACACAGATCGTTTTGTCAGAAGGCATATGCAGCAGGTTTGTTCATACAGCTTGTTTCACTCTAACTCTACATCAATAATGAAAAGCCGAACCAATACCATCAACGCCACATTAATCTGACAACAATCATATAAAAGCAAAGTCGCAAAACATAAACAATTTCCTAAATGTATAAACTCATTTTTCAACCCCAACACCTATAACATTTAATTTAGTGAATGAATTTATTACCCCAAACCCATAGCGCGACATTATATATATATATATATATATGCTTAATTCTACTTAACTTTTGCAACAAGTAAAACCTCAACTCCGGAACGAGAGCTCTCAACGATGGAATAACCGAGGGTGAGTCAACGGGACATTTGCCCAATATTGTCTTATATATATGTATATATGATCGTGCCCCATGACATTACACACACCATACCCAATACAATATTAGTTTTCAAAGATACACTTACATACATAACATAACATAAGTACACATTTAAATATTATTTACACTCATTCAGAATATCACTTACTTTACAAAACCACATTTCAATACTCGTTCACGTCCAATAAACTCTTGACCAACCTTTATAATAATCTTGTAATGTAAACTTAACTTGTAATGTAACTTAACAAAATGCATTGGTAGAAACCCATCAAAAGGGGGGGCATTGGTACGAATGGAAGACTGGGTCAAGAAAATATAATAACTTTTGACGAACGACAGGAACAACAGGGGATCGTATTGCACGGCCCGCGACGATCCATAGGTGCACGAAGTTTGCGAATGGGGAGGGAAAATGGCCAAAACATAGCCCGATTGATTTCACGATCAAGCATAAATACGCCTGCGGGGCAATGTGGAAATAAAGATAGACTGACGAACGATTTTTCTATTTTTCAGGCACGTAAATAATTGTTCTCATAACGTTTGGAGAGGATAGTGGCGTCCAAAGAACCCACCCAAAATCCTGCGAGCTCAGCTGCACAAATCGTGTCTGCTATCCGGGCGGCTACTTCCTCAGCCCTATGTCCTCCAAGGACTAAGGCTTACGTCCCGTCAAACAATGCCGAGTGCAATGTGAATCCTGAAGGACATGTGTTCCTAATACCACGCGTAAAACAATCCTGCCGATCTTTGCCGTGTCAGAAGTGACAGAAAAAAAGTACAGAATAAACCGTGCAACTAACGATAAAGGGTTATGTTCCCGTGTCACTAGGCGTAGCCTAAATTCTGCAACGACAACAACGAGGCTCAAATCAGCTCCAAGCGCTTCCAGGATTCTGGACATCCCCAAAGCGGACTCTACATCAATAATGAAAAGCCGAACCAGTACCATCAACGCCACATTAATCTGACAACAAACATAAAAAGCAAATCAGCAACAACATTAACAATTTTCTGCACTTGTCAACACATTTTTCAATGAATGTATAACCCCAAACCCATATCACGATACTATATATATATGCTTAATTCTACTTAACTTTTGCAACAAGTAAAACCTTAACTCCGGAACGAGAGCTCTCAACGATGGAATAACCGAGGGAGAGTCAACGGGACCTTTGCCCAATATAGAAAAATGGAATCAGTAGTGTTAGGGGAGTAATTGTATTTACAACCATGTAAAAAGGCTATGGTATATCAATTTCAAAAATAAAACAAAACAAAAACGCAAGCAGCGCAATTTTTTCGTGTTGATTTTCCATGCGTAATATGACCACCGCACTATGGGGCGAAAATGGCAAAACAGCGACTTAAATCAGCGGAGCCGTGAAGCAAAAACTTGTATGAGGTATTGTTACAAGTAATAAAGTAATAAAAATAGTAAAAAACATCATAAGATGAAATTATTTAGTGCAATTTTTTTTTTAGATTAAAAACTGTTTTTTTTAATGTTTTTTGAAGATCAAGTTTTAACTTTGACATTATTTTTTTAGATTAAATTCTAATTAAAAAAAATTCAAAATCGGTCGACTATATCTTATAGCTCCCATAGGAATGATCTAAAAATTCAAGGAAAAATATTTTAACTTCGTTGTTTTTCAAAATATTTACATCGACTCCGGTTTTAATTTTATTAGGATCGGACACTATATAACATAGCTGTCATAGGAATAATAGGGCCAAACTGTCATATTTTTATATTTTTCCAAAAATTGACTAGAATCTCGAATAGTTTTAAAATTAAAAGAATGTCTTAAGTTATATTTAAATTCTAAGTCATTTAGCCCATAATATAACAATATTATACTCCCAACATTTTTATATACATTTTTTATCATAATTATCTTCACTATCACTCTCAGAATAATAAGACATATTTTCAAATTCGTGCTGTTCTTTAGGTGTAATTTTTAACAAATCAAGAGCCGCCTTCGGCATTCTATGTATTTTTTAGGACTCTTAAAAAGTTTGAAATTAAAGGATCTGAGCTAACCAGCAAGCTATTTAAAACATCCTTATTTGAGTTCTGTCGACTGCACTGACTGTTTCGTGCTTTTGGACTTCCTCGGTCTATTGTTCAGTTGGTGGAAGTGCGAATTAAATTATTTCTGGGTCAAGAACAAAAAACTTTATAAGAAAACTCAACCAAAAGCTCATGACGCGAACCAAAACAAAGTTATTTGCAAACACCTCATGAGCCGCCTATACTAGGGATTCATATTGTAAGTGCGGTACGGATAGTTATAATGATTTACATTGAATTTAACAGTGCGTTTTAAAAAAAATTTTTTAACTTCTTAGAATGTATTATTCCTATAGTTTTGCAAAAATTTTACCAAAGCCTCTACTTTAAAAGCATGTTGTGGGAGAAATAAACAACGCATATTCGTTTTCTTTCAGATTTATATGCAGAATTTAACTATCTTTAAAGTGGCATTTTCACAATTTTGTATATCTTAAAAAAATTTCATTTTGTCGCGGTATTTGTTCTAGACGCCCCATAGTGCACCGGGTCAACAGAAGATTCTTATGTTGTTCTGCCCCAGAATAGCTCCTTGCTTTTCGGTGGCTCTGCTAACTTTGTGAAAAAACAGAGCTAGTTTTATAGCATCTTCTTATTCGGGTCTCAGGCTGTAATAACTTTCATTATTCCTAAAAATAAATTAATAAATTATTCGTAATTTGCGCCAACTCGAGGTCTAAAGTCAATCTGATCTTCATATACAGAAATCAGATTTGTTCACCATTAATTGCCAGATACACAGATCGTTTTTGTCAGAAGGCATATGCAGCAGGTTTGTTCATACAGCTTGTTTCACTCTAACTCTACATCAATAATGAAAAGCCGAACCAATACCATCAACGCCACATTAATCTGACAACAATCATATAAAAGCAAAGTCGCAAAAACATAAACAATTTCCTAAATGTATAAACTCATTTTTCAACCCCAACACCTATAACATTTAATTTAGTGAATGAATTTATTACCCCAAACCCATAGCGCGACATTATATATATATATATATATATGCTTAATTCTACTTAACTTTTGCAACAAGTAAAACCTCAACTCCGGAACGAGAGCTCTCAACGATGGAATAACCGAGGGTGAGTCAACGGGACATTTGCCCAATATTGTCTTATATATATGTATATATGATCGTGCCCCATGACATTACACACCATACCCAATACAATATTAGTTTTCAAAGATACACTTACATACATAACATAACATAAGTACACATTTAAATATTATTTACACTCATTCAGAATATCACTTACTTTACAAAACCACATTTCAATACTCGTTCACGTCCAATAAACTCTTGACCAACCTTTATAATAATCTTGTAATGTAAACTTAACTTGTAATGTAACTTAACAAAATGCATTGGTAGAAACCCATCAAAGGGGGCATTGGTACGAATGGAAGACTGGGTCAAGAAAATATAATAACTTTTGACGAACGACAGGAACAACAGGGGATCGTATTGCACGGCCCGCGACGATCCATAGGTGCACGAAGTTTGCGAATGGGGAGGAAAATGGCCAAAACATAGCCCGATTGATTTCACGATCAAGCATAAATACGCCTGCGGGGCAATGTGGAAATAAAGATAGACTGACGAACGATTTTTCTATTTTTCAGGCACGTAAATAATTGTTCTCATAACGTTTGGAGAGGATAGTGGCGTCCAAAGAACCCACCCAAAATCCTGCGAGCTCAGCTGCACAAATCGTGTCTGCTATCCGGGCGGCTACTTCCTCAGCCCTATGTCCTCCAAGGACTAAGGCTTACGTCCCGTCAAACAATGCCGAGTGCAATGTGAATCCTGAAGGACATGTGTTCCTAATACCACGCGTAAAACAATCCTGCCGATCTTTGCCGTGTCAGAAGTGACAGAAAAAAAGTACAGAATAAACCGTGCAACTAACGATAAAAGGGTTATGTTCCCGTGTCACTAGGCGTAGCCTAAATTCTGCAACGACAACAACGAGGCTCAAATCAGCTCCAAGCGCTTCCAGGATTCTGGACATCCCAAAGCGGACTCTACATCAATAATGAAAAGCCGAACCAGTACCATCAACGCCACATTAATCTGACAACAAACATAAAAAGCAAATCAGCAACAACATTAACAATTTTCTGCACTTGTCAACACATTTTTCAATGAATGTATAACCCCAAACCCATATCACGATACTATATATATATGCTTAATTCTACTTAACTTTTGCAACAAGTAAAACCTTAACTCCGGAACGAGAGCTCTCAACGATGGAATAACCGAGGGAGAGTCAACGGGACCTTTGCCCAATATAGAAAAATGGAATCAGTAGTGTTAGGGGAGTAATTGTATTTACAACCATGTAAAAAAGGCTATGGTATATCAATTTCAAAAATAAAACAAAACAAAACGCAAGCAGCGCAATTTTTCGTGTTGATTTTCCATGCGTAATATGACCACCGCACTATGGGGCGAAAATGGCAAAACAGCGACTTAAATCAGCGGAGCCGTGAAGCAAAAACTTGTATGAGGTATTGTTACAAGTAATAAAGTAATAAAAATAGTAAAAAAACATCATAAGATGAAATTATTTAGTGCAATTTTTTTTTTAGATTAAAAACTGTTTTTTTTTAATGTTTTTTTGAAGATCAAGTTTTAACTTTGACATTATTTTTTTAGATTTAATTCTAATTAAAAAAACTTCAAAATCGGTCGACTATATCTTATAGCTCCCATAGGAATGATCTAAAATTCAAGGAAAAAATATTTTAACTTCGTTGTTTTTCAAAATATTTACATCGACTCCGGTTTTAATTTTATTAGGATCGGACACTATATAACATAGCTGTCATAGGAATAATAGGGCCAAACTGTCATATTTTTATATTTTTCCAAAAATTGACTAGAATCTCGAATAGTTTTAAAATTAAAAGAATGTCTTAAGTTATATTTAAATTCTAAGTCATTTAGCCCATAATATAACAATATTATACTCCCAACATTTTATATACATTTTTTATCATAATTATCTTCACTATCACTCTCAGAATAATAAGACATATTTTCAAATTCGTGCTGTTCTTTAGGTGTAATTTTTAACAAATCAAGAGCCGCCTTCGGCATTCTATGTATTTTTTTAGGACTCTTAAAAAGTTTGAAATTAAAGGATCTGAGCTAACCAGCAAGCTATTTAAAACATCCTTATTTGAGTTCTGTCGACTGCACTGACTGTTTCGTGCTTTTGGACTTCCTCGGTCTATTGTTCAGTTGGTGGAAGTGCGAATTAAATTATTTCTGGGTCAAGAACAAAAAACTTTATAAGAAAACTCAACCAAAAGCTCATGACGCGAACCAAAACAAAGTTATTTGCAAACACCTCATGAGCCGCCTATACTAGGGATTCATATTGTAAGTGCGCGGTACGGATAGTTATAATGATTTACATTGAATTTAACAGTGCGTTTTAAAAAAAAAAATTTTTTTTAAACTTCTTAGAATGTATTATTCCTATAGTTTTGCAAAAATTTTTACCAAAGCCTCTACTTTAAAAGCATGTTGTGGGAGAAATAAACAACGCATATTCGTTTTCTTTCAGATTTATATGCAGAATTTAACTATCTTTAAAGTGGCATTTTCACAATTTTGTATATCTTAAAAAAAATTTCATTTTGTCGCGGTATTTGTTCTAGACGCCCCATAGTGCACCGGGTCAACAGAAGATTCTTATGTTGTTCTGCCCCAGAATAGCTCCTTGCTTTTCGGTGGCTCTGCTAACTTTGTGAAAAAACAGAGCTAGTTTTATAGCATCTTCTTATTCGGGTCTCAGGCTGTAATAACTTTCATTATTCCTAAAAATAAATTAATAAATTATTCGTAATTTGCGCCAACTCGAGGTCTAAAGTCAATCTGATCTTCATATACAGAAATCAGATTTGTTCACCATTAATTGCCAGATACACAGATCGTTTTTGTCAGAAGGCATATGCAGCAGGTTTGTTCATACAGCTTGTTTCACTCTAACTCTACATCAATAATGAAAAGCCGAACCAATACCATCAACGCCACATTAATCTGACAACAATCATATAAAAGCAAAGTCGCAAAAACATAAACAATTTCCTAAATGTATAAACTCATTTTCAACCCCAACACCTATAACATTTAATTTAGTGAATGAATTTATTACCCCAAACCCATAGCGCGACATTATATATATATATATATATATGCTTAATTCTACTTAACTTTTGCAACAAGTAAAACCTCAACTCCGGAACGAGAGCTCTCAACGATGGAATAACCGAGGGTGAGTCAACGGGACATTTGCCCAATATTGTCTGATATATATATATATATATATATATATATGTATATGTATATATGATCGTGCCCCATGACATTACACACACCATACCCAATACAATATTAGTTTTCAAAGATACACTTACATACATAACATAACATAAGTACACATTTAAATATTATTTACACTCATTCAGAATATCACTTACTTTACAAAACCACATTTCAATACTCGTTCACGTCCAATAAACTCTTGACCAACCTTTATAATAATCTTGTAATGTAAACTTAACTTGTAATGTAACTTAACAAAATGCATTGGTAGAAACCCATCAAAGGGGGCATTGGTACGAATGGAAGACTGGGTCAAGAAAATATAATAACTTTGACGAACGACAGGAACAACAGGGGATCGTATTGCACGGCCCGCGACGATCCATAGGTGCACGAAGTTTGCGAATGGGGAGGAAAATGGCCAAAACATAGCCCGATTGATTTCACGATCAAGCATAAATACGCCTGCGGGGCAATGTGGAAATAAAGATAGACTGACGAACGATTTTTCTATTTTTCAGGCACGTAAATAATTGTTCTCATAACGTTTGGAGAGGATAGTGGCGTCCAAAGAACCCACCCAAAATCCTGCGAGCTCAGCTGCACAAATCGTGTCTGCTATCCGGGCGGCTACTTCCTCAGCCCTATGTCCTCCAAGGACTAAGGCTTACGTCCCGTCAAACAATGCCGAGTGCAATGTGAATCCTGAAGGACATGTGTTCCTAATACCACGCGTAAAACAATCCTGCCCATCTTTGCCGTGTCTGAAGTGACAGAAAAAAGTACAGAATAAACCGTGCAACTAACGATAAAAGGGTTATGTTCCCGTGTCACTAGGCGTAGCCTAAATTCTGCAACGACAACAACGAGGCTCAAATCAGCTCCAAGCGCTTCCAGGATTCTGGACATCCCCAAAGCGGACTCTACATCAATAATGAAAAGCCGAACCAGTACCATCAACGCCACATTAATCTGACAACAAACATAAAAAGCAAATCAGCAACAACATTAACAATTTTCTGCACTTGTCAACACATTTTTCAATGAATGTATAACCCCAAACCCATATCACGATACTATATATATATGCTTAATTCTACTTAACTTTTGCAACAAGTAAAACCTTAACTCCGGAACGAGAGCTCTCAACGATGGAATAACCGAGGGAGAGTCAACGGGACCTTTTGCCCAATATTGTCTGATATATATATATATATATATATATGTATATATATATATGATCGTGCCCCATGATATTACACACACCACACATGACACAATATTAGCATTCAAAGATACACTTACATACATAAGTACACATTTAAATATTACTTATACTCATTCAGAATATCACTTACTATACAAAACCACATTTCAACACACGTTCATGTCCAATAAACTATTGACCAACCTTATAAACTTGTAATGTGAACTTAAACCACCAAAAATGCATTGGTAGAAACCCATTAAAAGGGGGGCATTGGTACGAATGGAAGACTGGGTCAAGAAAATGACATAACTTTTGACGAACGACATGAACAACAGGGGTCGTATTGCACGGACCGCGACGATCCAACGGCTCACGAAATTTTCGAATGGGGAGGGAAAACGGCCAAAACATAGCCCGATTGTTGTCACGATCCGCTTGCGGGGCAATGTGGACAAAAGACAGACTGACAAACGTTATGTGAACATTTGGACAATTACAAAAATCCTTATTTTAATAACTCAATTTGCATAATGTTAAACAATTTTGGTTGCTTACTCATAAATTAAACTACCTTTATAAAAAAGTAAGATTTTAATATTTTAAGTATGTTTTAGGGGCTATTAATAAGCTATATTAGAGCGCAGTGGCTGTGAATTAGGCGTAAAATGGAGCGAAAGCGATTTTTGTAGGATTGTCGTAAGACACATATGTTATATGATATAGTTGTCCCTTCTGATACCTGTCATTGGATTGTACTACGGATACTAAAATTAAGTTCCTCGCTTACTAAAATTTAAAATTTAATATATAAAATAATCATTGAAACTAATTTTTTTTTTTTTTCAGTATCGATACAAGTATAGTACTAGCGTTTTGGAGACATATATTCAGGGAAACAAAGTTCCGTTTAGCTTTGTGATTATGTTGATTGTTCAATTTATAACAATTGTAATAGAGCGTGCCATCTATCTTCGAAAAGCTCTAATATATAAAATCATTTTTCATTTTATTACTGTTGTTGGAATTCATATTTGGATGTTTTTCTTGGTTCCATATTTGACAGCTCACAGTTTTGGCGAAACAGCACCTGTGCTGTTTTATTTAATCAAATGTCTTCATATGCTTTTATCTGCATACCAAATACGATGTGGTTACCCAAAACGTATATTGGGAAACGTATTTACCAAAGGATATTCGTTGGTTAATTATATTGCGTTTAAAATGTAAGTAAATGATTCTATTATTGTTTCATATATATTTATATATACTAATTAGGTACATGGAAATACCATTTCTGTATATTCTTCGAACAATGTTAGATTGGGTATGCATAGACACGACTCTTACCGTCATGGAATGGATTAAAATGGAGGATATCTTCCAGTCGGTTTTTATTGTTCGGTGCTATAGACAAATGGATACCGATTTTCCAGTGCTACGTGCGGAACCTAAGGCTTTATATGTAAAAATCTTAATTGGTGGAACTATAATATTGGTTCTCGTAGCATTAATATGGAGTCCATTATTTCTTTTCGCACTTGTTGGAACTGTGGGTAAACCTAACATTCCTAGAAGGGCCGATATAACAGTTCAAATTAGTAACTACGAACCAATATACGTATCTCAAAGCTATTCTGGAATTCATACATTTTCTGATAAAGACTACGAGGAATTAACATATCGCTTTCGTCATAATTATGCGTCAGATCATATCAGATTGTATGACGCAACCGATATTACCGCAATAAAGTTTGATGCAAACTCAATAACTTTGTGGAATATGTCACCTCCAGATAACAAACGTTTATTAGAAGACTTAAAAAATGGTAAGTAGAAATTTTTATTGTTTTTTCTTTAGCTCATCAATTTAAAAATAATTAGGCATAAACTTGGAAATACGATTGAAAATCGAATTAAAGTGTAACCTGACCCCAGAATTGGTTGTATATGAAACTACATATATCCTTAAAAATGAAAATCTAAATACCAGAAAAATGCTATTAGAAATTATCTCTACCGAAAACAGCAATGAGAAAGTGTTAGTGCCCGATATCTTACCAAAATTTGTAACTGTACAAAAGCAACAAGTGAATGTAAAATTCATTAAGGATTTCGATGGTATGTATTGACTTTAATAAAAATTGAAGTTAGTGTTTGGGAACTTTACGGAACAAAAAACTTAGTATCAAGTTGATAAGGTTGGTTGAATTTAAAACTACAGCATCAAAATTTAAGTATCTATTTCTAAAAAAATGTAAAACTGGTTCCAAATAGAATTAAAAACTTAACCCTGTTAATAAATAAAATCAAACAGAACATGAAGCTGTCATTTCAATACTCGAAGCTTACCCATGTTTCAGAAAATTCGAAAACGTAACTCGTATGGTTGAAATAAGTGCTTCTGTATTTGTAGCGTTAGTGATTTTAAATATATATATATATATATATATTTATATTGGGAAGTATCAATATAAAAGTACTAAATTTACAAGCATCTTATGAAGTTTTTCACCAAATTTGTTAAAACAATTCTTTTTTTCAGTGTACTCCTTGTATTTTTTATTATTTTCTTTCATTTACTATATCCGCATCAATGCACTCCATTAATGGATTCAATTCGATCATCCGATCACGTATACCTGCTCTCGAGCTTTTGCCCAGTAATTTTCCATTAACTTCTAATAGTATCTTCTGTATATTCTTCATTAACTTCTAACTGATACTTTGGCTAACATAATCTGATGATTTGTATTTGGCTTTAGAATAAGTTAGTCACATTTTGGTTTTCAATGTCGAATCAATCAGTTTCGGATGCCTAGCTTAAAAAATAAATTATCTAAATTTTTTGCTTATTTTTCTTTTTTTTATACCCTTGCCATGACTTTGCCATGATATTTGCAACGCAATGAAGGAGGCATCTCAGACAACATAAAGTATATATATTCTTGATCACCATCACCAGCCGAGTCGATCTAGCCATGTCCGTCTGTCTGTCCGTCTGTCTGTCTGTCCGTCTGTCTGTCTGTCCGTCTGTCGGTTTCTACGCGAACTAGTCTCTCAGTTTTTGAGCTATCGGGCTGAAACTTTCAGCATTGTCTTATTTCTTTAGCACAAAGTATATATGTCGGAACGAAATCGGACCACTATATCCTATAGCTGCTATAGGAATGATGCTGGTAAACCGAAGTTTGTATTCCCTTGTAGTCTGCAATTGGATCATTGAAAATCGACCCATTTAGGTAAAATTGAACAAATATTGAAGTTTGTACATTTGTATAACATTTATCTACACATTTTACATTTTACTTGTAGAATTTTACATTTCATATTGTAACAACCCTTGTTCGGGATGCGGTATAACTCGTAGTTGGTCAGGGTTCGTCACAGATATTTTATTTGATTCAGCCTCTCAGATTATATACCTGCCTGTTCCAGAAGTATAAATCTGAAGGTGCGCTCAGTAGAAAATAGATTTATATTTAGATATTACTTAACTTAATTAATAATGAGTAAGACTGAGTAAAAATTAAGTAAATATTGGGTCTCCTTCGTGGGCCTTAGTTGGGTGGTGTCTTCGTTGAAATTAACTTAACGCTGTGAGGGTTGCTGTCGGGCTTTGTGGTTCTTCAGGGCATGTAATTATTGCATGCCTCTTTTCCGTGTCGTTTCCGTGTCGGAAGCCTGAAAACGTGACTTCTGGAGGTAACTTACTGAGATGGGTCTGTATTCGGAAGCCACAACCGGGCACAGTAATCACTACCGGACCTAGGTTAGATTACGAAAACCACAACCGGGTGCCGGTGATCCTTTCCAGGTCGTGAGCCGGTTACGGAAACTGAACTCTACGGATCTACCACTACCTACACCATGACTAGCTACCAGAACACACACATGCTTTCTGACTGCTGACTTGGTCTGATTACGAAAACCCACGACCGGTCCTGTTGTTGTTGTTGTGTTGCCTATTGCGATGGTCCTTGTGGCTCGGACTCCTGGTCACCACTTTGCCTTGAGATCCGCAATCGTCCAATCTACTGCGTTATCGTGCTCGGTGTCTTCTTTTGGTGGTTGTGGGCTTGTTGGTTGTGAGTCCATTACTTCTCCGAGCTGCGCTCCAATAACAGGACCGTCCTCTTGCGTTGGTTCTGCAAAGTGGTTAGGTTGGTGCGGTACTTGTTTACCAATTCCTTCCCTTTGTGATCCATTCTGGAATTCGATATGTGTTCACGGTGGGTTAGTTGGGGTATGGTTTTTTCGTTGTTTGTGTATGTTAGATTTTGGTCAGCCGTTTAAGTTTTTTGTCACTGGTTTGAGTTCCTTAATGTAGGCTCTGTGTGTCTTCCCCGGACTTGTATGTTTTATGTTTATTATCACGGTCGAGACATAACAGGTCCTCTTGAATGGTCCTTCGTATTTTGGTGCTAGTTTGGCGGCAAATCCTACTGCTGCTTTCGATAGCGGGTGTTGTCGTTCCCATACGAGGTCTCCTACCTTGGGTCTCCAGTCCCTCTTGCGCAGGTTGTATGCTCGGGCTTGATCCTATGCCGCTTTTCTCATGTTCCGGTGGTCGAATTTTTCCGTTTCCATCATTCGAGTCCAGCGTTCCTCCGTTGTTTCCTCTACTATTCCTGATCCTGGCGTTGCTTCGTTGAACAGGCTTCCTCGTAAACGAATAGTAGGTAGGCTGGGCTGTATCCGGTCGACTCTGATCTAGTGCTCTTGATTGTTGGTAATATTTCCCTCAGTCAGTCGTCCCACCGTGTGTGCTCTGTTCCTGTGAGCTGGGCTATCATAGTCTTGATTGTTCTGTTTGCCCTTTCCGCTAGATTCTCCTGTGGGGTGCATGGGCTTGTAGTTAGGTTTTGAATTTGCGGCTCGTAAACTGGACTCCAATGTACAAGATCAGTTTTTTCGGGCCCTGTATCGATTTTATGACGCTTTATGTTGTTGCCTTCCTGAAAGCCGCGAGCTCTACCCATTTTGAAAACTTATCCAGGATCACCAACAGCATTTTGTTTTCATGACTTAACCTCGGTAGGGGTCCCAAAAAATCTATGCATATGGTTTCCCACTGTACTCGTGCTATTTGTGTCAGCATTTTCCCTACTGACTGTTGCTGCGATGTTTTGTATCGCTGACATGTTTCGCATTGTCGAACGTATTGCTGCATGTCTCTGCGCATGCCTTGCCAGTAGTTCGTGGCCATTACCCAAGTGTTCGGCGGTGGCCTCCGTGTGGTTTTTTTTCAGTACTCTTTCCCGGTGTTGCCTTGCTACGCATAATTTCCAAGGATGTGTGTCCTCATCTGCTGCCCATGATGGTAGGTGTCAATAGAGTTTCCGATTTATGATTGTATAGTATGGACACGCTCCTGGATCCTGTTCTGTTGCCAGCAGTTTTCCTTTTGTCCACTCATCTAAAAAAGATCTCTGCCCCGTGGATTTCCTCCCTTAGCATTTTCGATAATGCATCTGCTACTACGGAGAGTTTTTCTCTGCGGAAACCAATCTAGATCGAGTATGGCTGCACTGACAATGCCCATCTGGCTATACGCCCTGACGGTCTGTCTATCGAGTTGAGCCATTTGAGTGCTTGATGGTCTGGATCTTCTGGATTCCCCAGTGGACTGCCAGTCACTCTTTTTCTGTAGCTGAGTATTTCTGTTCCGTTTTTGTCAGTTTACGCCTTGCGTATGCTATGATTTGTTCACTTCTCCGCCTTCCTGTGTAACAACTGCTCCTATTCCGCAATCACTGGCGTCTGTTTGAAGTACGAAGGGTATTTTTAATTCTGGACATGCTAGCACTAGTGCCTCTGTCTGTGCCTTTTTTAGCGCGTTCGCTTCCTGCACCTTTTTTTCGTCCTATCGGAACTTCGCCACTTTTTTGACAAGGTCGTGTAGTGGTTGGTGGCTAGTTCCGTGAAGCCTGGAACGAAGCGTCGGTACCACGGTGCTACTCCCATGAAACTATGGACTTGTTTCGTCGTTTTTGGGTTCGGCATGTCTAGTATTGCGGCAATCTTTTCTGGGTCCGTGTGAATGCAAATTGCGCTGACTATGTGCCCTAGGTAATTCAGCTATTCTTTGAAGAAGATTTTTTTTAGCTCCATTGCGTATTCCTTCGCTGGCTCATCTTTGCCCTGATGCCTGTGTGTGATGTTTTCTAGTGCTTTTTCTCGTTGTCTGCTGGTCTGTGATATTCCAGAAATTCTTTTTAGCAGCTTTTCCATGATGGCATTTTTTATTTTTTTTGTGTTGATTTATTTATCTATATAATATACTACCCTAACAAAACATTGACAAGACATGCGTTGTGCATGTGCCCATAAGACGGGGCAAGGGGCCGCAATGTGCGGCACGGCCGCAAAGCAATGCTTCGCACAATAGTAGACCTCTCAGCCCGTCCGCTCCTTTCTCCCTCTTACCAAGGACCTGCCGCCAAGAATTCTCCAAGAATTCTGCCGCCGCGTCCCATGTCCTTTGGTCCGCCAACATCAGCGGCACCAACGTATCCACCCTGCTACCGCTTCCAGCGCCGCCCTCTTTTCGTCGAACCGCCGACATTCAAAGATGACATGGTACGCATCCTACTCGTCATGGCCGAATCTTTTGAGGTAGCTGCGGAAGCAGCCGTGACCGCTCAGCACCTGGGTCAGATAGAAATCCACCTGCCCTTGCTTCCTCTCCATCCAGGCCTCAATGTTGGGAATTAGCTTGTGCGTCCATCGACCTTGAACGAGGCCTCTCATATCTCCTGCCTGTAGCTCCGCATTCAGGCCGCGCGCTTAACTTTAGCCTTTTAAGCGCCCTCCGGTACGAGGTGACCGCGCAGTGCTCTGCGCAGGTCCGCTTTCTCGCGTACCATCTCTTTCAACGGGACTAGCCCGGCTACGACCAGCACTGCGTCGTCCGAGATGGTCCGAAATGCGCACGCAGCTCGCATGGCGCACAGTCTGAACGTCGACTCTACTCCTCGCATATACGTCCTCTCCTCGGCTGCCTCGGCCCACACCCGTGCAGCGTAAAGCAGTTGGGAAGTGACGACGCTTGTCAACAGTTTCCTGGTGGTCTGCTTGGGGCCTCTGGTGTTCAGCTGCATACGGGAGAGCGCCCCTGCGGTTCCGCTTGCCTTATTTTGGGTGTACTCCAGGTTCTCATTGAACGACAGTCTGGTGTCGAGGAGATCACTCAGGTACTTGATGGCCCTCTAAGAGGTTATCGCCGCTCCTGGGACACGAATCTCGGCTGTCTCCATGACCTTTCGGCTGGAGACTAGAACCGCTTCCGTCTTATGCGCTGCCAGCTCCTGGCCCGCGCTCGAGAGCCACGATTCAATCCATTTGATCGCCTCGTTCGCCTTCTCCTCCAATGCTGCGCGCTTCTTTGCGACCACGACCCACGACGGTAGTGTTACTGGGCATGAAGAGCCTCAGAACCCCATCGTACATGGTATTCCAGAGCAAGGGTCACAAAACGGAGCTTTGCGGGACTCCGGCTTAGACTTCGTATGCTCTGGAACCCATGTCCGTCTCCACAGTGAGCACCCTCTCTCTAAAATAGCTCCGTACTATTCGTAACAGGTACTCAGGGATGTTCAGGGCACCGAGGGACTCAAGCGTGCGGCTCCAGTCGGCGGTGTTGAAGGCGTTCCTGATGTCTAGCGTTACCACTAGGCAATAGCTCTTCGAGCCGCCTTTTCACCTCGTGCCCGCGATCGCCGATTTCGCAATCTCCTTCACCTTCTCGATGGCGTCCAGCGTTGACCTTCCCTTCCTGAAGCCGAACTGCCTTGGAGAAAGACCGCCATCCTCCTCGATTGCAGCATTGAGCCTTACTGCTATGAGTTTTTCGAACACCTTGCCAGTGATGTCAGTGAGGCAGATGGGTCTGAAGGAGGAAGGCTCCCCAGGTGGCTTCCCCGGCTTGGCCAGCAGCTGCAGTTTTTGATTCTTCAATCGCTCCGGAGTGGTCCCCTCCCTCAGGCACTTGGAGAACAGGGCCGCGTACTCTTTCAGGTGCACGGGGATGGACAGCTTCAGTGTCCTGTTGGGTACCGCGTCCGGCCCTGGCGCCTTTTTCGGATGTACGGTTCTCCCCGTCTGGGCTATCTCCTCTTCCGTCACGCTCCTCCCTGGGCTGGATGGTTTCTGGTGCTCTTCGCGGGAACAGCGCATGCACGATACCATCCAGGACTGTGGGGTCCAAAGGGGCGGTGCTGTCTGCCTTCAGTCCCTTGACCACCAGCTTGTATGCGCCGCAAGAACGAGTCTCTCTTCGCATCCCGTATTGCCACCTTGAGAGCCTTCCTCGCTCCCTGTGTACACGTCGCTGACACCCCAACTGCCATTATAGGAAGTTAAGCTCCTTGTGAACGTGAGGTCGATGAATGACGCTGCTCTTGCTCTGACAAACGTATGTCGCTCTCCATCGTTCAGGAGCACGACGTCTGTCGAGGCGAATGCCTCCAGCACCACACTACCTCGAGCGTTGGTCAAGGTGGAGCCCCACTCCTGGGCCCACGCGTTGAAGTCGCCACCGACAACGGTGTTGTCTCTTCCCTGCAGGTCGCAGCAGAGATCATTCAGAATCCTGCTGAATGCCTCCAGCGGTAGACTCGGCGCCAGGTAGCAGCTGTATAGCCAGAAGCCGCTAACCTCTGCCCGGACGAATCCATCGGTTGCCAAGATGTTGGACATCTTCCGTCTCCTGTCGCCGCACAGCCACAGGGCTGCCTTGCCAGTGCGGTCATTGGCCCCTCCCCTCCTTCGCTCACCCTATATGGTTCGCTAAGGATGGCAACATCCGCTGCTACCTCGCGGACCGTCTGAAGCAGCAGATCCTGCGCTGCTTTGCAGTGATTCAGGTTTAGCTAAATAAACTGCATGTCGTCCTTTCGGGGTCGCCACCACCGGTTCTGATCAGGCCGCTTTTGCTGCCGGATCTGTGTGTGGCCTCGTGTCTGAGGGCTCCTTACCGGGAGGGCGCGCTGGCTCTTTGTTACAGGCCGCTGCGGCAAACGCTCTTGTCCACCGCGCTCTTGTACCTGATGGCGATGTGCCCGAGCTCCATGCATTGGAAACAGCTCGGGGGATCTTCGCGCTACCGCACTCTGCATCTGGTCCATCCTATCCGGACCTTAGCTCGGCGCCTGACTTTTTTGGCCATCGAGCATGGCAGGCTGATCACCGCTGTTTTCGACTCGCCGTACGCGGGTCGATGACTGATGCTGATGCTGACCTTCGAGTCCTCCGTCAGGGCTCGCACCTCCGCTGCATCGCCAAGGACCCGAAAGATGCTCTTTCGCATCGTTTCGGCACTCTCTGGGCTACCTTTGGCCACTTCCACGAGACGGTTAACTCTAGCCGTCCGTCGCACCCTGTTGACTGCCACTTCAAGCTCCGCTAGTTGGCTGTCCTCCCTTCGCGTGTCCAGAGCCAGGATCTCGCTTTACGATTTCCCGCTCGCCTCCACTATCACCGCGTCGGGGCGCGATCTTTGAGTCGGCTTCTTCCTGACCACCGTACTCCACGCGCTTCCTGCTGTCACGGCATCCGCTGCCTCAGGCCCCGTGGGCTCCCTTGATGGCATAGGGGTTGGGTGTGTGTGCCACGAGTCCAAAGCACAGCCTTTGAGCAGAATATCCATGGCTCTCGCTGCTTGGTCTAGGTCTATCCCGTAAGCGTCGGCCAGTTCCTCTGTTCAACTGATGAACTCTTCTGGGTCGCCAGTGCCGTCATATTCCTCTCCCCAGCTGCGTATTACTCCCATAGTAGCTATTTTGTTACCACCGTCTTTTGCTGGTGTGGGTTTATTGATTGTGTGTTGATTGTATGTTGTTCCATGTTGTTACTTGCTATATTTGGGATCCGTATGCTTACAGGTTTCTCCTTGATCCGTTGTACGTTAACCGCGTCGGGTATAGGTGATGGGCTTCTATTGTGTGCTTGTGCTTACTCTAGGAGGCATTTGATTGTGTCCTCTGTGTGTTGTCCGTTTTTTATGAACTCTGACATTTGTCTTCGCATGTCCTCGCATAGTAATAGCATTATGACACTGTATTAAAAACTTCATTAATTGGCGCATTAATAAGAGGCTTGACAGCAACCATAGGGTTTTGCCTTAGTGCGAGCAAGACGACTATACGGCACTTTCAATGAGAGATTAATGAAAATCGAAATGTTCCAGACAAAAAAAAATGAGTTCGATAGAATATACCGTCTCTAATTCATTAAATTATATCTAAAAAGTATATTGTTGTCTCATTAGACAAAACGGTCTCACAGAATATATTGGTTTTTGATGAGGGCTTGGCATAATTTTCAGCAACTATTCTGCACAAAAGCAAAATAAATAAACAAAATATATAAGTTTTCGGCTTTATTGTTTTTCCGCCGTTAAATTTTGCAATGTTATGAATTAACTAAATCTATGTACAAGAAAAGCTGTAAAAATCATTTTAATGGTTTTCATATTAATTTCTGCAGAAGTATTTGCATGAGGATTCCAGAAATGAATAAATTGTGCACAGCGAATTCCGGCCATTGTTATTGTTTACCTTTTAAGTCAGTGTGGCCGTAGTTGCATTACGAAAAAAATCCGAACCAAAAAAGACATATAGTTGTCTCTTTCAAGGTTCTAATGAAGTAGCTAATTAATGAAAACTTGTGCCCTGTATCATAGCCGTATAAATGATAGATTTATATTTAGATATTACTTAACTTAATTAATAATAAGTAAGACTGAGTAAAAATTGAGTAGAGATTGGGGCTCCTTCGTGGGCCTTAGTTGGTTGGTGTCTTCGTTGAGATTAACTTCGTCGCTCTCCGAGGTTGGTGTCTTCGCAGCGCAGGTTGCTGTCTTCGCTGCGCAGGTTGCTGTCGTTGTTTTCTGTGGCTGTTGTCTTCGCTGGCGGGGCTAGCGTTTGCGTGTCCGTGAATGGTGTCTCCGATGGAGGGCTATGCCTCGTCGTGACCGTGGTTGGGGTCTCCGCTAGCCCTCGGGTGTCGTCGTCGTGGACGCTTAGAGCTGTGGGGATGTGTTAGGTCCCGTAGTGGACGTTTCGGACCTTTGGGGCTGAGTCGGTCTCGCTTGTGGCTTCGGGTTGCTTCGTACAGCTCCTTGTGGTTTCGGGTGGCTTCGTGTCGCCTTGGATCGGCTCCTTCTGGCTTCGGGTCGTGAGCCTTCGTGTTGGCGTCGAGTGGTTTCGTGAGCCTTCGGGACGTCGTCTGGTTGCTTTGTGAGCCTTCGTGTCGGCGTCGTGTTGCTTCGTGAGCGATCGTGTCGGCGTCGGGTTGTTCCGCGAGCCTTCGTGTCGGCGTCGGTACGCTTCGGATCGCGTCGTGTTCTGGTCGGTCGGGCTTAGTGGTTCTTCAGGAGAGCCCACGACCGGTCCTGTTCCTCGTCGGAACGTAAGTACCTCTGACTGAGCTGGGGCGCTGCTTATATAGAAACTGTAAAAACTGCTATAATTTGTATATCCTTGTAAGGGAATTATAATTAATAATATATTAATATAATAAAGAAGCATCTCCGACCCCATAAAGTATATATATTCTCAATCAGCATCACCAGCCCAGTCGATCAATCCATGTCCGTCTGTCTGTCCGTCTGTCTGTCTGTCCGTCTGTCTGTCTGTCCGTCTGGCCGTCTGTTTGTCTGTCCGTCTGTCCGTTGCTACGCAAACTACTCTCAGTTTTTGGGTTATCCGGACCGCTATATATTATACCTGAAAAATTAATTTTTTGTTTCGTTTTCGTATTTTTTTTAACAATTAAAATTGCGGTTTAATTTAAATACAAAAAAATTTTTCATTCAAGTCGGTCCACTATATCTTATACCTGCCATAGAAATGATCTGGCCAAATTATTCGATATTCGTAGTTTCTAAAGATATCGGATTAAAACTTAGTAAATTGGCTTCTTAAATTTAAATAACATTTTAATTTAAATATATTCCAAAATCGGCACTTAGCTGAAAAAATGAATCCAGGCAAAACAGGCAGCGTACCAATATTAAAACTAATTAAAAAATTTTAAAATATTTTTGTTTAAAAAACTATTAATCGTGACAAAATTCGGTATCAGAAATTTAGTAAGTTGAATGTGCGATCGTTACTTTTATCTCACCTCGTTAAGAGGTATTTTTGTTTAATATCAGAAGTTTTTAAAATGATATATGTACGTAGCAATCTCAAGGGCTGTATGGCCTCGAGTAACTGTCAAAATCGTTAGAACAGTTTTTGAAAAAATTTCAAAAACGTAAAAAAAAAAAATTTTTTTATTTATAAATTAGATATTATATTTAGATAATAAGACAAGGCAAATCTATTATTATTTCAAAATACCTTCCTAACGCCATATACCACGTTTCTGCAGCTTTAGCAGCTTTTAGAGCTAGAGCTGTTAAACAAAAAATCGACAGCCCCACAGACTGACAAACAACACGACAAACGTTCTAATTTCGGAAAGGCCGTTAGCTCCCATTTTCAATTTCACACTTGCTTGCCAATTTCACCTAAAATAATCCGTTTTTGTAAAATCTTAGTATAGAGTTTCAATGAGGGTTACAATACCTTTCAATCAAGATATAAATGGTTGATCGGATCTATATAGTAGTCTCCTTGCCCACCACAGTGTCGGTGCTCATCGTCACTACGTGGACTGCCGTCCACAGTGATTTTATTGTATTTTTATATAATGAATTACTGTTCTTGCGGATCTATATCCGTTAGCCAAATATCAAGAGGAAAGTTTCCGACAGGTTTCGTTCGGAAGGTACCAGAACGTTAACAGAGGGAAATTTAAATCCGTTAAGAGCTTTCGGAAGTGAAAACTAGAACGAGCCTGGGAAATAATTAACGTGTAGATTATTCGGAAGTGGAAACTGGAACAGGACTGATTTACTGCGTGCGAAAGAAATAAGACTATGCTAAAAATAAGCATAATAAAATTAAGCCCGATAGCTCAAAAACTGAGAGACTAGTTCGCGTAGAAACCTAGAGACAGACGGACACGCCTAGATCGACTCGGCTGGTGATGCTGATCAAGAATATATATACTTTATGGGGTCCGTGATGCCTCATTGACTGCGTTGCAGACATCATGGCAAAATTATAAAACCCTCTGCAAGGGTATAACTAAATTAATTTAAAGTAGATAGATTAAAGTTTCTTTTAAGTCTAATTCCAGTTCTGGGCTACGAAAAGTGTGGGGGTTATTATTAGTGAAAGGTGTCAAAGCAAGCAGTGTCGACCTATGTTATTCGATTATTCTTTAAAAGTTGTTTCGTGGTGATATAACCACTAATATCAACACCGCGCGTAAACTTGCCGATACATGCAAAGCGCGATATCCTGTGCTTTTTTTATACCCGGTATCCATAGGGTACAAGGGTATTATAAGTTAGTGCCAACCGAGAATGTATGTAACATGGGGAGTGCTTGGCTAGTATCAGTATACAATATTGACGGCAATATTAATAAGTGGGAAAGCTACAGTCGAGTGTGACCGACTGTGAGATACTCGGTACCCAAAGCATTGTGGGTGACATTGAATAGCACATAAACATGGAATGTTGACAAATTAAGACATATGTTGCTAGAAACATGTTAAGCAACACTCGAAAGAGACAAATGTTGCTAGAAACATGTTGAGCAACACTCAAAAGAGACAAATGTTGCTAGGAACATGCTGGGCAACTCTCAAAAGCGACAAATGTTGCTAGGAACATGTTGAGCAACAACCAACAAAGACAAATGTTTCTAGGAACATGTTGAGCAACACGCACATGCGCTCTCTCTCTCTCTCTCTCTCTCTCTCTCTCTCAAGAAGTTTACACAGAAACTTTATTGTTTAATAACTTCTATGTTTATCATCCGATTATACTCAAATTTTCAGAACACATCCACGATTGCCAACTTATTAAGTCTATCTATTTACTTTACTCCGAAAATCACGCATATGGCTTATATTTTTCGTTTTCTCTTTCAATGTGAACGGTCGTGTTTTTGTTTTGCGCCTCGTATTTGTGTAAAATCTTTGCATTAAACCACCGGGGTTTATTTAAAACTTCTATCCTGTGTCAATAATAATTCACCGTTTCACTTCGCGTGTGCATGCAGCTGTTTTTCTGTATTAATAACTATATTAATTGCAAATTTTAGTTTTGTGCAGCGATCGTTATCTGCATTTTTTGCATTCCTCTTTGTGCTTTATCCGTTACGCCGATATTACAGCTTGACGGCTTAAGCTCCTAACTCTCGCTCTCTTGCTCTCTCTTAGTGCACGTAACTACTCTTATTTTCTCTTAACTTCTGACTGGTACAGTGGTAAGTCGCTATAATGTCTTCTAATGTTGTCTGTGTAATAAAACCTGCAAGAAAGTAATTTCTGCAGAGGACCCTACTATTGGCTGCTGGCTGTGTGACAATGTCGTGCACGCCAAGTGCATTGGATGCACAGGCCGGCTGTCTGATAATTTTACCAAAATATTGGATTGCGCTACTGCTGTGAGGCTTGTCGCGATGTTGAAAGGAAATGATGTCATTTATGCGGCAAACCAAAATGGTTTTAAGGAGCTTCCTGTTAGTTTTCTTAAAACTAATGAGGTGCTCCTGGCGCTTGACTCCCAGTTTAATGGCCTTAAGCTATTAAATGAGTCCCCTAAGCGCAAAAACCACGGTTGAAACACCGCATTTGGGCGGATCCCAACAACAACTCGCTACGAGTTCTCAACAGCTGACTCTCGGCACAGCCCCGACTCCAATATATCTAACTCCAATGATATTAAGATCGGGGCGAGAAAGATTCGGCCTCCGAATGTGCCGCGGGAGGGCAGCGCCTCAATTATATCCGTCGTGTCCGCTGAGGGTCACAATCAATGACCTCACAGAACCCCACCCAGAAAACTCCCCAGGGTATCAGGCCTGGAATAACGGCCGATATTGGTACTACAAATGTAGTACCGAAAGCCCTAATAGCTATTCCACCTACGAAACAGAAATTTGTTTCGCGGCTTTCCCCTTCTCAAACATCTGATGATGTTAGTACCTATATCCTAGGTCGCACTAAAGCCGATGAATCCAAAATGAAGGTGGAAAAATTCAAATTTTCTTATGCTAGGGATATTTCATCTTTCAAAATAAATGTCCCCGACGAACTTTTAATACAATATGCTCTGCTGCCTTTTGGCCTAAGTATGTTGTTGTTAAGGAGTACGAAGCTAAGAAAAGAAAAACGGCCTGTAGGGTTAGTTTACCCAGGCCGGACAAAACCGCTGTGCCATCTACGTCGTCCGCTTCAAAAACTAACAAATTCTCTTCTTCTTTCCTATCAGAATGCAAGAGGCTTACGTAGTAAGCTTCCCAAATTGTATTCTGATAGTCTTTCATTGCATCCCAGGTGATTGTGCTCACAGAAACCTGGTTAAAGCCGGAGATTCTAAGCTCCGAAGTTTTTCCAGCTGTGTACACAACGTACAGGCTAGATCGGCCTTCCAGGCGAGGGGCGGTGTCCTCATTGCGGTTGACTCCAACCTCACGTCTGAACTATTAAATTTCAAGGAATGCAGCGATGTTGAATTCCTCTGTGTGAAACTATCATTTAATGGTTGTTTTACTTTTATTACATGTTCCTACATTCCTCCCTTGTCGGAATTTCCTACTTATTGGAACCACCTTTCCGCTATTCAGGTGGTCTCCAATAGACTTTCGGATAGGGACCACTTAGTAGTTCTAGGGATTTTAACATTCCGGGGCTATTTGGTCCACAAATGAATCCTCAAATACCCTTTTGACTACAGCACGTCACGACTTTATTGATGGCTTGTTTGACATTTCGCTGTCTCAAGTCAACCATGTACGAAATTCCTTAGATCGCTTGCTAGACCTTTGCTTTGTCTCTGATCCGGCAAGAGTCAGTTCGGTTAGGGTCCCGCCCTTGACGCTACCCGAAGATCCATACCATCCTACTTTCGATGTGACTATCGATATTGGGACTACTATGGAGAATAAGTCTGATCGGCCAGATAAGAAAATTCACTGCTTTCGCAAGGCGAATTTTCGACGGCTGAATGATTTTATATCTGAATTTGATTGGTCCGATCTCTACATGTGCACTGACATGGCGGGTGCCATGGATATTTTTTACAATGCCATGAAATCCTTTTTTACCGAATGTTTTCCGTTATACTATCCGTCAATCTCCAATAAGCCTCCCTGGTTTAGTAAAGAGTTGACTCGCCTCAAAAATGTCAAGTCGAATCTCTATTCTAAATTTAAACGCAACGGTTCTCAAGCTGTTCATTCTCGCTATTTAGCGGCTCGGTCAAAGTTTACCGTGCTTAACGCGCAGTGTTACAAAAACTATTTGACTCGTTGTAGGGTTCAGCTTGCGCAGGACCCAAAACAGTTTTATAATTTTGTCAACACTAAACGTAAGCCCATTACACATCCTTCCTCGCTTTCATTTGAAAAAACGACAGCAAACAATGATCAGGCAATCGCCGATCTTTTTGCTCAGTTTTTGACGTGATAACGTCTTATAAATCGATAGAGCAGGCTGGCTGCACGCTCAAAAATGGATGACTCATACGTCGTTACCTCTGCCGCGACACAGGCAGAGCAAACGTGACGTGAGCAGCAGCAGCAGAGAAGAGAGAGAATGAGAGAGACTGGTTAAAATGTAATGCTTTGCACTCTTCTGGCAACCGCAAGGGCAAAGCGGTGTTTCTCCGTTTCGCTCTCACCGCCCGTTTTGCGACGGTGTTTCTCCGTCTCGCTCTGCTCTCCCGCTTTGTCTATTTATAGCTCGAGCACTGATGCAGGCGTATGTGTGTATTTCAGTCTTTGACGCCGCCCTCTTCTTTGCATGCGTGGTGCAAAGGCTAGAGTGTTCGAGTCTTAATCTAACGATCGCGGGTTCGAGTACCAGCCGCAGCAATTGTGTTTTCAAAAATATAAGTTGGCTTTTATAGACTTTCTATAATATTTATATCCATTTAACTTAACAACATATCAACAAACAGACGGCACTGCCTGATCTTCTCCAGAAACTGGCCATTTGCAGCCGGCACTGCATGATCCTCTCCTGAAACTGGCCATTTGCAGCCGGCACTGCCTGATCCTCTCCAGAAACTGGCCATTTACAGCCGGCACTGCCTGATCCTCTCCAGAAACTGACCATTTACAGCCGGCACTGAAGGATCCTCTCCAGAAACTGGCCATTTGCATCCGGCACTTCCTCTCTCCTGAAACTGGTCGTTTACAGCCGGCACTACCTGATCCTCTCCAGAAACTGGCCATTTACTTACAGCCGGAACTGCCTGATCCTCTCCTGAAACTGGCCATTTGCAGCCGGCACTGCCTGATCCTCTCCAGAAACTGGCCATTTGCATCCGGCACTGCCTGATCCTCTCCAGAAACTGGCCATTTGCAGCCGGCACTGCCTGATCCTCTCCAGAAACTAACCATTTACAGCCGGCACTGAAGGATCCTCTTGAGAAGCTGGCCATTTACAGCCGGCGCTGCCTGATCCTCTCCAGAAACTGGCCATTTGCAGCCGGCACTGCCTGATTCTCCAGAAACTGGTCAATTGCAGCCGGAACTGCCTGATCCTCTCCTGAAACTGGTCGTTTACAGCCGGCACTGCCTGATCCTCTCCAGAAACTGGCCATTTGCAGCCGGCGCTGCCTGATCCTCTCCAGAAACTGGCCATTTGCAGCCGGCACTGCCTGATCCTCTCCAGAAACTGGCCATTTGCAGCCGGCACTGCCTGATCCTCTCCAGAAACTGGTCATTTGCAGCCGGAACTGCCTGATCCTCTCCTGAAACTGGTCGTTTACAGCCGGAACTGCCTGATCCTCTCCTGAAACTGGCCATTTACAGCCGGCACTGCCTGATCCTCTCAAGAAACTGGCCATTTGCATCCGGCACTGCCTGATCCTCTCCAGAAACTGGCCATTTGCATCCGGCACTGCCTGGTCCTCTCCAGAAACTGGCCATTTACAGCCTCCATCTCTCAATTTTACATAATTTTTTACCCAGTGTCAAATAATTGAGAATGATTCGTTGTTAAACTAAGAACTTTTGTGTATTAAATTGAAAATTATTCGGTCTTAAATGAAGTAAATTTTGCACTTTCCTTGAGCATAAAATATATTCAAAAATTGGTTGTCTGTAAAGTCGGTTTACTGACGATAGTTGAACGTGACAACGTCTTAAGTAAATGCTACCATTCCATCAGTATTTTCTTAAGACGTTGTCACGTTCAACGTCAGTAAACCGACTTTACAGACAACCAATTTTTTTTTTCAAACTACTTATTCTCCGTCATCCGATTCAAACCAAACCTATTTTTATAGCATGCCCAAATCAAACCTAATCTTCAGTCCTAGCTTAAACGAAAGCTCCCTTCTTTTGGATCTTCAACGTGTCAAGCCGGTTTATTCGCCAGGTCCCGACGGAATACCAGGCTGTGTGCTTAGGTATTGTGCCGAGTCCCTGTGCAGTCCCCTTCTAAAATTGTTTACCTTATCCTTAGAAACTTCCCAATTTCCCTTTATTTGGAAGGAATCATTCGTGATTCCTCTCCACAAAAAAGGTAGCAAAGTGGATGCTAACAACTATAGAGGAATCTCTAAGTTGTCAGCCATCCCAAAACTTTTCGAAAACGTAATTACTCCCCATTTGCAGCACCTGTGTAGATCTATAATCTCTCCATGCCAACATGGATTTATTAAACGAAGATCAACGACTACTAACCTTCTGGAGCTCACTTCTTTCATTATAAGGGGCTTTCCACAAAATTTGCAGACAGATGTGATCTATACTGATTTCAGAAAGCATTTGACTCCGTTAATCATTCCCTTCTTGTTAGGAAACTCGACCTAATGGGTTTTCCTGTCGATCTTCTTAGGTGGATCTCAAGTTATCTGAATGGTAGGACCCAAAAGGTTCTATTTAAAAAACTTGTCGAATGTTCTCCGGGTGACCTCTGGTGTCCCGCAAGGGGAGCCACTTGGGTCCCTTACTTTTACTTTATTTATTAACGACCTGCCCAAAGTCTTGACTAACTCCAGAGTACTCATGTACGCTGACGACGTTAAGATTTGTGTGCAATACAAGGACCGCGCTTGCCAGTCGGATTTACAAACAGATCTTAATAACTTTCAAACATGGTGCAATGTAAACTTATTAAACCTAAATGGCTCAAAATGCAAGCTGATGACATTCTCACGTGTCTCTCCCATGCTTGCGACTTATACGCTGAACTGCTGCTCTTTGGAAAGGATCACGCTAGTTGACGATTTGGGTATCCGCCTAGATCCTAAACTGGAGTTTATTGATCATATTTCGTGCATTGTGAATAAAGCCAGGGGTGTGCTGGGATTTATTATACGGTGGTCGAAGGAATTCGATGACCCCTACGTCACGAAGAATTTATACACTTCGTTAGTTCGTCCTATTTTAGAATATGGATCTTGCATTTGGAGTCCCCAGTGGGACGTCCACAGCAAACGCATTGAGTCAGTTCAAAAGAACTTTTTACTTTTCGCTCTTCGTGGCTTAAACTGGGGTGCAAACTTTAGGTTGCCCTCTTATTCTAGTAGACTTCTCCTGATTAACCTACCTTCCTTAGCAAACCGTAGAACGATGTTAGGCATTGTCTTTATGTATAATCTGATCCGTGGTGACGTGGAAAGCAGCGATCTATTGGGTCAGTTTAATTTCCACGTACCATGTAGATCCACAAGATCCTACCTGCCTTTGGTTTTGCACCACTGCAGAACATCGTATGAAATGAATGAACCCTTTAGAGTATTATGTGCAAATTATAATGATTTGTATAAAATTACCTCATCTGTAGATAGCCTTCCTAAACTAAAAACATTAATCTTAACCCACCTAGTACACATGCAAGATAACAATCGAGCTGCCTGATAGTAGTTTATATTTCCTCGCATTCTTTTATCTATACTTTTCTTTCGCGCCTATTTAACACCTAACCCTAACAAGCCCGGGCTTGGTTTTAAATGGCCACTTGAGTGTACTGACCGTAGTGCATCTTCAACGCCCAAGAAAAAATTGATAACACTGATGTAAACCATTATTTTTACAAATTGAAAATCACCATAACATATAATGAAATGACAGAAGCTTTTGCTAAGGACATCATTAAGGAATATTTATGTACTTCCACAATGTAATATGTATTTCCACAATGATAAGGAATTCCTAACATTTCGAAGGGCATATATTGAAATAATAAGTCCCAACAATTTGACCAAATGGTTTAAATGTACACTCAAGTTGAAAGATGTTTTAACTTATGCAGACTTCAAGAGTATGATACTCAGAAGGCATAAGGAAAACCTGCATCCAGGAATTGGAAAAAAAAAAATTGGTTGTCTGTAAAGTCGGTTTACTGACGTTGAACGTGACAACGTCTTAAGAAAATACATATGGAATGGTAGCATTTACTTAAGACGTTGTCAACTATCGTCAGTAAACCGACTTTACAGACAACCAATTTGAGAATATATTTTATGCTCAAGGAAAGTGCAAAATTTACTTCATTTAAGACCGAATAATTTTCAATTTAATACACAAAAGTTCTTAGTTTAACAACGAATCATTCTCAATTATTTGACACTGGGTAAAAAAATTATGTAAAATTGAGAGAGGGAGGCTGTATATGGCCAGTTTCTGGAGAGGACCAGGCAGTGCCGGATGCAAATGGCCAGTTTCTGGAGAGGATCAGGCAGTGCCGGATGCAAATGGCCAGTTTCTGGAGAGGATCAGGCAGTGCCGGCTGTAAATGGCCAGTTTCAGGAGAGGATTAGGCAGTTCCGGCTGTAAACGACCAGTTTCAGGAGAGGATCAGGCAGTTCCGGCTGCAAATGACCAGTTTCTGGAGAGGATCAGGCAGTGCCGGCTGCAAATGGCCAGTTTCTGGAGAGGATCAGGCAGTGCCGGCTGCAAATGGCCAGTTTCTGGAGAGGATCAGGCAGCGCCGGCTGCAAATGGCCAGTTTCTGGAGAGGATCAGGCAGTGCCGGCTGTAAACGACCAGTTTCAGGAGAGGATCAGGCAGTACCGGCTGCAATTGACCAGTTTCTGGAGAGAATCAGGCAGTGCCGGCTGCAAATGGCCAGTTTCTGGAGAGGATCAGGCAGCGCCGGCTGTAAATGGCCAGCTTCTCAAGAGGATCAGTTTCTGGAGAGGATCAGGCAGTGCCGGCTGCAAATGGCCAGTTTCTGGAGAGGATCAGGCAGTGCCAGATGCAAATGGCCAGTTTCTGGAGAGGATCAGGCAGTGCCGGCTGTAAATGGCCAGTTTCAGGAGAGGATCAGGCAGTTCCGGCTGTAAGTAAATGGCCAGTTTCTGGAGAGGATCAGGTAGTGCCGGCTGTAAACGACCAGTTTCAGGAGAGAGGAAGTGCCGGATGCAAATGGCCAGTTTCTGGAGAGGATCAGGCAGTGCCGGCTGTAAATGGCCAGTTTCAGGAGAGGATCAGGCAGTGCCGGCTGCAAATGGCCAGTTTCTGGAGAAGATCACGCAGTGCCGGCTGTAAACGACCAGTTTCAGGAGAGAGGCAGTGCCGGATGCAAATGGCCAGTTTCTGGAGAGGATCAGGCAGTGCCGGCTGTAAATGGCCAGTTTCAGGAGAGGATCAGGCAGTTCCGGCTGTAAGTAAATGGCCAGTTTCTGGAGAGGATCAGGCAATGCCGGCTGTAAACGACCAGTTTCAGGAGAGGATCAGGCAGTGCCGGCTGCAAATGGCCAGTTTCTGGAGCGGATCAGGCAGCGCCGGCTGCAAATGGTCAGTTTCTGGAGAGGATCAGGCAGTGCCGGCTGTAAACGACCAGTTTCAGGAGAGGATCAGGCAGTTCCGACTGCTATTGACCAGTTTCTGGAGAGAATCAGGCAGTGCCGGCTGCAAATGGCCAGTTTCTGGAGAGGATCAGGCAGCGCCGGCTGCAAATGGCCAGCTTCTCGAGAGGATCCTTCAGTGCCGGCTGTAAATGGTCAGTTTCTGGAGAGGATCAGGCAGTGCCGGCTGTAAATGGCCACTTTCTAGAGAGGATCAGGCAGTGCCGGCTGCAAATGGCCAGTTTCAGGAGAGGATCATGCAGTGCCGGCTGCAAATGGCCAGTTTCTGGAGAAGATCAGGCAGTGCCGTCTGTTTGTTGATATGTTGTTAAGTTAAATGGATATAAATATTATAGAAAGTCTATAAAGCCAACTTATATATTTTGAAAACACAATTGCTGCGGCTGGTACTCGAACCCGCGATCGTTAGATTAAGACTCGAACACTCTAGCCTTTGCACCACGCATGCAAACAAGAGGGCGGCGTCAAAGTCTGAAATATACACATACGCCTGCATCAGTGCTCGAGCTATAAATAGACAAAGCGGGAGAGCAGAGCGAGACGGAGAAACACCGTCGCAAAACGGGCGGTGAGAGCGAAACGGAGAAACACCGCTTTGCCCTTGCGGTTGCCAGAAGAGTGCAAAGCATTACATTTTAACCAGTCTCTCTCATTCTCTCTCTTCTCTGCTGCTGCTGCTCACGTCACGTTTGCTCTGCCTGTGTCGCGGCAGAGGTAACGACGTATGAGTCATCCATTTTTGAGCGTGCAGACAGCCTGCTCTATCGATTTATAAGACGTTATCACGTCAAAAACTGGATTAAAGAGGAACATTATTATCCCGATAGCCAAAACATAATATAGAACATCATAAACGAGTGCAAAATCTGCAACATAGCGAAAACGGAACATAACAAGTGAGAAAGCTACAGTCGAGTGACCGACTGTGAGATACCCGGTACCCAAAGTATTGCCCGTGAAATTAAATAGCACAGGGACCCGGAAAAAACAAAAAGTTGACAAATAAAGTCAAATGTTACTAAAAACATATTGAGCAACGTTCAAAAAAGACAAATTCTGCAGCTGTACGCAGCTGCATTACGAATTAATACTGCGCTCGAAAGCACGCAACACTTTTTTTTCGCTACTGCCACCCAAAAGCTAAGTGCTCAGACACGCGAAATTATTCCTAAGCAGTGCGATAGAGCAAGAGAGCATGAAAGCATTAATTGTTTAATAACTTCCATGTTTATCATCCGATTTTACTCAAATTTGCAGAGCACGTCCGCAATCGCCTTCTTATTAAGTCTATCTATTTACTTTAAGCCGAAAATCACGCCTATAGCTTATATACCGTTTCTTAAAATTTTCGGGGGCGGAAGTGGGCGTCGCCAAATTTGAAAACAAACTTGATCTGCGTGCAACAGATTCCAATGTTGTCACCAAATTTGGTAACTCTAGCTCTTATAGTCTCTGAGATCTGTTGTTTCACACGGACGGACGGACAGACGGACAGACGGGCATGGCTAAATCGACTCGGCTGGTGATGATGATCAAGAATATATATGCCTGTTACATACATTCTCGATTGGCACTAACTTATAATACCCTTGTACCCTATGGGTAACGGGTATAAAAATGCCAAATTGTCATTTGAAGTCACACCAGAAATATTCAATGCAAGAGAGCGATTTCTAATTGATTTATATTTGGTTGGAAACCAACAATTCCTATCATGTATTGATATCTATTCGAAATTTGCAACATTAATTGAAGTAAAAAGTAGATGTTGCCTAGAAGCAAAAAGGGCCATAACGAAGGTATTCAATGATACGGGAAAACCGCAAAAAATCAAAGCGGATAAAGGCTCAGCTCTTATTTGCATAGCATTGCAGAATTGGATAAAATCCGAGGGTGTAAATATAATAAAAACAACAATAAAAAATTGTATATCTGACATAGAAAGGTTCCATAAGACGGTAAATGAAAATTCAGAATTATTGGAAGTGAGAACAATATAGAAGATCGATGTACAAAATTTGAATCGATCCTATACCTGCACAACCACAAAACTAAACACGTTACAACTAATAGAACTCCCGCAAATATCTTTCTATATGCAGGCACACCAGATTTCAATGCACAACCAAACAAGATACACAAAATAGCTAAGCTAAATGAGAACAGACATGAATTTGCGGCTGGCACAAAATATAGACAGGCTCCACTAGTGAAAGCTAAGATAAAAAATCGTTTCAAGAAAACAGTAGTAGTCAGACAGGTTGACAATTAACACTTCGAGGAAACAAACAGAGTCAGGAAAACTACTCATTATAAATCTAAATTCAAGAAACAGAAAAAGATTAATAAAAGTAAATATGATAATTCCAGACCCGCCGAAGAAAACGAACAGTCCCCACATCACTCATGATCATAACATCTCTCATAAGTATCATCAACGGACAGAATATCGAAATCAACCCCATAAAAGCGCAGAATGGGTACCTCATATTTAAAACTGGATCAATGGAAATTCCAACGAATTTTAAATACCACTATTTAAGTATAAATATAACAAAGGACGAATTGGCATTCGACAACCTGTAACGAGCTGATTCTTTGGGTTAGCTCGCAACGATTGTGTGCGGCTAGCTCAGCCGAGATATTGTGCTCGTCCCACCAAATTTGTATTATGCGTGATTGCCCGCCCAGAGAGAATGCTTTCGGGTTGATTTAATATTACGGCCTTTATTGCACTTCAATTGGTTGCAGTCAATACAAGTTCTGCTGCGTCCTGCTCCTCCCGGGTGCGGCTGCACGCCTTCCTCGCCGATCGCTTGGTTGCCTTGCTGCCGAAGATAGCAGGGTGTATCGCCCGGCCGAAGCCTAGCCACCCCGAACGCCCACTGCGCGACCTAACTGCAAAGCTAGCAGAGTGTATCGCCCAGCCGAAGCCTAGCCACTCCGAACGCCCACTTTGCAGCTTCAAGTACCGAGCTAGCAGGATGTATCGCCCGGCAAAGCCTAGCCACCCTTATCGCCCGCTCGGCACCTTGGTCTGGGATATCGTCGACACGGTGTATCGCCCGGCAAAGCCTAGGCACGCGCGCAACTCCCACAACTTGCCTCCACTCGACCGTTGATCTCTCCCGTTGGTCCTCGCTGCAGGACCTCGCTGTTCCTTCAGCTGTTGACTCCTTGTCTTCGTAATCTTTGCACGCGACTGATCTCAGCTTTGTAGCCTCAGTCTGGAAAGCTTGCCACTTCAAGCTCCCAAACGTCTTGACTTTGCAATCTCGATCTTCTTCGCGGACTTGGTTTAACTTCTCTTCGTTGACGCACTCGGTCTAACTCTCGCACACGTACTGATTCCTGTGCGCAGGCGTCCTCTGCCCTTTATAGGCTCCGCCAGTACCGTTATCCTTGCCGGCGTCGGTCACGCCACCCGGTCCAAAGTCCAGCGCATATCGCGTGACCGGGTCCAAAGTTCGCCCGAGTCCCGCTATATTAGCAGCGTCTCCTTTTGGCGGCCTCGCAACTCCCTGCCCCTCTCTTCTGCTGCTGCTGCCGCTGTTATCAACAGCGCTGCTGATGCCTTTAGCAGTGCGCATCTCCTGCACACTGCTTTGTGGGGAGTTTCAAACACAACTCCTCACAAACCTACTGGACGAAGCAAAAGAGCTCCAAAATATAGTCCAAGTCCGATATTTAGTTGAGATCCTAAAACGGGAAATAAATGGGTTATAAATATTTGTTTGGCACTTTATACGATGACGACAAAAAAGAACTAGAAACAAAAATTAGTAATCTGTCGTAAAACTCCAACCAAAACCATGATTATTGATGTCGTTAACAACGGGCTGAACATAATTAACAAACTGAAGGAAACAAAAGATAAAGAGCAGCAAGCTGCAGCTTTGTTGTTTAATCTCAAGCAGTTTACTGAGTACATAGAAGACGTAGAATTAGGAATGTAGTTAACGAGGTTAGATATTATTAATCCAAAGTTATTGAAACACGATTACTTGAAACAGGTAAATTCTGAAAAGTTGTTGATGATCAAAACATCAACTTGGCTTAAATCAGATTCAAATGAAATCCTGATAATTTCCCACATTCCGAATGAATTAATTAAAACTCCAATATACGAAATAGTTCCATATCCGTATGAGTTCAATAACATATTAACCGAAGATACTTCCGACAAATTTTACATTTACGAAGACAAGGTTTTTAATAAAAACACAGAACAAATTGTATTTCACAAGTGTATAAGTGGAATAATTAAAAAAGAAACAGCTAAGTGCAGATACAGAAAAACCCATAGAAATTTTCAGATTAGCTACATGGATCCAAATATTTTGCTAACTTGTAATGTACAGAAAGAAATCATTCATCAAAATTGTTTAAATACAGAAGTTTTAACTACTGGTAATAACATTATCAAAATAAAAAATTTTACAATTCATCTAGATGAATTTAAAATTTCCAGCAATATAGCTGACTATTCCCAATCAATTTATGTAAACAACCATATCACCAGAATAAAACCATAATCTTATATCCAAACGAAAGAAATAATAGATGCCTTAGATATTACAATACATTCCAAATTATACGCTTGTAACCAAACGAATGCGGGTGGAATTTGTGCGAGACGTGGATCAACAGAGACACTCACCATCCCTCAAGTGAGTGCTGTGAAAAAGATGAATTCTTGTGTGCAATCAAGGGTCATTAAAGGATGCTCACCCACTCTCAAGGATTGGACGGAGGCAATTCAAAAAGGGTGTCAAAGTCATAGTGAATGTTCATCGAAGAATGTTCATCCTTGCAATAAAAAACAAGTGGGAAAGTCGAGTGTGACCGACTGTGCGATACCCGGTACCCAAAGCATTGTGGGTGAAATTAAACAGCCCATGAACATGGAAAAAAGAAAATGTTGACAAATATTGCTAGAAACATGTTGAGCAACACTCAAAAGAAACAAATGTTGCTAGAAACATGTTGGTCATTGGCCAACTCTCAAAAGCGACAAATTTTGCTAGGAACATGTTGAGCAACACCCAACAAAGACAAATAATACTAGGAACATGTTGAGCAACACTCACGCGCTCTCTCTCTCTCTCTCTCTATCTCTCTCTCTCTCAAGCAGTTTATTGTTTAATAAGTTCTATGTTTTTTTTCCGATTTTACTCAAATTTTTAGAACACATCCAAGATTGCCTACTTATTAAGTCTATCTATTTACTTTACTCCGAAAATCACGCATAAGGCTTATATTTTTCGTTTTCTCTTTCAAAGTGAACGGTCGTGTTTTTGTTTTGCGCCTCGTATTTGTGTAAAATCTTTGCTATAAACCACCGGGGTTTATTTAAAACTTCTATCCTGTGTCAATAATAATTCACCGTTTCACTTCGCGTGTGCATGCAGCTGTTTTTGTGTATTAATAACTATATTAATTGCAATTTTAGTTTTGTGCAGCGAGTTGCTTATCTGCATTTTTGTATTCCTCTTTGTGCTTTATCCGTTACGCCGAAATTACAGCTCGACGGCTTAAGCTCCCTAACTCTCGCTCTCTTGCTCTCTCTTAGTGCACGTAACTACTCTTATTTTCTCTTAACTTCTGACTGGTACAGTGGTAAGTCGCTATAATGTCTTCTAACGTTGTCTGTGTAATAAAAACCTGCAAGAAAGTAATTTCTGATGAGGACCCTACTATTGGCTGCTGGCTGTGTGACAATGTCGTGCACGCCAAGTGCATTGAACGCACAGGCCGGCTGGCTGATAATTTTAATAAAAACATTGGATTGCGCTACTGCTGTGAGGCTTGTCGCGATGTTGAAAGGGAAATGATGGCATTCATGCGGCAAACCAAAAATGGTTTCAAAGAGCTACTTGTTAGTTTTCGCAAAACTAATGAGGTGCTCATGGCGCTGGACTCCATGTTTAATGGCCTAAAGTTGTTAAACGAGTCCCCAATATATCAAACTCCTATGATATTGAGGTCGGGTGCAAAGAAAGATTCGGTCTCCGAATGTGCCGTGACAGGGACCGCAGCTCTAGTGTTGTCCGTTGAGTCCGCTGGCGGGTCAAAATCAAAATTAACGACCCCTCAGATCCCCGTCCCGAATGCTCCCCAGGGTGACAGGCCTGGATTACGGGCCGAAATTGGTAATACAGCCAACCAGTCTGTGTTGCCAAAAGCCCTTATTGCAGTACCACCAACGAGGCAGATATTTGTCTTTCGGCTTCACCCATCTCAAACATCTGAAGATGTTACTGTCTTTATTCGAGACAGAACGAAGTCCGATAAAATTAAGGTGGAAAAATCTAAATTTTCTTACGCTAGGGACATATCATCTTTCAAAATAAATGTCCCTGACGAACTCTTTAGCACAATATGCTCTGCCGATTTCTGGCCGCAGCATGTTGTTGTTAAGGAGTACGAAGCCAAGAAAAGAAAAGACGGCCTGTAGGAATTAGTCTACCCAGGCCGGACAAAACCACTGTTTCAGCTCCAAAAACTAACCAATTCCCTACTTCTTACCTATCAGAATGCAAGAGGGTTACGTAGTAAGCTTCCTAAATTGTATTCTGATAGTGTTTCCTGGTATCCCAGGTGATTGTGTTCACAGAAACCTGGTTGAAGCCGGAGATCCTAAGCTCCGAAGTTTTTCCAGCTGTGTACACAACGTACAGGCTTGATCGGCCTTCCAGGCGAGGGGCGGGGTCCTCATTGCGGTTGACTCAAACCTCACGTCTGAAGTATTAGCTTTCGAGAAATGCAACGATGTTGAATTCCTTTGCGTGAAGCTATCATTTAATGGTAGTTTTACTTTTATTACATGTTCCTACATTCCTCCCTTGTCGGAACTTCCTATTTATTGGAACCACCTTTCCGCTATCCAGTCGGTCTCCAATAGACTTTCGGATAGGGACCATTTAATTGTTCTAGGTGACTTTAACATTCCTGGAGCTATTTGGTCCACAACTGAATCCTCTAACACACTTTTAACTACTGCACGTCACGATTTTATTGATGGCTTGTTTGACATTTCGTTGTCTCAAGTCAATTATGTACGAAATTCCTTAGATCGCTTGCTAGACCTCTGCTTTGTCTCTGATCCGGCAAGAGTCAGTTTGGCTAGGGTCCCGCCCTTGACGCTACCCGAAGATCCATACCATCCTACTTTCGATGTGACTATCGATATTGGGACTGCTATGGAGAATAAGTCTGGTCGGCCAGAAAAGAAAATTCACTGCTTTCGCAAGGCGGATTTTCGACGGCTGAATAATTTTATATCTGAATTTGATTGGTCCGATCTCTACATGTGCACTGACATGGTGGGTGCCATGGATATTTTTACAATACCATGAACTCCTTTTTATAGAATGTGTTCCGTTATACTATCCGTCAATCTCCAATAAGCCTCCCTGGTTTAGTAAAGAGTTGACTCGCCTCAAAAATGTTAAGTCCAATCTCTATTCTAAATTTAAACGTAACGGTTCTCAAGCTGTTCATTCTCGCTATTTAGCGGCTCGGTCAAAGTTTACCGTGCTTAACGCGCAGTGTTACAAAACTATTTGACTCGTTGTAGGGTTCAGTTTGCGCAGGACCCAAAACAGTTTTATAATTTTGTCAACACTAAACGTAAGCCTATTACACATCCTTCCTCGCTTTCATTTGAAAATACGACAGCAAACAATGATCAGGCAATCGCCGATCTTTTGCTCAGTTTTTCAAACTACTTATTCTCCGTCATCCGATTCAAACCAAACCTATTCTTATAGCATGCCCAAATCAAACCTAATCTTCAGTCCTAGCTTAAACGAAAGCTCCCTTCTTTTGGATCTTCAACGTGTCAAGCCGGTTTATTCGCCAGGTCCCGACGGAATACCAGGCTGTGTGCTTAGGTATTGTGCCGAGTCCCTGTGCAGTCCCCTTCTAAAATTGTTTACCTTATCCTTAGAAACTTCCCAATTTCCCTTGTTTGGAAGGAATCATTCGTGATTCCTCTCCACAAAAAGGTAGCAAAGTGGATGCTAACAACTATAGAGGAATCTCTAAGTTGTCAGCCATCCCAAAACTTTTCGAAAACGTAATTACTCCCCATTTGCAGCACCTGTGTAGATCAGTAATTTCTCCATGCCAACATGGATTTATTAAACGAAGATCAACGACTACTAACCTTCTGGAGCTCACTTCTTTCATTATAAGGGGCTTTCCACAAAATTTGCAGACAGATTTGATCTATACTGATTTCAGTAAAGCATTTGACTCCGTTAATCACTCCCTTCTTGTTAGGAAACTCGACTTAATGGGTTTTCCTGTCGATCTTCTTAGGTGGATCTCAAGTTATCTGAATGGTAGGACGCAAAAGGTTCTATTTAAAAACAACTTGTCGAATGTTCTCCGGGTGACCTCTGGTGTCCCGCAAGGGAGCCACTTGGGTCCCTTACTTTTACTTTATTTATTAACGACCTGCCCAAAGTCTTGACTAACTCCAGAGTACTCATGTACGCTGACGACGTTAAGCTTTGTGTGCAATACAAGGACCGCGCTTGCCAGTCGGTTTTACAAACAGATCTTAATAACTTTCAAACTTGGTGCAATGTAAACTTATTAAACCTGAATGGCTCAAAATGCAAGCTGATGACATTCTCACGTGTCTCCCATGCTTGCGACTTATACGCTGAACTGCTGCTCTTTGGAAAGGATCACGCTAGTTGACGATTTGGGTATCCGCCTAGATCCTAAACTGGAGTTTATTGATCATATTTCGTGCATTGTGAATAAAGCCAGGGGTGTGCTTGGATTTATTAAACGGTGGTCGAAGGAATTCGATGACCCCTACGTCACGAAGAATTTATACACTTCGTTAGTTCGTCCTATTTTAGAATATGGATCTTGCGTTTGGAGTCCCCAGTGGGACGTTCACAGCAAACGCATTGAGTCGGTTCAAAAGAACTTTTACTTTTGCTCTTCGTGGCTTAAACTGGGATGCAAACCTTAGGTTGCCCTCTTATTCTAGTAGACTTCTCCTGATTAACCTACCTTCCTTAGCAAACCGTAGAACGATGTTAGGCATTGTCTTCATGTGTAATCTGATCCGTGGTGACGTGGAAAGCAGCGATCTATTGGGTCAGTTGAATTTCCACGTACCATGTAGAACGACAAGATCCTACCTGCCTTTGGTCTTGCACCAATGCAGAACATCGTATGAAATGCATGAACCCTTTAGAGTATTATGTGCAAATTATAATGATTTGTATAAAATTACCTCATCTGTAGATAGCCTTCCTAAACTAAAAACATTAATCTTAACCCACCTAGTAAATATGCAAGATAGCAATCGAGCTGCCTGATAGTAGTTTATATTTCCTCGCATTCTTTTTTCTATACTTTCCTTTCGCGCCTATTTAACACCTAACCCTAACAAGCCCGGGCTTGGTTTTAAATGGCCACTTGAGTGTACTGACCGTAGTGCATCTTCAACGCTTAAGAATACCGTTTTTTATTATTTTCGGGGGCGGAAGTGGGCATGGCCAAATTTTAAAACAAACTTGATCTGCGTGAAACAGATTCCAATGTTGTCACCAAATTTGGTAACTCTAGCTCTTATAGTCTCTGAGATCTGTTGTTTCACACGGACGGACAGACGGACAGACGGACATGGCTAAATCGACTCGGCTAGTGACGCTGATCAAGAATATATATACTTTATAGGGTTGGAGATTTCTCCTTCTGCCTGTTACGTACATTCTCGGTTGGCACTAACTTATAATACCCTTGTACCATTAACCATACAACATATAGACTACTCATTTCATACAACGAAAATGGACGCAAAAATTTCTTAGCGACAGGCCCCAGGCCTGTGAGCGGCGGGCCCCGTCGCTCTCTCGCGGCTCTCTCTCTCTCTTCGCTCTCTCATTCTTATGCCGCACACTGATTGCGAGAGTTCGCTCTTTCAGTCGCAGAGTGGCGCATCTTCAAGAAGTTTTCTTTGCGCTTGAATTCTTCTTTATATGTATGCGTGTTCATGCATTCACGTACACGGGTGCATGTGTGCGATCATTTCATTTCGACCCAGCAAGAATATTTGGTCTTTTGGTACTTTTCATACTAGGTACCCTACAATATGGGCATATTCACAATTGGGTTAATGGTAAAAATAAGAATGTTATATGTTATATTATATATTTCTTAATGTTTCAGCATACATTTCATATTTGTTTACAAATTCAAATCAGTGGCAGCAGTGAAATGTTTTGTATATATGATAAATTGCATAATAAAAATTCATGTACTGAGATAGGAATAGGGCATATTGCCGTCGGTGTCACTTAAAACTCCGACTGCTCTTATGTGGTTGAGAAATCGAGTCAGCTGTTATTGTTGTTATGCGAGCGGATGGTGCCACCTCGTCCATTCGAAAGATGGAAAACAAATCCCAATGACCACTTCTAATAAAAACTTCAAACGAATACGAACCGTTAATCAATTTTAACCATGATCTTCAACGAGGCACAAAAATACTTAGCTGCTGTGAAGCAGAAAACCTAGGGAGGTCGAAGGCGCCGCCAACAACCCCGGCCTGGTAAAGGACCAGCAGCGCTTTGAGGGCTGCAGACGGCAGATGCGGGCCCACTTCATTAATCGAAGGCCAGCTAGTAGGCACAGCACCTCCCCCAATAACCGGATTCCTACCGATAGGTTCTATTGGAAGGGAGTCGGTTACCAGAAGCACGAGGAGCCGGAAGATAACAAGACACCTAGGGAACGCAGCGGTTCCTTTTAATAAAATGAATAAAAATAAAACAAAATAATGATTTACATTTTTTTTAATGGGGAAAAGGGAAATATTTTTTTTTCAGCCCAGCTGCTTAAATTATGTCTGCTATCCGGCCGGACACTCCCTCAGCCATATGACCTTTAAGGACTGACGCACAACGACACCACGAACTTAACAATGCATTACATACTAGTAGTTGAGATCCATAAAAAAAATAAATCGATAATTTTAAATTTATAATATAATTGTTTATTAAAATAATGTATAACTATAAAATGATTAAATAAATTAACTAATTTAAGAATTAGGTTGTTAAAAATACTTTAAATAAAAGAAAGAGAAAACACGAAATGTTTTTGTTGTAGTTGTTGTTGTAGTTATTTTATTACAAAATTTCAGTCTGATGTATCCAGCTGTCATCAGACTTGAAAAAACCCAACAACCGCACAAGAGCTCTATTACCCTTTCTTTTTAGCACTTTTTCCACTAGATAACAATTGGGAAAACGTGTGTTTTTTTTTTAATTCTTCTTAATAGAAACCACTTATAACTGGATTACAATTTAAATCTTCTAATAAATATGTTGTTGGATACGTATTTTGAACTTGAACTGACTATTCTAAGAATCTCGACATTCCAGTTAGGAGTGTACTCCTTTTCAAATATTCCCTTATATTTTGAAATTTAAGCATTATCTCCTATCTTCAGCTTGCTCCCCATAACCATTTTAATATTATTGTAGACAGTTTGCTAGATATGCTTCTCATTGTCACTGTTTACATTAATTGGAGCCATTTTTATGGTCCTGTGTACTTTGTTATTGTACAAGCGAAAACTCCTTCCACATCAGTTTTTTTAATGTTCTGTTGAATCGTTCAACAATTGAAGCCTTTAGAGTACTAAATGTTGATTGATTTTATATCGTTTCATTAATCCCTTAAACTGAACGTTGAAGAACTTTTTACCATCATCCGTCTGAAGATTCCTAGGTACTCCGAGACGAGACATGAATATTTTCTCCATCGCCTCAGCAACATCCTTCCCAGTCTTAGATTTAATTGCCTCACAATGTACTAATTACTGTTAGTGGGTAGCGATACCCAATATTTGAGGAGGCATATTTTCCCATTTCGACCAAGTCAGCTTGAAATAAATCATTTATTCCCTTTGTAATGACTCTACGACGTAAAAAATGTTTGCGTGCTGGAGCATGTATTTCATTTATAACACCCCGTCTAGTCATTTTTAGAAAGTTACTTAAACACAAAAAAATTAATTTTTACACTATTTTAATGTAATGATTTTCTAAATACTTTTTAATTAATTCAATCTCAAACCAGATGCAAATTTTTCAATAATTTTTGAGACAACGACCTCAAGTCTGTCTAATCTGACTTCAATACCTTCAGTTTTGAAACGGGTGTGCTAACAACTATTTCACTCAACATTGAATCCTTAAGTTTTTTTATAGAGTTGTCGACATACTCTTTGTCTGTGTTTTCCTTTGGATTGACACCATTTCTTATTCGTTTTTGTTGTAATTAAAGTTTCCATCTACATCAATGAAGAGACCACTTATATAATGTCCAAACTTGTCAACAGACATGATGATATTAATCTCGTTTGAATATTGTACATAAATATATACTAGATTAGCAAATAATTTGAACATCGGTTAGTTCGCTAATTATTGATGTGATCTCATTCGTATGATTTGTGTTTCCTGTAGCTTGTGAAGCTATTAAGAGTTGAAGCCGTTCCACCAACTCATTCGGATCGTCCCAATAAATATAATTTTTTATTTGATTCCAATGTCATGAAACCTTTTCCACTTATAATTTCTTTGACACGATTGGGTGTGGACTCGGCGACGGGTTTCTTAGTCGATATTTGTGGTTTTATAATTTTTGTATATTTCACTGCCCTTGTTCCTTTTATCTGTCCATTTGGGTTAAAATTTTTTCGGTACACATTGGTTTTTAGTAAAATTTCTTTGTATATTTCTAAGTCATTTGTATTGTAATTTTTTGGTAGATGGTGGAAAATTAAAGAATATGAACCACTAGTGAGACGCCAGTTTTGTCCATCATCAAATTCAATTTTATTATTTGAAACATTTATTTGATTATTACCCATCATTAATTGCCCATTATCATTTTTAAATTGACCATAAGTCTTGTCCAGGGCGTGCCCCCGTGAAAGTTCACTAATGTTCAAATTTTTTGAACTCTCTTCAAGCAATTGGGATTGATTTGTTATTAAGGGCTGAGTCGGTAACGCAGTTGATGTGTGAGGAGACACTTTTCTTGATAATGTAGGTGAAGAGGGTTGACTCGGTAGTACATTCGATGTGTGAGACAAGTCGTGATCCGATAGTATTAATGATGAGTCATCTATACCTGGTTGTGAATAGAACTGTTTATCTTCATCATCATCTTCTAAATTCATGTCTCCACTTTTTAACCCCCAATCCGTTGGCTTCTTATCATCATATTAAGGGTTTGAGTTTTGATTATAAATATAAAATAAATAATAGTTTCCTTTTTTTCTAATTTGGTGTGATGTCAGCAATGTCTAATTCAGTTTTTATATTTTTACTAGCTGACCCGGCGAACTCCGTTTCGCCACCAGCTGGCTTCGTTTTATGTAACATTTCGTTTTGTAATTAAAAGATGAAGAAAGACTTTTTTTGTTTGTTTTATATTAAAAAAGGAAAAGTTTTATTTCATTTCAGAACAGTAATGAATTCATTTCGAATACAAAACTGAAGTGTTATTTAGTTGAACTTCTCTAAGTGAATGAAAGTGAATCCAAAGTAAATACTGAATCGAAGCGTTATACGTGTCCGCAAATTATCCGTTTCATTGAAGTGCTCTTTGGTAAACCACATTTTTTGTTTTTTGGTCTGACGTTAACACAAACAAAGCGGATGGTTTTCCAACTCGTGAACACGCAACGTATAACTGCCCTTGTGAAATACAATGATTTTCTAAATTTATCCCGCAAACCCTAAGCGATTTGCCTTGCGACTTGTTAATTGCGAACGCAAGGCAAACTGGAAATTGCAATCGTTTGAAGTCAAACGGAAGATCAGTCGGAATCACTGGTATTCGAGGAATACATTTTCACCTGCGCACTTTCCGTTAATAATGGTTGCCTGAATCGAGTTCGTGCGTGTTCAATGGCATTCGTTCCTATGCTGTTTCGAGCATATTAACCACAGCATTATTTGAGTGAAAAAATGCTTGCAACTTTTCAATAATTCGTCTCTTTAACTGATGTGTTCCCTGTATATTGCACCGCACATTCAGCTGATCCACCATCGACGAAATGAAATATATTTGCAAAAAATTGATGCTGTTCGTCTGTTGTTGGCAACATTTAACCATGCAAATGATATATTTGTCCTTGTATCTGTAATTGCAAACAATCATTTGAAAGTGGCCTTCTCGAGATATTATATTAGATATTAGATATTAGCTCCAAAGTAAGTCATGCGAAAGCAGTTATTGTGTTCAAGGATGTGTTGGAGAATATGGCTAGAATCGGGATCACTTCCATCGAACAATGGTTTCAGTGGCTGTGGTGGTGTAAGTAATGGATCCAGTTTGACTTTTCCACTTGCGCAGCACAATCCAGCCGTTTCTCTTTTGAACTTTAACGCATTGCAATATCGGCACATAGTCGTCATTGGTCCAATATCTAAATTTTTATCATCACTGTAGTTCGCAGTGGGATCATATTGGAATCCCAAGCGATAGTATGATGCGAATGATCTTCGTGTCCTTCTATTTTGTCTTTCTTCGCTTAAGTTCTGTGAATACACTTGTTGCTGGCTTGCATGTCTTGTGCGGCGGTCGATGTTCGCACGTCGTCCTCTAGGCATTTTTGATTATTTTTACCTGCATCACAATTTCACGGTGAACACAATACCGGTTTGTCACATAATTCTAACTGAGCAGAAAACAATGAGTAGATGTCAAACAATGTATCACGCGCCGCATGCTATGTATCAGAGATGGCACTATATGTAAAAAAGATTTTCCCGCTTGAGTCGCGGAAGTATCACGGGAGAATCACCGAAGAGTCGCGAAAGTATCGCGGAGGTATCGCAGAAGAGTTGTGGACATATTGCGTCCATCATTTCAATGTATCCGTACATTTATCATTTCAGCCAAAACAGCACGACTTATTCGTTATGACCTTGAAAGATTCACTACAGGTACGGTGTCAACAGATCTATTTTGTGCATTACCTTCATCTGCACTCCGGGATCGTCTTTGTAATACCCCATTTGTACTACGCGTTCGCCTTACTATATTTGCTCGTCTTGGTCTTGAGAAAATGAGAAAAGTACACGCACATATATATAGTACACTTTAACAGTTCTAGACTGACCATTTATACAAACGACAGGAAATGTTTGAGGAAAATTACCTGACAATAATATCAAAGCAGCCGTTTTAGTTATTTATGTGTATTCCCGGCAATTATTTGTTATTTTCTCGCCGTAAGAACCATCCTTGGACTTCAGCGAACATTTAAAAAAAAGGAATTGGCCAAATTGGTCCAGGCGTTATTGAGTTTTGCGCTTAGCAACACATTTTGCGATTCATTTTTATATATAAGATTCTCTTTTGCTATATAGAACTCAAATTTTTTTTTTAGGAGCATTTTGAGTTTTGTTTTATTGTGATAAAATATTTTGATTCATTGTGATGAAATAATTCAAATCCGAAAATTAAGATGGTTATTAAACCCTTGAGGTTCAAAATGCACTGTGAAATAATTTATTAATCACAATCATATATAGCCCGTTCAGTTAATCAGACCTGATCTGATTACCTGATCGGATAATCAGACCTGTTAATCAGACCTGTTAATCAGACCTGTTAATCAGACCTGATCTGATTACCTGATCGGTTAATCAGACCTGATAGAATAGGCTGTTCAGTTAAATTAACCTGATCTGATTACCTGGTCAGATATTCAGACCTGTTAATCAGACCTGATCTGATTACCTGACGGGATAATCAGACCTTTTAGTCAGACCTGATATTAATTCGTGATCGGTTAATCAGACCTGATAGAATAAGCTGATGGGATAATCAGACCTGTTAATCATATCTGATATGATTTCCTGGTCGGCTAAAGAGACCTGGTCTGATTATCTGATCGGTTAATCAGACCTGATAGAATAGGCTGTTCAGTTAAGTTGACCTGATCTGATTACCTGGTCAGATATTCAGATCTGTTAATCAGACCTGTTAACCAGACCTGATCTGATTACCTGATCGGATAATCAGACCTGTTAGTCAGACCTGATCTGATTACCTGGTCGGTTAATTAGACCTGATAGAATAGGCTGTTCAGTTAAATAGATCTGACAGAAAATGAACATATTTTACAACTAAAAAATAAAAACCCAAAAAAGATATCCCCATTTCCCATTAAAAAAATTTAATTTATTAATTTTTTTATTTATTTATTTTTTTTTTAAATCTGAAAATAAAACCTGAAAAAAAAATTCCCTTATTTCCCAATAAAAAAATGTAATTTATTATTTTTTTATTTATTTATTTACTTTTTTTAAGCTGAAAATTAAAAGCGCTGAAAAAATATTCCCCATTTCCCATTTCCAATTAAAAAATTCAAATGTTTTTTTTAATATATTTTGTATATATACTTTTTTTGGATTTTAAAATCTAGTACCAAACTCTATATTACCATCATCCTATTTAATAAGGAAATATTCGTCTGGAGGTCCTTAAACTCTAATTTGCTCTTCACTCTGTAAGAGTTAAGAGCAAGCATTAGCGGATCCTCCTCAATGTTTCTCAATAGGGCATTGAGATCCTCTTTCGTAACTCCAACCGGCAATTGGTGCTCCGTTTGGTTACGCTAGTTGTGGCGGAGGTGGTTGTGGTCATCGAGTTCATTTTGTTGGTGCTGGTGGAGAGCTGGTGGCGTTGATGGAGCTGGTGGTGCTGTTGGAGCTGGTGGTGCTGTTGGAGCTGGTGGAGCTGGTGGAGCTGGTGGCGCTGATGGAGCTGATGGTGCTGTTGGAGCAGGTGGAACTGGTGGTGCTGATGATGCTGATGGAGCTGGTGGTGCTGCTTTGTGATCTTCTGGTGCGGTAGGAGTTGCTGCTGTTGAGGCTGCGTTCTAAGTGACATTTTTCCTAGTCGAGCCAGCAGATTTTATACCCGTCAGAGAGCACATTTCTCCAACCACTAAGAACAACATGTGTTGTGAGAAGGAATTCGAAGGATACATCCTCACACTCAGATTACATACTCATAGAATTGAATTCTAACAAAAATTGAAGACACAAATGTCCGCAATTCACTGTCCCGAATTTTTGAAATTGATTATAATTATATCTGATGTTTTTTCCTAAGTATTTAATTACTTCCAATGCACTGTGGTCCAGAATCTCAAATTAGTGGCAGAAATTCTAATTTGTAAGCTAGCGAGCTAAAATTTTGCTTATTGTTTTCTTTGCCACACACAAAGCACATATGTCAGAATCAGCCGAATCTGACCGCTAGGAGTGGTAGCCCCCATACAAGCACCATATTAAAATTAATGTTTTTGTTAGCATAACTTTTTTTTTTTTTTGATTTATCAAGTTGAAATGCGGACTCTATAAGTTTTTGACCAATATGTACATACCATGTGAATTTCAGCAACCTAGGATTACTGGATGGTATAGCCCCCATACAAACCTGTACTAAAATTCATAACTTTTTTGTTTTTCCTGCTATTGAATTAAACTTAAATACATTTAATGAACTAATTAATCATTTTCCACACATAAATCGAGGGAATAGGCACCGTTGCATTCATATGTGTCCAAATTATCTTCATTATCGTTGTCCGTTTCGAGCCAAAACTCAAGTAATTCAGCCGAACTAAAATCAATGGAAAGGAACAAAAACGGGCAAAAAATATTAATACCGTCGCATTATTCAAACATTAAGCAACAACATTGCGTTGTTAGTTTAACTAATACACACAAATACAACATACTTTAATTCCACGAAACACAACGAGTTTGAGGTTAGAATTGCTGGAAATATCACATTACATAAGCACATATAAACAAAGACGAATCACATTTAACAATTATTGTGTGAATACACCCTTATTATAAATACCTCTATCTTTGTTTTCCATGTTTTTTTATTTTTATAGTCAAAGAAATAACTGAATTATACCAATTTGAAATCGGCTTTTACTTGCAAGGCTAGCAAAGGCAAAGTTTAATGCAAATTATCAGCTGACTTCCAGGGCTGCCTAAATCGCGAGGGCTTCAATTTCAATTGTAAAAATATGCTTTTAGACTGCCCTTGGGAATACTCTACTGGAATCCAATATGGTTTTTGTTAAAATCTTGAAAAAAAAAATTGAATTTCTGCCACCAATTTGGGATTCTGGACCACAGTGCAATGGCGGATTTAAGTTGCCGAAGCTGTCATAGTATAAACTTATACCTGAACTTTTATCTGAGCTTTTATAATAGTACGCGACTCAATGCGTTCCTTTTGAAGTTGAGTCTGCTAAATTAATTATTCCACACTTCAGCTTTCGTGGATATTTTGGTAACTCGTCTTTCATAAAAACACCTCAAAAATGTGGAATATTTTAAATCGCAAGCTTCAATATATCAATATTAGATAACGCTCGTTTGGGCAGCGCACTTATTAGTTGTTTTTTTTTGCGTTTTTGTTTTGTTTTATTTTTTGAAAATTATATACAATAGCCTTTTTTATATGGTTGTAAATACAATCCCTTCCCTAATGCTACCGATTCCATTTTTCTATTGTGCCTCTCGTTTTCCTGAAGTTGTGCCTTTGCGTTCTTTGCGTTATTAATAGTCTTAACTATTGCTGCACTTTCAGACGCTAAACTGCCGACAGCACTAAGGGCTGTTAAAATAGGGACCAGTGGTAAGAAACCTCCAACTTTGGGGACGGTTATGACCCGTGGAATTACAACATTTTTCCTGCATCCCATTGATCTATTTACTGCTTTGTGTGCAACTTTAACTGCATTCATTATGTCAAGGGGCTTATGCTTTCTTAATTCGCTGGTAGCCTGTTTGATTATTGAAGCAAGAGATTTTTTTACTACTTTCTTTTTTTGTTGCTTTATTCCCATACCAAACTTTTCCTTTATCTTCATCATATGTGTGACAAAATATGCTGCAGCTCTCTCACCAATACTAGTATTTACTGCTTTCACACGATTCCAAGCCCTATCAATCAAAATCAAATCTGCTTTATGTCGTTCAGCTAGGTCCTTACTATTTGAATAGGCAATGTCATGTAACCTGCAGGCCTCATCAAGATCAGTGATCCCACGATCACCACAGAAATTGTAACCAGGTAAATTAGCCTCAAATGGTAGTCCGTTTATTATACCCGGTACCCATAGGGTACAAGGGTATTATAAGCTAGTGCCAACCAACAGAAGGATAAATCTCCGACCCTATAAAGTATATATATTCTTGATCAGCGTCACTAGCCGAGTCGATCTAGCCATGTCCGTCTGTCCGTCTGTCCGTCTGTCTGTCCGTGTGAGACAACAGATCTCAGAGACTATAAGAGCCAGAGTTACCAAATTTGGTGACAACATTGGAATCTGTTGCACGCAGATCAAGTTTGTTTTAAAATTTGGCCACGCCCACTTCCGCCCCCGAAAAACATAAAAAACGGTATATAAAATAAATAAATAGGCTTAGTGAGTTGGCAATCGTGGACGCGTTCTGAAAATTTGAGTAAAATCGGATGATAAACATAGAAGTTATTAAAAAATAAAGTTTTTGAGAGAGAGAGAGAGAGAGAGAGAGCGCACGTGTGTGTTGCTCAACATGTTCCTAGCAGCATTTGTCTTTGTTGGGTGTTGCTCAGCATATTCCTAGCAACATTTGTCGCTTTTGAGAGTTGCCCAACATGTTCCTAGCAACATTTGTCTCTTTTAAGTTCTGCTCAACATGTTTCTAGCAATATTTGTCTCTATTTCAGCATTTCCTTTTTTCACATGTTCATGTGCTGTTTAATTTCACCCACAATGCTTTGGGTTCCGAGTATCTTACAGTCGGTCACACTCGACTGTAGCTTTCCCACTTGTTATATTATTAACTAGACCAGTGCTCTTTTTGAGATTTGGTTTATGACTAATTGAGTTATTAAAATGTTTGCCCATTTTATAACATCCTCAATTATCGAATGATTGTCATTGAATGTTCACGCGTGAACACGAACGAAGCCATAATAAAAGATGATGACAACTGGGAGGAGTCATCGGAAATATTTGGATCGGCTTAGAATCCAAAGCTGGAGGAAGAAAGTGCCAGCACTAAATCGGCTCAGCCATGAAATTACAATCATCGGCTGGCCACCACATCATCATCGTCTGCACACCAGGGGCAGACAAATCAGCAGAGGTCTTCAACTTTAACTTTACGTCTTCAACGTCAGCGGAGTCTACATATTCACCGGTTGGACTACGGAGTAAAGTAAATATAAAACTAAAAAAATAATAGAAGATCCTTAAAAAAAAAAAATTGTTAAAAAAGTACAGTCCACTAAATTGAAGCACAAATTTTTTGTTCAACATATTTAATGCAATCAAATTTTGTCAAATTAAAAAAAAAACTGCACCCATTCTTGCTGGCCCTTGGCAGAATGTTCGCGCGTGAACACGTATATATGTATGTATGTGTATATATATATATATATATATATATAAATCAATGCAGATGCGCTCTGCAGGCGCAGGCGCGCCTATCTCTAAATATAGCGGCCACTTGGGCACTTGACAAATATTGTAAATGTAATCTGATACTCCTGCGTGTGACCTGTACAAAAACTCACAAGTAAACGTCTTATATTTTGGGACCGCTTTACATTGAATGAAGTACTTAACTCTAAAACATGCGTTTATTAAGACAAAATAAAACCATTATAGTAAGAAATATTGAAGGTGGTGAACATGGTGATAAAAAACACTCGCGTCACAGCTCTTTGCTGCCGAACACAATTAGAACATTAATTGTCAGTCCATCCAATTGTGTTAATTGAGAGTCCAAATGGTCTCAAATCTGAAAATATTTATCTTTTTTCAAAGAGCTTATATCAACCGAAATATGAATATTTGGAAAAACCTATTAAACCTATCAAAGGGATGGGATTTTACACATTCTCAGAAAATGATGCAGTTTTGTCACCGCAGGAAGCTAAAAATAAATCAGTTATAATTTTTGATGATATTGCAACTGAAAAGAAAGAAAATATAAGAAACTATTTCTGTATGGGCCGTCAAAGAAATATAGATTTATTCTATTTGTCACAAACGTATACCCATATTCCAAGACATTAATTCGTGATAATGCGAATTTTATTATTATGTTTAAACAAGATGACTTAAACATGCGCAACATATATCGAGATCATGTAAATAGTGACATGGACTATAATACATTTATGAATATTTCACGAAATGTTGGGAAGATAAATTTGAACTTTTACTAATCTCTAAGGATGATGATTTGAAAACTGGACGGCACATGAAGGGTTTTGATCATTTCATTATATTCTAATAAATAATTATATACATAAGTATAATGAGATGGATGACAAAAAGACAGTCCACTCTCAAGCTTCATAATGAGTACATCATTAACAATTGCCTTAACTGGTAACACATCAGTTATAACTGAACACTTTTTCCCACAATTAGAATTAAATCGTAATTATGAATGTGCGCTCATTGACTTTTACACATTTAATTCAATACCGAATGTTGACATGTGCAATAATCTCTTTCATATTGGTAATTTCAAAGGATGATGAAATGAAAACTGGACGATTTAGAAAGGGATTTGATCAATTTATTATACTTAAATAAATGTTTGTATAAGTATAATGCGTTGTTTGAGAAAAAAGACAGTTCAGACTCAAGCTTCATAATGTCTACATCGTTAACAATCACCTTAAATGGAAACACATTAGTTATAACTGAAAATTTTTTCCCACAAATTGAGTTAAAACGTAATTATGAGTGTGCGCTCATTGACTTTATACATTCAATTCTATTCCAAATGTTGATATGGGTAACAATCTCTTCCATATTGGAAATAAAGTCATAGAAATACCAATGGATTCATATGAGTTTGATGATATAATAAAATATATTATTAACAGGCTCAAGGAGTATGGACTTCATAACACTATAAAAATTGAATGTAACATCAACACATTTCAAGTTCAAGTTTCAACTAAAAATGAAACAGTATATTTTAATCATGAAAGATCAATTGGACGGTTATTCGGATTTAATAAACGTAAACTAAGACCACATGAAAATGAAATTTACATCTCAGATAATCTTGTAAATATTTTAAAAATAAATTCAATCAGATTGGAATGCAACATAATTAGTGGGTCATATGTGGGGAATAAACCAAATCACGTGCTTCATGAATTTGGAATCAATGTTCCCCCTGGTTATAAAATGAATATAACACCACGAAATTTGATTTATTTACCTGTCAACACCAGAGAAATAACATAAATAAGATAACTGATCAGAACAGAGACTTAGTTAATTTGCGTGGAGAAACTGTTTCAATTCGGCTTCACTTGCGATCAGCAATATGATTATATATAATAAAAAGCCTGCACATCGCTCCATTGATAACATTATCAAATCTAAAGCTGAAGTGAAAACATCATCATCATTATTTCGACGAGCTTCACATCATTAAAAAATCATTTGATTTTAAAATCGCTGGGATTTAATATACAACATATTTTTTCAAATGAATGAACTTTTTTATGTTCAAGAAAAGCCCGTCAATGATGAGAGTATCATTAAAAAAGAATACCATTCTTATTATCCGTATCAACAAAACTTTCAGACAATTTTTTTTTTTTTTTTTTGGGTTGAGGAGGGGGAATGCCTAACGCATCTCCTGTTTGCCGTCGCAAAGCAGGGTATGTGGGTCTTGCACCCACTAAACCCCTCCCTCGTCGTTGGCCGTGTTTCCACCTCGGAAAAGCTTTCGCATTACTTCGAGGTGGCGCCAATTAAGCGCTATGCGCTCTCATCTTCTTTCTGCGTCCAGATCACCCATCTGTCTCATCCAGATCAGGCTTCTTCGCTCTGAGGATGTTCTCAACAAATCCTGCGATGAGTTTCCACGCTGGCTCGCTGTCTATCATCTTCGTGATGATGTTCTCCGGGGTTATTGTCCCAAAACTTCTTCCAGGCAGCTGCGCGCCGGTCCGAACTTTTGCATTGGAAGATGGTGTGTTCAGCACTGTCGATCTCTGCATCTCCGTATATACATCTGGCGTCATTTCTTTTCCTATCGAGTAAAGAAAGGCAGCAAAGTAGCCATGGCCACTCAGCATCTGGGTAACGTAGTAGTCCACGTCTCCGTGTTTCCTTGTAGACCATGCTACCAGGTTTGGTAGCAGCCTAGCTGTCCATCTTCCTCTTTCTTCAGCTGTCCATCTTTCCTGCCATTGTTGGAGGGTTTCTTCTCTGGTTCGCTCGATTAACGCTCTCGTCGTCTCTCCTGTCTGTCGCCTCTCATAGATCCGTTTTCGCGCTTTAGCAAGTAAGTCGATTGGTATCGCACCTGCGATTACTAGTGCAGCAGGGCCGGATACCGTTCGATACGCGCTCGCGATTCGAAGAGCCATGGTTCTTTGCACCTCCAGTAGAGGTTTTGACCTGCAGGCTGTCTCAAGGGTTCCTGCCCAAACCTCACACCCATACAGCATGATTGCGTGGTTTATCTCTATTAAGAGTTTCCGTCTTGATTGTAGGGGCCGCCCACGTTTGCCATGAGTCTGCTTAACGCCTTTGTAGTCTCGACCGCTCGTTTCCTCGTCTCTTGTATGTGTGCACTGAATGTCAACTTTGAGTCCAATCTGAGTCCTAAGTACTTTATAACCCTCTGCGTCCTTATTAAGTTTTCCCTACTCTCATGTCTATTTCTAGATGGATCCTTTTTCTAGTAGCTAACAGTAGCTCGGTTTTTCGTCCGCCAGTTTCAGATCGTGTGAGTTTAGCCAGCTTTTACACGTATCATTACCTGCGTCAGTTTGCGCTGTGCGTACTCGGTATTTCGAGCTGTAATAACTGCGACTATATCGTCTGCGTACCCCACGATGGTCGTGTCCTCAGGCATGTCTAGGTGGAAGATTTCGTCGTAGCTGATGTTCCATAGCTCCGGTCCAAGTATAGATCCTTGTGCAGCTCCTGAAGTTATCTGCATACATTTCTCTCCTGCTTTTGCTTGGTACAATAGTCGTCTGTTGTCAAGGTAGTTCTGTATTATCCGCATCAGGTAACCTGAGATTTGGAATCGTCTTTGCAGAGCATCAATTATGTTGTCCCATTTAACGCTGTTGAATGCGTTTTTAACGTCCAGAGTTGCTAGTAGTACTACCGGTCTTGAGAAGTGGTTGCCTTGTTGGCTGCTGAGCGCTTGGTTAACGACTTCTTGGATTGCTCCAATGGTCGATCTGCCTGGTCTGAACCCATACTGCCTCGGGAGAGTCCCCGCCTCTTTCGATCGCTGCTGCTAATCGTGGCTTAATCATTTTCTCTAGTAGCTTCCCGGTTGTGTTAAGCATGCATAGTGGTCGATAAGCTGATGGTGTTAGGAGATCTCCTTTGCCTTTGCTTATCAGAACCAACCGTTGCACCTTCCAGGTGTCTGGAAATGTCCCGCTGGTAATGCACGCGTTATACATATCCAGCAGGACTTGGGGTCTGGTCTCGGCGATCACTCTGAGGACTTCTGCTGGAATGTTGTCGGGCCCCGGCGCCTTCTTCCTTTTAGAGTTTTTGCCGCTTTCAGTAGCTCGTCCACTGTGAAGGGCTCAATCTGTTCTTCGGCTATTGGTGGCGTAGGTCTTGCTATGCTATTTGTGTGGGCGGGGAATAGTGTTTTGACTATATGGTCCATTTGCTCTTCCTCCAGTTCCGGTGTTGTACTTCTTGTTCTCAGCTTCTTCATTACGATTTTATACCCCAACCCCATGGGTCATTATTGACGTCGTTGCAGAGGCATTTCCATTTCTCCATTTTGCTGTTTCGGATAGCAGTATTTAAGTCCTTCTTGGATTTCTTATATTGGCTTTCCTGCTCTGTGAAATCTCCTCTCCGTCTAGCCCTTGTAAAGCGGCGTCTGTTTTTGATACAGGCTTCTCTAAGAGCTTTTATCTCTTCTGTCCACCAATACGCTTCTTGTCCTTGTCTTCGAGGGTTGCCCATTTTTGGCATTGCAGCGTTGCAGGCCTGTTTTATGATTGCCATGTTGTTGCTTACTGTGTTACCGCCTCTCTGTCGGTTTTGCCTTGCGTCAATTTCTTGTATCAGCCTTGCCTTGTCTAGTCGGTTAACGTTCCATCCTTTTCTCGTTGGTGCTACTGTAGTCACTTCGTTTTCTGCTATGTCAAACGTTATGTATTCATGGTCACTTCCGTTATAGGTATCGAGGACTTTCCAGTCGGCGATTTTGTGCGCGCTGTTTTCTGTCACTAGGGTTATGTCGGGGATTGTGCCCTCGTTCCCTACTCGATTAAATGTCGGTATTGCACCTACATTTGCTGTTGTCATTCCTATTCTAGCAGCCATGTTTAGGACTCTACGGCCTCGAGAGTCAGTTGATGCCATACCCCATTCCTGAGCTCTCGAGTTAAAGTCTCCTGCTATTATAAGGTTCCCTCTTATTTGCCTTGCGTTGTCTTCGATATCATCGAGTTTCGTCTGGAAGGTCTGAATGTCGTCACTTGGGGTCAGATAGCAGCTAAATATCGTCCAGTTTCTGATGTGTGTTAGGACGTGGCATCTTCCTGTTTTGTCGCTTCTATGTGATACCGTGGTAGGGTTCGGAATCCATATTGCCGCCGTCTTTGTGTTGTCTTCTATCCAGACACCGTCCTCCCGTTTCTTATATTGTTCACTAATAATGACTACGTCGATTTGGTTTTCCAGCACAATTTGGTGCAGCAAATCATTTGCAGTTCTGCTTCTGTGCATATTCGCTTGAAGGATCTTCATGTTTTTCCTTTTCTGGCCACGCTAAGGTGTCCAACGTCGCTCCTGTTCTCTGATGCGCAGATACAGCATCTCAGAGCTTTAGCGCAGGTCTTTATTTTATGACCTTTTTCGCCACATCTCATGCAGAGGTCTCTCCTGTCCGGTCCTTTGCAATCCTTTTGCACGTGACCAGCCCCGAAACACCTGAAGCATCTCTTTACATCGAGACAACGCTTCACACGGCACCGGGTCCACCCTATTTTAATTCTTTGTTCCGTCAGTATCTTCGACGCGTCTTTCATTGGAAGTGTGACGAATGCTCGCCTCTGTTCAGAGCTATTTACTCCTGTCAGGTGTATAGTTATTTCCTGGCTTGTGTCGCCTAAACTTTCTCTGATTGCAGACATTATCTCCTCTTCTCGTGTGATGCTGTCGATATCTCTAATCTCCAGTTTGACCAATTGCCTCATGGTCTTCACTGTTCCGCACTCTTTAAGTGTGTCCTTGATGTTCTCGCATAGTTTGTCTGTTTGGCTCCCTTTGGCAAGTTCGAGGAGCATGTCCCTGCCTTCGTTTTTCTGACCGACAGTATATTGCTGTCGGATTCCTCTGGTTTGAGGTTTTTCCGCAGGTTGCCCAACACTTCGGCATAGCTCTTTCCCTCTGCCGGTCTGATAAGAACGGCTTCTGGGCGAGTGCGCATTCTTGCGCTAGGCTTTTCTTTAACTTGTTCAGCTCCTCTGTGCTGTGCATGTCCTTCTTTAGTCTTTGTTTCTTTTTTCCCCTTCTTGTATGTGACCGTTTGAAATCCATCGTTTGCCGGTTTATTTCGTACCTTCTTGCTCAGCTCCTGCACTGCTGGGCTAGTGGCCGTCCTCTTCTTTAGTGTCGAAACGGGGGTCTCGCTCGCTGTATTGCCAGATATGTGTTCGTTGGCTTTCCTCGATTCCTTTGAGCACTCCAGCTCTGCGGTTTTCCAGCTCGACCGATAGTTTTCGATGACATCGAAAAGCTCGCTCATTTCAGAGGTTCCGTCCTTGACGTCCATACTGATATTTCGTTGCTTTTGCATCGCCATCTTCATTTTCCTTAAAATTGCCTTGCATTCTGATAAGGCCTTCTCTTCTAATGCCCGCATCTTATATATCAGCTCCTGTCGTGGGGAGCTCAACGTAGAGATCTGCGTAAGCAGAGGGGTCTGTTGCGTCGGCTTGGGGGTTGCTCCATCTTCAGCCACTAAGATGTCCTTTGGGTGGGTCATCATCGTCTCGTTATTGTCCGGTGATCTTGTCATCAAGTTGCTCTTCCTGAATACATCTCCTTCATTGTCCTTATTTCGTTGTGCGTTAATCATCTTGTGTGAGTGGGTCCAAACTCTAAGCCGCTATCTCCCCGCATATGTGCAGTAGTCCAAAATGTCCCCATGGGTCCCTATGCAAGCAGTGAGGTCCATGCGAGGGTTGACACAGAGCTTCATGGGCATCTGTGTTCAGAGCCAGGACAGACTCTAGGCAGGAATCCGTTCAACTGCGCCTGCACCACCGAGACATCGGTGTGCGGTTCGAACGTACTTAGAGACTTGCTAAGTTTTATTTGGACGGAGGCGAAAGAGGCATTATCCTGAAAGCCGTTTCTGCGAGATGTCACTCTTGCTTACTAAGGTAACAGAATGCCGCGTTCGTCAGCCCGCAATCGTCAGTTCCAATAGTGTTATCCAGCCGTTGGTCCTTGTGATATCCATGGTCGTGCCGTGACTAGGGAATCGCGGGTGTGTCAGGCCCGTCACCCCGGTTGGGGTGCCCTTGCGGGAAAACTTTCAGACAATTGATGAAGTTCGTATCACAATACAGAACCAAGATTTGTATGTCCTTCCATCTAAAAGTTTTCTGTACCTTTAAAAATGTTACTGGGCTTCGCAGAGGAACACAAAGAGGTCATCTTGAATTGCAAACATGAACTCATTCTATTGCTTGCTAAAAATACTGATGACATGTATGTAAAAACTATTGACGGTAAAACTCATAATATTGCTATACATAGCATAAGTTAGAAGATCCCCCACATCGTTCCAAGTGACGCCGCAAAAATTAAATTGTTTAATGTAGTTAAAATTGAAGCTATCCTCCCACTAGCATTCCGGAGTTGGGATTGTTATATAAATCCGATTTAGTACAGGGAACACATCATATCTGGAATGTCAAGCTTTCGTCAAACAGCCAACATCCACGATTCACTGTCCTTGCATTTACATTAAATGGACAACTTATTACAAACAATTTGAGAAATGCAAAAGTATATCTGAATTCAGAAGTTTATCCCTATGAGGATTTGAATATTAAATATAATAAAAACCGTTTTGCTGTCTTGTATGATATGTATGCAAGATTTCAAGAGAGTTACTACAATCGGGAGGCACGAGCACTTCTATCTCCGAAGGAATTCATTGCGAAGGCGCCGTTGGTGGTTTTTGATCTTTCTCACGGAAAGAATAATATGATGTTGCACAATAACACTGCCAACAGTAGCAGCAGCAGCACAACTACAATCAAACACCTTATAATCAGAATAAATAATTTCATGAAAATGTATAAGGATCAAATTTTTCCTGAACACATGGAATATCTGGAGGAGTCGTTAAAATAATTTAATAAGAGGATGGCTGATACACCGCTTATTCTGAATGCACATGCCAACATTTCGCAAGCTGTTGTTGGGCGCAAAATAACGTCAGAAATACATGTGCCTGCCATTTCTTTGCAGTGCGCTCACAAAAATTACATAAAATTATAAAAATGTTTGTCAACTTAGAACATCGCTTCTAATCTTTGTACTTAAAAAAAAAATTAAATTATATTATACTCAAAATCAAATGTATGCTTTATTTTATTGGAAATGGTGAATGGGATTTGTTTTACAGATTTTATGGATGGGATGTGGCGCTACGTCTCTTGAATGTTGGAAGCCTGCATCTTTTTTACCTTTCAAATGTGGGGGTTCATGGGCAACGCTCTGTGGGTGCCGTAAACATACCCATTTTTCCACAGCACTCACTTGAGGGAGCGAGAGTGTTCCTTTTGATCTACGTCCCGCACAAATTCCACCCGCAATCGTTTGGTTACACACGGGCGGATGGGATGGGTGGTGTAAGACTATCGTGCGCCAGCATGCATCCTTTTTCATTGCGTGCGTGGGTGGGTGAGCGATTTCATTGACACTTGTTCGATTTTTCCCACAGCACTTACTTAAGAGGGGGTGAGTGTCCTTTGGTGAGCCTTGTTCACGTTTGTGCGCGACCTTTTCAAGTGGGGGCGGGTGATTGCGGGATCGCTTCCGCGCACCCGCACCCTTTCATGTGACACCGTAACCAATTAAATTGAGGGCGTGTGAGTGTCCTTCGATGAGACATGATCATGCAGGATCAATTGGCATGCACCCTCATCAAGTGTCTCCTCGAACCCACTACTTATCTTATGGGAACTAACCCTAATAAATAATAGTTTTATTGCTAAATCCTTTTAAAATTGACAGCGAACCCTAATTAATTGCATTTGTATTACTTAAAACACTTAAATTTTGACAGGTGACCCTAATTAAGCTTATTTATGACCCCAATAAGCGACATCAAAGGTCCCGAAAACCCGGTTTTATACTACTCAGCGCTATATCCCAAAATGTAATTAAAGAGAATAATATTGAAGAAAATCCAGATAATAATTTAAAAATTTAATTTAAAGCATATGTTCATTAAGGCTCTTGATTGTAATTTAGCCAGTTTTTTGCGCCAGATGGGCGCTTAGTGCTGGGAGGCAGTGTGGGAAGCACACGCTCGCTCACCTCGCTCGCTCACCTCGCTCGCTCACCTCTCGCGCTCTTCTATCTTTCGCTCTCCCTCTGCCTTTTGCTTGTAACTTCGGACCTCTCCAAACATAAAATACCAACGCAACTAGGTCGCAATTAGATTTAAGTAGGCAGTCCATAATTTCCAGCACCCAGAGAAGGCCAAATAAGCATTGAAGTTGTTTAAGTAAAACCCTGCCGCCTATGTTTTTGCTAAAAATTAAGAAATTCGCTTCAATTAATTCCTGTTGTTTCGAAAAATCCAATCCACCCAATACACCTATCGATACGCCTCTCCAAAGGCGCCAGTGTGACCGTTGTTTCTCCTCTCAAATTCTAAACCAACTTTTTATACCCGGTACCCATAGGGTACAAGGGTATTATAAGTTAGTGCCAACCGAGAATGTATGTAGCAGGCAGAAGGAGAAATCTCCGACCCTCTAAAGTATATATATTCTCGATCAGCGTCACTAGCCGAGTCGATCTAGCCATGTCCGTCTGTCCGTCTGTCCGTCTGTCCGTCCGTCCGTCCGTCCGTCCGTCCGTCCGTCCGTCCGTCCGTCCGTCCGTGTGAAACAACAGATCTCAGAGACTATAAGAGCTAGAGTTACCAAATTCTGTGACAACATTGGAATCTATTGCACGCAGATCAAGTTTGTTTTAAAATTTGGCCGAAAATAATAAAAAACGGTATATAAGCCATATGCGTGATTTTCTGAGTAAAGTAAATAGATAGACTTAATAAGTAGGCAATCGTGGACGTGTTCTAAAAATTTGAGTAAAATCGGATGATAAACATAGAAGTTATTAAACAATAAAGTTTCTGAGAGAGAGAGAGAGGGAGAGAGAGAGAGAGAGAGAGAGAGAGGGAGATAGCGCGCGCACGTGCGTGCTGCTCAACATGTTCCTAGCAACATTTGTCTTTGTTGGGTGTTGCTCAGCATGTTCCTAGCAACATTGGTCTCTTTTGAGAGTTTTCTTATCATGTTTCTAGCAATATTTGTCTCTATTTGTCATGTTCATGTGCTATTTAACTTCACCCACAATGCTTTGGGTACCGGGTATCTTACAGTCGGTCACACTCGACTGTAGCTTTCCCACTTGTTTTTTTTAATTTTGGAAAAATACTATAAAAAAAAAAAAAAATACGAAATCCAAACCAAAAGGGAAAAACAACAAATAAAGTACAATTTATAAAAGAACAAATTTTATTGCGCAACAAACGTGATTCCACTCCAAAAGTACCAGTGGCGCAAATTTGGCTTCGAGAATCAATAACATCTGTCATACTTCGAATGCAGTAAGCATTTGAATTCATACTACAACATTCTTTACTTATCCATAAGCTTGGCCGCCTTTTCTGCTAGTATACCTTCAAAATTACCTACTTCGAATTGAGCAAGTAGGCAATTAGCCGAGCACACTTCGTGCTGTAATACAGTCCTATATACTATTGCATATAGGATCGTAATGCAGATGCTTTACTGGCTGGCATACCACGTATATAGGATCGTAATTCAGAATAAAAGATATTCCGCACACAGTTTTTCAATATTTTATATATTAATTTTTAATTAAAACTTAAAGAATAACAAAACTTATAAAGTATTTACAAAGTTAATTATAATAATGCATCTTAGGCTCTTCATTCTTCAATAAATAAATTATAAAACCAAAGCATAAAATAAAAACATAATTTGCCTTGGGCTCATATTTTAAACTAAAAATTCTAAAAATAACTTAAAAGCATCTTATGATATGGGATTATTTTATTTGTCTGTTTCATTTTCCTTATTGGCACCCTCAGTTTGTTTATTGTGTTTTGCTTTTTGATCGAATTTCTTTTTTGCGATGCGACCTTTGTTGACCTTAAGTGCACCCCGAATAAGTTGGATGTACCATCTTTCATTAAACCCATCTCCTTAGCCTGCATCTACATGTAAGAAAAAAATAAGAAATTAGTCATTTTAAAACCAAAATGTTTCGTGTTACTTGCTATGTAAGGCATTATTTAAATTAGTGTACTTTTTAAATGGCATTTGCCAAGTATGCCATCATAATTAAATTGAATAATCAATTCGGGTCCCAAAATGCTATCCAAATTTTTGGAAAGTAGCCATGGCCAGTCAGCATCTGGGTAACGTAGTAGTCCACGTCTCCGTGTTTCCTTGTAGACCATGCTACCAGGTTTGGTAGCAGCCTAGCTGTCCATCTTCCTCTTTCTTCAGCTGTCCATCTTTCCTGCCATTGTTGGAGGGTTTCTTCTCTGGTTCGCTCGATTAACGCTCTCGTCGTCTCTCCTGTCTGTCGCCTCTCATAGATCCGTTTTCGCGCTTTAGCAAGTAAGTCGATTGGTATCGCACCTGCGATTACTAGTGCAGCAGGGCCGGATACCGTTCGATACGCGCTCGCGATTCGAAGAGCCATGGTTCTTGCACCTCCAGTAGAGGTTTTGACCTGCAGGCTGTCTCAAGGGTTCCTGCCCAAACCTCACACCCATACAGCATGATTGCGTGGTTTATCTCCATTAAGAGTTTCCGTCTTGATTGTAGGGTCCGCCCACGTTTCCCATGAGTCTGCTTAACGCCTTTGTAGTCTCGACCGCTCGTTTCCTCGTCTCTTGTATGTGTGCACTGAATGTCAACTTTGAGTCCAATCTGAGTCCTAAGTACTTTATAACCCTCTGCGTCCTTATTAAGTTTTCCTTCTCTCATGTCTATTTCTAGATGGATCCTTTTTCTAGTAGCTAACAGTAGCTCGGTTTTTCGTCCGCCAGTTTCAGATCGTGTGAGTTTAGCCAGCTTTTACACGTATCATTACCTGCGTCAGTTTGCGCTGTGCGTACTCGGTATTTCGAGCTGTAATAACTGCGACTATATCGTCTGCGTACCCCACGATGGTCGTGTCCTTAGGCATGTCTAGGTGGAAGATTTCGTCGTAGCTGATGTTCCATAGCTCCGGTCCAAGTATAGATCCTTGTGCAGCTCCTGAAGTTATCTGCATACATTTCTCTCCTGCTTTTGCTTGGTACAATAGTCGTCGGTTGTCAAGGTAGTTCTGTATTATCCGCATCAGGTAACCTGAGATTTGGAATCGTCTTTGCAGAGCATCAATTATGTTGTCCCATTTAACGCTGTTGAATGCGTTTTAACGTCCAGAGTTGCTAGTAGTACTACCGGTCTTGAGAAGTGGTTGCCTTGTTGGCTGCTGAGCGCTTGGTTAACGACTTCTTGGATTGCTCCAATGGTCGATCTGCCTGGTCTGAACCCATACTGCCTCGGGAGAGTCCCCACCTCTTTCGATCGCTGCTGCTAATCGTGGCTTAATCATTTCTCTAGTAGCTTCCCGGTTGTGTTAAGCATGCATAGTGGTCGATAAGCTGATGGTGTTAGGGGATCTCCTTTGCCTTTGCTTATCAGAACCAACCGTTGCACCTTCCAGGTGTCTGGAAATGTCCCGCTGGTAATGCACGCGTTATACATATCCAGCAGGACTTGGGGTCTGGTCTCGGCGATCACTCTGAGGACTTCTGCTGGAATGTTGTCGGGCCCCGGCGCCTTCTTCCTTTTAGAGTTTTGCCGCTTTCAGTAGCTCGTCCACTGTGAAGGGCTCAATCTGTTCTTCGGCTATTGGTGGCGTAGGTCTTGCTATGCTATTTGTGGGCGGGGAATAGTGTTTTGACTATATGGTCCATTTGCTCTTCCTCCAGTTCCGGTGTTGTACTTCTTGTTCTCAGCTTCTTCATTACGATTTTATACCCCAACCCCATGGGTCATTATTGACGTCGTTGCAGAGGCATTTCCATTTCTCCATTTTGCTTTTTCGGATAGCAGTATTTAAGTCCTTCTTGGATTTCTTATATTGGCTTTCCTGCTCTGTGAAATCTCCTCTCCGTCTAGCCCTTGTAAAGCGGCGTCTGTTTTTGATACAGGCTTCTAAGAGCTTTTATCTCTTCTGTCCACCAATACGCTTCTTGTCCTTGTCTTCGAGGGTTGCCCATTTTGGCATTGCAGCGTTGCAGGCCTGTTTTATGATTGCCATGTTGTTGCTTACTGTGTTACCGCCTCTCTGTCGGTTTTGCCTTGCGTCAATTTCTTGTATCAGCCTTGCCTTGTCTAGTCGGTTAACGTTCCATCCTTTTCTCGTTGGTGCTACTGTAGTCACTTCGTTTTCTGCTATGTCAAACGTTATGTATTCATGGTCACTTCCGTTATAGGTATCGAGGACTTTCCAGTCGGCGATTTTGTGCGCGCTGTTTTCTGTCACTAGGGTTATGTCGGGATTGTGCCCTCGTTCCCTACTCGATTAAATGTCGGTATTGCACCTACATTTGCTGTTGTCATTCCTATTCTAGCAGCCATGTTTAGGACTCTACGGCCTCGAGAGTCAGTTGATGCCATACCCCATTCCTGAGCTCTCGAGTTAAAGTCTCCTGCTATTATAAGGTTCCATCTTATTTGCCTTGCGTTGTCTTCGATATATTCGAGTTTCGTCTGGAAGGTCTGAATGTCGTCACTTGGGGTCAGATAGCAGCTAAATATCGTCCAGTTTCTGATGTGTGTTAGGACGTGACATCTTCCTGTTTTGTCGCTTCTATGTGATACCGTGGTAGGGTTCGGAATCCATATTGCCGCCGTCTTTGTGTTGTCTTCTATCCAGACACCGTCCTCCGTTTCTTATATTGTTCACTAATAATGACTACGTCGATTTGGTTTTCTAGCACAATTTGGTGCAGCAAATCATTTGCAGTTCTGCTTCTGTGCATATTCGCTTGAAGGATCTTCATGTTTTTCCTTTTCTGGCCACGCTAAGGCAGTACGCTGACCCAGGGCGGTGTCCAATCGGTGGTGTTCTCTGTGCGCAGATGCAGCATCTCATTGCTTTGCGCAGGTCTTTATTTTATGACCTTTTCGATTTCTCCCAGAGGTCTCTCCTGTGTCCTTTGGTGAGCCTTGTTCACGTTTGTGCGCGACCTTTTCAAGTGGGGCGGGTGATTGCGGGATCTTCCGCGCACCCGCACCCTTTCATGTGACACCGTAACCAATTAAATTGAGGGCGTGTGAGTGTCCTTCGATGAGACATGATCATGCAGGATCAATTTGCATGCACCCTCATCAAGTGTCTCCTCGAACCCACTACTTATCTTATGGGAACTAACCCTAATAAATAATAGTTTTATTGCTAAATCCTTTTAAAATTGACAGCGAACCCTAATTAATTGCATTTGTATTACTTAAAACACTTAAATTTTGACAGGTGACCCTAATTAAGCTTATTTATGACCCCAATAAGCGACATCAAAGGTCCCGAAAACCCGGTTTTTATACTACTCAGCGCTATATCCCAAAATGTAATTAAAGAGAATAATATTGAAGAAAATCCAGATAATAATTTAAAAATTTAATTTAAAGCATTTGTTCATTAAGGCTCTTGATTGTAATTTAGCCAGTTTTTTGCGCCAGATGGGCGCTTAGTGCTGGGAGGCAGTGTGGGAAGCACACGCTCGCTCACCTCGCTCGCTCACCTCGCTTGCTCACCTCTCGCGCTCTTCTATCTTTCGCTCTCCCTCTGCCTTTTGCTTGTAACTTCGGACCTCTCCAAACATAAAATACCAACGCAACTAGGTCGCAATTAGATTTAAGTAGGCAGTCCATAAGCATTGAAGTTGTTTAAGTAAAACCCTGCCGCCTATGTTTTTGCTAAAAATTAAGAAATTCGCTTCAATTAATTCCTGTTGTTTCGAAAAATCCAATCCACCCAATACACCTATCGATACGCCTCTCCAAAGGCGCCAGTGTGACCGTTGTTTCTCCTCTCAAATTCTAAACCAACTTTTTATACCCGGTACCCATAGGGTACAAGGGTATTATAAGTTAGTGCCAACCGAGAATGTATGTAGCAGGCAGAAGGAGAAATCTCCGACCCTCTAAAGTATATATATTCTCGATCAGCGTCACTAGCCGAGTCGATCTAGCCATGTCCGTCTGTCCGTCTGTCCGTCTGTCCGTCCGTCCGTCCGTCCGTCCGTCCGTCCGTCCGTCCGTCCGTCCGTCCGTCCGTCCGTGTGAAACAACAGATCTCAGAGACTATAAGAGCTAGAGTTACCAAATTCTGTGACAACATTGGAATCTATTGCACGCAGATCAAGTTTGTTTTAAAATTTGGCCACGCCCACTTCCGCCCCCGAAAATAATAAAAAACGGTATATAAGCCATATGCGTGATTTTCTGAGTAAAGTAAATAGATAGACTTAATAAGTAGGCAATCGTGGACGTGTTCTAAAAATTTGAGTAAAATGATAAACATAGAAGTTATTAAACAATAAAGTTTCTGAGAGAGAGAGAGAGAGAGAGAGAGAGAGAGAGAGAGAGAGAGAGAGATAGCGCGCGCACGTGCGTGCTGGTCAACATGTTCCTAGCAACATTTGTCTTTGTTGGGTGTTTTCTTATCATGTTTCTAGCAATATTTGTCTCTATTTGTCAACATTTCCTTTTTTCCATGTTCATGTGCTATTTAACTTCACCCACAATGCTTTGGGTACCGGGTATCTTACAGTCGGTCACACTCGACTGTAGCTTTCCACTTGTTTTTTAATTTTGGAAAAATACTATAAAAAAAAATAAAAATACGAAATCAAACCAAAAGGGAAAAACAACAAATAAAGTACAATTTATAAAGAACAAATTTTATTGCGCAACAAACGTGATTCCACTCCAAAAGTACCAGTGGCGCAAATTTGGCTTCGAGAATCAATAACATCTGTCATACTTCGAATGCAGTAAGCATTTGAATTCATACTACAACATTCTTTACTTATCCATAAGCTTGGCCGCCTTTTCTGCTAGTATACCTTCAAAATTACCTACTTCGAATTGAGCAAGTAGGCAATTAGCCGAGCACACTTCGTGCTGTAATACAGTCCTATATACTATTGCATATAGGATCGTAATGCAGATGCTTTACTGGCTGGCATACCACGTATATAGGATCGTAATTCAGAATAAAAGATATTCCGCACACAGTTTTTCAATATTTTATATATTAATTTTTAATTAAAACTTAAAAGAATAACAAAACTTATAAAAGTATTTACAAAGTTAATTATAATAATGCATCTTAGGCTCTTCATTCTTCAATAAATAAATTATAAAACCAAAGCATAAAATAAAAACATAATTTGCCTTGGGCTCATATTTTAAACTAAAAATTCTAAAAATAACTTAAAAGCATCTTATGATATGGGATTATTTTATTTGTCTGTTTCATTTTCCTTATTGGCACCCTCAGTTTGTTTATTGTGTTTTGCTTTTTGATCGAATTTCTTTTTTGCGATGCGACCTTTGTTGACCTTAAGTGCAGCCCGAATAAGTTTGATGTAGCATCTTTCATTAAACCCATCTCCTTAGCCTGCATCTACATGTAAGAAAAAAATAAGAAATTAGTCATTTTAAAACCAAAATGTTTCGTGTTACTTGCTATGTAAGGCATTATTTAAATTAGTGTACTTTTTAAATGGCATTTGCCAAGTATGCCATCATAATTAAATTGAATAATCAATTCGGGTCCCAAAATGCTATCCAAATTTTTGGAAAGGTCGCCGTTGTTTATCCGTTTTAAGATATTGCCCTGTGGGAAAAAAAAACAATTAAAATTTGTATTTTAGAAATGAGAAGTTGGTAAAAATATCCAGATATACTTACGTATTTCCCAACATCTTTGGAAATTGTTTTTCCATTTTTTCAAAGCCATCAACTAATGTTATGGGAAAATACATTTCCTCTGGTAAGTCTCGCTGTGTCAACTTGTTGAGAACGGCAAGTATTTGGCCTTGGCTTCGCAATATTTGGTCCTGAGCATGACTTATTTTATTTATTTTTGCTTCCAACCCATCTATCTTTTCTTCGAGAGTCTTAAGAGGCCCAAAATTAAGTTTTTCACGAAAACCAAGCAAAGCTTCTACAGAGCCAGGGACTTTGACACCAAATTCGAGAAGAATTTTTAGAAGAGCACTTGTGCAACTTCTTGATGGGCTTTATTGCACGTACCATTCTTTAGGTTTCAATGCCAAACCGTCACTTTTATTATTACCCATAATATCACTGACACAAACATTTTCTGTAGAGACAAAGTCCTCAGGCAATGGAGAATGTTCCCTAATCGGACAACTGGAAATATTAAGACTGCGTCATTGCGCATTCGGCCAGCCGCCGTATATTACGCTTGCTAAAGCCTCTCTTGAACATTTTATTCTTTTAAAACTCACTGAATCTTTTTTAAAACCTGAATAAATTGCTCTTAAAAACGCACCCGATACACACTTCTACTTGCAAAAAGTATAGTGACAGATGACAAGACAAAGTTATATATGAGAAAAAAATTACACAAACAACAAGTCGTGAAAACAGAAACTTAAAAAAAACACACAGTCGCAGGTGCCGAACTCAGAAATAGTATTTCAAAGCAAAATAACATAAGCCTAACGATTGCCGAAGCTTTGACAGGCAGGAACAAACACAACTTCCCATTACAGTTCTGTGCTCTAACAGCTAAAGAAACGATTGATTACGAATGTACTTTTGACGATGCATCTTGTAGAACTACCACATTCGGTCGTAGCAGGGTTACGCCACTGGGAGGCCAAGCGTCTTTTTCCACTCGCTTCAAGAATACAATTCGTATTCAAGTTTTTGTTTTCGACCAGTGTGACCGTACTAAGAGCCCTTTTGTCCAGGGGGTACCCTTTTGTTTGACGTTTAGTAGGGTACCACGTGATGCCCATAGAGGGAGATAAGAAAACGTTATCGGTCCCAGCCAAACAAGCTACAGCTAGCTCTCCACGTCCCAGTTCCACGCCGAAAGAAAAGATGCTTCCAACGACAAGTCCTGCTACATCTCCACGAATTGTCATCTCCAATCCATTTGCGAAAGCTTTCAGCAAGTCTTTTCTGGTTTTAAAGCACAGCAATCCTACGACTCTTAGAGCTGAGAACTTCAGCTTACGGGTGACTCGCGCTTCCTCAAAAAAATGGCATCCTCTGAACAGCCAAGTGCGGCAACTGCAGCGCTGCACAAATTTATCGCACTCAGCGATCGCGTATGCATATTTGAAGCCAAGTTCAACACTCCTGGTCAAGCGGCTATCTCGCTATACACGTTTCAAGTCCATCTGGAAAGAGTGCGGGCCATCTGGGATAAGGTGGAAAAGAAAAAAAATACCTAGGTCGCTCCACCTATTTCCGTGCTAAATTCTTTTCAAATCGAGATACGGTGGAGTGCACAAGTATTGGAGTTGCTTCCCGCAGACCAAATCTTAAATAAGGGCTAAGTCTAAGCGGACAGCATACAAATTTGAGTGCGATAAAATTTAATTTGCCGGAGCTTAAGCAAACTCAAGTGAGTAGAAAAGCTCGCAGTGTCTGTGTGCAGTGCGTAACCCTTTTTGTTGCACAGGTCACAGGAAAGTGTCTACGAAGGTTGCAAGGCGACCTTCTGGCGTCGACCAGTACCCAAGTGAAAGAAGTTATACTTCGGAGACCCCTTAAATTTTCACCGGGGACAATCATCCAGCGGATTGACCCCAGCAAGCAGTTTTTGAGTTCCGGTCCCGAGGAGCGCCCCCTAAACGGGGCATGACGGGCTAGGAAGCGGACGGAGGGATGAATACCTAACTTTCTAGTGCAGTTTAATCGGCCACCGGTACGCCTGCGCGACATTCTTCAGTGGCCGGGTATGCAGTTGCGGAAAATTTTGTTGGTTACGTTTGGCAGTGATCGGCGGTTTAAATTGTTTGACCCTGGCGTGACCTCTGTGCCCTTGCTGCTTTAACCTATATTCGTGGAAGTGAACATAATTAATGGGTAGTCCCGATCAGTAGCCATAGGCAACGTCCGTGAATTAAATGCGAATTAACTGCGCGAATTAAATGTCCAATCTGAAGGATTTTAATCTTTGGAAAAGATGTGCCCCAGTTTTGTTTTATCCAAACGGTCTCAACCTACATGGCATGACGTAATGCTTACGTAAGCCTTCTCTGATTTTTTTATGCAAGCTTTTGCTGAAACTAGAAGCCAAAAATAATGAGAGGAACTATCTTTGAAAAATTATGAAGAAAAATTTATTGAAAAAATATTTAAGTAATTTTAAAATTTAGATTTAAGCAAAATTGATTAGTTTTCTTGCTCAAAGCGATGGATAGGGTAGAAAGATATCTCTTTATTGCTTTTGTTTCTACTAACACCATGAAAGCCAGCCTGCTGCTTACACTTGGCCAGGCCAAACAACCATTAATTTGCAGCACACCTTCGAGGGAGATCGATCTTTCGCCGATGGATAAGATGCGTGAGTGTTAATAAAAGAACATTATTTTTTTAAAAGTTTAAACAAAAGCTCAATAATAAAGCATGAAAATTCTACACTGTGCTAAAAGTTTACCTTGAATTAAATATCTCTAAAAATTGAACTAATTAATTACTCTGAATTGGAGATCGCAAGAAAATTAATTTAATGAATTATCGCTACGAGAATTTAATCTTTAAATATTGCAATTTATAAAGTAATGATAAATGAAGTGAACTAATTTAGCCTTTCAACTTAGAGCAGCGTTCAAAACAAAATTTAAACTAATTAAACAAAGAACTATGGTTAAAGATATTATTTTTAAAATTTTTGAATATTTTAAGTGCATATATATATAGTCTAATTCTATATCTGTCTAAGCAAATTAAATTTAAACGTTATGTTAGCCTTAATCAGTACCTTTATATTAAATCTTAATGTCTAATGAAATCATGAATTCTTAAATCTCTGTGTTTTTACCGACTCGAATGATGTTTTTTACCGACTCACCAGAGCCATGCTCTTGCGGCAGGTGATCGTAGGTAGGGTGGGCATTATGCGAGCGCAACAACATCTGTGTCTCCGCAAAAAATATTTAGTTTTCTCTCTGTCCTTCTGTCTTTTCTCTAAACTTCCGCTTTCTTCTATCTCCTCTCCTTCAGTGAATTTTGGTTATCATATCTTCCGGTTTAGCCTAGCTTTTATTTTGTCGCAGCACGCTCAATTCTTGTCTTGTTAGTACTGATGTGTAGTCCGTGTCCGAGGTCTGGGTCAGCAAGACCACCACCCCCAAAGCCGACGAGCTAGAGCCGGAAACCTACAGCGTGCCCCAGAAGCTCAGATCCTCCCAAAGCAGACGAACTTGAACGTTACACACTACAAAGACCGTTTCCAAAATAAGCGACTTTAAGTCAACAGCAAACTGAAGCTCTTTTTCAACTTAAGTTCCATATCCCACGAATCTGGTCTTGCGTTAAAAGAACTTCGGACCACGATTCAAGGGTGTTTGACAGCACTATTGACGGCACTGGGATTGTTTCCTGGTATTCCTGTGCGCCAGTAAACTGGCTAAGGTGACCCTTTCCCTATGAGAACAATCCCTCTCTTCCAAGTCCGAAATTCCTGCGTGGAAAGAAATGAACAGGATCCTAAATGAAAGATATCGGACATTGGAGGCCATCGAGGACATGAAGCCAAGTCCATCGGTCCCGAAGAACTTCAGTCCTTCGAGACAAAGGTTAGCTCCAAGCCAAGAAGCTGTGAATTATGCTCAAGGGGAAACCATTGTGTACGGTTGTGCCCACGTTTTCTCCAAATGTCAGTGGATGCGCGTTCCGCATGCATCAAGAAGAAGCAGCTATGCTTAAATTGTTTCGTAAGAGGCCAGCAGCTCCGCGATTGTTCCAGCACTCACAGCTGTTTCACCTGTAAGGGCAGGCATCATACCCTTTTACATCGAGGAACCTCTAGTTCTTCGGGGTCAAACTCCACAGCCTGCTGCGAGACCTTCGATCAGTAATCCACAGGAAAGCACTTCCACTGTGCAAAATTATTTTGCTTCTGGCACTACAGCTGTTCTGCTGAGCACTGCAATTATTGACATCTGTCATCTGGGCACCAGCTATCAAGCGCAAGCACTGATTGACTCTGGATCCGAAGCAACGTTCATTACAGAACGCCTCTTCAATCTGATCAAGTTGCCGTTCCGACACATTCAAACCCAAGTTGCCGGCTTAAACCAGTCGGTGTCCGCGAATTCTACCAGGCTACGCCAGGCTCGCAATTAGATCTCCAAAGAATTCGGGTCTACAACTAGACACCACAGCCTACGTCCTTCCTCAAAATTCTTTGAAAGATCTGCCCGTTCTTCAATGGGCAGACCCCGCCTCTTTTGAGAGTTCTCAAATAGACGTATTGATCAGAGCCGATATTTTACCATCCGTGTTGAGACGTTAAAAAGAGACTTTCCCTTAAAAGAGCAATATGATAGCGTGACTCAGGAGTATCTGGATCTGGGTCATATTAAAGAAGTTACTTCGACTCACAATTCTCTAAATTATTACGTTCCACACTGTGATTAAACCCGAAAGCACCACCACGAAGCTTCGCGTTGTTTTCAACGCTTCAAGCCCATTATGCTGGTTCAGTCCTACAATCCGACGATTCAGATCCTGAAATGGCGGTATTTCCAATACGTTTTCAGTGCGGACACTACCAAAATGTATCGCCAGATATGGGTCGATCCAGAGCATACGCTCGTTCAGAGAATTCTGTTCCGAAACAAAGAAGGAGAGATCCGAGATTTCGAGCTACAAACAGTTACCTTCGGGGTCAAATGCGCGCCTTTCCTCGCTATTCGAGTCCTGCATCAGCTGGCAGAGGATGTACAAGGGCGATTTCCAAAAGCCAGCCAGATCATTAGACATGATATGATGACGTTCTGGCAGGTGCCAACTCAATACAAGAAGCTCAACTGTCCATCCAAGAGCTGCAGGCAGCTCTAGGCTCCGCCGGTTTCCCACTGAGGTGGTGGACTTCCAACCAAAGGAGCGTCCTAAAATACGTTCCTGGTAAGCACCTCCTCCACAGCGAGCTCCTCGACATCGATGCCGAATGTACGGCGGAAACGCTTGGTTTTCGATGGAGGGCTATCTCCGACGAATTCTATTTTGTCCCGCCAGAGATAGGACTCGAACCTTCTTATACAAAACGCGAAGTTCTTTCCCAAATCGACAAATTGTTTGATCCTGCCGAATGGCTTGCGCCTTTTATTATCCGTTCCAAAATCTTTATGCAGGAGATTTGGTTGCAAGAGTTGGGCTGGGATGAATGTATTCCCAGCGAAATGAGTCAGAAGTGGCGCACTTTTCTTCAAGAAAATACCGACATCAACAAGATCCGTGTTCCTCGATGGGTCGGGTATCAACCAGAGGTTAGGGTTAAACATCACATCATCTCAAAAAGCATATGGAGCGGCTATTTACGTACGAGTCGAGATCAGTTCCAAGATCTCGATATCTCTCCTCACAGCCAGGACCCGGGTCGCACCAGTCAAAACCGTCTCTTTCCCGAGGCTAGTGCTCTGCGGCGCAGTGCTGTTAACCAAAATGGTGACAGCAATACTTCCAAGTGTGCCGACAGCCAGTTCCCAAATTTACTGCTGGACCGATTCCACGATTGTTCTGGCTTGGTTAAAGAAGCCAGCTTGCCACTGGACCACGTATGTGGCCAACAGAGTGGCCAAGATAGCTCTGGCAACATCTGTCAACAATTGGTTCGTTACGAACAGAATTCTGCTGACTTAGCCAGTCCAGGCGTATCTTTGCAAGAGCTAGCTGGCAGTCAAGTTTGGTGGCAAGGACCAGAGTAGCTACAAAGACCAAAGATCTATGGCCAGCGCAAAGCGACGCTCATCCAACAACCGACATAGAGCAGCGTACAGTAAAGTTCATTTTAGTCAAACGCCCTCTGACGATTTTCTAGACCAGTTTCTGCCAGTTTCGAGTCCTATCCTGAACTTGTTTCCCTTTCTGGACCAGCATGCCCTATTAAGCGCATGTGGTCACGCTACCTCCAAAGCTCAACAATACGATGAGCGCCATCCAATAATTCTTCCGTACATCTGTAGACGGTCTCGCCTTCTCATTCTATTTTGTCCCGCCAGAGATAGGACTCGAACCTTCCTATACAAAACGCGAAGTTCTTTCCCAAATCGCCAAATTGTTCGATCCTGCCGGATGGCTTGCGCCTTTAATCATCCGTTCCAAAATCTTTATGCAGGAGATTTGGTTGCAAGAGTTGGGCTAGGATGAAAGTATTCCCAGCGAAATGAGTCAGAAGTGGCGAACTTTTCTTCAAGAATATACCGACCTCGGGTATCAACCAGAGGTCAAGGTTGAACACCACGGGTTTTGCGATGCGTCTCAAAAAGCATATGGAGCGGCTATTTACTTACGAGTCGAGATCGGTTCCAAGATCTTGACGTCTCTCCTCACAGCCAAGACCCGAGTCGCTCCGGTCAAAACCGTCTCACTTCCAAGGCTAGAACTCTGCGGTGCCGTGCTGCTAACCGAAATGTTGACAGCAATACTTCCAAATATGCCGACAGCCAGTTCCGAAATTTACTGCTGGACCGATTCTACGATTGTTCTGGCTTGGTTAAAGAAGCCAGCTTTCCACTGGACCACGTTTGTGGCCAACAGAGTGGCCAAGATAACTCTGGCAACATCTGTCGACAATTGGGCACACTTTCGTTCCGAACATAATTCCGCTGGCTTAGCCAGTCGAGGCGTATCTTTGCAAGAGCTAGCTGACAGTCAACAGAGTGGCTACAAAGACCAAGAAATCTATGGCCAGCGCAAAGCGACGCTCATCCAACAACCCACCCCGAGGAGCAGCGAACAGTAAAAGTTCATTTTAGTCAAACGCCCCCTGACGATTTTCTAGACCGTCTTTCCAAGCTATATAAAGCACTGCGGGTCCTGGCGTATGTTTTCCGATTCCTGAACCGCTGCCGCAAGAGCTCGGTCTCGCCCAGTTAAAGACCCACTAGGGATGAGATCCGAGAGGCAGAGAGAGTTTTGATCTCCATTGCGCAGCGCAGAGCATACGGCCAGGAGCAGAAGCATCTAGAAGAGAAAAATCCCCTTCCAGTGTCGAGTCCGATAGCGAATTTGTTCCCTTTCATCGACCAACACGGCCTTTTAAGAGCATGTGGTCGCCTCAGCGCCTCCAGAGGTTTACAATACGATGAGCGCCATCCCATAATTCTTCCGTACGCCTGTAGACTGTCTCGCCTTCTCATTTAATTTGCTCACCAGATTACTCTTCATGGCGGCAGCCAATTAGTTGTGCGCCTATTCCGATCCAAGTATTGGATTCCTAAAATTAAGAATGTGGTGAAAGCAGTGGCGAATTCGTGAAAGATCTGCACGATTCACAAGAAGAAACTAAAGACACAGCTCATGGGCGATCTTCCGACAGACCGAGTCTCGTTCTCAAGGTACACGGGCATTGATTTTACCGGCCCTTTTGAGATCAAAAATTATACAGGGAGAGCGTGCCTCATTACAAAGGGATATGTTTGTGTGTTTCTCTACGAAGGATATCCATTTGGAACCCAACTCCGATCTCACAACCGAGAAATTCCCTGCGGCCTTTGCTCGTTTTGAAGCTAGGCGCGGGTGTCCTCAGCGGGTCCATTCGCATAATGGCAAAACATTTGTGGGTGCAACAACTCTGCTTTCTCGGGACTTCTTACAAGCCATCAAGGAGTCCGTGACTGATGCATACAACCATCAGGGACTCGTATGGCGGTTTATCCCACCAGGGGCTCCACATATGGGGGGGTCTATGGGAAGCGGGGGTAAACAGTTTCAAAACCCTTTTTTACAAAGCCACTGCTACCCGCAAGTATACGTTTGAGGAACTTGCGACACTTCTCGCGAAGATCGAGGCTTGCCTCAATTCTAGGCCCTTTTCCCCCTTGTCTGAAGATCTCTCAGATTTGCTGGCCCTCACACCAGGTCATTTCCTTGTTGGAGTGCCGTTGCTGTCCACGGCTGAGCCCGAGATTAAGGGCAACGCCAAGTCGATAATAAATCGATGGCAACACCTAAAGGCCCAACATAAGCAGTTTAGTGCACGGTGGAAAGAGGAGTATCTAAAATAACTCCACAAACGCAATAAATGGCAATTTCCGACCAAGAACCTCCAACTCGGCGACTTGGTAGTCGTCCAAGAGGACAATCTTCCATCGATCGACTGGCGGCTCGGCAGAATTGTATCTGATTTTCCAGGAGCCGATAGCCGAGATCGAGTTGTCGAACTCCGTACTTCTCGAGGGATCAAACGTCGAGCCCAAAAAGTGATCCTCCTTCCTACCGAGGTTACGGATTCCTCCGGTACCGAGGAGTAATTTTATATTCGCTTTCCGAGTTCCTACTAAGTTATTTGTACCCTTTCTTGTTCCCGCAGATTAACTCCTACAATATGGTTCCTCGTCCACGTTCCGCCCGAGCTTTGGATAGCAGACGTTCCCGAGGTACAAATTCATACCAACGCAACTATGTCGCAATTAGATCAAGTAGGCCAAATAAACTTTGAAGTTGTTTAAGTAAAACCCTGCCGCTTTTTTTTCGCAAAAAATTTAGAAATTCGCTTCAACTAATTCCTGTTATTTCGAAAAATCTCTGGTGGTGGCACCCAATACACCTATCGACACTCCTCTCCAAAGGCGCCAGTGTGACCCTTGTTTCTTCTCTCAAATTCTAAACCAACTTTTTTTTTTACATTTTGGAAAAATACTATAAAAAAAAAAAAATAAAAATAAATAAACAAAAACAAAACCAAAAGGGAAAAACGACTAATAAAACGTGCCCTATAAAGTATATATATTCTTGATCAGCGTCACCAGCCAAGTCGATTTAGCCATGTCTATCCGTCCGTCCGTGTGAAACAACAGATCTCAGAGACTATAAGAGCTAGAGTTACCAAATTTGGTGACAGCATTGGAACCTGTTGCACGCAGATCAAGTTTGTTTTAAAATTTGGCCACGCCCACTTCCGCCCCCGAAAATTGTAAAAAACGGTATATACCCATATGAGTGATTTTCGGCGTAAAGCAAATAGATAGGCTTAATAAATAGGCAATCATGGACAAGTTCTGAAAATTTGAGTAAAGTCGGATGATAAACATAGAAGTTATTAAACAATAAAGTTTCTGAGAGAGAGAGAGAGAGAGAGCGCGCACGTGCGTGTTGCTCAGCATGTTCCTAGTTACATTTGTCTTTGTTGGGTGTTGCTCAGCATGTTCCTAGCAATATTTGTCGCTTTGAGAGTTGCCCAACATGTTCCTAGAAACATTTGTCTCTTTTAAGTTCTGCTCAACATGTTTCTAGCAATATTTGTCTCTATTTGTCAACATTTCCTTTTTTCCATGTTCATGTGCAGTTTAACTTCACCCACAATGCTTTGGGTACCGGGTATCTTACAGTCGGTCACTTTCGACTGTAGCTTTCCCACTTGTTTTAAGACTGTATTGAAACTTTATCTTTTTTTTTTAACGAAAACATCACCTGCTACATTTACAAATTGTTAGAAATAGACGCACATATCAAGCAACATATTAGTATTTACACAAAGTACATACCTGAAGAATTAATAATCATTTCAAATTTGACTGTCTCACGTTATTTTATATAAGCAAACAATGTGCGGTTGCAACGGCTGACTTTAACAGTTGGTACTTAAATGCTAGACTGTAAAGTTAACACTGCAATATGTTTCGTAACAGCTTGACCAATTCTAAATACATTAAAATAAAAAAAAATAAAAATAGAATATTGGCATACTTTTAATAAATGGACTTATTTAAAAAGTCGGTCAAATTCCCCATAGTGGAAAACATTGTGTTGTATATTTTCGTAGCTTTTGATCCAGCCAACCACAAGAATGTGGCTATCTTCTTCGCTTCTGGTTCTGCATCCTTCCCTGACGCCATCATATACATGATACACCTCTTCCATTTCGGCCACTCATATGCCAACATTGGGCAGTAAATTTCCGGCAAAACACGCCCCATTGAGATCAAAGATAATCAAAGATTGATATTTTCACTTCTGACATCATGTAATAAGCCTGATTAGGCTTATTAAGATTATTCGGGAGCTTTTAAATAAGGTCTTTGTTGTCTTATCGTCTCAAGAGTGACCATCTATTCTGCAGAGAGTTTGCCTTATTTTAGTATTATACAGTGTTTACACTTAAGCTCTGAGCAGTGTTCTCCCTATTGTTACATTCGTTTGTGCCACAGTGGGCCATAAGTGCTGTTTTCTGAGTGTTCGAATGATGTCGTAATTTATATCTGATGTTGTGAAAGTCTGGTTTTAAGTTTTAAGCGCTAACAAATAAATTAAGTTATAAGCTAGCAATGATGTTGAGCAATGGCGACGTGGTATTTATTTTTATGGTTTAGCTTAGATAGAATAGTCTTATATGAGGTGGTATAAATTGGTGCTTTTTAGGAATTGTAGACTTTTTGATATTTTCGATGGTGTGGGGTTTAAGAGTGATTCTTGTAGTTTGGTGTTTTTAATATTTGTTGCCTTTGGGTGTTAAGTGCGTTGCAAGTATGTAGGACATGAATGGAATACGTATATATACAAATACATATAAGCACACTCATGTAAATAGACTAACATAAGTAACATTATCTGTACATTAACATTATCTGTAAGCAAGCTTTAAGCTCTCTCAATAAATGGGCGATTCGCATTTTGACTCTCAAAGAGATCGCACGTAATTTGGAACGGTGGCCGCCTACTATTTCAGAAGTGGGATAGTAACCAAAGCCTGCAAACAGTGCGATTTTTTGTCTTACAAGAACTTTATACTTAACGAGAAATGTTACGCTTAAAAATAAGTCAAATAAATCGTGGTTCAATTGCTAACCACAGTTCGATTTTGTGTCCCTGCCTCCAGTACTACAACAGCAAGAAGCAATAGAAACACGCAGCGCAAAAATTAAAAAGGGCGAGGAACAGACACCGATAGACAGTGAAGCCAAAATCGACGATACCAGCAACAACAACAACGTTTTAACTTCCGAAGAACTGCGTGCAAGCGAGGCAACAACAGACGAAGCACACAACGAGAAGGCAGAACAGAAAAAATTAAAAAGGAAAGTGGAACAGACACGGCAGAAAAACAAAGTAAATGGCGAGCTGCAGAAACTGAAGAAGAAGATGGAACAGTTACGACAGGAAAATGAAGCAATAAAGGAGGCTGCAAAAGAAAGGGAGCGGACAGAAAAAAGCGAGGTGGATGGCGTGAATATGAAACTAAAAGAAGAAATGGATTATTGCTGGAGATCGAAACACTGAAAAAAGCTGAAAAAGAGAGAGAGAACAAGGAGAGCGAGGTGTTAGTTGTTGCCAGCTCAGACTCAACCAATGTTTCGCTTAACATAATTAAAGACATGTTTGCCAGAGTTCGATAACAGAATGCCAGCCAACATTTGGGTTACACAGTTTAAAACTGTTGCTGAAATACACAACCTTGATGACAACATGTTGCGGCTACTGATCATGAATAAGCTGAAGGGTGAAGCACTTAAATGGTTGTATGCTACCAGTGATCGGCTCAGCTTGCCAATAAATGAAAATTTGGATCAGCTGGTTGAAAAATTTTGCGCAAAACGAAACAAGATGTGCCTAAGACAAGAGTTCGAGAAACGCGAGTGGCTCAAAGCCTGAAATTTTGCCACGTACTTCAATCAAAAAATTCTGCTAGCTTCTCAAACTCAATTGGATGAGGAAGAGCTCCTGGGCAACATTATAGAGAGCATTCCAGATGACCATTTACGTCAGCAGGAACACATGCAGTGTTTTAACCATACGGCTCAGGTGCTGAAAGCATTTGAAAAAATAGCACTTCCGAAAAGGGCAGCGACTTCAGTGAATTTGGAGAAGGTGAGGTGATGGACAGCGGTTGAAGGCAGCAGCACGTTGCTACAATTGCAACTCGTTGGGCCATTTCGCAGTAGAATGCCGGAAACCAAAGAGGGAACGCGGAGCTTGTTACGCCTGTGGCAGCTTGGATCATCACATAGGCACATGCGACCAGAAGAAGGAGCAGACAAACGATTATGTAGGGCATTTTAATTTACAGTTTAGAGCAAAGACTAAAGTTAATATTTTTGCAGAATGTCTCATCGATACAGGGAGCCCGATAAACTTCATAAAAATATCACGCTTAGAAGAATTTTTTATGGAACATAATAATGAAGAAGAAACATTTTGCTCTAATTTTATCCAGAATTTTTGATAGGCATGAGTTTAGTGAAATTAATAGGTATGAATTTAGGATGGTTTTATCTGTGTTTGCTTTGTCTGTTATGAATGTAGGCTTACGTGGAGTGACTTGACGGTTCGATGTGTTGGAGGTTAAGAGGTTAATTATTATGAGGAAGTCGCTGGGGTCGCTGCCAAAATGATATATTCTGTGTGCCATGTGCTGTCGATTTGTAGCCTTGAGCTGCTGAAATATAGGTGACATGTCGTTTAATAGGATATAGTTTTGTTGGGTTTTAAATCTTATATTTTTCCACAAGTCAGTTTTTTTGTCAACCGTTAAAGCCGCCAGAGATCAAGGTAAGTATACGAGGTGTGTTCAGAAAATAAGGTGACTTTGTATTTTTAAGAAAAAATATTTATTTATTTATCAATATTTATGTTGTCCCCTTCAAAGTAATCCCCATCAGATACAATACACTTATGCCTATGGTTTTTCCAATCCTAAAGCACTTTTCGGTTGGTTTTGCGCCTCGTGTTTGTATAAATTCTTTGCGATAATCCACCGGGGTTTATTTTAAACTTCTATCTAGTGTCAATAATAATTCACCGTTTCACTTCGCGTGTGCATGCAGCTGATTTGGTGTAATAATAACTATATTAATTGCAAATTAGTTTTGGTGCAGTGATTGCTCAACTACATTTTTGCATTCCTCTTTGTGCTTTATCCGTTACGTCGATATTACAGCTTGGCGGCTTAAGCGAACTAACTCTCGCTCTCTTGCTCTTAGTGCACGTAACTACTCTTATTATAATTTCTGCAGAGGACCCTATTATCGGCTGCTGGCTGTGTGACAATGTCGTGCACGCCAAGTGCACAATATTACTAAAAACAATGGATTGCGCTTCTGCTGTGAAACTTGTCGCGAGGTTGAAAAGATTTCATTTATGCGGGAAAGAAAAAAATGCCTTTAGGAAGTTTCTTGTTAGTTTTCGTAAAACTAATGAGGTGCTCCTGGCTCTAGACTCCCAGGTTATTAGCCTTAAGCTATTTAATGAGTCACTAAGCGCGAAAAAACCAGTTTGGCACACCGCATTTGGGCGGATCCCAACAACTCGCCGCGAGTTGCCAACAGCTGACTCCCTCGGCACAGCCCCCGACTAACTCCAATGATATTCAGATCGGGGGCGAAAAACGATTTGGCCTCCGAATGTGCCGCGGGAGGGGCAGCGCCTCCAGTTATATCCGTCATGTCTGCTGACGGGTCACAATCAATGACCTCTCAGAACCCAGAAAACTCCCCAGGGTATCAGGCTTGGAATACCGGCCGATATTGGTACTACATATATATTACCAAAAGCCCTAAAAGCTATTCCACCTACGAACAGATATTTGTTTCGCGGCTTTCCCCTAATGAATGGCTGGCATAAGGCCTCCAACTGAATCCTCCACGAGGGTGCCGGCTGGGCAATGGCCACTGTATTATCCTGGATAACGGGTAATGCATTGCCGCTTGCTCTGTCCGTGGTAATGCAGTGTCTAGCCAAGGCTACGATTCAATTCCTGCGCCCCTCCAAAGCCGAAAGAAATCAATTAGTAGTCATGGTTGGAGGTGCCTGGCGGTAGGCTTAAAACGCAAGTGGGTGTTCCCCCGTAAAATAAACCTGTATGGACGGCAAAAGAGACGAAACCGGGGGTGGGATGTCAGCCCAAACGTCGGTGGAAGGCATAACTGCTACCATCGGCGGGCACGGGGAGGAGCAATCCTCTATGCGTGTCGCCAGCGGTCACACCTCTGGTATGGCGGGAGCAGGTCATACCAGTTGCAACGCTACTGCCACCACTACAATAACACCGCTGAGCAAGCTAAGCCGGACAGGTTCCGTCGTCAAGACAGACATGGACCTGGAGAGCGTGCAGCTTACGCCCGAAGAAGAGGAGAAACTTCTCCGCTCGCCAAAGCCAGGCACCAGCTCCCCGCGCTGGGACGGGCCGAAGCGCTCAAAAGAGGGGATGAAGGCGAAGGCGCAGTACAAAGCTGCCCTTAAGATCCAGGACAAGCCCAACCTCTACAGTGAGGAGAAGGAAAAGCTGGCCCGAGCAGAGCAAAGAATTGAAGAAAGCTGGCTGCACTTCGCAAAACTCCCGCAAAAGGTTTCTAAAGGTTTCGCCAATAAGGTGGAGGAGATGCTTGCCAACAAAAGGCAACGCTCCGCCGAGAGCACCGCTAAATACACTCCGGTGAGCAAGCTGTAACGCGGGCCCAAGGAGGCAGGCCCTTCAACCACCTAAGCGAAGTCTACGAAGAAGAAGACGAAGGTCTGTGAGGTGACCAAACGACATTTGATCGTGGCACTCAATGCCCGGAGCGATAAAAATGGCAAGATGACCGAGGCGTGGTGGATGAAAGTACATGCGCGACTCCTGGAATCGATGTTTACACGGATGGAGGAAGACCCAAAGCTCCCATGCCCTTATTCGATGGTGCCGGGTGGCTGAATGGGGTAAAAATCCAGAAGTGTATGGACGATCCGACTCGGAAGAGGCTGACGCAAATGGTTGGCCAGTTGGAAGCTTTGTGGGAGGGGGCCAAGCTAGAGGTGGTGGACAGGGAGTTAATCCCATACATACCGATGGCGAAGGTACTCTTTCCCACCGCAATCCAGGGCGACCGTGAGCTGAAGCTACTACAGCGACAAAACGTGGATATCCCAACCGCTGACTGGAGGATCCTCCACACTGTGATCCCACTACCCAACGAGGCGGGCCAATGTGTGGTCCTTCAAATCAACAAAGAGGCGGAGGATATCCTGTATCCACCATTCGGGAAGCGTGTGTAGCGTGGGTAGCGTGTACCTCCAGGAGCCATGTATTGCCTCTGGCAATTCCGTGGCCGGACTAAGGTCCTCCAACTACAATCTGTTCTACGCACCATCGGTAAGCAGGAATAGAGCCGCCCTACTCGTGCAAAAGGGTATCCACGCTAACCTTATGTATCATTACAGCTCTGATGACCTGACTGTGGTGATGCTAGAGAGCAGGGAGAAGCGCCTTCTGGTAGCTTCCTGCTACATGGCGCACGACAGGCCAGCTCCACCGGAGGAACTCAGGAGCCTTGTTGAACCCGGCCCAAAAGACCAGCAACTGCTCGTGGGTGCAGACGCCAATGTACATCATGGCGTGTGGGGGAGCCCCGACATCAACGACAGAGGTAAGTCACTCTTAAAATTTATACTTTCAACTTACTTATCTGTAGCAAATGTGCGGGAGGAGCACACATACGTGGGCCCCACTTCATGAAACGTACTAGATATAACACTCTTTACAGGACAAAGTACTATGCTATCGGGATGGACAGTCCTCGAAAGACCATCCTTCTCAGATCACAAGTATATCCAATTCCAAGCTGACAGTCTACAGAAACACCCGGAATACGAACTGGGAAATGTTTAAAAAGACAATCAAGACGAGACTCGCCACACGTCTGGGCGTAGTAAAATCCGCGGAAGACATAGGAACGTCCCTAGAGACCCTTTCCAAGGAATTACTGGATTCGTATCATGCATCATGCCCAGTATCGAGAACTAAAAAGAGGACGCCACCCTGGTGGAACAAAGACCTATCGAAACAAAAAAATAACCTCAGGAAATTCTTCAGCAGGCGAAAAATGATGTAATCAACGAAGAATTAAAAACCCTACTTAGAGAATACAAGAAACAGCTACGCAAGGCTCAAAGAAGCTCGTAGAGACGCTTCTGCTCCGATATCGAGACGGTCCCAGAATCAGCCAGACACCGGAAGTTGTTAGCAAAGCAACCTACTGACTGACTGAAAACCCCCCACTGATCTAATATCCTCTAAGAGAATTCACTGGGCTATAGACTCCTTTGCGGGTATAAAAGCACCACGACTAGACGGAATATCGCCAGATATGCTACAGGTGACCAAATATGAGATAGCCCCGTGGCTCTCCGGAGCTCGTCTAAGCACGGGCTACATCCCTATCCACTGGAGGATCTCTCGGGAAGGAAAGTGCTGCTACATGAGCCCTAAGGATTACAGACCCATAAGCCTCACCTCATTTTTACTAAAAACACTCGAAAAGCTGCTGGAACTACACATCAGAAATGATGTAGGGAGACTAATGTCGACCAACCAGCAAGCCTACACCAAAGTGAAATCAGTAGAAACGGCACTGCATTCGTTAGTAGCCACTATAGAGAAAGCCCTAAATAACAAGGAATATGCTCTCGGACTGCTTGTGGACATATTCGGAGCATTTAACAACGTTAAGACAAAAGCAACTATGGAACGCCCCACCCTGCCATCAACCTCTGGATAAGGAATCTTCTAAGTTGTGGGCGGGTACAATTCGATTGGGGCTTCCATTGGGAAGGGGGCGCAGAGGGGCACACCACAAGGTGGAGTTCTGTCTCCCCTCCTATGGAAAAGGGTGGCGGACGACCTTATCAAGAGATTCGAAAGGAAAGCCCCAAAATAACAGCCTATGCCAACGACATTAGCATAATTATTACGAGAGTCTGTCCATCGACTCTCAGCTCTATCATGGAATTAAGACTTAGGGAGATATGTGAGTGGGCGGAGAAGGTAGGACTCTGTATCAACGCGGACAGGACGGACATCATTCTCTTTACCAAAAGATGGGGGCTAAGGCTCTGGTAGTGAAGCGTGTGTGCCCGCCGCCGCGCCAAGCTAATTCAGCCAGTGGGAGTTGGCAGTCACATGCCGACTACTAAAGACCGACCATACGTGGTGAAGAACCACATCCTGCTCGAGGTGCCCCTGCTCTAGACTAAATATGGCGGATCTAGAGAGGACAACTCGAAAAAATCCGTAATCACCGGTGTTACCGTACCGTGCCTCTGTGATGAATGGCACTACGTTATGTGTCTTCTAACGGTGGCTTCCGGATACCTGGCACCTCCGGTCTTATAAGTGCCCGATCCGGGGTATGAGGCTCTACCCCGGGGGATACTTCCTTCCTCATTACTCGTGGGACCAATACATGGAAACTAATGAAAATGAAAATACCCCCCAAGAAGCAGGGTGCTCAAGCAGCCCCAAATCGAGTCAAATCGAACCCACCCGGGAACCCGAAGATGCTATGGACATCTGTTCACAAAGCTCTGGCACCGACAGCATCACTAAGGAAGAGGAAGAAACCCTACTCGCCTCCCCAAAAGATGATAAACCCAAGCGGATCGCACTATCGGGCGCCGCAAGGAAGAGGTTGCGCAGACACCTTGCGAACGGCGTACCCATGGAGGAGGCCAAAAGGCTCGCCCAGAAGCCTATGGACCCTCCAAGGGAAATGCCCAGCAAGAGTGGCGCTACCACAAATAAGAGAGGTAGATCGGCCAACACGACCCCACAAGAGGCGTTGAAAAAGAGGGCCATGTTCAAATCCGCGGCACCTAGTGCCCAGACGAAGGGCGATCCTGCAAGTGTTTTGCCGGGCACGGAGGCTCCAGCAGCCACCACAACCGCAGCAGCGGATGGGCAGGCAATACAGGCGCAGTCACCCCAAATCGGTGTCATGGCCTCTTATAGGAACGTTGCCAGCTGGGCGAAGATGGCTATACTCCCTGCCGACTACCCTGAGCATCTCCTCACGTCGGATCAACTGAATTCCATTCAGTCCGCCATCCTATCGAGAGTGATGGCCCTGAGACACGGCTCTGTGAAGCCGCTGTTCTCTGGCTGCACCTTTCGACCAGGATAAATGGCCGTAACATGTGGGAATGCGGAGACAGCCGAGTGGCTCCACGTGCCGCTGTCTTCATTGGGGACTTTCCGCTCCCAAACGCGGAAATGAAGACAGACGAGATCTTTAAGCTCGTCGAGGGCCAGAACAGCGGCCTGCGAGTGGGAGATGGGCGCGTCTTCCACCGAGAAATGAGGCAAAGCATGGCCATCATCACGATTGCGCTGGATCCTGTTTCGGCCAATCGTTTGAAGTCGCTGGCATACCAGCTGTCCTTCGCGTGGGGCACGGCTACTCTAAAGCCAAAGGCCAGCGCGCAGCCGATGATGCAGGCGGTGGCTCCTGCTCTCGCAGCGGAGAAGCCCACCTGCTCCAAGGCAACACAGGGCACGGCTGCGACAACGCCAAAGAATGCCGCTGATGGTACAGCCCGCGCAGGCACAGAGGCTAGCAGCACCATAGTTGCCCAAGAGCCCATGCCACCGAGGAAAATTATGCGCCCTCCCATGTACGGGCGCATCACGCGAGGAACAGGGCGCATAAACAAGTGTGTGAGGCGCACACCTGAGGAGGAGGCCCTTCTGCGCACGAACCGAGACCGGAAGATGGCGGCCAGGGGCCGCAAGAGGGTGGACTAATGTCCCGTCCTCCTTCCCCCACCCTCCCCAACACCCGGAGACACCTCAGATGTCTCCAAGCGAACCTCCACCATGCCGCGTCTGACGTCCTTTGCGAGAGGTTTGCTACGATGGACATAGCATTTATCCAGGAGCCATGGATAAATGCCGGACGTGTCCTGGGGCTTAGCACCCCATCTGGTAAGCTGCTATATGCAAACGGCCAACCTCGCCCTAGAGCGGCTTTGTTAATAAACAAAAATCTAACATTTGTTCCCCTTTCACAGTTCATAACTATGGACCTGGTGGCGGTCTAGGTTAAAATACCCACTGCACATGGCGAGCAGGAGGCAGTGCTGGCCTCTGCTTATCTACCCGGCGACACTGACGATGTGCCTCCGGCGGCTTCCTGTGCCCTGGTAGAGCACTGCCAGAGAAACCGACTCCGTTGGATAATTGCTTGCGATGCCAATGCGCATCACACGGTCTGGGGGAGCAGCAACATCAACAAAAGAGGTGAGTACCTTCTTGAGTACATAATTAGTAATAACATAGGTTTACTAAATCAGGGCAGCGAGCCCACATTTATCAATGCAATTAGAGAGGAAGTCCTCGACCTAACTCTCTGTAGTCTGAATATGTTGTCCGCTGTCTCAAACTGGCACGTTGCGAATGAGATCACTATGTCAGATCACCAGCACATCAGATTTGATATAGGAGGTGCCTTGCAATGTAGCCTAGTTACTAGAAATCCCAAAAACACAAACTGGGATCTTTTCTGTTTTGAACTTGAGCAATCCAGAGACTGCTCCACCCGTCCGATACTAACAATAGACGAGTAAGAGCGTGAGGCTACTGTGCTTCATACAAACATTAAATCGGCATATCACGTCAGCTGCGAACAAAAAGTTCGTAAGATCAGTCGGGCTGTTCCTGGTGGAACAAGAGCCTTGACGATCTTAAACAAGCTGCGCGAAGGCTCTTCAATAAGGCGAGAAAAGGGAAGGTCACTTGGGATTCCTACAAATCCGCCTTAACGCTATACAACAAAGAGCTGAGAAGGTCAACTCTCCCGGAAGCTGTCAGGCTACAAAAAGCCCTCTCCAAGGACCACTCAAACGGCATCTTTACATTGAGAAAGCCAGATGGAACCCACAAAAACAACCCAAAGGAAACGAGTAGTCTACTACTAACTACTCACTTTCCTGGGTGCGTGGCCATGGAGGAACCCATCTCAGAAAGTGAGGCACCAACCTACCTCTCTGGGATTGGAGAGTGCCCTCACCTGCGCGTGGCTATTGTGGCATACTCCAATGGGGCTGAAGGAAGGGAACCCCCTATCAATCAGAACGTATTGGAAACATGCCCTTTAGACTGTTTCATCAAAATAGCGTACAATGGGTCTGCAGGCTTTTACCCTTGGAAAACAATATTGTAGCACAACTGCAATATGATAATTTCATTGAATTCGTCATAACTTCTACAATTTTTTTTGGATTTGCACATATTTAACCTAAACTCTTTAAGGACAAAGGTATGCTTAGATCTGTTTACTCAAAATAATTTATATATTTTTTTTATATTTTTAAAAAGCAAATAAAAACTAGCTTTAAACAATATTGCCAAAAATATTGCATGTTTTTTTACTTTCAGCGCCTATATCTTCATTAATAAAGCTCTGACCTTAAAGAGCCTTATGTTTTCAAAAAGGTGTATCTATTGCCTATTGGATAGTACTAATTTCAAATTTGTTGGACTAACGGTTTTCGATATTTTTAACGTAATATAAAAAATCTGTCTTTTCGCGAATATCTTCCAAACGGTTCTTTGAAAATTTTTGTTGGTGAGTTCAGCGTGTTCAGCGGCTCAAAATTAATCGGAAAAAGTGGGTGTCATATTTATTTGTAAACTAGTGTACTCTAACGTCCGATTTGTCTGAGCTATATGAAAATCACATGAAGGATGTGGTTCAAATCTAAATGAGTACACAGGATTTACATGATTTTGATGATACTCTCAATTGTCACACCTGTAAGGGTATTTTGAGAAATGATAAAGTGAGAGACCATTGCCACTTCACAGGTAGATTTCGAGGTGCAGCTCATGAGTGTAATCTAAAATTAAAATGAAATAATTTTATTCCCGTGTTCTTTCACAAATTTTCAAAATATGATGCCCATATATTTGTGAAAGAACTGGGGGAGACCGAAGGGGAAATTTAAGTAATTCCTTTGAATAAGGAATTATTTATCTCCATTTCAAAATATAATCCTCTAGGAATCAGAATATTTAATCAATATGGGTGGCCTATGTCAGAAAAGCAACAAACATATAAACACAAAACGCGCGCTTAGAACACTAAAAAAAAACACTATGAATTCGGTGGCAAAGCGATCCAATAACTCGACCAGGATGGATCCCGGCCCTCTGATGCCCAGTTGTTGCAGAAATTCGACCTGAAATTCGCAGACCTAAAAGAGAGTCTGACTGTCTTCCTGGAGAAGAAGTTACAACCGATGACCGAAAAATACGACCAGATATGCCAGCTGGTGGCCAAACTGGATAACGAGGTGAGAGAGATGGGCGCGTTGAAGCAGCGGGTCTCGGAGCTGGAGAAGAAGCTAGCGGTTTCTTAAAGGGATAAAAGCGTCGAGGCGCTCGAGGCCAGGCTAGTGGCAACTTGCAATGCGCAGGCAGAGGCAGAAATCGCATGCGACTTGCGCTGGCATGGAGTCCCACAAATGGATGGGGAGAACCTGAGGGCACTTTTCCACGCACTCTGCTAACTCCTCCGCCCAAAATACGCAACATTTTTCGTGTGCGACCAAAACTACCCGCACAGTCAATAGTTGATCCAATAATTATTATAAAGTTGCACCACGTGAGCGATAAAGCGATGCTCTTACGTGCAGTGGCTGCATTCCGGCGAAATAACAAAACGCAACTAAGCTTAAAGCTCATAGGCCTAGACTCGCCAGCGTTTATCTACATCAACGAGCAGCTGACGAAACAGAAATATGAGATCTTCAAACGAGCAATGCATCTCAAACGGATAAAGCGCTTATCAGCTGTTTTCACTCGGCGAGGGGAGATATATGCAAAGGAACGAGTAGGTGCCGAGGCTAGGTGCTTACAAAGCTCTGACGACCTGGATCATCTGGAGTTGGAGTTGGGGCTCGGTAATGAGTCCCTTACTTTAGAAGCTTCAAGTGTTGGAGCTTTACAAAATAGTTCTTTTCGCGCCTAAACATAATTTTAATTTTAACTTCAATTTCTATTTAATAAGTCTAGCAATATTTAAAATCAGTCGCTTTAATAGGATGCTAATATTTATTGTGGGAGTCTTTAAATTTAGAATTATTTTTGATAAAATGCGTGTGGAGCTAATAATTTTAAAATTTATTAATTTAACATGGAAGACAACATAAATCAAAATAGACAAAATAGCCGTGCGTTACTGCGCATTCTCGGAAAGCAGAAATCTGGTCTGAAAATCTGCCATATAAATGCTCAAAGCCTGACAAAAAAAATTGAAGAATTTAGGTACCTCTTTATCAACTCAGAAATAGACGTTATATGTATATCTGAAACATGGTTTGTCCCGAATATGTGATGTCCTAGTTGAATGTGACGGCTTTAACTTGTATCGTTCTGATCGTGAAAGTCATGGTGGAGTGGTTGCAATGTATGTGAACAAAAAATTGAAGTCAAACTTTGTATGTAAACATCCTGCTTGTAGTTCTGTAGAATATATATTTGTAGAAATTAGATATAAGTTGCAACAGACTGGAAAAATGCTGATTGGGTGCGCCTATCGGCCTAATTGTCGGACCAACTACGATAATATTTCATGTATCCTAGCTGATTAATCAACAAAATATGCATTATTCTTGCAGGAGACTTTAACAGTGATTTAAAAGGAGAATCACATCTTACAAATAATATGGAGTCGCTAGGGTTAAATGTAGTGAACAGTTCTTCCCCTATGCATTTTTGCAACACTCGCAGCTCATTACTAGACGTATTCTTTGCGACTAATACTGACAAAGTAGTTTTATATGACCAGCTAATCGTCCCGTCTTTTTCGAAATATGACCTCATCTTTCTGACATACGCAATTGACCTTCTATATCATGACAATACCATAGTTTTTAGGTTTTAACGTTTAATTGCTGTAATTGGGATGGACTATATTTACTCACGAAAGTCGACGATCAAGTAAAATACTTTCAGGATAATATATGTAACTTGTATAACAGCTGCGTTCAGCTTCGTAGTAAAATAATCCGTGCAACTGAGAAACCATGGTTTCATAATGACATTCGGACTGCGATCAATGAACGCGACAAAGCTTACAAAAAGTGGAAGAGAATATCACATGAATATAGAAAATTTAGTTTGTAGAGACAATCTGTGACTAAGCTCATTGACATTGCTAAAAGCAGCTACTATTCCCGTAAGTTTAAAAGAACTTTCTCTACTCAAGAAACATGAAAAACAATAAAAAGTTTGTGAATAGGAAAATCCAAAGGGAGGGTGGAACAGGACATAGATGTGAATGAACTAAATAAAAAATTTATAAAATGCCCAGTACCTGAAGTTCTTGACAATCAATACTCACAACTTGCACCTGAAATCGTCTGTGATAATAGGTTTAGGTTTGTGAACGTTAATCAATGTGATATTCTGCAGACTATACTTAACATTAAGAGTGATGCGACTGGACTTGACGACATTAATCCAAAATTTATCAAAATTCTGTTACATAAGATTCTGCTTTATTTAACTTATATTTTAATAAAGCATTAACCACTTCGACTTTTCCAGACCGCTGGAAAATGGCAAAGATTATTCCGATTCCGAAATCAAATAGTGACTACAGACCTATATCGATCCTGCCTTACCTTTCCAAAATATTAGAAAATATAATGGCAAAACAAATAAATAAATTTCTCATTGACAATGAAATGCTAAGTAATAATCAGTCTGGATTTAGGAAAGGTCGAAGCTGTACTACAGCTATTTTAAAAATTACTGACGACATAAGGAAACAAATGGACGATAACAATGTTACATTTTTAGTTTTACTGGACTATAGCAAGGCTTTTGACACTGTAAACCATAATATTCTATGTTCAAAGTTACGAAATATGTTCCATTTTTCAAAAACATCTGTTAAGCTTGTGTCTTCGTACTTAAATAATCGTCGTCAATCTGTTGTTTTGTCTAATGTATCGTCGGAATTTGGAAATGTTACTCGTGGTGTCCCCCAAGGTTCAGTGCTTGGTCCATTGTTGTTTACACTGTATGCTAATGACCTTCCATCTGTGTTATCGGATTTTAATGTTCATCTGTGAGTCGTCCCTTAAATAGAATAAGTGAATGTGTTGATGTATGTATCCGTAAACTTGCACGAGTAAATGAATGGGCAATCAAAAATGGACTAGGCATTAACCCAAACAAATCTAAGTCCCTCGTAATAAGCAGAAGAAAAATCAAGCTAGACAACATCGAACTTCTTTATATTAATAACAGTCCATTAGAGTACGTCGAAAAAGCCGTAAGTCTTTGATTTACATTCAACAGGACTCTTACATGGAACGATCACATTGCAAAGGCAATAGGAAAAAATTTTGAAATGCTGAGATCATTGTCTGTGACTAAGGGATGTCTGCCTATAAATGTTCGTATGTTAGTAGCAAAAACATGTTTGTTTCCGTGTTTGTTTTATGGACTAGAAGTTTTTTCAAATTGTGATTCGATCAGCCAAAATAAAATAAAGATAGTCTATAATAGCATCGCAAAATATATATTTAATTTGCCACGAATGGAACATGTGTCGGCTTATGCCTATAAAATATTTGACGTAGAACTTAGTGGATGGATTGAGAATATTGACATTTCTTCACAAATTAATATATAGGAAAGAACCAGCATACCTATTTGAAAAATTAACATTTACTGCGTCTAGAAGACTAAATAATCTAATTTGTATAAGGCCCAGATCCCTGACATGCGAAAGACAATTTTTCATTAATGCTATTAGATTATGGAATCAGCTACCAAACAACATTAAAAATATTAGCAATGCTACGCAATTTAAAGAAAAGGCACTCTCACAAATTAAAATAGCCCCATAAATTAAATTAAATTACAGCGACTTAGGAGTAGGACTATTATTATATTTATTTAATTACATTAATATACAAATAATAATAATAAAATTTAAATTGTTAGATTAAGAATATATTATGCACAAATTTTGTTTAAGTTTAAGTTTTATGACCAAATTTATTGTAACACATTGTGACTAGCGCACTAATTTATAAGTTTTTTAAACTTGTAGCGTTTGGAAGGCAAATAAATCAAATCAAATCAAATCAAAAATCTCCCATATGGGAAGTTCAAATGGTTAGAGCAAACGAAGGTGAATACATTTAATGCAGAAAATATTTCAGAAAGCAGCGAGTATGGATATATTCTAGAGGTTGACTTGGACTTACATATATGTAGATGCTAATAATCTATATGGGTGGGCTATGTCAGAAAAGCTCCCATATGGGGAGTTCAAATGGTTATTTATTTTATTTTATTTTATCTATTTTCCCAGTGCTACAAGGTTATCCTTATAAATTAGTACACTAGTCACAAAAATATATTAAATTCATTACTCTTAAAAACGAACCCTACTTATCCTATTTGTTTGCGATAAATTTTCTTATATTTAACATTTCTTTATTTTTTTTTTTTTTACGATTTTTATTTATTATTATGTTTAACATTTCGGCCACTAAGGCAATATTCATAATTTAAATTCTATTTTATTTATTTATTTATTGATTTTTATTTTATTTATATATTTTTTTTTTCCTAATTAATTAATTATCGTTTATATTTTGATTTCTAAAAAACTTTATTAAATTATTCCTAAATTGCGGTGTGCTACTTATTGTTTTTAAATTTTGCGGCAGTTGATTCCACAAGCGAATAGTGTGAATAAAAAAGTGACGTTCGGAAGAGGCGAGATTATGTCGAATATTAATTAAGTTATTGGTTCTTGTTGAGGTTCCAAATTTTAATTTTTCAAATAGATAGCTGGGCTCCGTGGTATTTATTATCTTATGCAAAAGAATAAGATTTCTGGTATTGCACCAACTCTTAAAGTTAAAGCCGTATATGCTGTTGGCCATGTGCGTGATGTGTTCCCCTCGTTTAACATTAAATATATATCTGGCTATGTTGTTAAAGGCAACGTTTAATTTATGCTGTGAGGCAGCATCACAGTGTCCAAAAATTTCAATGCCGTAACTCAGCGTAGGCATAAGGTATGCTTTTGCTATCATGAGTCGCATAGCTGTCGGGAGGTACTTTTGTGTCATATAGAGCTGCCTAAGTTGACCATAAATTTTTCCAGACGCCTTTGTAACATGTGTGAGCCAGAATAGGTTATTGCTCATTGTAATCCCTAGATTAACGACTTGTTCTTGGTTAGAGCAAACGGAGGTGAATAAATTTAATGAAATAAATATTTCAGAAAGCAGCGAGTATGTATATATTCAATAGGTTGATTTGGAATATCCATGCTCGCGTCACAACTTACATAATGATCTACCTTTCTGTCCAGCCAACAAACTTCCATCCAAAAATTCAAAAGTTGCTAAGTTAATAGCCGATCTCCGTGATAAAGAAAAATATATAATTCACATTAGATCATTACAACAATGTATGATGAATGGATTGAAAGTAAAAAAGATTCACTCCATTTTACAATTAAGCAGGAGGCAAGGCTTAAAAATTACATTGATTTAAACACCGAACATTGAACTAGGGCTAAAAATAATTTTGAAAAAGACTTTTTAAAATTATTAAATAATGCCGTTTATGGAAAGTGCCTTAAGGACTCTTCCAAACGCTTAGACGTTCACATAGTTACGGAATGGGAAGCCCCACCTGTAGGTCCAAGAGGTGGACGTCCTCGATTATGTGCCAAAAACCACATAGCAAAATCAAATTTTCACAGTGCCACAAAATTTAGTAAGGGACATGTATGCTATTCAAATCAATAGAATTTCTAATGTTTATGATAAACCAACTTACTTAGGATTCATAGTCTTGGAGTTATCGAAGTGGAAAATGTATGATTTTCATTATGCATACATGAAACCAAAATTTAACGATGCATTAAAGTTAAATTATATGGACACTGATTCATTTATTTACTCAATAAAAACGAATGATTTATATGCAGACATTCGAGATGATGTCGATTCCAAATGTGACACATCTGAGTATCCAGATGAATTAGCTACACTATATAGTTTTACGAGGTGTAATAAAAAGCGACTAGGTTATTTTAAGGATGAATTACAGGGTAGATCGATGAGAGAGTTTGTTGGATTGAGGTCCAAAATGTATGCCTATACAGCTCAAAATTCATCCAGTGAACCCGATAAGTGTGTGAAGAGGAACAAGGGAGTTAAGAGAAGTTGCTTGGAAAAAATTACTTTTAAAGCTTATACAAATTATTTATTCACAGGACAACAGAAAAGTGATAGTATGTACATGTTTAGATCTAGAGGGCATGAAATAAGCACAATAAAATTAACAAAAGTAAAATTAGATAACAAAGATGATAAGAGGAAAATATGTGAAGATGGAGTTTCAACTCTTGCAATAGGTCGCTATAAAACAATTCAAAATGAGATTGAGTGTTTAATGTCCAGTCTTGGAGCACAATCAAGAGTTTGGCACAGACAAATGATTGAGCTGGAAAACTTACCGGGTACTGAAAGTACAGTCAGCAAGATTAATTCAATTAAGAGAAAATTAGAATTTAATGAAACTGCGATCGACATTCATACGGGGGAGTTAATTATGCATTTCATTAATAGATGGTGTTCATAAAAAAAAAAAGTACACTTTAACTTTGTAATATAATTTTTTATTATAAAATGTATTAAAAATGTTTAATTATAAAATGATTAAATAAATTAAAGCTAATGTATAAAGTTGTTATGTTAAATAAAGAAAATTAAAACCCAAATTGATGTTCTTGTACTTATTTAATTACAAAATTTCAGATTTATCAATCCAAGTATCATCGGATTTGGGAAAACCCAACCATCGTACGAGAGCCTTGTTTTCTTTCTTTTTTAGTACCTTTTTAACTAGATATATGGGTGGAAAATGTGTGGTTTTTTTCACTTCTTGTTTATAGAAGGATCCCTTAATTGGATTTCCGTTTAAATCTTCCAGTAAGTATGTTGTTGGATAAGTATTCTGTATTTTTATTATTATAAAAATTTCAGTTGTCCAATTAGGAGTATAACCCTTTTCAAACACGTGCTTGTATTTACTGATTCGAACATTATCCCCAATCTTCAGTTTGCTACCAGTTAACATTTTAATATTATTATAGACGGTTTTCAAGATATGCTTCTCATTTTCACTGTTTACATGGGAGGGAGCCATTTTAATCGTTCGGTGTATTTTGTTGTTGTAAACATTAATTAACTCTTTGTACATCTCAATCCATTTATAAGTCCCATTGTAAGAAAACTCTTTCCACATGAGTTTTTTTAATGATCTATTGAATCGCTCAACAGTTGACGCCTTTAGAGTGCTAAATGTTGAACAGTGGTTGATTTCATTTCGTTTCATTAACCCATTAAAAATAGTGTTAAAAAACTCACTTCCATCATCAGTTTGTATGTGTTTAGGAACACCACCACCTGATTTTAATATTCTATCCATCGAGAGAGCAACGTCTGTTGCTTTTTTAGATTTTATAGCTTCCCCCCAAGCAAATTTTGAGAATGTGTCTATTACTGTTAGTAGGTAGCGATATCCATTATTTGATGGTGCATACTTTCCCATTTCAACCAAGTCGGCTTGCCATAACTCATTAATTCCCTTTGTAATCACTCTGCGTCGTATAAAATGTTTAAGTGAGGGAGCGTGTAATTCATTAATAAATCCCCGTCTACTAATATTTATTTATAAAAATAAAAAAAAAATAAAATAAATACCTATATACATCAAATATAATAATAAAAAATAAATGTTACGGTTTGTCAATACTTTATTATAGTGATTTTTTTAATACACCGAAATTATTTAGAACGAGTAAATTTTTCGATAAAGCTTGAGACAACTACCTCAAGTCTGTCTAATCTATCTTCAATATCCACAGCTCTGACATCAGGTGCTGTAACAACTATTTCACTCAACATTGAATCTCTAAAATTTTTTATGGAGTTGCCAACGTATTCTTTGATTACTAGATCTGAGTTTTGTTTCGGATTGACACCATTCTTTATTCGTTTTGGTTGTATATTTAAGTTCCCATCAGAATCAATGAAGAGTCCTGAAATAGTTTTTTCATATTGTTTTAAGTGGTTAGAATTTTGCTTATCACTTATATAATGTCCAAACTTGTCAACGCACATAATGATTATAGTCTCATTTGAATATAAACACGTAAATATATACTAACTTAATCTATAATTTGAGCCTCTTTCAATTCTTCAATTATCGATGTAATTTCATTTGTGTGATAAGTATGTACCGCTAATTGAAAAGCAATTAAGAGTTGTAGTCGTTCTACTAGCTGGATCATTCCAATAAACATAACTTGGTTTACTAATATCAAGTTTCATAAATCCTGATCTGGACACAATTGAATTGGTGGGTTTGGGAGTAGACTCAGCATTCGATGACTTTGATAAAAGCGGTTTTATAATTTTTCTATATTTTACTGACCTCGTTCCTTTCACCTGTCCTTGTGATTGAAAGTTTCTTCGAATATAAATTAGTTTTTAATACAATTTCTCGATATATTTCTAACTCACTTGTATTATAATTTTGTGGTAAATTGTTTAATATTAGAGAATACAGTCCACTAGTGAGATGCTAGTTTTGACCATTATCAAATTCAATTTTATTGTTGGAAATATTAATGTGACTATTTCCCAATATTAATTTACCATTCTTAGTTTTATATAGACCATACGTCTTGTCTAAAAGGTGATCTCGCGCGAGCTCAATAATATTTTAATTTTTTCATGTTGTGGTGACTGATGAATGGGTAGAGATGAATAGGGAGAGAATTGGTTTTGTAAAACTTGTGGTGAAGAGGGAGAGGTTAGGTTCGGTAATTCACTCGATGTATTTCCTATGTGTTGATCCGCAAGCATGAATGATGAGTCGTCTATAGCTGGTTCAGAATAGAATTGATCATCATGATCGTCATCATCACTCTTCAACCTTGAATCCAATGTAGTATAATGATCATCATATATATCTTTCATATTTATATTATTTGCAGGTAAAATAAGAGTTTCTTCTTTTTCACAAGAGGTGTACTATACCTAATGTCTATTGGACTATAGTTTTGATTATTTTTATACCCGGTACCCATAGGGTACAAGGGTATTATAAGTTAGTGCCAACCGAGAATGTATGTAACAGGCAGAAGGAGAAATCTCCGACCCTATAAAGTATATATATTCTTGATCAGCGTCACTAGCCGAGTCGATCTAGCCATGTCCGTCTGTCCGTCTGTCCGTCCGTGTGAAACAACAGATCTCAGAGACTATAAGAGCTAGAATTACCAAATTTGGTGACAACATTGGAATCTGTTGCACGCAGATCAAGTTTGTTTTAAAATTTGGCCACGCCCACTTCCGCCCCCAAAAAACGTAAAAAACTTAAATAAGCTAGATTCGTAAATTTTGGCTCAAAGTAAATAGATACAATAAATAAGTAGGCATTTGCGGACGTTTTCTGAAAATTTGAGTAAAATCGGATGATTTTAGTTATTAAACAAATAAGTTTCTTCTCGTCTTGAGCCACAACGGCAGTAGCGAAAAAAAGTGTTGCGTGCTTTTTGCGTGCTTTAATTCGTAATGCAGCTGCGTACAGCTGCAGAATTTGTCTCTTTTAAACTTTGCTCAACAAGTTTTTGGCAAAATTTGTCTTTGTTTGTCAACATTTTGTTTTTCCCATGTCCGTGTGCTATTTAATTTCACGCACAATACTTTGGGTACCGGGTATCTCACAGTCGGTCGCACTCGACTGTAGCTTTCTCACTTGTTTATTTCAGTCTTAACATTTTGATATCCGTTAGGTATGGTTTTCTGTAATTTTTTGTTTTCATTAACAAGTTCATGTAAAGGCTCAGTTATAAACCTATAACGTTTCCTCCAACCCAATAATATTCTGGTTTTTAAGATATTTTAGTTCTGAAAATTTTTTTTTAGTGCATCTCGAGTTTTTGTCAACTGAGTTAAAATATTCTGATTTATATTTTTAATTTACTTGATTTAACAGAATGTTATCAGTTATTACACCCTTGTGGTTGAAAATATACTGTGAAGTAATTCACGAATCATGGATATATATATATATATATATATTGATATATATAAATATATATTTTCCTTTAATTAATAGGTTGTTAATCACTTAAAGTTTGAGTGGTACCCTGTTCTGATAACCAGATCTATTAATAGAGCTGGTCTGATAACCAGATCTATTAATAGACCTGGTTTGATACCCAGATCTATTAATAGACCTGGTCTGATAACCAGATCGATTAATAGAGCTGGTCTGATAACCAGATCAATTAATAGAGCTGGTCTGATAACCAGATCTATTAATAGAGCTGCTCTGTTTGGAAATCCCATTTCCCATGAAAATTATGTTTTTTAATTTTATTAAACATTTATTTTTTAGTTGGTGCTGAAAAATAATGCCGGAAATTTCCCATTTCCCAATAAAAATTTGATTTTTTTTTATTATAATAAAGTTTTTTATTTTTATATTTATAATAAAACACAATTTATAGTTTAAGACCAAAGTATAGGATTTTATAGAGAACAAATCAAAAATACAATCATCTATGTGACTATATCTGTCTAGAATGTATACAACATTTCTAAGCAATTCTACTTTAATACTATATCCATACTTTCCCTTTACTCGTTTGGACGAAACGATTATGTATGGGATATTTATTCCCAAATCTTTTAATGGTATTACTCTTAATTGTGCATAAGTTAAGTCATAAGAGGATCCTCCTCAATATCCCTCTTGAGGGCATTGAGGTCCTCCTGAGTTACCCCTACGGGTAATTCATTGGTTTTGGGTGTTGTAGTGTTGTTGTTAATGTTGCTTGCCATCTTTTTGTGTGTAGGGGAGACTTCTGGTGGTGGTTGAGCTGCTGGAGGTGATCTGTGAGGCTGCTGGTTGTCCTGCTGCTGCTGGTGGTTGAGGTTGCTGTTTGGTGTCCTGCTGACGGTGAGACTGCTGGAGGTGATCGGTGGAACTGTGGGTTGTCCTGCTGACGGTGAGAGTGCTGGTGGTGGTTGAAGTTGCTCCTGGTCGTGCTACTGAGACGGCTTCTAGTCGAATGATATTTTTCCTTGAGGCACGGATGATTTTACAGCAGCCAAGAACACATTTCTCCTCCCACCACTTCAATTTATGCACTCATATTATGGGTTAATGGTTACAAAGACAGATAAGTACACGCTTTCGACCATTAATCCTCCCACCACCTTTAGGTAAGTGGATGTTTCCACATAGGTAAGACAGATAGGAACATTCAGGTAAGGGCATGTTTCCGCTTTGGTAATTACACCACTTCTGGTAATTACACTCAAAAACTCAAGACACAAATGTCCGCAGTTCACAGTCCGAAATTTTTGGTATCGATTATAATTGTATTTAATCTTTTTCCTAAATATCTAACTACTTCTAATGGTGGTTTTAAATTTTCAAAACTATTGAAATAATATGATGATAATCCTCTTTTAAAATATGCTATCAAATGCGTACCTTTTGATGTTGAGTTTGCTAGATTTATTATTCCTGATTCGAGGTTATTTGGGTATTTTGGTAACTCATCTTTCATATACACACCTCGAAAATATGGAATATTTTTCATTGCATACTTTAATATATCAATATTAGATAGCACTCTTTTGGGTAGCATGCTTAGTAGTTTCTTGGATTCCGTGTTTTACTTTTAATATTTTTTTAAAATGATAATCCATATCCTTTTTTGTATGGGTGTAAATACAGTCCTGCCCCCAACGCTACAGTTTCCATTCTTTTGTTATATTCCTTTTGCTCTTCAAGTTGATGTTTTGCCATTTTCGCATTATTAATAGTTTTTACAATCGCTGCGCTGTAAGAATTGGAACAAGCGGCAAGAAACCACCCACTTTGGGGACGGTTATAACCCTGGAATTACAACTATTTTTCTACATCCTATTGAGTTAGATACTGCTTTGCGTGCAACTTTTATTGCATTCAAGATATCAAGAGCTTTATTCTTTCTGAATTCTTTCGAAGCTTGTTTGGTTATTGAGGCAAAAGATTTTTTTACAACTTTCTTTTTCACTACATTTGACCCCATTCCAAATTTTTTCTTTGCTTTCAATATATTTGTTACAAAATATGCTGCTGCTCTCTCTCCAAAACTACTATTTGATGCTTTTGCTCGATCCCACGTTTTATCAATTAAAACAGTGTCTGCTTTATGACGTTCACTCAAGTCTGTACTATTTGAATAAGCAATATCGTGTTACCTACAAGCTTCATCCAAAGCATTGATTCCACGATCACCACGCGTTAATCGTTTCTGAAGTTTTGTGCCTAGTTCACAGTAATTGTATCAGGGCAGTGTGTTTATTATATTATTAATAAAACCACTTCCAGCCTTAACATTTGATTTGCGATTAATTATATTATAAAAATGTTTTCCCATTTTATATACATCTCAATCATCGAGAGATTGTCATCGAATGAAGTTAATTTCCAATTAGCATGCGATTATTAAGACAATCCAAAAGCATTATAGTAAGAAATTTTGAGGGTGGAAGTCATGGGGAATAATCCTCCACGTCACAGCTCTTTGTTACCAAACACAATTAGAGCATTAATTGTGGGTCCATCCAATTGTGGAAAAACTAATGTGATGATAAGTTTAATTTAAAGTCCAAATGGTCTTAAATTTGAAAATGTTTATGTATTTTCAAGGAGCGTATACCAACCGAAATATGAATATTTGGAAAAACCTATTAAACCAATAAAAGAAATGGGATATTTCACATTCTCAGCTAATGGCGAAGTTTTGTCACCCCAGGAAGCTACAAATAATTCGATTATGATATTTGACGATATTGCATGTGAAAAGCAAGATAATGTTAGGAGCTTTTTCTGTATGGGACGTCATCGGAATATAGACTCATTCTATTTATCTCAAACGTATACCCATATTCCGAAACATTTAATACATGATAATGCGAATTTTATTATTGTGTTTAAACAAGATGGATTAAACATGAAGTATATATGGCGAGATCATGCAAATTGTGATATGGATTTTAATACATTTATGAATATTTCACAGAAATGTTGGGAAGTTAAATTTGGATTTTTGGTAATTTCAAAGAATGATGAAATGAAAACTGGACGATTTAGAAAGGGATTTGATCAATTTATTATACTTAAATAAATGTTTGTATAAGTATAATGCGTTGTTTGAGAAAAAAGACAGTTCAGACTCAAGCTTCATAATGTCTACATCGTTAACAATCACCTTAACTGGAAACACATTAGTTATAACTGAAAATTTTTTCCCACAAATTGAGTTAAAACGTAATTATGAGTGTGAGCTCATTGACTTTATACATTCAATTCTATTCCAAATGTTGATATGGGTAACAATCTCTTCCATATTGGAAATAAAGTCATAGAAATACCAATGGATTCATATGAGTTAGGTGATATAATAAAATTTATTATTAACAGGCTCAAGGAATATGGACTTCATAACACTATAAAAATTGAATGTAACATCAACACATTTCAAGTTCAAGTTTCAACTAAAAATGAAACAGTATAATTTAATCATGAAAGATCAATTGGACGGTTATTCGGATTTAATAAACGTAAACTAAGACCACATGAAAATGAAATTTACATCTCAGATAATCCAGTAAACATTTTAAAAATAAATTCAATTAGATTGGAATGTAATATTATCAGTGGCTCATATGTGGGGAATAGACCAAATCATGTGCTTCATAAATTTTTAATTAATGTCCCCCCAGGATATAGAATGAATATTACACCTCAAAATTTGATTTATTTACCTGTCAACTCCAGAGAAATAAGTACACTCGAAGTACGGATAACGGATCAGAACGGAGATTTAATCAATTTGCGTGGAGAACCCATGTCAATTCGTCTACACTTACGAGCGACAGAATGATTATTTATAATATAAAGGCATCACATCACCCCATACCCCAAATTAGTAAGCGAAAAGCTGAAGTGAAAGCATCATCATCTCAAACAGATTTACATCATCGACGAGCACTATCATTAAAAAATAAATTGTTTTTAAAATCGCTTGGATTTAATATTCAATAAAGTTAAATAACTGACTTTCAAATGAATGAAATCTTTTATGTTCAAGACAAGCCTACCAATGATGATAGTATCACTAAGAAAGAGTTCCACACTTATTATCCGTATCAACAGAACTTTAAATCAAATGATGAAGTTCGCATCACAATACAAAACCAAGATCTTTATGTCCTTCCAAATGAAAGTATTCTCCATTTTGAAGGCACACTAAGCAAAACTATTGATGGAAATACAGGAACTACTAGCACGAATGGTGTTAACGGCGTGCTCAAAAATAATTGCATGGCCAACTCTCAGAAACTTCCTTTCCGTTGGTCGACAGGAGGGACTCCTTTATCGCAATGCTGGATGGAGTGGTGGAGAGAATATCACTTGCGGAGGACATTTCAACTTTTCTGTTCCATGTTAATGTTATGGGATTCGCAGAAGATTATAAAAAGTTATCTTAAATTCCAACATGAACTCATTCTGTTACTAACTAAAAATACTGATGATATGTATGTTAAAACAGTTAAAGGTAAACAACATAAAATTGATATACATAGCATCAGCTGGAAAGTTTGACATATTGTTCCAAGTGATGGTGCTAAAATTAAAGTGCTTAATGTTGTTAAAAGTGGGGCTACCCCACCACTCTCATTCCGCAGCTGGGACTGTTACATAAGTCCTACACTAGTGCAGGGTACCCATTATGTGTGGAATGTTAAGCTGTCGGCGAATAGAGAACGTCCACGGTTCGCTGTCATTGCGTTTACATTGGATGGAAAACTAATAACAAATAATTTGAGAAATGTCAAAGTATATTTAAATTCTGATGTCTATCCCTATGAGGATTTGAATATTAAAATACAATGAAAATCGGTTTGCAGTCATGTATGACATGTATGTGAGATTACAAGAAAGCTACTACAATCGGGAGGCTCGTCCACTTCTATCTCCGATGGAATTCATGACGAAGGCTCCCATTGTGGTTGTGGATCTCTCATACCAGAATGAGTCAGTCAAATCAGGACCGATTGATGTTAAAAATTTCCTTAGAACTAATAGCAGCATGTACATGAAGAACATTTCACAACTTGTAGTTGGGCGCATATTGATGAAAGCATTGTCACAGATACCTGCGTCTGTAATTTTTTTAGTGTACGCAAACACAAATCTCTAAAAATTATAAAAATGTATCTTAATTTTGAACATCGCTTCTAGATAGATAAATAAAATTATAAAATATATACAACAAAATATATAAGTATGTGTTCATTTTTAGTGTAAATGGGAAATGGGAGAGTTATTTTTCAGACAAACGATCGAAATGGGGTTGCTTGCGGTATCTTCCTACACCTGTGTTTGTGTACAAGCAACCTTCGCAGATAGAATTTGTCCTTTTTGACAATAAGAGTTCACTTGGTTGCGAAAAAATATTTCCCTTTTCCCATTAAAAAAATATTTAATAATTATTTTGTTTTATTTTTATTCATTTTATTAAAAGGAGCCGCTGATTTCCCTAGGCGTCTCGTCATCTTCCGGCTCCTCGTGCTCCTGGTAACCGATTCCCTTCCAATAGAACCTATCGGTAGGAATCCGGTTATTGGGGGAGGTGCTGCGCCTTCTAGCTGGTCGTTGATTGGTGAAGTGGGCGAGGTGTGTTGCTGCCCGCATCTCCCGTCTGCAGGCCTCAAAGGGCTGCTGGTAAAGGGTGGCCGGGGTTGTTGGCGGCGCCTTCGACCTCCCTAGGTTTTCTGCTTCACAGGCAGCTAAGTATTTTTGTGCCTCGTTGAAGATCATGGTTTAAAATGATTAACGGTTCGTATTCGTTTGCAGTTTTTATTAGAAATGGTCATTGGGATTTGTTTTCCATCTTTTAAATGGACGAGGTGGCACGCGTTGAAGGGAATTGCTTTGGGATAATTGCTTTTTGACAAGGAAAATCATTTATGAGAGTTGCGCATTAGAGATCAATTAGCGAGCACTTGGGTGCGGTATCTATATATGGCTCAGTGTAAAAACAACCTTTTTAAGCTTGATAATTTAAGGATCAATTAGGGTGCACTTGCGCGCCTTTGTGTTTGCACACAAACGACCTTTTTAAGGCAGAGAAAATTCCGATGAGGTTCGCGAATTAGGGATCAATTAGTGGGATTGCTGAGAACTGACCTTTTTCAGATAGGGAAAATCTCGGTGAGGATCACTTAGTGTAAGTGGTTGTCTCCATCACACTCGCACTCGTAAGCGAATCGTATGCGATTTTGAGTACTTACATGTTTAATAGCCAACCTTTTATTGATAGGTTGACATTGAACCCTCATTAATTACATTTAATGATCACAACCTTTTAAAGGTTGACAGCTAACCCTCAATAATATAATTTATGACCCTAAAGGTTGACAGATAACCCTCATTAATCTAATTTATGACCCTAATTAGCGATAAAGTGGCCCAGTAGTTAGGTTTTTCAACTACTAATATATTGTCAAATTATTAAAATCACATGTATGCTAATGACGTCCATAATATAAATGTGTGTTAGTCGTCCTATATGTAGTATAGATGAGTGTATTCGTGTTTGTAACAGTGACTGGAAATAGTTAGTCGGTGGGCAAAAATTGCCGGCTTAGGTTTAAATCCCAAGAAATCAAAATGTATAGTTATAAGTAAAAAGGCGCTTAATACTGACGTTATACAAAGATTAGCTATCGAAAATACTCCTATAGACTATGTAAAAGGAGCATGCAACTTAGGTGTTTTAGTTTTAATCAAATTTTGACATGGGATGACAACATAAATAAAAATGTCGGTAAAATGTATGGAGTCCTTAGAAGCTAATACCTATCAAAGAACTTTTTACCAGTCAAAATGAAGCAGACTATTGCAATAATGTATTTGACACCAGTGCTTTTTTATGGAATCGAAGTGTTCAGCGACTGCAACATCGCCAGCCAACGCAAGCTACAAGTTGCTTTTAATAATGTGGCGCGATATATTAACAATAGGCGTAGGAAAGACCTCATCTCTGATGATACCATAAAAATATTTGACATACAACTTAAGTCTTGGACAAACCTGAAGAAGGACTAACAATATTATTAATTTTAAATTCATATATTTAAGTACAAAGAGGCAATTCTTTGTATACGTTGTGTGCATTTGGAAACAACTTACCCATGCCATCAAGGCAGTTAGCAGCGCTATGCATTTTAAAATCGCGCTTTAAAACTATCTGCGCGTTGCAAAAAATTCAAAATATTAGAAGTTATAAATATAAGAGAGGAATGAGAGAGATAGGGTGAGATACCTAAGAGACATTTATAAATAAGAAAATAACCAAAAACAATTTAAATTTAATTATATAAAAATTTTCAAATGTCCTTAAAAGTATCTTAATTCAATGTTCAATGTTTGTCTTTGAAAAAAAAAACCATTAAATGTTAATATTTAAGAATAATTTATTAGTATATATGTAAGTTCAACTAAATGTATATCTTTTTTTTTCATTTCTTTACTGTTGTGACTAGTGTCATAATTTATAAGTATGCAACATGCTTGTCGCGCTAGGAAGATAAATAAATAAATAAATAAAACCCCATTTAGCTAAAATAAAATGTTTTTTTTTTCTTCTAAATCTAAAGATATGTAAGATTAGATTTGGTTAGATTTTAAACCGTTTATTATAGATTTATTATTTATTAAGTCTGTATTATATGTTTAAACGGTTATACTGAATTTAAACCATCGTTAGTCGTTTCAGGGTGTGTTCAAAAAATAAAGTGACTTTGTTTGCCTGTTTCAATTGTTGCAATTGTTTCCGTCCTTTTATAGATCTCTTTAGTTTTGGGAACAAGAAAAAGTCACATGGGGTCAAATCCGGAGAATATGGTGGCTGAGGCATGATTGTGGTGTTGTTTTCGGCCAAAAAATCTTTCACAAGCAAAGATGAGTGAGCAGGGGCATTGTCGTGATGCAAAAGCGATGAAGTGTTTTTCAACAAATCTTGACGTTTTCTTCGTATTGCTTCTCGCATAACTTCAAGATAATATTGTTTATTGGCCGTACGACCATATGGTAAGAACTTCTGATGCAACACGCCATGGTATTCGAAAAAATAGTGTGCAAAGCTTTGACATTTGATCGAACCTAGCGTGCTTTTTCCGGTCTTGGCTCTTCTGCCCGCTTCTATTGGGACGATTGGGGCTTTGGTTTCGATATCATAACCATATACCCATGGTTCGTCACAAGTTATGACCCTTTTGAGTAAATCTCGGACGTCGTTGACGTCATTCAACAGTTTTTGAGCGATGCTCATTCGACGGTTTTTTTGGTCATAATTTAGCAATTTCGGAGCAAACTTCGGCGACACACGTCTCATGCCCAAAACGTAAAAAAAAAAGTTCATGGCCCGAGGCAAGCGATGTACCAACATCCTCAGCAACTTCTTTGACAGTGACTCGACGATTTTCCAAGACAATTTTCTACACTGCTTGAACGTTTTCAACAGTTGTTGACGTGCTTGGGCGTCCAGAGCGACGCTCATCATTGGCATCTTCTTGGCCATCTTGAAAGAGTTTGTACACTTGTAAACATTTTTTTTTTACTTAGATAAGTTTCACCATATGCCTCTGTCAACATTGCAACTGTTCGGAGCACTTTATTTTATTTTTTACGGAAAATTTGATGCAAATCCTTTGATCCTTATTATTTTGATAGCAAGAAATCGCCGAGCACGCAAAACACTCATAACTTATACGACTCTCACAGTCAAACAAAAAAGGACATTTACTTGAAATTTTGTACAGATGTTCGGAAAGAGTGTACCAACATACCAAAACAAAAAAAATCTATAGTGCCCGCGGAATTTGAAAAGTCACCTTACTTTTTAAACACACCTCGTAAGTGAGGGGTCTAGTACGGCCTGAGGGTAGTAAAAGTTTGTTCGGCTGCGATTCTGAATTTGGAGTACAGTTCTATTGCACCGTGTGAAGATGAGGTGTTTTTTGATTGATATTGGTATTGATTGTCGGATTGGTATTAATGGAAGGATATCCCTGTTATCGATCTAGATCAGGATCTAGTATTTTTGATTGGAAAGGTGGTTTAGTGTAAGTGTAAGTGAGTATATTTGTGGCATAAATGTGAACATTTTAAAAGAGCGTGTGGTTCTGAGAAAATCGTTTTAGTAAAAGACAGCTTCCGAAAGGGCACAGCAGAAAGCCATAGAAAAACCGAGACACCGCCAGCGATATTTCGAGGAAAAACGAGTGAGCAGTTTTTAACGTACGCCGGTTAGGGCCGACGTGAGTCATTTAACAGACAAGAAAATCAAGAATGGTCAATGCGCTAGTGCTCTAGAAAATCGACGCTGGCAAGATTGCGCAAATATTTGGCTCTGCCAGATGACACCGCCTAAACTCGTTAAATTAGGTCATGCAATCACTTGCAACTCAGCCCCGCCGATTTTGCTGAACTGTCAAACGTTAGAAGAAAGACGACCCAAATCGAACTCTAGACAATAGATGAAAATAGGGGAACCGATGAAACTAGCTGGGAACACTTTTGTGTTCCATTCCGGTAATCCATATCACAGTCCTAGATATAAAAGACCCCGGGTTAGCAGTAACAAAGGATAGTCAAAGTCAGAGTTAGGAAGTCTATTCAGAGAGTCTGAAAATGAATCAATACTATAAGTGTAAAAGTCGGATAGCCTTTCGCGATCCTGACCGCGGTAAATTTACGGTGTCGATGCAGTCCTTTTCAGGAAGCAAATATCCTTAGGACTGTGGACCGGCTAACAACGTCCAGTCGAACAATGCCGAGTGCAATGTGAATCCTACAGGACATGAGTTAATAATACCACGCGTTAAACAATCCTGCCGATCTATACCGTGTCAAAAGTGAACATATTTATATATATATGTATATATATATATATATTTATATATTTTCTTTTAATTCTTTATTCAGATTTTTCGTGACCTGTGTTTTTCATTATTCGTAATTTGCGCCAACTCGAGGTCTATAGTCAACCTGATCTTCATATACAGAAATCAGATTTGTTGACCATTAATTGCCAGATACACAGATCGTTTTTGTCAGAAGACAAATGCAGCAGGTTTGTTCATACAGCCTGTTTCACTCTTACCAAGGAGATCATCAGTGAACTTTGATTCCGATCGAACTTCAACGTTAAATGCGACGTTATATACTAGTGCCTTGCTGAACCCGGACTTGGAAATCTGTAAGACCCTATGAATTAACTTCGGCCGCGCTTATTGTTGGAGGCCAGAGGGGGGAGTTTTATTTCCCCTACCTCTGGGTGCTTTTTTCTGGACTTTGTTCCGTTAGAACTCCCATCGGGAATTACTCAGCAACGGTTTGTTGGTTTTAAGCATATGACTTATCGATTGCATATTTTTGGGATGTGTTGATTTTCCATTATTTTTAATTCTTTATTCAGATTTTTCGTGACCTGTATTTTTCATTATTCGTAATTTGCGCCAACTCGAGGTCTATTGTCAACCTGATCTTCATATACAGAAATCAGATCTGTTGACCATTAATTGCCAGATACATTTATTATTTGATACAATCAATGCTGAGATCATTCGCTCTAGACGATCGTTGTCATCACTATATCTGGGTCTAGCTCCCTGGTTAGACGGAAGAATACTGGACCGCCCTAGTGGTGGCCCTAAGTCGAGTTGTTCCCTTCCTACAGCTCCTTCGGAATCGTCCATGATTACGCTGCTGCAATCTGCTAAACTCCCTAAGTTATTTAGTTTGCTAATAAAGCTTATCGACTGGTTGTTTTCGTCAACAGGTGATAAGCTAGCTCTTGCCGGTGTTTCTGTTCTGGTTTGTCTGGCTTCTCTCGTCGCCAGTGTTGATGCTCGGAAAGTCCTCAACGGAGGTAGATGAAGTGTAACCTTCTTCTTTTTCTTAACTCCTGCCATATGTTAAAATATTGTATATATATATATATATACGGCCGACCACCCTGCCGTGTAATCGCGGTACTTATTTGTTTGCGTTTGTTATTTAACTTTTTGTAATAAGATATAGTTATACGTGCTTGAGCGTTGTTGCTTTTGTTAAGTTATTTTACGTTTTTGTGTGCTTCAATATTTTTGCTGGGCAGCAAAAGTTTTTATGACGAATAAAAATTGTGTAAATCAAAAGTGGGTGCGCTGGTACTCCTGGGTATTGGTATAGGTCAAGAATTGTCCAACATTAAACCCCAAATAAGATTCAAAAAAAAAAATCCCTATTCAAGTGAATTCGCTGAATGGATTTAACTACCCTCCACCGGAATGATCAGTTCCTTCTGCGCCCACTTGACCTCTTCGCGGGAAAACACAGTACATGGGACTGCTGCTCACCGACAGGAAGGCTTTGACCGAACCCCCTCCCCCCTGTCGTCGGAAACAGGTAGACTCACTCACATGCAGACGGATGGAGCTTTATTCCAGACAGGCGAAAGGAATTGCCTACCTGCTCCTCTCTCTCTGGACTCGAACCTCGCGAGAGACCTGGTTCTGTGCCTAGTACAATGGATAGCGTCGGGCAGAGAGATAAATACTGTCGTCCGTCCCGTTAGTCGTGGTAACCTTACAGACTCGAACCTTGCGAGAGACCTGGCATAGCCTAGTACAACTGAATAGCGTCGGCTTTAAGGTTACGGTCATTCCTCCACCCCCTTCAGTACTGGATCGACAGACGACAGATAGTACCCATCTAAATATTATTTACCTTCATTCAGAATAGCACTTGCTAAACAAAACCACATTTCAATACATGTTAATGTCCAATACACTCTTGACCAACCTTGGTAATAAACTTGTAATCTGAATTTGAACCAACAAAAATGCATTGGTAGAAGCCCATTAAAAAGAAGACTGGGTCAAGAAAATGATATAACTTTTGACGAACGACATGAACAACAGGTGATCGTATTGCACGGCCCGCGACGATACAAAGGCGCACGAACTTTACCAATGGGGAGGGAAAAAGGCCAAAACATAGCCCGATTGTTTTTACGATCAAGCATAATTCCGCTTGTGGGGCCATGTGGACAGAAAGACAGGCTGACGAACGATTTCTTCTATTCTTTAGACACGTAAATAATTGTTCTGATTACGTTTGGAGAGGATAGTGGCTATCTGCTATCCGGGCGGCCACTTCCTCAGCCCTATGTCCTTCAAGGACTGAGGCACAAAAACACCAGAAAACGAACGAGAAGTTTTCGTCGAATAGCAGAAGCCGTGCATTTTGGGCGTCCCACATACAGACAGATCTTCAGCAGTTAAGCTGTATTCTGTTTGTGTTTAGGTAGTGAGACGGCTAGGAGGGAGTTACAGTCGAAGAACGCCAAAGAAGTGCGATACAAAGATCGTATGCTGGCAGGCTGCAACAACAACAACAACAGTAAGCAGTGAGACGGCTGCGAGGGAGTTGTAGTCAAGGAACGCCAAAGCAGTGCGATAAAGAGATCGTATGTTGGCATTCTGCAAGGACAACAACATCAGTGAACAGTGAGATAACGACGAGGGAGTTGTAGTCGAGGAACGCCAACCACTTCGGCAGGCTACAACAACAAATACAATAAACCATTTTTCTATTGTAAAACATTATTATAAACTAACAGTAACTAGTTAAATATGGAGGCAAGAAAAATATTGTCCTTAAATATGCAGGGGTTACGGCAACATTTGACGGCTAAACTTGGATTCGACTGGTAGCAAAGCATTGTTGCAAGATAGACTGTTAGAGCATTTCAATGTAGAAGATGTGGAGGCAGATCATAAAGAGCAAGATGCACGTTCGGTAAAGTCCAGTGAATACCGAAAAGCAGAAACAGAGGGTTTCAGAGGTGCATCACGGTGTACTCTTAAAGCTGTACAAGATAGTGTATCACATTTCTCAGGATCAGAACAGCCAGATATCAGCCAGTTGATATCGGAATTCGAAAATTGTGCTGTAACAGTAGGATGGGATAGCTTACAGAAGTATATTTAAGGGAAGCAATTGTTGCAAGGAGCAGCGAAGTTGTATATAAGAGGTTTAACAGGTGTTAAAGGTTGGGAACAATTAAAAGCAAAGCTGACAGCAGAGTTCGGTAATACAACGTGTGCAGCTGAAGTACATAAACAACTTAAAAACAGAGTTAAACTTGGAGAAGAGTTCCTTTGTGAATATTTGTACAGTCTCATCGAGATTGGCAAGCAAGTTAAATTAGATGAGGCAAGAGTCATATCGTACTTCGGGGATTGTGTACCAGATAACAAATCAAACAAAAGTAACCTGTACCCATTCCAGACTTTAGGCGAATTAAAAGCAGAGATCAATATTTACGAAAGAATCAAGGATAGTACCAAAAGCATAAATACAACAAATACAATCACCTAAACAAGGATGAAATGTTTCAAGTGAGGCAAGGAGGAGCATTTTGACATTGAATATAGTACGCCAGTTCTATGCTTTAAATGCAATAAAACTAGGCACATGGCTAAGAATTGTATTCAGGAAAGGACAAGCGAGAAGAATGAAAAAGTAGGGGTTTTAAACACTAGATCTATGCCAAAAGACTTAATTTATACGATTATGTCAGTTAACGACGTGTATTTTGTCGCAATGATAGATTTCGGTTGCGATCTGAGCCTGATGCGGGAGGATCTAATGGAAAAGTTAAAAGGAGTTAGATTGAAGAATGAGAAGAAGAGCTTGCATGGCATTGGGAATGGAGAGATTAAAACGATCGGACAGTTTGAGACACAGGTAAAAGCAGAGGGTGTGTGCTTAAATGTAACTTTTAAGGTAACCAAACAAAAAGACATTGAGTATGCAGTTATCATCGGAAACGACGTTTTAAAGGAGGTTGATATTATTTTTAGTTCAGGTGGCATACAGTTCAAGAAAAAAGAAACATCCGAAATATATCAAGGACTGTGCGTGAGTAAGGTGGTAACTGAGCCAAAAGTATTCGATGGAGTGCAGCTAAATCATCTTAGTAGAAGTTTGAGAGGTGAAGTCGAAGAGCTGATTAACAATTATGCAGCGAAAAAGGATATTCAGTCGCCAGTGAAAATGAAAATCGTGCTTGATGAATTCCATTTGAGAATAAGATGGTTATCGAAAAGAAAGTCCAGGAACGCTTAATGGAAGGGATTATATCACCAAGTTGTTCCGCATACGCTGCACCAGTCGTCCTGGTAGGTAAAAAAGATGGCTCAAAAGATGCCCGATTGAAAGGTGCGAAGGTTTTTACAACATTGGACCTAAGAAATACACTGCGTTCGTAACACACAATGGCCAATATGAGTTCAATTTTGTACCATTTGGAATATCGAACTCGCAGTAGTATTTTGTAGTTATATAGACGCTGTCTTAAGAGATTTAGTGCCACAAAAGATGATTATAGTCTATATGGACGATATAGTTATTCCGACAGTGGACGAAGAAAAAGGACTAAAAGCAGTTGCAAGCAAAGCGGGGTTGCCCATCAAGTGGGAAAAATCACAATTTCTGCAAAGGAAAATGTAGTTCTTGGGATTTGTAATCGATAATGAGTCGATTTCGCCCCCAAAGACAAAGTTGAGGCGGTGTTATATTTTCCGAGTCCAAAAACGAAGAAGGCTTTGCAAAGTTTCTTGGGTTTAACTTCGTATTTTGCGGAGATTCATCAAAAACTATGCAGTAAAACCATTAATTGATATCCTATTGATTGAAATTAAGATAATATCGGACTGTGATGCATATGCGGTGACGGTAGGAAAAAAGGATATTCCTGTGAGAATTGAAAGATGGGCATATTTCTTTACGAGTATAAGTACAAGCATCGATCGGGTAGTGAAATGAAGCAGGACAAAGATGACAGGATCAAAGCTATAAAGATACTATTGGAATCTAAAAAAGTTATGAACACTATTTCATTCGAAATAAAATTCTATACAAAAATGGAATAAAGGTTCATCCAATAAAAAAACAAGGAACTTGCTAGAAAATCATTATGCTATCCAGAATATGCATCCGAAAATAGAGAAAATAGTACGAAGCTGTGTAGAATGTCTAATTGCTGAAGCTAAACAGGGAAGGAAAGAGGGATTATTATGTCTGATAGATAAAGGAACATAGAGACCAAGAAGCAGAGACCAAGAAGCAGTATAACTACATGACGCCGACGCAATTATCCCGGGGAAACGCCTTCAACAATTCAAAGACCGCCGCTTGGTTAACGGTAACAACGAGCAGAGTCGATGAAGTAGTAGTTTTATTCTATAAAATGTACATCGGATTAACTTAACCTGAAATACACTTCTGGATTTTACATACCGCAGTTTATCTTCCCTCTCTCTAGGATAGCGCAAATCGGAGTGATTCTGCGCGGCTAAACTTGGCTTAAATTTGGCCCAATTAGTGTGACCGAGCACAACAACTTAAAATACCTTACACAAATAATACTAACTCTGACGGCGCCTAATTCAAACTTAACTGACAATCGATAGCCACTAATCCGTTCCGCGACATCCCCGCCCCCGTGAAGCAGTCGCATTCACCACATCCAGAACAGCTAGCTTCGAAGCGGGACGCATTGTCGTCTTGGCTCGATCGTCAGTCCGCACCGCCGCTCGTCGAGGCACTCCATTTCTTCCGGCGAACACCTCTTCCACGACGCCTCGTCTCCACTCTCTGCGTGGTATGGCCGGATCGCAGATGAACACCAGATCTTCTCGACGTATAGGCTCGCATGCTGGCACCATCTCTCCCTAAGTGTGTAGGCAGTAAAAGAAGTGGACAAGTTTTATAATTTAAAACTTAACAGCTTAAGGGCCGGTTCCTACCCTGCCTGTTAAACTGCCTGACAGCTACCTGTCCGGAAAAATTAGTCACCAGATAAAAACAATATGATTCCCAGCCCTTAAAAAATTTATCTGACTGCGAAAGAATAAGATGGCACTGTTAACTTTACTCTTATTTATCAATTATTGGTGTAAAGCACTAAATTGTCACTTTTGTGAAAAAAATATACAAATTGGAAAAATGTCGGGAAACAAAAATCGAGGAAAACACTTTCAAGTCGGATTCTGGAAAGTTTTGCTCTTAAGTTTACTGCTCAGTCAGGAGTACAACTGCCGTGGAAGATCATTTTAAGAAGAAAAACAGACCAGAGTTTTCTGCAGAGAAGCGGGAAAGGTATCGGCACTGGTGGAGGAGTAGCAACCTCTATCTCTGTTTCAGCCATCGCCGAAAAGATAGGTACAATCATTCAAACATATGCAAGCATTCAAGACAGCTGTCCGTCTCTTTTTATTGTTATCGGTTATCGGAAATAGTTTGTTTCCGGGCCGGAAAATATTTTACAGGGAGTCGGGGTCTCGGCTAAGTAAGCTCTCACATTTATACGATAGAAAATAAAATTTTCTAAGCCGGAACTTTATCTGGCCTCAAAAATTTAACAGGGAGGGTAGGAACCGGCCCATAATAGACTTTGCGGTGACAAAAAATATTTCACGCAACAAAATAAGTGCCAAAGAGCTTTAGGATCTCTCATCAGACCATTCGCCAGTGCTTACTTTTCATCATAGCCCAGAAATTACCGATCATCCCCACGGCTGCAACAGCAGCTATTTCAACACCACAAAGGAAGGACGTCCAACCCAATAAATTCCAAACTAATCAAGAAATTGAACAGCTTGTCCTGTGCTTGGCAAACCAATTGATCGAAACTCGCGTACTAAATCGAGCTGTGAAACAACACATCGAAAAACTTTCGCCACTACAAGGCATCCTTTGTGGAGGGCTCGCCGAAACCTAAGCTCTCCAATCGAATGAGTCACCCCGATAAGGAAATCTTCAGGTTGCTGGGCCCGCAGTGACGAAGATAGAGGCGAAACATTTACTTTACATCTCCGAAGCGTCTTCCAACCGAACCCGGCCACTAGTCCATTTGTCCTACCACAAATCCAAACTTACATTCTTTCAGCCAAATGAGATCGCAAAAGTCATTGGGAACCTGAAACCAAAACACGGTCCGGGCGATGACTTAATACCTCCAAAAATGATAATTAAACTTCCAAACTCTGCTATAGAGGTTATTTGTAAAATCTTCAATGGGATTATATGTCTCGGCTACTACCCAAGGAAATGGAAAAAATCTGTCATCATAATGATACCGAAGCCCGGAAAAGACCACACAGTCCCGTCATCCTACAGACCAATAAGTCTATTATCGTGTCTGTCCAAACTGTTCGAGAAATGCCACCTAAGACGCATAATACCATATCTGGAAGCACACAATTTTATCCCGGCTCATCAATTTGGCTTCCGTCAAAACCATGGAACCATCGAGCAAGTCAACCGAATAACAACAGAGATACGCACAGCCTTCGAGCATCGGGAATACTGCAGCGCAATATTCCGCGATGTATCTAAAGCTTTCGATAGAGTCTGGCTAAATGGCCTTATGGATAAAATCAAAACACACTTGCCTACATACACTCATAAGCTACTTGAGTCGTATCTTTACAACAGATTCTTCGCAGTAAGGTGCAACGCAGCAACATCTGGCTTCTACACTACCGAAGCTGGAGTTCCACAAGGAAGTGCGCTTGGGCCTACTCTATTTGTCCTTTCTACAGCGGATATCCCTACGAACGAGCGGCTAACAACATCCACCGAGCAACAACACAACTAGCAAATCTCCTCATGGTAGTTGAGAAGTGGCAATCTGACTGGCGTATTAAAACTAACGAACAAAAATGAAAGCACATAACTTTTACTCTCAACAGACAAAGATGCCCTCCAATATTCTTGAATAGTACGCAGATTCCCCAAGCCAACGAAGTAACGTATCTCGGCGTCCTCCTCGACAGACGACTAACGTGGCGAAGACAAATCGAATGCAAGAAACTCCATCTTAAACTAAAAGGCAGCAGCCTCCACTGGATTTTAAACGCCCGATCGCCACTGCGTCTGGACTACAAGGTCCTGCTCTACAACTCCACTCACAAGCCTACCTGAACATATGGCTCCCAGCTGTGGGGGAACGCGAGCTGCAGCAACATAGACATCATACAGCGCGCACAATCGAAAATCCTTGGTATATTCGCAACGTAAGCATCTACAGGGATCTCGGCATTTTTGCAGTTAAAGATGAAATAAACAAACAAAAGGCAATTTACAATAAGAAACTCAATAAACAACAACAAAGTATAAAAAAAAAGAAAAATAGAGCCTTCTAACGGTGAATCGCACGGCATGGTCGTTAGCTCCCACTGGAAGCTTTTAACTTTTGAAATTGTGGAGTTTATTGTTGGCACATTCCTCATGCCTTTGGTTTCCTGTACCGTTTTAATTTAAGTCCGTTTCCACGTCTAATCACTAATGAGTCCAAATATGCCAGTTGGCCGTCCTCTTCATCGTAAATTTTATATTTGTGTCAATTGAGTTGAATATGGCTAAGCTGTTCTCAATTTCGGATTCTTCAATAAAATAAATAAATCGTCAACTTTTTTTGACTTATAATCGAGTATTGATATTCTTATGGGAAATTAAGCCGATTATGACCTCGAGTTAGCTAGAAACCTTCAATAACTTATATAGGTCGCCAATGTAAACATTTACAAATAGGGACAAAACTTCCAAAAATCGTCTGCATTAAAATAAAAATGCAACCCAAGGATGCAAAAATAAAATACATTTTTATTTAGTTATTGTGGTAAATAAATCTCTGAGTCATAATGTAATTCTGGGAAGAGACTTCATGGAAGCATGTAATATAAATTTGAACTTGGATAGCTTGAAAATGGTTACGGTGGAAGGCATAAATAACGACATTGTTGGTAACATTAGTGAAAAAACGAGATGATTAGTGAAATAGTTAGTAAAATTAGTGAAGAAAGGCAGATAGTTAGTAATATAGTAAGTAAGATTATTAAAGAAGCGGATATTAGTGATATTGTTATCAAAGAAGTGGATATTAGTGATAGTGTAAGCAAAGAAGCAGATATTAGTGATAGTGTTAGCAAATAGGCAATGGCTTGTGAAGAAGTTAGTGAGAAAGCAAGTAAAATCAGTCAATTAACGAGAGGAAAAGGTCATTTGAGTCGGAAATAAATATAGTGAAAACGGAATTAGGTTGCATTGATATAGGGGACGAATCGATTTAATACAAAATAGGTGAACAAGTTGATTACACTTGTTTACACTCAAAATGCTCCAAGCCTGTTGATGCGAAATTCTGGTAGAGTTGAGTCCCCAGATCACGAAAATTGCTTTAATTTTTTTTTCTATGGATGGGTTTTTTTATAAAGATTTTTTAAAGTTTTGCACAAAAAAATTCTGTTCATTTTACGTTTCTTATTTTATAGCTCGAGTTGTAGCCAACCAATTTAGCCGTCGAATGTTTTATTTTACAGGTGATGAACTAACCTTTCGATTTTTTTACACTTTATTTATATTGGATAAGTACTTTGTGTGCTGGAGGTCGATAAACTTGGAAAAAGTGGAAATGTTAATCTGTTAACTCAAATGTTAACATGCTGCTAGCATCCTAAAAACTCGAAAAAAATCCGTTGAAAAATTAAAACGTGTTTTTTTCTAAATTTAATCGCCCAAAGTATCAAACAGGCCTTCAAGTATCCAACTTGCTCTTGATCATAAGATTTAGTGTTTTGGCAAGCACTGATATTAATTAACAAAATTGTTTGTTTTAATTCCGGAACTGGACATTTAGAGAAATTTTGTTTTTAAAGCGTTTCCTTAGACGATTTAATGATTGGAGCATGCTGTAAGGGATTTTATCTTCTCCTCCAGCTGTGTTTCTGCCAATGCACTGTGGTCCAGAATCCCAAATTGGTGGCAGAAATTACATTTTTTTTTTTCAAGATTTCAGCAAAAACCATATTGGGTTCCAGTAGAGTATTTCCAAGGGTAGTCTATGCTTTTAGATTTTGATTTTTTAATTTGACAATTGAAATTGAAGCCCTCGCGATTTAGGTAGCCCTGGAAGTCAGACCATCTAAAGGCGGTTTCCCATACTGTACCTTTAATCTAGTAGACATCTGGCCAAAAATTTAAAAAAATTTCTCATTTTACTTAGCTTTGAAAATCCACGATAAATCCATTTTTCAACGGATTTCTTGAGTTGAAGGCCTGTTTGATACTTTGGTCGATTAAATTTAGAAAAAAACACGTTTTAATTTTTCAACGGATTTTTTTCGAGTTTTTCGGATGCTAGCAGCATGTTAACATTTGAGTTAACAGATTAACATTTCCACTTTTTCCAAGTTTATCGACCTCCAGCACACAAAGTACTTATCCAATATAAATAAAGTGTAAAAAAATCGAAAGGTTAGTTCATTACCTGTAAAATAAAACATTCGACGGCTAAATTGGTTGGCTACAACTCGAGCTATAAAATGAGAAACGTAAAATGAGCAGAATTTTTTTGTGTAAAACTTTAAAAAATCTTAAAAACAAACGTATCCATAGAAAAAAAATTAAAGCAATTTTCGTGATCTGGGGACTCAACTCTACCAGAATTTCGCATCAACAGGCTTGGAGCATTTATTTTTTTTTATTTTGTAAACTGGTGTTATAATGTTAGGTGTCAGTTTATCAATATGGTTAAAAGTTATGTTTATAAAGAGAGTCCCAATGAACCAGAGGTAAAGTGCGAAATAACACTAAGGTAAGAGGACTCGAAAAATTTTAGTTGTTCGCCCAGACCGTTGGCTTACACGGAAAATTAAAAATTACAAGTTATATTAGAAGAATATTTCGAAAAGGGAATACTTAGGCCAAGTGAGTCAAAGTACGCATCTCCAATAGTGTTAGTGAAAAAGAAAACAGGAGATTTAAGATTATGTGAAAGAAGAAAGAAAGGTGAATAATGATTATGATTAAGGATAACTATCCTTTACCTTTAATTAATGATCTGTTCGTCCGATTGGTAAAGAAAACAATTTTTTCGAAATAAGACCTTAAGCATGGTTACTTGCATGTGTTTGTAGATAAAGAATCAAACAAATTACCTCGTTTATGACACCTTTGGGTCAAGTTGAGTTTACGAGAATGCCAATGGGGTTGAAGAATGCTCCTGCAGTTTTTCACAGGTTTATAAGTAAAATCTTTGCTGACATGATTAGATAAGATAAAGTTATAATTTACATGGACAATATTATGATTGCAAGTAAGGGAATAAGGGAACATTTAGAAGTGCTTAAGAAAGTCTTTGAAAGAGTGGCAAGGAACAAGCTAGAGTTAAGAATGGACAAATGTGAGTTTTTGCAAGCAAGTGTACAGTTTTTAGGATTTGCAGTGACGAGTACTGGAATTCAGGCTAATGGAAAGGGAAAAAGCCATTCGAGATTTTCCGATACCAGACAAAGAACATGGAGTTAGAAGCTCTTTGGGACTATGTTCGTATTTCAGGAGGTTTATTAAGGATTTTTCAACGATGGCAAAACCTTTATATGAATTATTAAATAAAGATAAGTAATTTTCTTTCGAAGAGAAAGAGTTGGAATGTTATGAAATATTTCAGAAGAAATTAGTGGAGGCACCAGTGCTAGGATTATATTATCACAAAGATGAAATAGAGTTACAATATTTTATTTCTTTAAGGCTACGACAAAAGACGAAGCAAAATACCACAGGTTTGAGTTGGAGACATTAGTGATCATTTACGCTTTACGAAGATTTCGAATTTATGTGCAAGGTTTAGAATTGTTACGGATTGCAATTCGTTGACATTTACGTTAAACTGTTTTATGTACCACGGGAAATGGAGGAGAAAATTTTGTATAAGTATCACAATTAATTGATCACTTAGGAAGAGATAAGGTCATGCATGCTATTGTTAGGACGTATTGCTTTCCCAATACTAAAGTAAAATTGATGAATATTTGGAAAAGGGAATAATTAGGCCAAGTGAGTCAGAGTACGCATCTCCAATAGTGTTAGTAAAAAAGAAAACAGGAGATTAAGGATTATGTGTAGATTACAAAAAGCTGAATAAGACAATGATCGAGGATAACAATCCTTTACCTTTAATTGATGATCTGTTAGACCGATTGGTAAATAAAACAATTTTTTCGAAATTAGACCTTAAGCATTGTTACTTTCATGTGTTTGTTGATAAAGAATCAATTAAATATACATCGTTTATGACACCTTTGGGTCAATTTAAGTTTACGAGAATGCCAATGGGGTTGAAGAATGCTCCTGCAGTTTTTCAGATGTTTATAAATAAAATTTTTGCTGACATTGTTAGAGAAGATAAAGTTATAATTTACATGGACGATATTATGATTGCAAGTAAGGGAATAAGGGAACATTTAGAAGTGCTTAAGGAAGTCTTTGAAAGACAAAACCGTTATATGAGTTATTACAGAAAGATAAGAGATAAGAGATTATTTTAGATCATATAGTAGGCCAACGTGCATTGTTTCTGACAGGTGTAGTTGCTTTACGTCGGAAGGCTTTGGAAAATTTATGGATGAATTCCATATTAGGCAAGTGGAAAGAGTTAATCGTATTTTAGGGCCAATGATAGCGAAATAAGTAGATTCAGAAAAAGGATTGCATTGGGATACAGTTATAGAAAATGTTGAATATTCTTTAAATAATACAAAACAAAGAAGTATTGGGCAAATGCCAAGCAGGATGTTATTTGGGGTGGAACAAAGAGGACAGATTTTTGATAAATTAAAAGAGAAATTAGAAGAATTAAATGATATAAAGGATGTTGGGAACTTTGAAGAAATTAGAAATAAAGGATCGGAGATTCAGTAAAAGTTACAAAATGATAATGAAAGAAGGTATAATGAAGGTAGAAAAGATAGTACGAAATACAAAGAAGGAGACTATATAATGGTTAAGAACTTTGATAGTAAAGTGGGAGTGGCAAGGAAAATAGTACCAAAACATAAGGGTCCTTACGTGATAGACAAAGTGTTAAGAAATTATAGGTTTTTGATAAAAGATGTTGAAGTTTTCAGCCAACACGTAATCCTTATCAAGGTATCTGGAGTAGTCAGAATATTAGGCATTGGATAGGATAAAAATGATGAACATGAAAAGGATACCTATGTAATTGTAAAGAAATAAAATTGAAATATTAATCGAACGTAATCCCCATAAGATCAGGGGATCTTAAAATGTCAGGATGCCCGAATTGTAGCAGGATGGCATACTTATCTACTTACTTATATACTTACTTACATACTTATATAGTTACTTACCTACCTACTTATGTACTTATAATTACTTATTATCTATAATTACTTAAAACATAGACTTAATTAACAGTTAAGATAAATGTAAACACATTGTGCAATAATACTTATAATGTTAAGCTAACAGAGCTCTCTTGACTTTCTCTCTCCTCTCTTGCTCTCTTCGCTCTCTGAACCAAAACGGGGGTTAATGCAGATCGCATAATCTGCTACAGAGCGAGCAGTCAGTCGAACGCAGCCAGTGATACAGAACAAAAGTGAAATAATTAAAAGAACAAAACCTGGGTCTTACTGTGTTTCGTCTATACTAGGCTTATATTTTTTTCTCGAAAAAATGTTACTTTACTAAACTCTTGAATGAAAGTATCAATTTAGTTCTTTGCTGATAGTTAGCATTAACTAACTTATAGTTAGCTTATACCTCTAGCTTAAAATTGGCACACATATTGTTGCGCGACGGTAGCGAGTACACGTGGGCTTTCGCACGGCGGACGAGGTATGTCTATACACGGCGGTGGCAAGTGCCTCGAGCACGTCTGCTCACGGCCGCTGCCCGAAATCAGAATAGATCGAGCTTCGGTTCGTGGCCATGCTAAGAGCACTGAATCACCATCTCGGGAAACCGGGTTTCTGCTATCAGACCCACTATCGATCATTTTCTATCGCCATAGGGCGCATCAGCGAAGGATGTATTCGTGGCGATATCGTATCGGCCATTTCGCGTTAGGGTTGTGATCTCTGGTAAATGGTTGGTCTTGGGACTTAACTAAAAGACAGTGGTGGGATTAATTTTAAGAGCCAGTGTGATCCCGCTGGCAGTCTCAAAATGTCCCGCTTTATGAAGCCCAGCGCTCGCTAACGCTCTCTCTCCCTCAGGACTTCCAATCCGCAAGGCCTTTCTATTATGCTCTCACAGACTTCTGTTAAATGACGTATATTTTAGTTATAATTTACCATCAGCAGATGAAGGCAAATAAAGTGCTACTATATACAAATCAATTCGGCCGATCTTTTATTTTTCCTACTTGGGATTTTGGACCTTCCCTCTCGGAGCCTCTTATTTTGTTTCAAATACATGGTCCTTCGAGGCGGATCTATCCTGAACCTTTCCAGCCTGCTACTGCGGATTTTTAGGCAAGATAAGCACTAGTGTTCTTAACTTCCGATTAGCAATCATACAGACATTTCCTAAGACCAAACCCAAGAGTCCTATACATATATGTTTGGTTTGGACCTTCATGACTTTGATGGTTCTTATTTCTGCTTCGGATTCATATATGTCGGCTTTTCAGAAATTTTTCTTTTATTTACGATAGTCAAAATCAGCGCTGTGAACGGTTCTAGGTCTTCTAGATAGCTTGAAATTTTTTGTAATAAATCTTCGCAGTAATCTGCTACTTGTTTACTTGATTTTTGAACTAGCTTGGAAGAATTTCACCTGAATTTCTATACTACCATACCTATAAAGAAAACCATATAAACTGTAGACATAAACAACAACTTGATAAACCGTTAATATGATGAGAAAGAAAGCTTTCAAAGGTGCCGGTCGTGTTTTTGCACACTCCTACGGTTATTTTGATTCTCCTGTAAAGAGTCATTTAAAATTGTTGTATTTTGATTTTATTAAAATCAGCCGTTACCATCGCACAGTGGGCGCTGCCATAGGCCTTAAATCAAAAAATTGATTTTGAGCTATTGCAACGAAAACCACTTTTTTCGAACAGCTGATTATTCAAACTTAACTACACAATACCGTTTGTTTGGCATTTCTAACGGGACTCTCTAAAAATAGAACGAAAAGAGCGAGAACGTATTTACGTATTTGCAATTTGTCAGCAGTGAAGTGCAACAACCCGAATTTAAAAAAGGCAAATTAAATATAAAACAGCCGTAAAACAAATACAACTCAAATGAAAATTGTTCATAGTGGTATTTACTTTATTTATACAGATAAATATATAAATAATTTGTGCTGTGTCTTGTCTATATCTTTTTGTTAAGAAGTGCGTCTTTTTAAGTTTGTATTTGTTGTCCATTACAAAGTTTAGGTAAAGTTTTAAGTGTTTTCCCCCCGTTGCCCCCCAATGAAGTACACATTCTATTATTTATTAATATTTTTAGATTAAAAAATTGTTTACTTCAGCTGCGACAGCCTGCGTCTGCCCATTTGTCAATGAAAAATGCAACATAGCCACATTTAATTTCCAGCAGCTTTACCTAGGAGGGACGCTGTTTTTTCGTGCTGTGTCTTTTATATTTTTGTTGCTGTTGTAGTTTATTTATTTTTAGAATTTTTTTTCGTTTTATTATTTAATTATTTTCTAAGGTACTCATAATCAATGCGAGAATTCTCGTAATCATGTTTTCAGCATTAAGCTTAATAAATGCGTTACAATTGCACAAAGAATTGAATATGTGATTGATTCCCCTTTTTAAGGACATAAAAAGTTAGGAATATTAGCCAGATTTGGAAGGATTCCAAAAACGAATAAACTTAACTTGTAAAAAGAATGCATTGTTTTTGCAAATGGTTCGGCGGAAATAACGTCCATTTTTTTTTTTAATATTCTGATTGGCTAGAGTGCATGGAAATTATAATTCCAAAATGCCGTTTGTAACCAAAAGCATCAAATTTACATTATGGATGTCCAAAAAAGGATTTCACTGAGGTTTCAAAAAGGACGAAATTCCTGTCTGTTATTTGAGGGGGTGTGCGTGGGGGTGGAAATGAGCAATCACACCCACACATGTATTTATTATAGATCTAGGTTGTTAAATAACTTACAATAAAAATATCAGCCTGAATTTGTGAATTTACCGAATTTATGACTGCTTTCTCAAGTAAGCAAAATTACTGAGGCAATCGTTACTATGGAAGCGACAAGATGTAGTGGTACGATCCGGTCAATTTTTTTACAATATATTTATAATATTTTTATAGATTTTTGGTGAACGTTTCATGCTGATAGCACATCTAGAAGTATTTATGGCCGCGGCTCCATACAAGCCCGACTACTGTGCATCGGTCCGGAAAAAGTTTCTACCTTGCCAGTCTAAATTAATTTATAAATTTACATAAGCTGTCCTCATACAAAAGACTGCCTAGTGTTTTTTTTTTTGACATTCACTGTGTTTTTGTTTACTCTTCGACCCCGTTACACCGCGCTTCCCACTCTTCTCTTGTTACATCTCTCTCTGGATCGCCGTACTGACTCTGCGTACGTACTGTTGTGGACCGCTCTCCTGGATTGCTCGCACGATTACTCAGTTGTTGCTGTAAAGCTCTCTCTGGATTGCTGTACTTGCGCTCGCGCTTAGCTGCGCGGGATTTGATTCCTCTCTCAATCTGACAGCTCACCCGCACTGACGTTTTGGACTGCTCTCCTGAACTGCTCTCCCAAACTACTCTGCTGTTGCTGTTTTCGCTGCTCTAGCTTTTGACTATCTTCAATCTGCGCTTGTCTTTTAAACTGCTCTCTCAATCTGTCAGCTTAGAATCTACTCTTTTCTGGACCGTCTAAGGCTACTGATGTGCTTGCTTTGCTTCCTACAAGAAGCTTTAAACCCCTATCTTTTGTACACTCTCTTAGTTCGAAGGTTTGCATCTTAACACTGGACAAAATGAGTATAATCTGCACCGCAAAGAAATGTAAAATTAGTGAAATGTGAAAAATGCTGAATCGTATCTTACTTGCTGTCTGTGCGATAATCGTTCCCACCTGAGATCTGCTGGTATTCGTCATTTTGGCCGAATCAGTGATTCCTGGGAAAAATACTGGATTCACCTGGTCATGCCTGGCCTGCCGCGAAATAAAGGGTGAAATGCGCACGTTTATGAAGCAAACTTGTAATGGAGCAAACTCTGGAGCTTCGAATGCAATTTAGCTCCCTCAAAGACCAATTTCTTAATCTGGAGTACCTGTTTCTTGACCTTAAACTTCTCAGTGAATCACCAAGACGTAAAATTGCAAACACTAACCACCTGCAAGCAAATTTGTGCACTACTCCTGCCACCCACTTGCCTGTAAGAGATTCAGCCATCTCACCAGCCGTCTCAATTCATTCGATTGACACCATGACCAATTCGACACAAGATTTCCCTGATCCCGTCCTACCTGATGGAATATCTATTGTTCATTTTCCCTCGGCAAAGGATGGTGCTCTGGCTGCTACTAATTGTTCAACTCGTGCGCCTGGAATGATCACCGATCTCCTGCGGACTGCTTATGTTGTTCCTGTCGCTGCTATTTAACTGCTGACTGCTGATCTTGTTGCTGATCCTGCTATTCTTCCGATTATTGCTGCCGCTGCTGCTTATGATCTGATTCCCTGCTGCTGCTGTTAATCATCCGATCCTCTTCCTACTATGATGTCTAACACCTGCACCACTGCACCTAATGGTGTTGAGTGCGGGTCAACTGTGATGACCAACAATACTGCCAGTACCTCTGCTAATGCTCAGAGTCGTGGTTCCACTCAAAACCATCTTTGTCTCTCATCTCATGCTGGAAGTCACGAAGGATGATGTTAAAAATCACGTTTGCTCCAAACTTGGAGTTTCTCCGAATGACATCATAGTATCCAAATTAATTTAAAGCATAAGTATAGTATATCGTCATTTAAAATTATTCTTCCGGATTCTTTTCTAACTAAAGCTCTTAGCCCAAACACACGATACTTAATTTATTCCTTTACAAAAACTCTTACCAGAATCCCAACATTAATACTCCAAAAAACTAGGTCATATTTTTTGTGTCCATTATCAAAATGTACGTATTATTCTAGGTAAACTAACTCAAATTTATTCTAATAGTGCCTCTTTTGATTTTAATGCTATCGATTTTACAGAAACGTGGCTAAATTCTCCAGTTTTAGATCATTAAATTTTAGGTCATAATCTGTATAACAAATAAATTGTTCGTTTCTAATGAATTTCAATGAAATTGACACTGCTGCAAATTCATTTAACTCAGCTATTGGCTCCGTAAGGGGTATTTTTGTACCTGAATTGACTGCGGGTAGGAAAGACACTATGGAGAATTTTATGTGTGGTCGATTATTTGGTGTTTAATAAGTCATCCATGTGTGTCTCGGCCAAGTATCCATAGGTCCGTAGGGTGTCGTCTGCGCAAACGCCGTAAGCCTAACTGTGTGGCTAGATGTCTAGTCTAACGGATGGTATGCGCAAGCAGGCGGTCTCTGAATGGGTTGCAAATAATGAAATTGTGTCTGTTACAGTTGGTATTCCTGTGTCTTGAAATTGCGTGTGATTTTGTACGTAGTGGTGCCACTTAGCTGCCAGCATCCTTCTCAGAGCATTCGTTATACATGTTTGCTCCTTTTTTAGTGAATAGTCATAAGCGGTGCGCCAATATGTAATTTCCCAGTTCAGTGTTGGAAGGACAATGGCTTAAATAGTCCCACCTTGACATGGAGGGATAGACCGCTACCAGAAAGAAGGAGCCAATCCATTTTTGTGAGTTTTGCGCTTGCTGATCCGCAGACTCGGTCAATCTGCCTCTTCTAGCAAAGTGGCGTGCTGTGTCTTTTCAATGTTAAGCGCTATATTACATCGATATGCCAAACATTCGAATTCGTCCAAGAATGTCTGGGCACGACTGGATGCCGATATGGGGGTGCTGCCAGCAGCTAGAAAAGCCGTAGGTGTAGGTGGCTAGAAGAGTAATACGAACAATTGGGTTTGAAAGATCCGATGTGTAAAGTGTGTACAGTACCGGGCCAAGGACACTGCCCTGAGGTACACCACCGTGAATTGACCCTAGTTCAGAACGATGTCCACGAATCTCAACGGCAAGCTTCCTGTTATTCAGAAATGACACATTAAGCTTCCAGAGTCCCTCAGGTAGAAGCGGCATTAATTTGTAAAAGAGACCTTCATGCCAAACCCTGTCAAGAGCTTGCCGTCTAAAAATACAGTTGAACAGTATTTGCGATCTTCTAAAGCACTCAGAATGTGGTTAACAACTCTGTGAACTTGCTCAATGGCGCTATGCCGACTTGAAAGCGAAATTGGTGGCCCGGCAGAGCGTCTATGAAGGCGTCAATATTCAGAAACCGAGAAAGCACGATCCGCTCGAATATCTTGGAGAAAGTGGACAGGAGACTTATCGGCCTGTAAGATTCTGCTGAGCACGGGTCTTTCCCTTTCTTATGGACCATTGTGACAAGTGCACGTTTCCAGGGAGATGGAAAATGGCCAAGGTTGAGGGAAGCATTAAAGAGAAGGCAGAGCTGTACAATAACTGAGCTAGGAAGTGCCTTTTCTACTCTACCATCAATTGCATCCATGCCAGGAGCTTTAGTGGGAACCAGTCGCTTAATATGATCACATACCTCATCTTGATCCACAGGCCGCACAGCAACGGGACAACCCAAGGAGAGCCCAAACCTAGAGATTGTTGTCTGGGTCTCCTGACTTGTTGCAAAGTCAAACGGAGTAAAGCGTCTCTCCAGATAGCTTGCAAATACTTCTGCAATAGCGGAATCTCTGTGAGCCCAAGTACCATCGCTTCGTTTAAGAGAAAACCTAGGAAGTGGCTGCGTTTTTAGGTTTCGGGTGCGTTTCCATAAAGCAAACCCATGATCCTGGTTAGGATCGATGGCATTGAGATGATTTACGAAAAATTCCGACTTAGCCAAGCGGAGAACTTTCCTAAGTTTTGAGACAGATGCCTTCCACCTAGCTAAATCGATAGTATGCCTTGGCCTCATCTAGGTACGACGAAGTGCATGACCCTTCCTGGCCAAGGCTACAATTTCAGGCTTTGAAGATGTCCGGGATGGCGGAGGATTAGATATACATCTAGCACGAGGGGCAGCTTGATGAATTTTGTCTACTAAGTAAGTACGCAAAAGAATTAATGTCATCCGCCGTTACAAGTAATGGGTTATCTTCAGTCAGTGCAGAAAGTCTGGCACTAAAACTTTTTGTGTCCGATCCCTGAGGCAAAAGCCTGGTTTTAGCAACGACCTGATAGGCAGCAACGCAGAAATATATCAGGAGCGGAATGTGGTCAGAGGAAAGGCCCGAGCACTCCGAAATGGCAAGGTGGCTGCACGGAATGCCTCTATACACTGCAAAGTTAATGGCTGTCGGTAGATGATCATTATTCCAAAGAAAGTGCGTAGGTCCCCCGGTAGCCAGAATCTGCATGGTTGAGCTAGAGACAACGGACATCGGAGTGTTTCCCCGAGGGCAGGACCGTCTGCACCCAAAGAAGCTGTGGTGCGCATTCCAATCCCCTCCAATAACAAAGCGGCTGTCCTTAGAGCCAAACAGGCGAAGATATTGCTCAGCTGCCCAAGAGTGACGGTGACCAGGAGGACAGTAAACAGCACCAAACGGTATTCATTTGCATGCCAAACCCTGTCAAGCCTCTTTAAAAAATACAAGAAAGCTGGTTCCCCGCATTTCTTTGCTCAATACTTATCAGCTGAATTCTCTACTTTATTTACAATAACTTACCCAACGTAAATGCGATTTCCGATCTGATCCAAAACAATTCTACAATTTCGTTTATTCCAAACGTAAGTCTATTGCCTACCCTCCATCCTCGACCAATCTGAATCTTCCTCGCTGGTCATATCCATCCTATTTGCAACATTTTTCCACTTTTTGTATACTTCTGTCACCTAAGATCCTGCTTCTTCTTATCCTTATAGTTTAGCTCATCCTAACGATATCAGCGTACCTTTTTTTGCAGAGAGTGATGTTCTGCATAGTTTATAAAAAAAAACTACTTGGTTATTCTATGTGTAGGAACATAGTAGGAACACCATATATAAACATAACATAGAATGTAACAGAAGTGTAAACAAAATATTATAAAACCATTGTACATCGATACTATCGATTCAAGTTGATAAAAGAGATCGATAGGAGAACATGAGAGATCTGCGATCACTACTTGTCTGAGCGGCGCTTTTGGTGATATAGACTTTTGGTGCGAAATAAAGATTAATTAAAGATCAAGAACCTATTATATTCAGAAGTGGTCTTGAACACGCCTTAAGTTTGAATTGTGCCATCATCGTCAAATGAACAAATCCTGAGAAGTACATACACATGTACATACCAGCGTGACCGTTTATGGTATATTTTACAATGTAAAAAACGCTCTCGCTGGCCATAAACGCATTATTTTGTTAAAAATTTAACTTTATTTAGTTAGACACCATGCTAGTGATAAAATTAAATAAAATTCTGAACAAAATAGTTCATTTATGGACAGCTAGAGCGTTTTTTACATTGTAAAATATACCATAAACGGTCACCCTGGTACATATGTACATCCCATCGACAAACATAAATAAGTTGCTTAAAAAAGACTTGCTATTTTTGTGCACCGTGAATAGTTTGGATGCTACCGGCACCTAGTACATTCTGATTTGGAGGTTGCAAAGAGTGGCAGAACAGCAAATTGAGCAGAGCTTTGAAATTAAAAAGTCATTGGGAAGCAAGTAAATTCGGCGAAATGGAACATTCGAGAAACGATTCTGATGGGACGAAGAACAACGGCGTCATATCGACAGAAACCAAGAACAACAACATGAAGGAAAGCAGCGAAGAAGGAAAGAGAGACAACGAGAGTGGCCAGCAGAATATCGGGAAACGAGAGAAGATGGAAAAGGGAAATGGCGACGACCAGTACAACGAGAAAGACGACAACGTAAAGAAAATCAACAACGTGAAGATCATCGACGGCGTAAAGAAAAATGAAAACGTAAAGGAACCAGACGACGCGAAGCCAAATGAAAAGGAAATCGACAACGTAAAGGAAAATGAAAACGTAAAGCAACACGGCAATGTAAAGCAAGATGACAACGACGTAGAGGACAACGGAGGAAATGAGAAAAAACACTGCGATGTAGATGTTATTCTCCAACGCTATGAGATGTTCAAAAAACATGAGAAAATTCAATCAATTGGAAAAGGAACTGGCAAATATTAAAATTCAACAATGTTATGTAAAAGGTGCGAGAAACAAAATATCCCTGAAACTGCTAAAGGAACTAGTACACGTTTTTGAAGGCGACAATAAATTCTCCAGCTGGCGTACAATGATCAACAATGTTCGGAAAATTTACAACGTAGAAGACAATGTGATGCGAGCAGTAATTTTTAACAAAGTTAAAGGCAAAGCATGGGAGTGGGTGACTGCCAATCCTACGCTAATGGCAGAACCTGTCGATGTTTTGCTAAATGAAATGGCCAAACATTTTGAGAAAAAGGGGTCTAAACTGGCTACAAGACAAAAACTACAGGTATGCACCTGGAAAAAAGGAAAACGTTTCGACGAATACTTCCAGGAGATGATATCGACTTAGATGAAGACGAGTTGATTGAGTATATGATAGCGGGAATTCCGGATGTAAATCTTCGGAATATGGCGAAACTACAAAATTTCTCGACGAAGACCGAAATTTTAGAAGCATTTAACGATGTCGAGCTACAAGGGATGCCAGCCATACAACAGGACGCACAGCAGCAGAAGGTTGCTGATAAAATTCAAAGGCGCAATATTAAGTGCTTCAACTGTAACAGTTTGGGGCACATAGCTAGTGAATGCCGAAAGCCAAAACGAGAGATGGGAACTTGCTTCGCGTGTGGAAAAGCTGGACATCAAGCTAAGGACTGTGAACAGTATAAGAAACGAGATGTACAAAATGAATATGTAAGTTAAATGAAAGTAATATTTTTATCTGATACTCATTGTAAACCCATTTTTATAGAAACAGTCTTAGATTCGGGAAGCCCCATCAGTTTCATAAAACAAGCATACGTTCCAGTTCGAATACAATTAAATAAATTAGTTCACAGAAGTTTTGTTGGAATAAATAAAAGCAAACTTAAGATTCTTGGAAGTGTAAAATGTTTAATTTCTTTTTCTAATAAAGAAGTAATATGCGAGTTGATGGTGGTGGATAACGAGTCCATGAGCTTTTCGATTATTTTGGGTAGAGATTTTTTTAAAGAATGTAACATGAAACTGACTATCGGGAAAAGAACCGAAAAAGCTGGTGAAGAAATTAAAACTAAGGAATTAAATGAAAACAATGGCACGAAGGGAAAATCCAATATTGTAAGTGAGGAAAAATATTCCAAACAAAATCTGAATCGAAATATTGAAAAGGAAACGGAAGAAAACAATTTTGACAATCAAATATTAGCAATTGAGTATGATAATCCAGATGAGAAACATGAATATAGTATTGGAAAGTCCATTAAGTACAAACAAGGAGTAAAGTTGATTAATCTTATTGAGAGTGGTTATATAAAATGCACGAGGCCGGTTGAACCAAAGATAAAAACTGAAATGCAACTAGATGTTGAAGATAGCAAGGCATTTAGTAGTGCTCCTAGAAGATTGTCCTATGCCGAGAAGTCGAGTGTTCAAAAAATGATTGATGAGGGTTTAGAAAATGGTATTATACGGGTTAGTGAATCTAAATACGCATCTCCAATAGTATTGGTTAAAAAGAAAACTGGTGGTCTGAGAATGTGTGTAGACTATAGACGCCTTAACAAACTGACTGCAAAAGTAAAATATCCTATACCATTAATAGATGATTTGCTAGATGGTCTAGTTAACAAAAGAATATTTACGAAGTTAGATTTGAAAAATAGCTATAATCATGTATACATGCATTCAGATTCAATTAAGTTTACTGCTTTCATAACTCCACTAGGGCAGTTAGAGTACTTAAGAATGCCATTTGGTTTAACAAATGCACCATTTATATTTCAACGGTTTATAAACAAATTCTTTGAAAAAATGATAAGAGAAGGGAAAGTTATAGTATATCTGGATGATACAATGATTGCTACACGAGAATATGAAGAGCTCATACAAATTTTGGGAGAGGTCTTTAATCTTTTGGTAGAAAACAAACTTGAGTTGAGAATGGATAAGTGCAGTTTTTAGAAAATAAGGTAACGTATCTGGGATACGTCATTTCGGAAAAAGGAATACAAGCAAATGAAGAGGGAATTCGGGAAATAAATTTAAATGACGACGGAAATTTCCATCCGATTTTTTACATGTCAAAGCGAACAACGGAAACCGAATCTAGACACCATAGTTTTGAATTAGAAATGTTGGCAGTTATATACGCTTTAAAACGGTTTAGGATATATCTTTAAGGTATTCCTTTTAAGGTTGTAACTGACTGTAACTCGTTAAAGTTGACTTTAAACAAGAAAGAACTAAACCCGAGAATAGCAAGGTGGGCATTATGATTGCCAATGGGAACATAGGTCGGGGAAAAGGATGCAACATGTTGACACATTGAGTAGGTGTAATACAATTATGGTTATAGAAGATAACACTTTCGAGGATAATCTACTTATTTGTCAAAGTAAAGACGAACAAATAGTTCAACTAAGAGAAATGTTAAAGGATAAAGAACATAGTTTTTATGAAATGAGAAACGGAGTTGTTTATAGGAAGAGCAAAGATAATTTATTGTTTTATGTACCTGAATCAATAGAAACTCATATCCTTTTTAAATACCATAATGAAATGGGACATTGGGGAACGAAAAAAGTGACGAATATCATAAGTAAAAGTTATTGGTTTCCAAATAAGAGAAGAAAAATAGAGGAACACATAAAAAACTGTTTGAAATGTATTGCATTTCATTCCATACCAAAGGGAACTTCGCCTTTTCAAGTATTACACATAGATCATTATGGGCCAATTGAAACCAAAAACGGTGTGAAAAAACACATTCTGGTAGTCATAGACGGTTTTACAAAATTTGTAAGATTGTACCCAACAAAAACTACGAAATCGAAAGAGGCAATATATGACTACTTTAGAGCATTATATAACTACTTTAGAGCATATAGTAGACCAAAGATCCTTATTTCAGACAGAGGAACGTGTTTTACATCACAAGAGTTTGAGAGTTTTGTTTCGGAAAACAATATTGAACACTTAAAGGTCGCGACTGGGTCACCGCAAGCAAATGGCCAGGTAGAAAGGACTAATAGAGAACTGGGACCAATGATAAGATAACTGATAAATACGGAAGAAAATTAACAATGGAATAAAGTACTTTCTGATGTAGAATTCTCCATTAATAATGTGGTTCACAAAAGCATAAATGAATATCCGAGTAGAATGTTATTTGGGATACAACAAAAAGGGAAAGTTATTGATAACTTGAAAGAAAACGTAATTGAGAGTGAACAAGTTGAGGAAGAGATAAAGTTAGATGAAATTAGAGAGAAAGCAGGAGTGGCACAAATAAAAGCACAAGAATATAATAAAAAATATGTTGATGCCAAACGTAGAGAATCACACAAGTAAGTATGTTATGTTGAAAAATTTTAATTCTACAAGTGGAGCATCTAGCAAGCTTATCCCAAGGTTTAAAGGGTCTAATGCAATTTCAAACGAGATAGGCAATGATAGATATTTGATAAGGGATGTAGAAAATTCTCAGAGAACACAAAAGCCGTATGAAGGTATATGGGCAGTACACAATTTAAAGCCTTGGATTGATACAGAAGGAAAGAATAATAGAAAAAATCAAGAAAATGTAGAGAACAATGAATTAAATGTAGAGAACCATGAATTAAATGTAGAGAACCATAAATTAGATGTAGAGAACAATGAATTAAATGTAGAGGACAATGAATTAAATGTAAAGGATAATGAATTACACCTAGAAAATGATAAGCTAAAAGATGTAATTCGTAAAGATAAGGATGGAAATAATAAATCAAATGTAAAGAATAATGAATTAAATGTAAAGAAAAATTATGGAAAATGTAAAGATTATGATGATAATGAAAATTAGAGGACGAAACAAAGGAAAATGGAATTAAGCTAAGTGAATAAAAAAAAAATATTTATAGAATGAAACCTAATGTAAATAATTATATATATAAAGACTATAGTGTAGAGAATGAAGAAAAAAGCATTGTATACAGAAGAATAAAAAGAGCTTTGTCGGCTAGGATCGGGAGATCCTTAAAGTCAGGACGGCCGAGTTGTAGGAACATAGTAGGAACACCATATATAAACATAACATAGAATGTAACAGAAGTGTAAACAAAATATTATAAAACCAATGTACATCGATACTATCGATTCAAGTTGAAAAAAGAGATCGATAGGAGAACATGAGAGATCTGCGATCACAACTTGTCTGAGCGGCGCTTTTGGTGATATATGTAGACTTTTGGTGCGAAATAAAGATTAATTAAAGATCAAAAACCTATATATGCTTATTTTCTCTATTGTTGCCGGTTTTTATATTATACAAAATCGTATTCATGGCAAATTAAGATCTGCTACTAGTTATTCCAGAAATGAGATTATGATATTGCGATGGCTGACCCTTCATCTTTAATATATTTTTTAGAAGAAGTCAATAACAAATGACCTTATCAATTTCAATAAGAAAATGTAATATACATATATGATTGAAAGTGGGTTTTCCTAGATTTTTCTTGTAATCTGGCAATGATACATCGCAGAGAATGGTCATTTGCATAAAGGCGGTGAAAAAATGTATTTTTCCGTCTCGATACAAACCAATTTTTTTTGACTTTACATAACCGTTTTATTTCTTGTATTAAAAGTCCTCAAAAAAAAACAACAAATACTAGCCATGTAACAAAAAAGTACATTTTCTATTAGTGTGTTTTGAGTTCGCCGTGTTCGCGGCACAATAAATTGATGCTAGAAATTAAATGTTTCATCTCAGTCTGAATAAAGCTAAAGGTGCCTTAGAATTTATTAGGCGATGGTCCAAAGAATTTTATGACCCTTTTACTACAAAGAGGAGTTGAATGAGTCCCCAGAAACGGCAGCAGCAGCGATATAAATAATCAAGGGAGATGCGGGGCAAGAGGGAAGGGAAAGTTAATCCCGTTAAAGCAGCCTAGCAACAAACAGAGAGTTGCGAGGCAGATGGCCAAAAGGGAGACGCCACTAATACAACGGGACTCCGGCGGACCTTGGACCTGATGGCGAGATCGGCGGCGCTGGACTTTGGCCGCCAAGGAGGAGACGCCGAGAAGACCAACGGGACTCCGGCGGAATTTGGAACCAGTGGCGTGACCGACGCCGCCAGGAGTAACGGGACCAGGACTGCCAATAAAAGGGGAGCGCGTCGAGGTTCTGCGACCAAGGACCAGGCGACCGAAGCGGCAGTTCAGGTAGCGTCGAGCTGTAGGAGTTTCACGCGTGGCTATGCTTAGATCGGGCGATACACCGTGACGATGACATCCTAGGCCAAAGTACAGAAAAGGGTGGAAGTGGGGATAAGGAAGGACGAAAGTTTAACCTGCCAGGCGATACATTCTGCTAGCTCTGTGCGTAGGCTGCAAAGTGGGCGATAGCGGAGGCAGTAGCGATAAGGAGAGACGAAAGTTCAACCTGCCAGGCGATACATCCTTCTAGTTTTCGGCAGCGAGACAGCCGAACGGTCTGCTAGGATCGAGACGGAGCATCACAAACAGAAATCCAATAAACCAACCTGAAAACCAACTAAATTATTTACAAGTGTTCTTGCTGTTCGGGCAGTCACGTGTATAAATTTAGTGGAACGAACCTGCAATTCGCTGAGCTAAGGCCAGGCAAATCAGCTCGTTACAGTATCATTAGTTCGACCAATCTTAGAGTATTGTTCCTGTGTGTGGAGCCCGCAGAACAAGGAACAGCAAGATCTAATTAAATCTATTCAAAAGCAATTTATTATCTTTGCCCTTCGGGCAGCAATATTATCTTAAATTAATTGACCTACCGTTCTACAACATCGCCGAGTTTGTAGTGGTGTGATCTTCGTCCACAAGCTCCCTCTTGGTCTTATCGGCTCTCAAATTTTACTAGGTAATGTTGATATTTACTCGTTCTTTCCGTCCTTTACATTTGCCTATATAGAGATCAAATTATGCTCAGCACGACCCATTTCGAGTTTTATGTAATAATTACAATTCTGTGAATCATATCTTGTCAATCATTCAATTTTAAATAATATTAACTCATTCCTAGAATGGTCTGAATTGTAATTTTGTTATGTTAACTTTTAAAACCATAATGCTTAGAATTTAATTACTATTCTAACAGATATATGTTAAGCTAAACGAATAAATTGATAGTCAACAAATCTGATTTTTGTATATGAAGATTAGGTTGACTATGGACCTCGAGTTAGCTAAAATAACTAATAACGAAAATATAGGTCACGAAAACTCAAAATAATGAATTATAGTTATAGGAAATCAACACTTCCCAAAAATATGCAATCAATAAGATATATGCTTAAAACCAACAAACCTTTGCAGAGCACACAGAGGTGGGGGAAATAAAACGCCCCCTTTGGCCTTCAATATTAAGGGCGGCCGAAGTTATAGGGTTTACTAATTCCCAAGTCCGGGTTCAGCAAGGCAAAAGTATATAATGACGCATTTAATGTTGAAGTTCGATCGGCAACAAAGTTCACTGATGATCTTCTTGATAGGAGTGATACAAAATGTATGAACAAACCTGCTGCATTTGTCTTCAGACAAAAATTATCTTTGTATCTGACAAATGATAGTCAACAAATCTGATTGCGGTATATGAAGATCAGGTTGATTTTGGACCTCGAGTTGGCTAAAATTACTAATAAACAAGAAAGAAAGCTAACTTCGGTAAACCCAAGTTTTTATACCCTTGCAGTGTGCGATTGGATAATTGAAAATCGATCGATTTTGGTAATGTTGAAAAAATATCAAATTATATAAATTTTGTAAATTTTACTTTTTACATGTAGAATTTAACATTTTTATGTAAATTGACCGATCCCTTCTATGGCAGCTATATAATATAGTTGTGCGATCCTAATGAAATTAAAACCGTAATTCTAGAACTATAAAAAAGATTATATCTCGAAATTTATAGAAATTCGTTGAAAAACAGAGAAGTTAAATTTTTTTTTTTACGTTAATTTTGCCCTCATTCCTATGGCAGCTATACGATATAGTGGTCAGATTTCGTTCAAACATATATACTGCGTGCTAAAAAAATAAGACTATGCTGAAAGTTTCAGCCCGATAGTTTAAAAACTGAGAGACTAGTTCGCGTAGAAACCGACAGACGGACAGACAGACGGACATGGCTAGATCGACTCGGCTGGTGATGCTGATCAAGAATATATATACTATCATATATCACTTATGTGAGCATTAAAGATTTTCAAGAGGGGCGTATTATAGAAAACGAACCTTCGGTTATCAATTTCATTGTTTCGGAGAGTGGCAGTTTGCTAACCCTGCTCTGGCGATCGTCGACGATATTTACGATATCCGCGAATTTCCGGCTCTTCCGACACTTCCTTGGAAATGCAAATTAATAATACTTACCTGTTAAATTTTTTAGCTACTTCTTTCCCAATGTTCTGTAAGAATAGTGTGTATTCGATATACTTGTTACAAAATATTTTTCATTTTATGTATTGGTTTGACAGAAATGCCACCTTAAAACAAACACATTACTTTCGACATCATATTGGAAGCCTATAAATATCAGTGTTCCTCTACTATATTGTGCATGTATTATTGAGTCTAAATTAAAAACGAATACATAAATTTGTACTACAATATGTGTGGTAGTGGCCATATCTAAACATAACTTCTAAAGTACCAAGAGAATGGAGTTCGCTCAATTTTTCTCTCTCTCTCATTTCATTTATGTCTTCCCCTCAGTTCCCTCGTCTAAAAGCTCAAAATTGAGAGTAACTTCTTCTCAACTTTAAGATCGATTCTTCTCTAAAAAAAAAATCGAGAACAACTTCTTCTCGATTCGAGAATGAATGACAAGACAGGCAGACAGACAGACAGACAGACAGACAGACAGACAGACAGACAGCTAACTTTCTTTTCATTCCTTTTGACTCGATTTTCGGATTCTCTTCAAGAGCAGACCAGACTTACATTTTTTTACCTCTGCAATTAAAATGAAATAACTACCGAAAATCACTTCTATAATTTATCAAACTAAACTTGATTTAAGTTCCGTGCCACGGCAATAACATCTTAAGAGAAAAACTGCCAGAAAAAAAAAACTAAATAACAATAAACAAACATAAAATAATATCTGCCAAACTTTTGTTTATTCGCGAAAGCTGTTCGACCTTTGAATTCTCCAGTTCCTCTCGCCTATCCATTTGCAGACAGAGCGGTCAGTGTTACCAGAGCATCTTCGATCGGTTTGCATTGTTTTTATACCCGGTACCCATAGGGTACAAGGGTATTATAAGTTAGTGCCATCCGAGAACAGGCAGAAGGAGGCATCTCCGACCCCATAAAGTATATGTATTCTTGATCAGCTTCACCTGCCGAGTCGATTTAGGCTTGTCCGTTTGTCCGTCTGTCTGTCCGAGTGAAACAACAGATCTCAGAGACTACAAGAGCTAGAGTTACCAAATTTGGTGACAACATTGGAATCTGTAGCAAGCAGATCAAGTTTGTCTGTCCGTCTGTCTGTCCGTGTGAAAAAACAGATCGCAGAGACTATAAGATCTAGAGTTACCAAATTTGGTGAAAACAATGGAAACTGTAACACCCAGATGAAGATTGTTTTAAAATTTAGGCTTAAAGTAAATATATAAAATAAATAAGTAGGCAATCGCGGACGTGTTCTTAAAATTTTTGTAAAATTGGATAATAAACATAGAAATTAAAAAACAATAACATTTCTGTGTATACTTCTTCGTCTTCTTGAGAGAGAGAGAGAGAGAGAGAGAGAGAGAGAGAGAGAGAGCACGTGCGTGTTGCTCAACATGTTTCTAGAAACATTTGTCTTTGTTGGGTGTTGCTCAACATGTTCCTACCAACATTTGTCTCTTTTGTTTCAACATGTTTCTTTATGTGTCAATATTTCATGTTCATGTGCTATTGCAAATTATCTTCTTTCTATTGCAGCTCGTATATATGTCGGAACAACCGAAATCGAACCGCTATATCATATAGCTGCCATAGGAATGACGGCGAAATTAATGGAAAAAAAGTTTACTTCTCTGTTTTTTAACGAATTTCTAACAATTTCGAGATATAGCTGTTTATTATAGTTCTAGAATTACGGTTTTAATTTTATTAAGATCGGACAACTATATCACATAGATGCCATAGAAGCGATCGGCCGATTTATATGAAAATGTTAAATTCTACATGTAAAATGTAAAATTTAAAAAATTTACATAATTTGATATTTTTTTAACGATACCAAAATGGATCGATTTTCAATGATCCAATTGTAGGCTGCAAGGGTATACAAACGTCGGCTTACCGAAGTTAGCTTTTTTCTTGTTTAAATATATTTTTATTGTTGTTTTAATGGTTATTAATACATTCTCACTAAACGGTTCTTTATGTATGCTACATAATTATTACAGTTATATAACTGTTATCCATGCGTTATTTTGAAGCGCTATTTTGCATTAAAGATACATTGTTACAGAAACGTCATTGATGTGTGCTGCCAAAGGGTTATTATTTCCGGTACTAATAGGGCACAAGGGTATTATAAGTTAGTGCCAATCGAAAATGTATGTAACAGGCAGAAGGAGGCATCTCCGACCCCATAAAGCATCACCATCCGAGTCGACTTAGCTATGTCCGTCTGTCCATCTGTACGTCCGTGTGAAACAACAGATCTCAGAGACTATAAGAGCTAGAGTTACCAAATTTGTTGACAACATTGGAATCTGTTGCACGCAGATCAAGTTTGTTTTAAAATTTGGACACGCCCACTTCCGCCCCCCAAAAATCGTAAAAAAAACTTTATATAAGGTATAGTCGTAAATTTTGGCTTAAATTAAATAAATAAAACAAATAAGTAAGGACGTTTTCTGAAAATTTGAGTAAAACCGGATGATAAACATGGATGTTATTAAACAATAAAGTTTCTGCGTATGCTTCTTCTTCTTCTATGTTGAGAGCGCATGTGCGTGTTGCTGAACATGTCCCTAGCAACATTTATCTTTTTTGGGTGATGCTCAACAAGTCCCTAACAACATTTGTCTTTTTTTATTATACCCGGTACCCATAGGGTACAAGGGTATTATAAGTTAGTGCCAATCGAGAATGTATGTAACAGGCAGAAGGAGGCATCTCCGACCCCATAGAGTATATATATTCTTGATCAGCATCACCAGCCGAATCGATTAAGCCATGTCCGTCTGTCGGTCTGTCCGTCCGTCCGTCTGTCCGTCCGTGTGAAACAACAGATCTCAGAGACTATAAGAGCTATAGTTACCAAATTTGGTGACAACATGGGAATCTGTTGCACGCAGATCCGGGTATCTCACAGTCGGTCACACTCGACTGTAGCTTTCTCACTTGTTTGTTGCTCAATATGTTTCTAGCAACATTTGTCAACATTTTCTTTTTTCCATGTCCATATGCTATTTAATTTCACCCACAATGCTTTTTGTACCGGGTATCTCACAGTCGGTCACACTCGACTGTAGTTTTCCCACTTGTTGTTTATTGTTTTTGCTGAAAAAAACGGTAACGGAGCAGCCAAAGCGGATTAGCAAGAGAGATGTCGAAACAACAACAAAAGCGTGTTCGTATCGATTAGTCGCTAGACTTGAAGGCTGGTCGCATTTCGGATGCTCTTTCACCGCAGCTGATCGAAAAAATCAATCAGCGATTTGAGGCACAGGCGAAGCACATCAGCTGCAGTTTAAGAGAACACTTGATCGAGCTTATTAATCAGCGTTTTGAGAGCCAAACAAATGAAGGAATCTGAGCAACGATTCTTAAGTGAGATGGAAAATAAGTTTGAGACTAAGCTTAATAACCTTACTGAGGAATGCTATATGATAAGCCAAAGAGTATAAGAGCTTGAACAAAATAACAAACAACTAAGTGCGCTATACAACAAGATAGAGGAGCTATAAGCGAAAGTCTTTCACTTGACTATACGGACGTAATTTAAGCCGGGGATTTTAACAGCAATATCCTCAGAGAAAATCAACTATCGGATGACATAGAATCCACTGGCTTAAAGTTAGTTAAATGCTCTGAGCCCACCAACTTTTCGTCCCAATGTGATACCTTACCTGACTTGTTTTTCGTAAAAAAACAAAAAAAGTCCAACTCTTGATGCCAATGTTCTCAAAACATGACGTAATTTACCTGACTTATAATTTTCGTACAAGCTTGACCAAACAAACAATAGTATATAGGAACTTTTTAAGTGCTGACATTAATAAATAAGACTGTAAATAAAAATATTTAATCAAATTTAGCAGTTCTGACAAAATTATATGCTACATATCAGAAAAACATATAATCATGGTTCTAACATCCCTGGCATGGAGGGACGCTTACCTGCCCACATGTTTATGCTATGACGGAAGTAGCAAGTATCTACAGCAACAGTAAAAATAATTACAGTCTTAATTTTTGAATATAATTTTATTTTTTTTAATGGTTGTATTACTACAAAACAATATTATAGTTCAAACTGTTTAACATAATACTATATTCATATTAAATATTACCTTAATTTAAGGCCATAACGGAAATTTGAGAAGGGTGTGTAACGAGCTGATTTCCTGGGTGTAGCTCGCAACGATTATGTGCGGCTAGCTCAGTCGAGATCGTGTGCTCGTCCCACCAAATTTATATAAACGTGAAGGCCCGCCCAGAGAGAACGCTTCGGGTTAAGTTCGTATTCAGATGTTTATTGTACTTCACTCGGATGTCTATGATATAATTCTCGCTGGGTCTGCTCCTTCCGGATGCGGCTGCACTCCCCTCTCGCCGATCGCTTGGTTATCTCGCTGCCGAAGCTAGCAGGGTGTATCGCCCAGCCGAAGCCTAGCCACCCCGAACGCCCACTTCGCGACCTCACTGCAAAGCTAGCAGAGTGTATCGCCCAGCCGAAGCCTAGCCTCTCCGAACGCCCGCCTTGCAGCTTCCAGCACAGAGCTAGCAGGATGTATCGCCCGGCAAAGCCTAGCCACCCTTATCGCCCGCTCTGCGCCCTGGTCCGGGATCTCGTCGACGCGGTGTATCGCCCGGCAAAGCCTAGCCACGCGCGCAACTCCCACAACTTGATTTTGCTCGACCGTTGATTCCTCCGATTGGTCCTTGCCACTGGACCTCGCTGCTCCTTGATTGTTGTCGTCCTTCCACGCGTTGGATCTCAGCGTTGAAGTCTCTGTTCGGAAGACTTGCCACTCCAAGCTCCGAACTTCTCGACTTTGCTTCTTGATCTCTCGCGGCCTCTGGTTTAACTTTGACTGGCTCCGTCGACGCACTCGCTCGGATTCTCGCACACGCACTAGTTGCCGTGCGCCTGCGTCCTCGGCCTTTATAGGCTCCGCCAGTCCCGTTACTCCTGCACGCATCGGTCACGCGACCCGGTCCAAAGTCCGGCGCAAATCGCGTGACCGGGTCCAAAGTCCGGCCCAAGTCCCGTTAGTTATCGGCGTCTCCTCCTTGGCGGCCAAAGTCCACGGCCGCCGATCACGCCACCGGGTACAACGTCCACCAGAGTCCCGCTACATTAGCGGCGTCTCCTTTGTGGTGGACACCTGCATCGGCACTGCCTGTTGCTAGGCAGTCCTCATCCTCCCCCCCCGTACCCTTGCCCCGCTTGGTTGCCAAGCGGCTGCTGCCCTCGGCAGTGTGCATCCACTGCACCCTGCGTTGTGGGGAGTTTGCATACAACTCCTCACAGGTGTTATGTCTGACCTTAAATCTAAGCAAGAAAAAGATTTTGCGCGGCCTAATTGGTCAAAAATGTCGTCCATTCGTGGTAGTGGAAATTTGTCTGCTACAAGTTGTTTGTTTATTTTCCTATAGTCAACTACCAACCTCCACCGTTTTTTTGTGCCTGGTAATGATTTCTTTGGCACTAATAGAATGTCACGTTTGAATTCAGATATTGAAGTCATCATCGACCAATTTGTCCACTTGTTTATCAATTTCTGCCTTTTGGTGGTGAGCCACCAGTAGTTTTTTGTATATGCTGGCTCGGACTTATTTAATCTAAGTCTTTGCTTGCGGAACTGTTCTGTGCTCCAACTCCATTCTACATCAACGAGCAGCTGACGAAGAGTAACTACAAAATATTTAAAGAGGCAACGAAGATGAAGAAGCACAAAGTGCTGTCAGCTGTCTACACCCGGCAAGCTCTTGTCTATACTCGATAGAGTTTAGGCGGAAAATTCGTCTGCTTAAAGAGTATGGAGGATCTGGCTGCTCTTCAGAAGACGAATCTTGTTGCTGCGACTGAGGCGGGGCGTAATTAATTTTCGTTAGATTAGAATTAACCTCTACATTAAGTTCAATTTTATCTGTATTATCTATATTCTAGGTTTATTGTCTTTTAGGAATCTCACTCTCTCTGAATTGTCTCATATTTTCTTATAACTTACTCTAGCAATGCATAGATTATCATTTTTTATAAAATCGAAAACGGAGTCCTTCGTTCTAATTGTTTTTTGTTGGAAATAGATGATAATACATGGTCATCAAGTGCGAGCAGCTATGCAATGATAAGAGTCCTTGGCAATCAAGGAACTGGTCTTCGCATTTGCCACATCAACGATCAAAGTCTTACAAAAAAGAAGCTGTGTTTACAGACCACATCGGTATACCGCCTATCAAAACTTAATTAACTTATTGTTTACTCTTTCACTTGACAATACGGACTTAATTTTAGACGCCGATCTTAACAGCAGTATCCTCAGAGAAAATCAACTATCGGATGACATTTAATCCACTGGCTTAAAATTAGTTTATTCTTCTGAGCCCACCCACTTTTCTTGACCTTACTTGACTTCTTTTTCATAAAAAACTGTGATAAAGTCTCTAATAGCCAACTCTCGATGACACGGGTAAACCCGTGGCTTAATTTGGAAATCAAAAGATTAAGATCTAGAACACATCAGCATTCTGAACAGCATAGGTTACTACAGAAAAATGTGATAAAATTAATTAACTTAGAAAAACGAGAATATTTTTATAATAAATATAACGAGGCGACATCTAATAAGCAAAATCGGGTCTACATTGAAGAGCTGGGTACCGGAAAATCCAAAGCTGGACCAACCAATTATGTTGATCCGGAGGAACTAATATAAGTTTTTTAAAGTGCAAAGTAACTGAGGTGACCGAAGCTGACTACAGTGAGCACATACCAACAAATATTGATAGTTACTGTGATAATAGTTTTAGTTTTTCGTGTGTATCGGAATGTGACGTAATTGAATCAATGTTAAAAATTGAATCACACGCTACTGGAGTCGACGACATGAACCCAAAATCCATCAAGCTGTTATTGCCGAAAATATTGCCTATCATAACTTTTATTTATAATACAGCCTTGGCTCCTGGAAACTAGCAAAAAAAAAAATTTCAATCCCTAAAAATGCTAATGACTACTGGCCCATCTTCATTTTACCATATCTGTCGAAGGTGTTAGAGCGACTTATGGCTGTTCAAATGTCAAGTTATTTGACAGCACGAAAACTTTTGACTGATAAGCAGTCAGGCATCCGTGTGGGCAGAGGTTGCACAACAGCAATAATTAACATTGTAGAAGGCATTAGGGAAAAATTGGATAGTGGCATTATAACATTCTTAACACTTTTGGACTACAGTAAAGCTTTTGACACGGTTAACCACGATATTCTGTGTCTTAAGCTAAGTCGTCTATGTCACTTTTCGTGTAAGGCTAAACGACCAATTTCTTCGTACTTAAGTAATTGAAAGCAGTCAGTCTCCGTAAGTAATGTATGCTAGTCTTTTCTCAGAGTCAAACGTAGAGGCCCTCGAGGATCCGTTCTTGGGCCCCTTTTTTTTTTCTGTAGATGTTAATGATCTTCCGAATATATTGTCAAATTGTGAAATACACATGATGACGTTTAAATGTATGTTAGTCGTCCTATATGTAGTATAGATGAGTGTATTTGTATTTGTAACAGTGAATTGGAAATAGTTAGTCGGATTAAATCCGAAAATGTTTAAATGTATAGTCATAGGTAAAAAGGCGCTCAACACTGACGTTATACGAAGATAAGGTTAGGTTAGGTTAGCCCGGACGGCATAGGCCAATACGACGTGTTTTTTGCGAAAGCAAGTAGTTTGCCTGGCGTTCTCCTGGATGCATTTTCTAGCGATGCCAATAGCGGGGCGCCTAGGTGTCTGATCCTTGTCCGTGATAGGTCGGGGCACTTGCAGATAAGATGCTCCAAGATTTCAATTACTTTGGATTCGTCGCATTTCCTGCAGTTGGCATTGATGGTGATGCCTAGCTTAACTGCATGCGTCGCAGCCAGGCAGTGTCCTGTTAGGATTCCCACTAGCAGTCTGCATCTTTCCGTGGTAGATGCAGTACGTATTCTGTCATTCGCCAGCCCGACGCCTTCCTTTGCAAGATCGTCCGCCGTCTCGTTACCATCGATGCCCTGGTGGCTGGGAACCCAGTAGATCCGCACTGACTTTGTCGTGCCCTGGATATATAGTGCCTCCCTGCTCGCCAGTACATTTTTGGACAGACGACTGACGACTGCATGTATTTTATCACCGCTTGGCTGTCTACGAATATGTTGACCGTCTCGGCTTATACTCTGCGCGGCCTCTGCTGCTTTTCTGATGGCAAAGACTTCTGCCTGGAATATGCTACACATGCCCGCTCCTACTACTCCTTCCATCTTAGAGCCGTCGGTGTAGATGTCGATGTGTTCATTATGGTCTTGACCGCTTTCCAGTCGTCCGGTCCCATGAATGTTGATGTTTTAACATCCGGGTAAGTTCTGGGTATCATGCAGTCAGATGTACTGATCATGTCACGACCAATTGAACTGTGAACGAATCCTTGTAGCGACATATTTCCTGCTGCAACTAGTCGTTGTGCTGCCTTTTCTGCAGTAAGTTGCGCGTGGATATCTATGACGTCGATTCCGAGTAAGGTTTCGAGTGCTTTTGTTGGGGTAGACCTCAGCGCCCCTGATATGCAGAGCATTGTTATTTTTTACTTATTAATATTAAGGTTAAGTGTTTAAAAAATGAATTAAAAACATTTGTTGAATTAAACGAGTGCTAGCATTATTTATTACCGTACAAGTATCAATAAGAGGAAACCTATCTCATATGGGCGGCTAGGGAAGGCGTGGTTTAAAATTACTAAATAACTAAAGTACTGAAATTATGGAAAAGAAAGCCAAAGGTATGTAGAATATTTGTATTAAAAAAGTCTTTGTTCATGTTTGATAATGTGTTCTTTGTGTGCGTTTATTGGTGTTGTCCAAAAGTAGAAAAAAGCTAACCTGCTAACCCGTCTGTTGTAGATTATAACAAATTTTGTGCCAACTTGTGCTAAAAAGTAACTATGTGTCATTAAAGTGCAAAGTGTATATATACTAATTTTATTAAGCTTTTTTGCTCCATTTTGCACCGATATGTATAAATCCCACATATTGTAGCTGTGGTTGAGTTCGCCTATGAGCAACTGCTTGATACCTACATACAAAACAATCGTAGCGCATCTGCTGTTTCGAGTTGGATTTATGATGAACTGAAAGAATTCGACTTAAGCACGGAGAAAAAGGATGAAATCAACACCAAAGTGAGAAGCTTTCACCTTTACATACATAAGAACTTGGCAAAATGTAACAGAAGTATGACCAGATTTAAGACAAAGCATACCGAATGGCTTCTGTCCAATATGGCTATAACAGTAAGTTCATTCTTGTCTTCAAATCCAAAGCCGTCAACATCAAGACCAGTTGGACGCCCACCCATTGAATATGTCACCGCCGGTCCCCGTCAGAAGAGAAAATTGGCATCCGATTTAGCTGTTAATCAGGGTCACAACACATCTCTTCTTGTGCATGCCACCGCAATGTCGGCCGAAAAAACGAACGAGAAACATACAGCCCTTATGTTAAAAAATACATTACTTACTCCGAGTGACCCCAATAGGGCTAGAAACAATTTTTCTACTCACAAAAATTACTCGGTTCGACTAACGGAGGATGAAGCTTTAGCATATCTGCTTGAAAATTCATTGACTAAAAGTCAGTACAACAACTTTCGCGAGCTCGGCATTTCCCGATCTTGTGAACTTTTTCCTGCTTACAACAAAGTGAGAGAAGCTAAGTCAAAATGTAGACCTTTTGATATTAATGTAACCGAGTCAGTTGCTAAAGTTCCGCTGCAAAGTCTTCTAGACCACACTAGTTGCCGTATAATTCAAATGCAAGAAGATATATTTAAGCAGCTTGGCCATACTTTAAGTCTGACCCTTATTGCAAGCTATGGATTTGACGGAACAATCGGACAAAGCAGCTATAAGCAACACTTTTTTGATTGTGATTCATTGCTTTCTGATGACTCGCTTTTTGCGACAACAATAATCCCCCTAAAATAAATGGACCATATTGGAAATGTATTTTGGATGAACCGTACTCCCCAGTCGATTAGATTTTGTAGACCAGTCAAGCTTGAGTTTGTTAAAGAGACAAAAGACCATATTCTTGATGAGAACAAAAATTTTGATAGTCAAATAAAAGATTTGTCTTCATATGTCTGCTCCGTTGTAAGTGGAAAATCAATATCAGTTAAATATGATCTTCAAATGACACTTTTAGATGGAAAGGTTTTAAACATTTTGACTGAAACCAAATCTTGCCAATTGTGTCCGATATGTGGAGCGAGTCCAAAAGTCTTCATGGAAAATGCTGAAATAGACTCACCAAAATTTAAGCCAAGACATGAAGCATTAAAATATGGCATAAGTGAGAGACGAAAATGGAAAAAAAGAAATGGCGAAACAAAAAAAGAGGATTCAAAAGCAGATGTGGAATGCTATGGCTTTATATGTGGATAAGCCTAAGCAGAATGGCAATGGAAATACCAACGACGGCAATACAGCAAGGAGGGCGTTTGCACAACCTAAGCTACTAGCTGAAATCTTAGGTCTTGATGAATTTCTCATAGCATATTTTAACAATATTTTAATTGCTATTTCTTACCACCTACCAATTGATCCAATAAAATTTAAAAAATATTGTCAGAAAACCATAACACTATATATGTCCTTTAATCCATGGTTTCTAATGTCGGCAACAGTCCATAAAGTGTTACTGCACGGCTACCAAATAATAGAAGCATCAATCCTTCCACCACGTGTTCTCGGAGAGAAAGCCTCAGAGGCTCGCAACAATATAAGAGTGACAGGAGGTTACATGCTCGAAAGAGTTCACGGCAGAACAACATGGCAGACGTTTTCCACAGAGCAATGGATTCCTCAGATCCTCTTGTGTCGAGCATCTATCTAACAAAAAGATTGGTTCAGCAAAATAAACTACCCCTACCAGCAAACGTAATACAACTTTTGGAATCACCACACTTGCTATTTTCTTGTAACATGAACAATAATAACAATGTTCCCGATTTAAATACTAGCAATAGTGATAGTGATTCAGATTCTGACTCTGAAAATCCATTTTCAATAGAAATTGATGTAGAAGACGACTGTTAGGAACATTTTTAAATGTAAAATACTTATTCATATTCATTTTGAATGCATTGTTATTTTTTACTTATTAATATTAAGGTTAAGTGTTTAAAAAATTAATTAAAAACATTTGTTGAATTAAACGAGTGCTAGCATTATTTATTACCGTACAAGTATCAATAAGAGGAAACCTATCTCATATGGGCGGCTAGGGAAGGCGTGGTCAGATCGGTCTGAAACTTAGATATATTTTTATGTGCATCGACACTATCATATGTACCAAATTTCAAGAACCTAGCTTTAAAACTTTAATTTTCGTCGAAAAATCAGCTCGCTGGCCCAATGTGCACTGGTCAGACACGATAAAAAAAACGTATTGGTCGTTTTTTTTTTTTTTTATATTCCTTTAATTGCATCTTATTTCCTTACACATATATACAAGCTAATAGAGGCCTCACCGCAGAGTAATTGCTTCGCGCAATTATAGCCACCTAGGCTGTCGTCCCACTCCTCTCCTTCTCGAATGCACACTGCGTAGGCTGCCGACGCTTCCCAATTCTCCTCTTTCATCAGCATGAGGGGCACAAAGGTTTCTGACCGAACTCTTGCCCCGGTGATCTCCTTCCGCATTTGACGCTCGTGGCCGAATATAAGATTAACCTGGACGGCCCTTGCAAGACCCCGCATAGGCCAATATGGGCCTTAGTTGTCCGTAAGAGGAGGTTTAGGAGGTTTCGAAGTCCTTAAGGATCGACGTGTTTTTCGCAAAAGCAAGTAGTTTGCCTGGCATTTTCCTGGATGCATCTTCCAGCGATGCCAATACCGGGGCGCCTAGGTGTCTGATCCTTGCCCGTGATAGGGCGGGGCACTTGCAGATAAGATGCTCCAAGGATTCCATTACCTCGGATTCATCGCATTTCATGCAGTTGCCATTGATGGTGATGCCTAGCTTAACTGCTTGCGTCACCGCCAGGCAGTGTCCTGTGAGGATTCCCACTAGCAGTCTGCAATCTTTCCGTGGTAGATGCAGTACGTAGTGGCTGAGATCTTGCAGGTTGTGGAGTTCCTACACCTTCTTTGGATTTGCACGTCGGCCCGTCTTGCTAGCTCGCTTTGAAGCGTTCTTAAGGAGACAGGTACGTTCTCTATTCTGTCATTCGCCAGCCCGACCTCTGCTGCTTTCTTGATGGCAAAGACTTCTGCCTGGAGTATGCTGCATTGTCTCGGTAGCTTATATGACAACCTTATCTCAGGGTCTGTACAATATATGCCCGCTCCTACCCCTCCTTCCATCTTAGAGCCGTCGGTGTAAATGTTGAGGTTTTCATTATGGTCCTGACCGCTTTTCCAGTCGTCCGGTCCCATGAATGTTGATGTTTTAACATCCGGATAAGTTCTGGGTATCATGTAGTCAGATATACTGTTCATGTCCCGACCAATTGAACTATGCCCGAATCCTTGTAGCGAAATGTTTTCTGCGGCAACTAGGCGTTGTGCAGCCTTTTCTGCATGAGGTCGATTTCCAGTATGGTTTCGAGTATGGGGTAGACCTCAGCGTCCCTGATATGCAGAGCAGTGCCTGCCGCTGAGTTTTCTCCATAAGGCTGTTGTACGTCCTCTTTTCCGTGGCCTGCCACCACACTAAGACTTCATACAGCAGAGTCAGGCGCACCACCGATATGTAATTCCAATGCATTAGAGCGGGTGATAGGCCCCATGTGCAGCTAAGCATCTTCTTGGATGCGTATAGCGCTATGGTGGGCTTTTCACCCTCTCCATTACATTGGGTTTCCATGCTAGCTTGCTGTCCAGTACTATGCCGAGGTATTTGACTTGTGTTTTCGGAGTCAGCCAGGTTGAGTTGACTTTCGGGGGATCCATAGTGGTACCTTGTATCTCTTGGTAAAGAGAATGAGGTCCGTCTTGTCAGCGTTGATACTGAGTCCTACCTTCTCCGCCCACTCACATATCTTCCTGAGTGTTAATTCCATGATAGACCTGAGAGTCGATGGACAGACTCCCGTAATAATTATGCTTATATCGTCGGCATAAGCTGTTATTTTTTGAGCTTACCTTTCGAATCTCTTGATTCCACCACCATATTCCATAGGAGGGGCGACAGAACTATACTTTGTGGTGTGCCTCTGTGCGTCCCATTCACAATGGAAGCGGTGCCCCAATCGGAGTGTACCCGCCTACAACCTAGAAGGTTCCTTATCCAAAGATTAGTTATCGAAAATACTCCTATTGTCTATGTAAAAGGAGCATGCAACTAATTTTTTAATAATCAAACTTAGACATGGGATGACCACAATAATAACAAGTGAGAAAGCTACAGTCGAGTGACCGACTGTGAGATACCCGGTACCCAAAGTATTGGCCGTGAAATTAAATATCACACGGACATGAAAAAACAAAAAGTTGACAAATAAAGTCAAATGTTACTAAAAACATGTTGAGCAACGTTCAAAAGAGACTAATTCTGCAGCTGTCCGCAGCTGCATTACGAATTAATACTGCGCTCGAAAGCACGCAACACTTTTTTTCGCTACTGCCACCCAAAAGCTAAGTGCTCAGGCACTAGAAATTTTTCCTAAGCAGTGCGGTAGAGCGAGAGAGTGTGAAAGCATTTATTGTTTAATAACTTCCATGTTTATCATCCGATTTTACTCAAATTTGCAGAGCACGTCCGCAATCGCCTACTTATTAAGAGTATCTATTTACTTTAAGCCGAAAATCACGCCTATAGCTTATATACCGTTTCTTAAAATTTTCGGGGGCGGAAGTGGGCGTCGCCAAATTTGAAAACAAGCTTGATCTGCGTGCAACAGATTCCAATGTTGTCACCAAATTTGGTAACTCTAGCTCTTATAGTCTCTGAGATCTGTTGTTTCACACGGACGTACAGATGGACAGACGGACATAGCTAAGTCGACTCGGATGGTGATGCTTTATGGGGTCGGAGATGCCTCCTTCTGCCTGTTACATACATTTTCGATTGGCACTAACTTATAATACCCTTGTGCCCTATGGGTACCGGGTATAAAAATGTCGGTAAAATGTATGGAGTCCTTAGAAGCCTATACCTATCAATAAACTTTTTACCAGTCAATATAAAACAGACGATGGCAAAATGTACCTCAAACAAGTTCTTAATTATGGAATCGAAGTGTTCAGCGACTGAAACTTCGCCAGCCAACGCAAGCTTCAAGTTGCTTTTAATAATGTGGCGCGATATATTTACAATAGGCATAGGAATGACCACATCTCTGAAGATTCCATAAAAATATTTGACATGCAACTTAAGTCTTGGACAAAACTTAAGGTCCTAATATTGTTACATAAAATAGTCTACACTAAAGAGCCAACTTATCTATATTGCAATTTTATACATCAAGAAGGACAAAAATATAATTAATTTTTATTTCAAATATATAAGTACAAAAGAGGCAATTCTTTGTACACGCTTGTTTTTATATCGCATTTGGAACCAACATCCCCATGTAATCAAGGCAGTTAGCAGCGCTACCCATTTTAGAACCACTCTTCAAAATTATCTGCGCATTGCATAAAATCAAAAATTTTAAAAGTTATAAAATTTAGAAGTTATAAATATATGAGAAGGATGAGGGAGAAAGGATGAGATACCTTAAAGACATATAACATATAAAAAAGAAAATAGCCAAAAACATTAAATTTCACATTTTAAATTTTAAGTATATAAAAATTTTCAAATTTCTTTATAAGCAACTAATTTCAATGTTTAATATTTATCGTAAATATTTTATCCGGAGCGCGGGCCTTATGTTCGGATCCGAACTCCACGGTCGGCCGCTGCCGAACTCCCGCTCTCGCTTTAACGGAGTAAAGCGGGCGGGAGCGCCGTCTTATGCTTAAGCTTAGTTTTTAGTTCCATGTATGCAGCGAAATAAAGCTGACGTGCACTCGCACTGAAGTCTACCTCGACGCTCCCGATCTTTTTTATTTCTAACCTCGACGGGTTATTTCTTGCGTCGCGCCGTGGGATTTCTTTGTGGTGCCCATTCAGGATCTTCTTTAGCGGCAGGATCGCCCCCCTACAAAACATTGGTCCTTCGAGCCGGATACGGATATCCTTCTGCCCTTCCGCCAGCAGTTCCGGTGGTTTTTCCGTTAAAAAGATAAGTGCGAGCCTTTTCCATCTCCCTCCTGCCGCCGGTCTTCAGCAGTGGTCCGAACATTAAATTTCGTTCACACGCTGCAGGATTAATTTTTCGTGTCAACTCCATGTCGGAGTTTTTCCGACACAACGGCAGTTGAGAAATTTATATTCTTCGTCAAATTTTCCATACGTCTCCGCTTTGTGTGCACCGCCATATTTCTTGCCTTCCTTTTTCGTTTCCCCGTTGTACATCAACTTGCCAACGTTCAAGGCATATGTGCATACATACGATTGGCTGCTGGCTGTGTGACAATGTCGTGCACGCCAAGTGCATTGAACGCACAGGCCGGCTGGCTGATAATTTTAACAAAAACATTGGATTGCGCTACTGCTGTGAGGCTTGTCGCGATGTTGAAAGGGAAATGATGGCATTCATGCGGCAAACCAAAAATGGTTTCAAAGAGCTACTTGTTAGTTTTCGCAAAACTAATGAGGTGCTCATGGCGCTGGACTCCATGTTTAATGGCCTAAAGCTGTTAAACGAGTCCCCAAAGCGCAAGAAAACCACGGTTTGCACACCGCATTTGGCCGCTGCCCTGCAACTCGACGCAGGTTTTCAACAGCTCACTCCTCGGCACAGCCCCCGACCCCAATATATCAAACTCCTATGATATTGAGGTCGGGTGCAAGGAAAGATTCGGTCTCCGAATGTGCCGTGACAGGGACCGCAGCTCCAGTGTTGTTCGTTGAGTCCGCTGGCGGGTCAAAATCAAAATTAACGACCCCTCAGATCCCCGTCCCTATTGCTCCCCAGGGTGACAGGCCTGGATTACCGGCCGAAATTGGTAATACAGCCAACCAGTCTGTGTTGCCAAAAGCCCTTATAGCAGTACCACCAACGAGGCAGATATTTGTCTCTCGGCTTCACCAATCTCAAACATCTGAAGATGTTTCTGTCTTTATTCGAGACAAAACTAAGTCCGATAAAATTAAGGTGGAAAAATTTAAATTTTCTTACGCTAGGGATATTTCATCTTTCAAAATAAATGTCCCTGACGAACTCTTTAACACAATATGCTCCGCCAATTTCTGGCCGCAGTATGTTGTTGTTAAGGGTACAAGCCAAGAAAAGAAAAGACGGCCGGTAGGAATTAGTCTACCCAGGCCGGACAAAACCACTGTACCAGATCCAAAAAACTAACCAATTCCCTCCTTCTTACCTATCAGAATGCAAGGGGTTTACGTAGTAAGCTTCCTAAATTGTATTCTGATAGTGTTTCTTTTGCATCCCAGGTGATAGTGTTCACAGAAACGTGGTTAAAGCCGGAGATCCTAAGCTCCGAAGTTTTCCAGCTGTGTACACAACACACAGGCTTGATCGGCCTTCCAGGCGAGGGGTGGGGTCCTCATTGCGGTTGACTCAAACCTCACGTCTGAAGTATTAGCTTTCGAGGAATGCAACGATGTTGAATTCCTTTGTGTGAAGCTATCATTTAATGGTAGTTTTACTTTTAAAACATGTTCCTACATTCCTCCCTTGTCGGAACTTGCTATTTATTGGGCCCACCTTTCCGCTATCCAGTCGGTCTCCAATAGACTTTCGGATAGGGACCATTTAATTGTTCTAGGTGACTTTAACATTCCTGGAGCTATTTGGTTCACAACTGAATCCTCTAACACACTTTTAACTACTGCACGTCACGATTTTATTGATGGCTTGTTTGACATTTCGTTGTCTCAAGTCAATTATGTACGAAATTCCTTAGATCGCTTGCTAGACCTCTGCTTTGTCTATGATCCGGCAAGAGTCAGTTTGGCTAGGGTCCCGCCCTTGACGCTACCCGAAGATCCATACCATCCTACTTTCGATGTGACTATCGATATTGGGACTGCTATGGAGAATAAGTCTGATCGGCCAGAAAGAAAATTCACTGCTTTCGCAAGGCGGATTTTCGACGGCTGAATAATTTTATATCTGAATTTGATTGGTCCGATCTCTATATGTGCACTGACATGGTGGGTGCCATGGATATTTTTACAATGCCATGAACTCCTTTTGACAGAATGTGTTCCGTTATACTATCCGTCAATCTCCAATAAGCCTCCCTGGTTTAGTAAAGAGTTGACTCGCCTCAAAAATGTTAAGTCCAATCTCTATTCTAAATTTAAACGTAACGGTTCTCAAGCTGTTCATTCTCGCTATTTAGCGGCTCGGTCAAAGTTTACCGTGCTTAACGCGCAGTGTTACAAAACTATTTGACTCGTTGTAGGGTTCAGTTTGCGCAGGACCCAAAACAGTTTTATAATTTTGTCAACACTAAACGTAAGCCTATTACACATCCTTCCTCGCTTTCATTTGAAAATACGACAGCAAACAATGATCATTCAATCGCCGATCTTTTCGCTCAGTTTTTTCAAACCACTTATTCTCCGTCATCCGGTTCAAACCAAACCTATTCTTATAGCATGCCCTTATCAAACCTAATCTTCAGTCCTAGCTTAAACGAAAGCTCCCTTCTTTTGGATCTTCAACGTGTCAAGCCGGTTTATTCGCCAGGTCCCGACGGAATACCAGGCTGTGTGCTTAGGTATTGTGCCGAGTCCCTGTGCAGTCCCCTTCTAAAATTGTTTACCTTATCCTTAGAAACTTCCCAAGTTCCCCTTGCTTGGAAGGAATCATTCGTGATTCCTCTCCACAAAAAAGGTAGCAAAGTGGATGCTAACAACTATAGAGGAATCTCTAAGTTGTCAGCCATCCAAAAACTTTTCGAAAACGTAATTACTCCCCATTTGCAGCACCTGTGTAGATCAGTATTTTGGATTTATTAAACGAAGATCAACGACTACTAACCTTCTGGAGCTCACTTCTTTCATTATAAGGGGCTTTCCACAAAATTTGCAGACAGATGTGATCTATACTGTTTTCAGTAAAGCATTTGACTCCGTTAATCACTCCCTTCTTGTTAGGAAACTCGACTTAATGGGATTTCCTGTCGATCTTCTTAGGTGGATCTCAAGTTATCTGAATGGTAGGACGCAAAAGGTTCTATTTAAAAACAACTTGTCGAATGTTCTCCGGGTGACCTCTGGTGTCCCGCAAGGGAAACCACTTGGGTCCCTTACTTTTACTTTATTTATTAACGACCTGCCCAAAGTCTTGACTAACTCCAGAGTACTCATGTACGCTGACGACGTTAAGCTTTGTGTGCAATACAAGGACCGCGCTTGCCAGTCGGATTTACAAACAGATTTTAATAACTTTCAAACATGGTGCAATGTAAACTTATTAAACCTGAATGGCTCAAAATGCAAGCTGATGACATTCTCACGTGTCTCTCCCATGCTTGCGACTTATACGCTGAACTGCTGCTCTTTGGAAAGGATCACGCTAGTTGACGATTTGGGTATCCGCCTAGATCCTAAACTGGAGTTTATTGATCATATTTCGTGCATTGTGAATAAAGCCAGGGGTGTGCTTGGATTTATTAAACGGTGGTCGAAGAAATTCGATGACCCCTACGTCACGAAGAATTTATACACTTCGTTAGTTCGTCCTATTTTAGAATATGGATCTTGCGTTTGGAGTCCCCAGTGGGACGTTCACAGCAAACGCATTGAGTCTGTTCAAAAGAACTTTTACTTTTTGCTCTTCGTGGCTTAAACTGGGATGCAAACCTTAGGTTGCCCTCTTATTCTAGTAGACTTCTCCTGATTAACATACCTTCCTTAGCAAACCGTAGAACGATGTTAGGCATTGTCTTTATGTATAATCTGATCCGTGGTGACGTGGAAAGCAGAGATCTATTGGGTCAGTTGAATTTCCACGTACCATGTAGAACGACAAGATCCTACCTGCCTTTGGTTTTGCACCACTGCAGAACATCGTATGAAATGCATGAACCCTTTAGAGTATTATGTGCAAATTATAATGATTTGTACAAAATTACCTCATCTGTAGATAGCCTTTCTAAACTAAAAACATTAATCTTAACCCACCTAGTACACATGCAAGATAGCAATCGAGCTGCCTGATAGTAGTTTATATTTCCTCGCATTCTTTTTTCTATACTTTTCTTTCGCGCCAATTAACACCTAACCCTAACAAGCCCGGGCTTGGTTTCAAATGGCCACTTGAGTGTACTGACCGTTAGTGCAACAACGTCAATGAAAAAAAAAAAAAATACGCGTGTCAACTTATGCACATATTGCAGCGCAATTCTGCCTCCGTGAGAAAATTCGCCGACTAAAAGTGAAATTGTGTGGTGAAAAATAAAAAGGCATAATTAGTTTCAGCCAACCGGTGTGCACTAGTTTCGGGAGTTTCCCTGGTCGCCGAACAGTCCGCCGCTGTCGAGATATTTTTTGTCCTGTGTATGACATATTTTTTTTTTCTCTACTGTACCAACATATATACATAATCGAATGCATGCATAAAAACATTTTCTGCCTCCATATTTTTTGTATGCCCTCACAAATACAGTCCACTTCTTGACACTCTACTGTACCCACACATATACATAATCGAATGCATGCCATAAAAATATTTTCTGCCTCCATACTTTGCTTTGTATGCCCACACAACTACAGTCCAGTTATCGGGCTTCCACTGTACGAAAAAGAGAGGTATCCAACATATGCACACACACACATACATGTTGTGTATGCCCATACATAAATATGTTTTCTGCCTCCATACTTTTTGTACGCCCTCGCAACTACAGTCCAGCTATCGGGTTTCCACTGTACGATAAACAGCAGCATCCAACACAAGTACACACACTTACATATTGTGCGGGCTCGCTCATCCAGCTATTTTTGCTGTTCTGCATTGGCAAACGGTTAATGCAAAAACATATAAGCACACACACGCATTGTCTCCAAAACAGTATCGGGGCAAATACAGTAGCGGCCAACGAAATATATCCACTCAAATAAAATAATTCTTAATGAGTTTTATTAGATTCCAACAAACTAATAAAGTTAGAAACCAAAGTGCACCTCCATATCCGCAATAGTGTGACCATATATCTATCGATTTAATTCAAGCATTTCTCCCGAACCAAAGCCAAGATTTTTTTTTATTTCCACCTCTCCGGCTGCGTAATAATTACGTGTGAAAATTTATTAACGGCTAAAAAAATTACCGATATTAGTAATCAGTTTATTTATTTTCATTACAGCCCTGTTGTTTTTTGCTACTATAGTTAGCGAACGAAAATATTTCGCCACCCCCAAAAGACAATAATATAATATATAAACAATTTCGCAGCAGAATAATAAAATAAATAAATACAATTAAATCATTTGGCAAACCATACTAAAAGAAAAAAGAAAGAAGATATACAAGAAAAACAAGAACTGAACAAAGGGGATAACAAAATAAAGAAAATATGTAGTACAGTTTCATCGAGCTCCAGATACTGGTCCCGTTTTTTTTCTTGTTGTTACTGCACTGTGCCTTCTACTCCGCTTAAATTATTACATACTAGCAGTGTGACCGTACTCCGTGGGTTTTTTCCTTTTTGCCTTAACGTTCTTTTTTCGTAAAAAAAATAAAAAAAAAATATATATATATATAAATAAATAAATTATAACGATTCTCACGCCAGACAATCTTGGGTCATGATAGGTTTCTGAATCGACATTTTTTTTTATTCCGACATTATAGTTCAAGTACAAAAAATTCCAAAAAGCGACGAGTCTGTCAATACTATCTCTGATCCCTCGTCAAGGCTTACTCGGTCTATGTCCAAAATGACTCAAACTAAGGTAGACATTGCCCTCAAAATGTTTATTGCCATATTAACAGACCGGATAAGTCAATTTCAAGCGGATATCCGCTTGTGGGAAAAGGTGGAGAAGAGCTATGAAATCTGCTCTGATCTTCTTGCCGTGTCCGCCGATAGCACGGCCACTTCGACAGTGCTTGAATTCAAGTACAGTATCTCTGTCTATTCTAGGTGTTTTGTCCAGCTTCAGGATATAATAAACAAGGCCGCCTCCCAGTCCATTCAGGCTTCCGTCAGTGTTCCCACACCCCCGTCTATAAGTTGTCGTTTGCCAGCAGTGGACACCGAAGTGTTCGCTGGTGATTATCTTTGGTGGCCCACCTTCAGAGACCTTTTCACCGCGATATACATCCACAACTCGCGTCTCACACCGGTGGAGAAGTTGTTCCATTCGTTATCCAACACAAGTGGCGATGCGCATGCCATTGTTTCCAAGGCCCCGCTGACCAATGAAGGGTTTGTCTTCACGTTGCGAAGCCTCCCCGCCCGCTTCGTGAATCGGCGGTTATTGGTCAATAGCCAGTTGAAAATTCTCTTCAACATTCAGGCTGTCCCCCAAGAGCCCGGAGCCACTCTGAAAGAGCGGCAAGGGACAATCCAAAGTTGCCTGACAGCCTTAGAGATGTCCGCTATTCAAGTCGAGACTTGGGATTGTCTCCTGGTGTAAATGGTTTCCTTAAAGCTTCCCAAAATCACGCTTTCAATGTGGGAGCAATTCATTCACAACAAGGCTGAAATTCCGGCCTGGAATGAGTTAGACTCGTTTTTGACAGAGCGTCATCGTACTCTGGAGGCTATCGACGACATCAGGCCTAGCAGTTCGGGGCAAGTTCCGTCAAGGTCGACATCGGCAAGCGCCCCAGCACGTCGACTCAGTTCTTACGAGACCAGAGTTGCTCCAGGCCCAAGAGGGTGCGATATCTGTTCCAGGGAGAACCATCCGGTTCGCTTATGCCCGCGTTTCCTTGAAATGGATGTCAATGGTCGCTCCGACTACATTAAAAGACAGCAGCTTTGCCTGAACTGTTTTGCCCGAGGGCACCAGCAACGGGATTGCACTTCACATGCCACAGCCGCCATCATACCCTCCTGCACCGCGGGAATATATTCGCTGCCGCTCCAAGTCCGTCAGCGCCAGCCAGGCCTCGACCAGCGCCTACTCCAAGAGGCACGGGAGCCTCAGAGGATCACTCAGATGTGCAAGTGTGTTTTGCTTCCGGTTCACGAGTCGTCCTACTGGGTGCAATTTCCAGGCACAAGCCATGATCCAGGCCACCTTTATTACGGAGAGGCTTTTCAACCTCGTTAAACTTCCATTCAAGACTATCCAGGCCCAAGTCTCTGGCCTTAATCAAACCGTTGCCGCTCAGTCCACGAAACTTTGCCATCTTTCTATTCGATCGCCTTTCAGACCCGGGCTGCAAATAGAAATTGCAGTTTACGTTCTTCCGCAGTTGGTCGGGAATCTTCCATCGTATCCAGTCCCACGAGACCTTCTTAAGGGACTTCCTGACATACCCCTTGCGGACCCCAAATTCTTTGAGAGTTCCGAAATCGATGTGTTGATAGGAGCCGACATTCTCCCGTCCATCCTCCTCGGAAACTCCAAGGCCAACATTTGCGGTTCGCTTCTCGGCCAGGAAACCAATTTTGGATGGGTGTTGACAGGCCCCATATCTCCAGCGGCCCCTCGAAGTGTGTCCGTCTTCTTTACGCGAGTTACCTGCGGCCTCGATGACTCGTTGGACCAGCTCCTTACCAAATTCGGGGAGGTGGAGGAAGTGCCCACCCAAATCGTCGCCGAGACTGATTCTGTCTGTGAAAAAAATTTTGTCCAGACTACAAAAAGAGACACGTGTGGAAAATGCGTTGTGGCGCTCCCCTTGCGCGACCCCGAGCAGAATGGTTCCGAACTCGCATCTTCACGATCCTTCGCTCTGGCTCAGTTTATGCGTAACGAGCAGCGCCTGAAAAGGGATCCTCCCCTAAAGGCCCGGTATGACGCTGTGATCCAAGAATATATTGCTTTAGGACAAGGCCGTGGTTTCTTCGACGAGCAGTTCCGACACGTACTATCTTCCACATCATGCCGTTCTCAAGCCCGAAAGCACAACCACTAAAGTTTGGGTGGATTTCAACGCTTCTAGCCCGTTTTCAAACGATACCAGTACTGATCCAATGTTTTTTATCTGTCCTTTTCCGCCAATCAGATCACCCACGATGTCTTCACTTCCACGCAGCGCCAGCGCCTTGGAAAGCAGACGTTCTCGAGATACGCAATCGTACCGTTGCCGAGTCTGCAGCGGGATCCACGCACTTCGAAAATATCGGCGGTTCCTCCGTCTGAGCGCCGAAAAGAGGCTCCGGGCTGTCCTTGCCAACCGGTACTGCCCCAGATGTTTGGCCAACGTTCCGACGGAACGTGTCGGCGAGGTGATCACTGCAAAACGTGCGGCCAGGATCAACACGCGTTTTTACACCTCTACGAACCGGCGATGCCTTATCGCCTTGCGCGAAGCAATACCTTGCGGTGATACCGCGCATTTATGGCCCCCTATTTCTTGTCTATTTGTACTTGTTAAGTCTGTATATATATGTTAGGTAATAAAGGAATATAAAAAAAAAAAAAAATGTTGTGTATGCCCATACATAAATATAATTTCTGCCTCCATACTTTTTGTACGCCCTCGCAACTACAGTCGGGTTTCCACTGTACGATAAACAGCGGCATCCAACACAAGTACACACACATACATATTGGCGGGCTCACTCATCCAGCTATTTTTCGCTATTCTGCATTGGCAAACGGTTTATGCAAAAACATATAAACACACACACGCATTGTCTCCAAAACAGTATCGATCGCCTTCCAGACCCGGGCTACAGTTAGAAACTGCAGCTAACGTTGTCCCGCAGTTGGCCGGGAATCTGCCGTCGTATCCAGTCCCACGAGACTTCCTGACATACCCCTTGCGGACCCCAAATTCTTTGACAGCTCCCAAATCGATGTGTTAATAGGAGCCGACATTCTTCCGTCCATCCTCCTCGGCAACTCCAAGGCTAATATTTGCGTTTCTCTTCTCGGCCAGGAAACCATTTTTGGATGGGTGTTGACAGGCCCCATATCTCCAGCGGTCCCTCGAAGTGTGTCCGTCTTCTCTACGCGATTTACCTGCGGCCTCGACGACTCGTTGGACCAGCTCCTTACCAAATTCGGGGAGGTGGAGGAAGTGCCCACCCAAATCGTCGTCGAGACTGATTCTGTCTGTGAACAAAATTTTGTCCATACTACAAGAAGAGACACGTGTGGAAAATGCGTTGTGGAGCTCCCCTTGCGCGACCCCGAGCAGAGTGGTTCCGAACTCGCATCTTCACGATCCTTCGCTCTGGCTCAGTTTATGCGTAACGAGCAGCGCCTGAAAAGGGATCCTCCCCTAAAGGTCCGGTATGACGCTGTGATCCAAGAATATATTGATTTAGGACAAGGCCGAGGTTTCTTCGACGAGCAGTTCCTCCACGTACTACCTTCCACATCATGCCGTTCTCAAGCCGAAAGCACAACTACTAAAGTGCGGGTGGTTTTTAACGCTTCTAGCCCTTCCTCAAACGGTACCAGTTTGAACGACATACTGTACGCGGGCCCGGTCTTACAGTCCGACCTCACGATTCAAATCCTAAAGTGGCGATACTTTAGGTTCGTTTTCAACGCCGACATCGAGAAGATGTATCGGCAAATTTGGGTAGACTCCAAGCATACTCCGTTCCAGCGTATCTTGTTTCGCAATTCCAATGGGGAAATCCGCGACTACGAATTGAAGACCTTCGGAGTCAATTGTGCCCCGTTCCTAGCGATCCGTGTCTTGCAACAGCTTGCGGACGATGAAGAGTGGAGGTATCCGCAGGCGAGTCGGAATATCCGGCAATACATGTTCGTCGATGATGTTCTCGTGGGGGCAGACTCCAAAACCGAAGCGCAGGTGGCTATCCGCGAGCTCCAGGGGGCCCTAGGCTCGGCAGGTTTTCCACTTAGGAAATAGACATCCAAAAGTAAAGCCATATTGGCCCACGAAATCGACGCAGAGAGCACAGCTAAAACTCTCGGTGTGCGGTGGAAAGCGACGTCGGATAAGTTTTTCTTTATTTCACCCGAATTGACCTCGGGTGCGTCGTTCACGAAGCGTCATGTCCTATCCCAAATTGCCAAACTATTTGATCCAGCGGACTGGCTCGCCCCCTTCATTGTCCGGACAAAGATTTTAATGCAGGACATTTGGCTCCAAAATCTAGGATGGGACGATGCCTTTCCTCGAGATTTTTGACAAAGATGGGTTGACTTCCTGGAAAATTACTCCGCTCTCGATCAGATCCGCATTCCCCGATGGGTCGCTTTCCGACCACAGCTGAAAACTGAGCATCATGGGTTCTGCGACGCCTCGCAGAAGGCGTACGGCGCCGCCGTTTACGTCCGAATTGAGGCTGGGTCCACGGTAGTGGTGAACTTGCTAACGGCAAAGACTCGGGTGGCCTCAGTAAAAACGGTGTCGCTCCCGCGTCTCGAGTTGTGCGGAGCCCTTTTATTGTCCGAGATGGCCAATTCCATTCTTCCGAAGATGCCTGGGCCGCCGACCACCCTGCACTGTTGGACTGACTTGACGATTTTTCTAGCCTAGTTGCACAAGCCGGCGTGTCACTGGACAACGTTCGTGGCCAATCGTGTGACCAAGATCACCCAGTTCACCGAGGTGGAGAATTGGGCACATGTCCACTCCGAGCATAGCCCGGCAGATCTCGCTAGCCGGGGGGTATCGCTTCAAGACCTCGCGGAGAGCAAGCTGTGGTGGCATGGTCCTGCCTGGCTGCAAAGGGCTCGACGCGAGTGGCCCCTTCAAGGCTATGACTCCCCTGTGACTGAACTCGAGAAGCGAGCAGTCAAGGTTCATGTTGCGAAGGCTCCCCCTGAAGACATTCTTGAGCGTTTTTCTACACTAGACAAAGCGTTGCGACTCCTCGCTTACGTTCATCGTTTCATCCAGCGCTCGCGAAAGCTTAGGTCTACGGTTGAGGATCACTTGACAGCTCCTGAAATAACGTCGGCCAAGCGCCTCCTGATTTCTGTCACGCAACGCAGGCACTTTGTCGATGAGATTGGCTGCTTAAGCCAAAAGCGGCCTGTGCCGGCATCCAGTCTTGTTCAAAATCTGAACCCGTTCCTTGATTCCCAAGGGCTCATGAGAGCATGCGGCCGGGTCACGGCCTCTGAACTTCTCCAATATGACGAACGGCATTCTGTCATCCTTCCATACGACTGCCATCTGTCTCGACTCCTCTTCTTATTACCAAGAGGTATGTGTTGGTGTTCGAGTGCTTCTCCACTAAGGCCATCCATTTAGAGCCTACGTCCGACCTTACGACTGAGAAGTTTCTCGCCGTTTTTGCTGGATTCGTGTCCCGAAGAGGATGCCCCCGTCAGGTTCAGTCGGACAACGGGAAGACCTTTGTGGGTGCGGCTGCCCTACTCTCCCGAGATTTTCTTCAAGCTGTCAAAGAGGCTGTGACGGGTGCCTATAGTCACCAGCATCTGATCTGGCAATTCATTCCTCCGGGAGCCCCCCACATGGGAGGCTTGTGGGAAGCAGGCGTTAAGAGCTTTAAGACCCTCTTTTATAAGTCTACGGCCACGCTAAAATATACGTGTGAAGAGCTGTCCACGCTTCTGGCCAGGATCGAAGCGTGCCGGAACTCGCGTCCGCTCGCGCCAATGTCCGAAGACCTCGCTGACCTGCTGGCACTTACGCCCGGGCACTTTATTGTTGGAGGACCCCTCCTCGCCATGGTTGAACCCGAGATGAGGGGGGACACCACATCCATTATTAACCGCTGGCAATACCTAAAGGCTCTTCATCAGCAATTTCGCCTGCGATGGAAGGAGGAGTACCTCAAATAACTCCATAAGCGGAATAAGTGGCGAGCCCTTACAAGAAATCTCCGTTCCGGGTGGCAGGATTGACGCGGTGTTTCCCGGATCCGATAGACATGTCCGTGTGGTCGACATCCTCACTGCGCGGGGACTCATCAAGCGTCCCATAGCGAAGGTCGTCCTTCCTCCGACGGACGCGTCCGCCTGGCCGCAATAACCAGTCGCCCCTCCACTCCAGTGTTTTTGTTTATCGTTCCGATTCGGAGATCCAATTCATAGTTCCAGCCCGTAGTTCCAATTCGTAGGTTTTACCAGTACTGATCCAACGTTTTTCACATGTCTTATTCCGCCAATCAGATCAACCACGATGTCTCCACGTCCACGCAGCGCCAGTGCCTTGGAAAGCAGATGTTCTCGAGGTACGCAATCATACCGTTGCCGAGTCTGCAGCGGGATCCGCCCGCTTCGGAAATGTCGACGGTTCCTCCGTCTGAACGCCAAGAAGAGGCTCCGGGCTGTCCTTGCCAACCGGTACTGCCCCAGATGTTTGGCCCACGAGCACTCCGACGGATCGTCTCGGCGAGATGATCACTGCAAAAGGTGCGGCCAGGATCACCACGCGCTCTTGCACCTCTACGAACCGGCGATGGCTTCCCGTCAGTGCCGTCACTGAGCACTGTTACCGCTCCACGGAACTCTTCTGCCGCTCCTCTGCCCTCGTCCTCCACTCCGCGGCACTCTTCAGCCGCTGTTCAGCAAGTTTCCGCCACTCGTCAGGGTGCCACGCAGACCCCGGTCGCCGCTCCGTCCATAACGTCCCTCATGCAGCGGCACAGTGTTAACCTCGTTCCGACTGCTTGGTTGCGGTTAGATACAGGGACTCGAGTCTTTGACACTGTAGCTCTCATCGATCCGTGTACGCCTATGAGCTGCATCGATGCGTCGCTAGCGGCGAGTTTTCGCTTGCCGACGACCAACGTTGTAGGCGAACAGATTTGTTCGGGCATCGTAGGCTCTAAGAAGGACAGCACTGTCCGACTCGACGTCGTCTTCAAGATAGAGCCTCACGTGCGCATCCGCACGCCAATCCGGGAGCTGAGCGACGCGGTGCGGACCCACTTCCGGACTATTACGCTAACTGACGAGCGCTTCTACCTCCCCGCGACCATCTCCATAGTCTTGGGCGCGGATATGTATCCGAGCGTGATGCAGTCGGAATTCTTCAAGATCCAGAAAGGCCTACCAGTGGCCCAGAACACCGTGTTTGGATGGGTCGTGTCCGGACCCTGCCATGAGCCGTAAGAAGGACGACTATGTTGCAACCCGAGTGATTGCAAGGGGGGCGGAATGTTTAGGTCAGCGGCCCACTGTATCGCCGCTGCTCACTGAGCTTTCCGAGCTTTTCGCTCTCGCCCCTCTTACGCTCCCGGGCTCGCTCTCGCGCCTCTGCCATGCTCCGGAGCGCGGGCCTCATGTTCGGATCCGAACTCCATGGTCGGCCGCTGCCGAACTCCCGCTCTCGCTTTAGCGAAGTAAAGCGGGCGGGAGCGCGGTCTTATGCTTAAGCTTAGTTTTTAGTTCCATGTATGCAGAGAAATAAAGCTGACGCGCACACGCACTGAAGTCTACCTCGACGCTCCCGATCTTTTTTATTTCTAACCTCGACGGGTTATTTCTTCGCGTCGCGCCGTGTGATTTTTTTGTGGTGCCCATTCAGGATCTTCTTTAGCGGCAGGATCGCCCTCCTACAAAACCATATATGTAACTAAATGTATATCTTTATACTTGTTCACGCGTGAACACGTATATATGTATATATATATATATACAAATCTATGCAAATGTTCTCTGCAGGCACAGGCGCGCCTCCCTTTAAATATAGCGGCCTCTTGGGCACTTGACAAATAATGTAAATGTAATCTGAGCCCCTGCGTGGGATCTCAGAATATAAGACGACCAGATGTGCGGTCTACGTAGGTCATAGAGTAAAATTAGAATCCAATCTCCTATATAAAGGGGAGATCAGATAGTTTTAAATAAAACAAGTGAGAAAGCTACAGTCGAGTGACCGACTGTGAGATACCCGGTACCCAAAGTATTGTCCGTGAAATTAAATAGCACACGGACATGGAAAAAACAAAAAGATGACAAATAAAGTCAAATGTTACTAAAAACATGTTGAGCAACGTTCAAAAAAGACTAATTCTGTAGCTGTACGCAGCTGCATTACGAATTAATACTGCGCTCGAGAGCACGCAACACTTTTTTTCGCAACTGCCATCCAAAAGCTAAGTGCTCAGACACTTGAATTTATTCCTAAGCAGTGCGCTCTCTCTCTCTCTTTCTCTCAGAAACTTTATTGTTTAATAACTTTTATGTTTATCATCCGATTTTACTCAAATATTCAGAACACGTCCACAAATGCCTACTTATTAAGTCTATCTATTTACTTTAAGTCGAAAATCACGCCTATAGCTAATATACCGTTTTTTTTGTTTTTCGGGGGCGGAAGTGGGCGTGGCCAAATTTTAAAACAAACTTGATCTGCGTGCAACAGATTGCAATGTTGTCACCAAATTTGGTAACCCTAGCTCTTATAGTCTCTGATATCTGTTGTTTCACACGGACAGACAGACGGACAGACGGACATGGCTAGATCGACTCGGCTGGTCACGCTGATCAAGAATATATATACTTTATAGGGTCGGAGATTTCTCCTTCTGCCTGTTACATACATTCTCGGTTGGCACTAACTTATAATACCCTTGTACCCTATGGGTACCGGGTATAATCAGTTTCTTACAAAAACTCTGTGTGCAAGTTTGATCATTCGAGCCACTCTGCAGGTTTCCCCCTAGTGGTAAGAGCCTCAGAGGAAGGACCGCTCTACTATGTTTGGTCTCTTTTAGCAACTCTGCAGCTTTCCCCCCAGTGGTAAGAGACTCAGAGGAAGGACAGCACGTTAAAAACCGGGCAAAGCGGTAAAGGTTGCTGGTGGTACTATAGTTTCGCCCCATGTGGTGGAACATAGTTTTGGTTTACGCAAAAGGTTACAAAAGAGTCCTTATTGTATGAACAGTTTGCAATTTATCTAAAACAAGAAAGAAAGCTATTTTCGGTAAACCGAAATTTGTATACCCTTGCAGTCTGCAATTGGATTATTGAAAATCGATTCATTTTGGTTACAGTTGAAAAAATATCTACGTTTGTAAACATTTTACATCTTACATTTAAAATTTTACATTTTACATGTAGAATCTTACATTTTAAATGTAGAATTTTACATTTTTATTTAAATCGACCGATCGTTTTTATGGCAGCTCTATGATATAGTTGCCTGATCTTAATGAAATAAAAACCGTAATTCTATAACCGTAAAAAACTGCTATATCTTGAAATTGATTGATATACGTTGAAAAACAAAAAAGTTAAAGAAATTTTTACAGTAATTTCGACATCATTCCTATGGCAGCTATAGGATATAGTGGTCCGAGTTTGGCTGTTCCGACATATATACTGCGTGCTTAAGAATTAAGACTATGCTGAAAATTTCAGCCCAATAGCTCAAAAACTGAGAGACTAGTTCGCGTAGAAACCGACAGACAGACGGACAAACAGACGGATATAAAGTTATTAGTCCGGCTTAAAGTTATTAAAACATGTTTGTCATATAGATTTGTCCTGCTGAATTAACTGTTTTGTGGAATAATGATATTGGTGATCTGCTGACGACCGAATTTTGAATGTTTCTTGGTCTCTCCGAAATAATAATTCACTTTGATTTATTTGTTTTTATGTACAACCCTTTCCCTTTCATAGTTTTGCGCAGTTTTCTTGTAAAACTTTAACAAATCTTTAAAAAAATGTATCCATAGACCAAATTTTTAATGACATTTTCGTAATCTGGGGGTCCAACTGTACCAGAATTTCTCATTAACTGGCTTGAAGAATTTGTTGTTTGATCTTATTTTATTTTATTACTCATAAAATAATCATAATATTTAATCAAAAAATAAAACTCATAAAAAAAATATTTATTTTCTGATCCTTATTATAAAACGTATAAAAAGTACTGTGCCTGAAAATTACACATATTTGAATATAGATGTAACAAAAATTGTTAACCTGTCATAGTATGATTTTAGTTGTATTAATTTCTTTCTAACCTAGGAAAATTTACTCGACCCATGATATTGCAAAAAAAGATTGCTTACAACAAAGCATGGTGGGAAATGTATGATTATTGCGACGATCAATTTTACTCGGATATATTATCTTTTTTACCTCTCAGTAACTGTAAAAACGGAGTTGTTCTGTATATATTCAACGATAAATCTTTTCCCTCGGCCATGAGCTTTTTAGAGAAAACTGGGTATGTTTAAAGATAATTGACATGATTTAATTTGTTCATTTTACATATATTTAAATTTTGTATTAGCATAATTGGACTCTATACCACGTTTGTTTATGTGGTTTCAAAGGTAATTCGATCCCTTATTACAAACAATCATAGGAGAATTATGTTTGAAGATTTGCCATATGTCGATCGAGTTTTAAAATTGTGCAATGACATATACTTAGTACGTGAAACACAGGAGTATCGGCTTGAAGAGGACTTATACGGAAAGCTTATATTTCTATATAGATCTCCAGAGACTCTTATTAAATGGACAAGATTTAAAGAAGATTTTCCTGAGGATACATCAAGCACACAGCTTAATCAACGACCAAGTCAAGGAGACCAGTATCACAATAGTCTCAACCAGTCCTCAGAATCAGATAGTGGACAACAGTAAATGTACCTATTTTTTAATTTTTAATAAATTTATTTAAACTTATTAAAGTGTTTAGGCAATGTTAAAGTTTTATATATATTAGACTTTGATGATGTGTAGATTTCGTAGAGGGGTTAGCCGGTGCGGCTTAAAGATCTGTATCACCCGTAAGCAACAACAGATTTAGCGCAGATAATTTTTAAGAGCTATATTAATTGCCTTGATTGCATAGGGAAGTTGGTTTCAAGTGCGAACGGATTAGACAGAGATCTCTAACTGCCGGATTTAGCTAAGGAAAAAAAGCAACATTTTCTTATATACAAAAAATGTGTGTAAAATCAAGTTGAAGTGAAGTAAAAACAATAAACATACACAAATAATTTAATAATTTATTTGGGTAATCGGTACCATTCAGGGTTATGTGGCCTCGCGGCTAAGTCCGATAGTTCATAACATCTAGTAAAGTTAACAGACCATATCAAGGCATTGTCCAGCACCGTACCTTTAATCTAGTAGTTGGACTGCAAAAAATTAAAAAAATTTCTTATTTTACCTAACCATGAAAATCAATGATAAATATATTTTCCAAAAGATTTCTGTCGTTGTGGGCTTGTTTGATACGTTGGGCCGCAAGCTTACAAAAAAATTACGGCTTGATTTTCCAACTGAGATTTTTTCGGGATTTTAGATGGTTAACATTTAAGTTAACGGATTAAAATTTATCGGGCTCCAGCACAAAATATTATTTTTATTTATTTATTCATTCATTATCCGTTTAAGTACATCGCTTGAAAGTACATTGCTTGAAAATTTAAAAAACGACACTAAAAAGTATGATTGGGAAAAAATGTTGAGTGCCGCATGTAGCGTTCGACACTAATTTAAATTAAATTAAAAAAAAAATAAATAAATAAGCTAGTATATTTGAGTCAAACGAAGTACATCATTAAGGGGGGCATACATGTTAGACCGAAATTTGTTTATCAAAAATTTGTTATTCTTTAATAAATAGTTTATCATCTGGGGAATATGCATGTATAAATATCGAATTCGATTTCGAACTCTAAGTGCATCAAATCGAGCATGAAAGCGCGGAACAATGGCTGGCTGCCATCCTCATAGAAAACTGTAGAGTGCCTTTTTTCCACTTATCATATTTGTGTTATTGCTTTCTTATGGACACGATTCACAAAAATCTATGCAATTTATCAGAGTGAAGTATATTTTCTTCACCCGACTAGGGACATGGGGCTAACGAATTCTAGATGAAAAATATATTCCCTAAAGACCCATTTGATTAGCTTAAAATCGGAAAAATCGGAAAGTGAGGAATGCATACCGAGGGATGCCAGAGACATTTATTTCCAGAGGCGTAAGAAAGCATCCAGATATATCCAGAGATCCCGCCGAAGAATTATTCCTGAATACATATATATATACATAAACACTTAGCCAGCCAGTCCAGAGAACATAACCTAGTATATTTTTAAGCCGCAGAGAGTACAATCCTGCAAACATTTTTTTTCCACGAGGTCTGCCGGGTCACGGTTACGTGACAAGATACCACGTGACATAGACGAGAACCAGAGCGAGGTAGATATATTTACCCAAGTAAAGCAAAGAGAGATAGAGCGGGCCGAACCTTTTAACGGTACCCCAGTCGAGTCGGGAGATTTAAAAAGCAAGAGGCAGGGAGAAAACTTATTAACACTCTCACAGCGACAGCCATTTTTGTTTGGCTCTCACCGTCTCTCATACACCAGAAGCTGGCCAGCCGACGCGATTAGCAACGCGAAACCAGCGACCAGAAGTCCCAGGGGAGTTCACTTTCAGTCGCCGCCGAGTCAACATCGATCCCAATAATTCTTCGTTTACCCAAAGTCAGAGTTTCGAGTTTCCAAGCTCCGAGTTTCTAGTCGTCGCCGAGTTCGTGGCCTAGAGATTTTTCTTCGTACCTACAACTAGCTTCGCTAATTTACTACCGAGTTTATTTCCACTTGTACTTGCTTTGACGCGTCTGAAGTTTACTATTCTTCTTTTCACGGCCGATTTTTTTTCGCTGCGTCGAAAATTTTCCTCTGACCCTAGACTCGGGGGCTCGAAAAAGGGCATAACTAAGTCACTGTAGCCAAAGTTCATTTAGTCCAGCGTTGGGATAAGTTTCCACTCCTAGTATTACCTTCAATCATGGAAGACGTATGGATTTTCTCGGTGGCGTGTCCGCTACCCTGCAATGCGGTCGAGTGTCACTACAGCTGAACCCTCTTCTTATAGGCGATAGCAGCAACGAACCAATTCAGTCCCCTCTTTCTCCACCTGAGCCCCTCGCGAAACCTAACACTAGCTCAGACCCCCAGAGAGCCGGGCCCAGAGTCACCAAGCCAGACCAAAGTATCCAAGTTACCCCGTTGTTAACTAATATTCTCGAGCCTCGAGACGACACACCCGTAACTAGTTATCCGTTTTGAAGGAACCCAGAAACCTATCCCGCAAGGATAACCAGAGCACCAGAAAACTTACCAGAGACAAGGATAATAAGAGCACCAGATAACTTACCAGAGACAAGAATAACCAGAGCAGCAGATAACTTCCCAGAGACAGCTAGCACCCGATGCGACTCCCCGAGAATTAAAATCCCACGCGGACCAGAGATTAAACAGGACACCGGAGGAGCCCTAGCCACTATTAAGGAAACCCCGGGACCGGCGGATACCGAAGTCTTCGAGCCCTTGGTTAGGCAGTTCTTAGAAGAAGAATTGGCCAAGTTCGAAGGATTAACTGGAGTATCGCATATCGCCGAGCACTCGATCACCATGCGCAACGACAAGACTATAAAACAGAGATACTTATAGAGAAACCTGCGATGCAACGGATTATCGATGAGCAGATCGACGAACTGCTGCGCAGCGATTGCATAGAGCCTTCCCGGAGTCCACATATCGCTCCCATTGTACTCGTACGCAAGAAATCCGGAGACATGAGACTATGTGTCGACTTCCGGCAACTAAATGCCCACTCAATCCCGGACGCAAATCCACTGCCTAGGATCACGCTCATCTTAGAAAGGCAACGTCACGCCAAATATATCTCCACACATGATTCGAAAAATGGGTATTGGCAGATCCCCATGGCCAAGGCCAACTGCGTTTACAGTACCCGGGAGAGGCCTCTATCACTGGAAGGTCATGCCATTTGGCCTTCACTCAGCGCCAGCCACCTTCCAGCGGGCACTCGATAGTGTCATAGGGGCCGACATGGAGCCCCATGCATTCGCTTACTTGGATGATATAATAATCATCGGAGCTACGCTTGAGGAGCATGTTCATCATCTAAGCGAAGTATTCCAACGACTGCGGAAGGCGAACCTTCGCATCAACCCGAAGAAATGTAGTTCATTTAAGCGCAATCTGGTATATTTAGGTAATGTCATCATATAGGAAGGAATTCACACGGATCTCGAGAAAATCTCTGCCGTACGCCAGCTGAAAACTCCCACCACCTGCAAGGAACTGCGGCGTTGACTCGGAATCGCCTCATGGTACAGGCGATTCGTACCATACTTTGCGAGCATCGCACAACCCATGTCCGGGCTACTTAAAAAAGGAAAAACAAGAAAGAAAGCTATCTTCGGCAAACCGAAATTTGTATACCCTTGCAGTCTGCCATTGGATTATTGAAAATCGATTTATTTTGGTTAAAGTTGAAAAAATATCTTAGTTTGAAAACATTTTACATCTGACATTTAGAATTTTACATTTTGCATGTAGAACTTTACATTTTACATGTAGAATTTTACATTTTCATTTAAATCGTTTCTATGGCAGCTATATGATATAGTTGTCTGATCTTAATGAATCTTAATGAAATTAAAACCGCAATTCTATAACCGTAAAAAACTGCTATATCTTGAAATTGAATGATATACATTGAAAAGCAAAAAAGTTTATATTTTTGATACCCTTGCAGAGGGTATTATAATTTTGCCATGATATTTGCAACGCAGTGAAGGAGGCATCTCAGACCCCATAAAGTATATATATTCTTGATCAGCATCACCAGCCGAGTCGATCTAGCCATGTCCGTCTGTCTGTCTGTCCGTCTGTCTGTCTGTCCGTCTGTCTGTCTGTCTGTCGGTTTCTACGCGAACTAGTCTCTCAGTTTTTGAGCTATCGGGCTGAAATTTTCAGCATAGTCTTATTTCTTTAGCACGCAGTATATATGTCGGAACGTCCGAAATCGGACCACTATATCGTATAGCTGCCATAGGAATGATGCCGAAATTAATGTAAAAAAAAAATTGTCCTTTTTTGTTTTTCAACGTAAATCAATCAATTTCAAGATATAGCAGTTTTAACGGTTATAGAATTACGGTTTTAATTTAAATAAGATCAGACAACTATATCATATAGCTGCCATAAAAACGATCGGTCGATTTATATGAAAATGTAAAGTTCTACATGTAAAATGTAAAATTTACAAAATTTAATTTACATAATTTGATATTTTTTCAACATTACCAAAATGGATCGATTTTCAATGATCCAATTGCAGACTGCAAGGGTATACAAACTTCGGCTTACCGAAGTTAGCTTTCTTTCTTGTTTAATTGTAGTTTTACTTACATTACATGTTCCTACATTCCGCCCTTGTCGGAACTTCATATTTATTGGAACCACCTTTTCGCTTTCCAGTCGGCCTCCAATAGGCTGTCGGATAGAGACCATGTAATTGTTCTAGGTGGTTTTACTTCTCCTGGAACTATTAAGTCCACAACTTAATCCTCAAACCCACTTATTACTACTGCACGTCACGACTTTATTGATGGCTTGTTTGACATTTCTTTGTCTGAAGTCAACCATGTACGAAATTCTTTAGATCGCTTGCTCGATCTCTGCTTTATCTCTGATCCGGAAAGAGTCAGTTGAGTTAGGGCAAAGAGCATATAATAATATAGAGAAGGCATCTTTAATTCCCAGCCAAACATTTTTGAAGAGCTCCGAAGTAGGATTGAAAAGGGACTCCCGAAATAGCACCTTAAGGAAGCGTTTTCGGAGCGCTTCGAAGTAGGATCGAAAAGGGACTCACAAAATAGCACCTTAAAGGAGCGTTTTCGGAGCGCTCCAAAGTAGGAGCAAAAAGGGACTCCGAAAGAGCACCTTAAAGGTGCGTTTTCGGAGCGCTCTGAAGTAGGAGCGAAAGTGGACTCCGAAATTGCACCTCAAAGGAGCTTTCCGAAGTTGGACACAACCAACCAGTGGAGTCCGCAGGGTGCTCCTTTAGGACTCTCTGTGCGGATCTAAAACACTCCTAGGGAGGCTCCGAAAGGTGTCCTAAGGGCCATTTCAATTTATTTGAAAACAGTGCTCCTTTAGGAGTCCTAGATGGAGTGTTTTCGGAGTCTCAAAATGCTAATGTAGATAAACCGCAAAGACTCCGTGCGGGCTCCTCTATTAGCTTTTAAATTTAAAAAAAAACAGTCCTTAAATCGTCCAAAGATAACCTAACCGACACTGCTTTGTAAACTAATATGTTACTGCTAAATGGATGTAAATATTATATATGTTTTATAAAGCAAATAACACAAATGCTCCGACTGGGACTCGAACACGCGACCTATTGATTTATGGTCGAGCACACAACCAGCATCAGAGAATGATTCTAAGAACGCTGATGAAAACTTAAATGCATACTGTTTGTGAAACTCTCTTTTTATGCAGATTTTCATAGATGAGCATACACTGCTCAGGGGACTTTATGTTTTGCGGATGAATAGGAACGATACGGGTGATAATTTTAATACGTTGTGCTTATTTTATTTAACTAATATTACAAATATCATGAGCTTAGTTCAAAAAAGACAATCGGCTGAAAAACGCGACCAGCACTCATCGAAGATCAGAAATGGAATGAATTTTTAATGAGTGAGAGGGAGAGTGCGTGAGAGACTGCAGTCGACTTCTTGCCGTTCGTCGCGAGCTTTTCGGTGCACCCAACAAAACCGTCCATGCCGCCTAGAGGTGGAGAACTATCGATAGTCGGCGCCATCGATAGCGAGCGATTGTTTTTCTCAAACCATCGATAGTGTCGATAGTGCTATCGATAGTGTGATGCTTTAACTGTTAAATTTAAAAAAAGCTATAAAGTGAAAATTAAACAAAACTTTATTATAAGTGGGAATCCTATAAAATAAAAATACATTTCATTTGTAGCTTATTGGTGTTATATAAATTAATAAAACATTTCATTTAAGTTATTTTCGAAGAAAAAAAATATATTTAAGTAGCTTATTTGTAGAGCCAAGAGCTCTTATTGAGAGCGTTGTGCAAAACTAAAAAAAAAAACTAAAAACTTAAAAAACTAAAAAAAAAAAAACTAAAAAAGCGTTGTGCAAAACTATCGATAGTGCAGGGCTGCCATCGATGGCGGCTCGATAGCACCAAACCATCGATAGTGTCGATAGTGCCATCGATAGTTCTCCACCTCTAATGCCGCCCCCAATACTGGGTCCAGTATTAAATCCCATTGACTACGGTTTTTCTGCAAAGAGAGAGTGTTTATCATGGCATGTTGGATTAGCGATCTAAAGGAGCTGGCTTGGGGACTTCTATATGTCGATCCGTTGCGCGTGGAAGTGGTAATCTACATATTTTTGATACAGAACGTTTGTAAATTCCGACTCCGGTCTTGATAGAAGCTACGCGTACCAAGTTATCCGCACCGGGTTGTACTTCAATGATTCTGCCGATTTTCCACTCTGCAGGGGGACGTCGGTCATCCTTTATTAGAACAATATCGTTGATTTCTAAATTTTCTGACTCGTGCCTCCATTTCGGACGTGCATGTAGATGGGAAAGCCAATCAGAGCTCCATCTACTCCAGAATTGGCGTAGTATTCGTTGTCCTTCGAGAAACTGAATGCTGAGTGGCACGTCCTTGGATGATACATCGGGTGGTGCGAGAAGAGAATCTAATATAAGAAAATGAGCTGGAGTCAGGACTGACCAATAGTCCGGATCATCTGTTAGCGGGCACAGTGGCCGTGAGTTTAAGCAGGCTTCAATTTGGGTTAATACGGTAGCAAGCTGCTCATATGTCATGCGAATTCCTGAAAACGATCGGTATAAATGGGTTTTAACTGATTTAACATTCGCTTCCCATATCCCTCCAAAATTGGGACTATGGGGTGGATTGAAGTACCATTGAATTTGTTTGGTAGCTAAGGCAGGAACGACAATTTCGTTGACCTGTGTGCGGAATTCGCGCTGCCAATTTTGAAGAGCTTTGTCAGCTCCGACAAAGTTGGTGCCGCAATCGCTGTATAAATGTTGACGGTATCCGCGCCTTGAGATAAAGCGTTGCAGGGCCATCAGAAATTGTTCGGTCGATAATCCTGTTACAGCTTCTAAATAAACCGCCTTGGTTGCTAGGCAGATAAAGACTGCTATGTATGCTTTGTAAGTTGCATGTCCTCGAAGTCGGGAGGCACGAACCTCAAATGCCCTGTATAATCGACTCCCGTAGCGATGAAAGCCCGAGTTGGTGGCTTGACTCTGTGCATGGGAAGGTCAGCCATCAATTGTTGGCTTGGTTTGGGTCGGTGCCGGAAACATAGGACGCAGCTTCTTAAGATACGTTTTACGGATTGTCTCCCATTGACGATCCAAAACTGATATCTAATTGTTGCAAGCGTAAGTGCTATTCCGCCATGCAGAGTAAGGTGATGCGCGTTGCGTATGATTAGACCTGTAAAATGATGATTGGGAGGAAGAATAATTGGGTTACGTTCATCGCTGGATAGATGGGTGGCATTGCGAAGTCTGCCTCGAATACGTAATACTCGTTGGTTATCTAACTCAGGAGCTAACTGCGACAATTTGTTTTTCCGTGGTAAAGACCTTTTAGAATTTAAGATAGCGATTTCTGAGCTGTATGCCTCCATTTGCACGATTCGAACTGTGGTTGTTAATGCTTGTCTCAGTTCCAGTACACTTAAAGGGCCGTGTTGCCGCTGATCAGCTTTACGTTGAGTGTTATAAAGAAATCTCAAGATGTATGCAGTGACTGCCAAAACTTTGTTGTATGATGAGAATAAATAAGAATAAAGTTGTCCGGAGTGACTTGAACTTGAGTAGTGTGCAGTAGCAGGGATGCTTTTTCCTCGATGGTGGTCATATCAATGTCCTTTGTTAAAAATGAACTGGTTGGCCACTGCTCTCTTTCCTTTGTTAACCAGGGTGGTCCATGCCACCATAACGGATGTGCAGCTAATCAGACCAGAAGAATGTTTCCGTTGCCACGGTATTGGTACGTAGCTATGTTGAGATCCATTTGGAAAGATTGGCTGCGAGTACAGCACCTGAAAGTTCTACGCGTGGTATGGTCCAGGTTCTAGTAGGTGTGACTCGGCTGCGAGATGCAATTAATTGCGTACACACGGAGCCATCAACGTGCTCCGCTCGTAAGTAGCAACACGCTGCATAAGCTAGTGAGGATCCATTGCAGAAGATGTGTATCTGGACGGATTTGAGATGTCTGTAATCGAATCCGAGCCATCGGGGTATCTTGAGTTGTTCGATGTCGGGGAGATGCAGAACAAATTGGCTCCAACGGTCTGACAGCGGCCCTCCGATGATTTCGTCCCACTGTAGAGAAGATGAACTCCCGTCGGGGCGTTGTGCTCATTGTTTCCACAAGTCCTTCAGAATCGCCTTTGCTGTAGTAATTACTGGAGAAATGAAGCCTAAGGGATCGTAGAGACGAGCCACTGTGGAAGGAACAGACCGTTTAGTGCATGTGTAGTTCATTTCAAATTTTATTTTGAAACCGTAGTAGTCTAGGTGAGGATGCCAATATAAACCTAATGTCTTTATCGAATCCTGGTTCTTGGATTCTACCAGTGCTTTGTTGGCTAAATGAGAAACTGGGATTCTGGGAACTGGATGCGTTGTTTGCAGACCATTTCCTCAGTTCCATTCCTGCTGAACTAAGAGCTGCGATCAGTTGATTTCGGATGGCCAGTGCTCCGTGGATAGTCGAATGGCCGCTTTGCACGTCGTCGACATACATATTATGTCGGAGGACAGTTGTGGCAAGTGGGTATCGTTCGCTCTCGTCTTGAGCGAGTTGTAGCATGACTCTAATGGCTGTGTAGGGAGCTGATGCTGTCCCAAATGTGACCGTGCTTAGAAAATATTCCGCTATCTGGTTTTGATCATTTCGCCACAGGATACGTTGGTATTGCGCATCCTCTGGATGCATATCGATACATCGGTACATTCGCTGTGTGTCCGCAGCGAACACGAATCGATGAGTGCGCCAGTTTAGCACGACTCCTGCGAGATCATTTTGTAGGGCTGGGCCTGTGCAAACAACATCATTGAGTGCTTTCCCATTCGACGTTTTGCATGAAGCGTCATAAACAACCCTGACTTTCGTGGTAACGCTTTCCTCCTTAAGGATGGCGTGATGAGGTAAGGTACATGACCTACAGTCGATTCCGCTAAACAAAGCTGTTCCTCAGATGTAATCGTTGGTGTAATTTGACCGAGTTCGAAATATTCATTAATAACCTTCTTGTAACGTTGGTCAAACTCTGGTTGCCGTTTAAATTTTCGGTCGAGCATATGGAAGCGGTTTAAAGCAATGCGGTGTGATTTGCCTAAAGTCTTCGAAGGGTCGTACAATCGTTTTAATGGCAGTCGCACCATATATTTTCCGTTAGCTTGTCGAGTATGTGTGCGTTGAAAGTGATCCTCACACCACTGCTCTTCTGGGGTAAGTTGCTTGGTGTCGGGTATTTGCTCGGCGTTGAAGAAATTGTTTACAAGGTTCTCCAAGCGAGTATGGTGAGCCTTGATAGTCATCGTATGGCCAGTGGCGTGGGTAACTCGGCCAAAAACGATCCAGCCGAGGTGAGTTTGTTGTGCGATGGGTTGATCCTTTAAGCCCTTTCGAAGGATGAGTTGTGGGATCACATCTACTCCTAGTAGAAGATCGATTCGATGAGGCTGTTGATATTTAGTGTCTGCCAGTTCCAGATCCTGTAAATGTTGACAATTATGTAACGTTACTGTCTGTTTGGGTAAATGAGTGGTAAGAGATTTGAGAATAAATGCCGTATCAATGTCTATATAAAACTCTGGCTTCGTACACGAACTGATTGTGAGCTTTGCGGCATGCTTGGATCTGTTTGCTTGTGATCCTCCGATTCCGGCAATTTCTGCAGTGGCTGGATAACGTTTTAGTCCGAGAGCCTGCACGGCGCGTTTGGTGATAAGCGTCCCTCCGATCCGCAGTCAACTAAAGCACGGATGACCGTTGATTGACCGGTTGCTTCGTTATGTAATCTCACAAGTGGAGTCGCGAGAAGCATGGTTGTCGACGATTGAGTTGAGGCGTTTGTGGCTGCGAGTTGAGCCGTGTGTGTCACTACAGACGAGCTTGGCGCTGCAGACTGTAGGGATTCGCTGGAATGAGATCTATGGTCCGGATTGGCTGAAGAGTTGACCGATGACATAGTCGTGTTCGCAGCGGTTTGAGAGCGAGGAAAATGTAACAGAGTGTGATGTCTCTGTCCACACTGCATACAATTTCGAGTGCTTGGACACTGGGACAGTGTGTGACCATTGCTGAGGCAGTTAAGACAGGCCTGGACACGGTCTACAATAGATTTGCGTGCAAACGTGTCCTTGTGAAGGAAGTCTGGACAGCGTCCACAATGCAAGCAGCGCATTAGAGGTGTAGTTCCAGTCGTAATGTGGAAGCTGTTTCCTCTGTGGATGGTACTGTTGGATGGTCTCGATGTCGATAAACGAGGTGCTTGGTGCGGCGTCGAGTGCCTGATAGGTATCGGTGAGCATCGATTTTCTAAAATATCAATGCTGACGAGTCTGCTGTTGAGGAAAGATTCAAGTTGCGAGAACATTGGGATCTTAACAGAGTTGCCAAGACTGTGCTCCCACGCTTGCAGAGTGGTAGCGGGAAGCTTGTTGATAAGATGGTGTACAATCCAATGATCACAGCCAATAATCGCGATATTGAGGTGATTAAACGCGTTGATGCATACCGTTGTGACATTTAGCATATGCTTGAGATCGGCAGCCTTTTCCTTGGATAACAACGGCAGGTCATACGGGAGTTCATGTGGTACATAAACTGTAGTCGCGGGTTGTTATAACGTTGGACAATGAGGCCCCAGGCTGTCCTGTAGTTACCTCCAGTAAGTGCCATTTGCTGAACGTTTTCGGCATTGCGGGACGGAAGAGCTTGTTTGAGAAAGTGGAACTTCTGGATGTCGGACAGGGCCGTGTTGTCATGAATTAGTTGAGTGAAGGCGTCGAAAAATGCTGGCCAATCCACAAACTTTCCGCTATACGTTGGTACAGGCATCTTGGGTAGCTGCACGGGCGACGCACTATGGGGCGAAAATGGCAAAACAGCGACTTAAATCAGCGGAGCCGTGAAGCAAAAAAACTTGTATGAGGTATTGTTAGAAGTAATAAAATTAGTAAAAACATCATAAGATGAAATTATTTAGTGCAAATTTTTTTGTTTACACTAAAAAATATTTTTTTTTAAATGTTTTTTTGCCATAACTAAATTATTTATTATTAGATCATGTTCTAACTTATACATTATTTTTTTAAGATTTAATTTCATTAAAAAATAAAAAACTTCAAAATCGGTCGATTATATCTTATAGCTCCCATAGGAATTATCTAAAAATTCAAGGAAAAAAATTATAACTTCGTTGTTTTTCAACATATTTACATAAACTCCGAGGCATAGCCATTTTTACTATTATAGAATTACGGTTTTAATTTTATTGGGATCGGACAACTATATAATATAGCTGTCATAGGAATAATAGGGCCAAACTTCCATATTTTTAACTTTTTTCAATAAAATTGTCTATAATCTCGAATAGTTTTTAAAATTAAAATAATATTTTAAGTTCTAGTTAAATTCTAGTTTATTTAGCCAATAATATAACCATATTATACACCCAACATTTTTATATACATTTATTCATCATAATTATCTTCACTATCACTCTCAGAATAATCAAACATATTTTCATACTCGTGCTGTTCCTTAGGTGTAATTTTTAACAAATCAAGAGCCGCCTTCGGCATTTTATGTAATTTTTTAGGGCTTTTAAAAAGTTTGAAATTAAAGGATCTGAGCTAATCAGCAATCTATTTAAAACAGCCTTATTTGAGTTCTGTCGACTGCACTTTCCTCAAAAATGTTTGAAGTCCTTGTTTCGTGCTTTCTGGACTTCCTCGGTCTTTTTGTTCAGTTGGTGGAAGTGAGAATTAAAATATTTCTGGGGCAAGAATACAAAATGTTATAAGAAAACTCAACCAAAAGCTCATGCCGCCAACCAAAACAAAGTTATTTGCAAACACCTCATTAGCCGCCTATACTAAGGATTCATATTGTAAGTGCGCTACGAAACCAGGGCTGACGACATTTAAATTTTGTAAATTATCTTCGCTAAATAAAAGAGGATTTTCTTAGAAAAGGCACAAAAGGGCAGGCTAATTTTTTATAACTTTAAGTTTAATATTTAAAGTTTTTTTAAAAGTAGTTTAATAACGGAACTCGACGGCCTTCACTACTTTATGTCCAACAATAACAAAAAACAGTATTTTTAGTATTTATTAAAAAAAAAAAAAAAGTAGATAACATAAAGCAATTCGGTTTTTATTTTATTAACATATTAGGTAAGGTCCAATTTTATAGTTATAATAATTTTACTTTGAATTAAACAGTGCGTTTAAAAAAAACAATTTTTAAAACGCCTTAGGCTGTATTATTTCTATAGTTTTGCAAAAATGTATTCCAAAGCCTCTACTTTAAAAGCATGTTGTGGAAGAACTAATCGACGCATATTCGTTTTCTTTCAGATTTATATGCAGAATTTAATTATCTTTAAAGTGGCGTTTACACAATTTTGAATATCTTAAAAAAAAAAATTTCATTTTGTCGCGGTATTTGTTCTAGACGCCCCATAGTGCGCCGTTCCAGGTGAGCGTGGTCCTCTTTGTGGTCGTCGTTCTGCACTCGGTGTGTGCAACTTCCAGCGAGAGAGAGCCGCCGTTCCAGGCTAGCGTGGTCCTCTTTGTGGTTGTCGTTCTGATCACGTGTGAAAAACGCAACGCTGCTGGTTTTGGTTAGGATGGCTCACTTTCGCGAAGAATTTAGGATGATTTGAACGTATTAAGATTATACCGTATGATTTTGTCGCACAAAACTTCCCCTCATGGGCCACCAAAATGTTTGTGAAAATCTCTTTGTATGCAGATTTTCATAGATGAGCATACACTGCTCAGGGGACTTTATGTTTTGCGGATGAATAGAAACGATACGGGTGATAATTTTAATACGTTGGGCTTATTTTATTTAATTAATATTACAAATATCGTGAGCTTAGTTCAAAAAAGATATTCGGATGAAAAACGCGACCAGCACTCATCGAAGATCAAAAATGGAATGAATTTATAATGAGTGAGAGGGAGAATGCGTGAGAGACTGCAGTCGACTTCTTGCCGTTCGTCGCGAGCTTTTCGGTGCACCCAAAAAAACCGTCCATATACTATACCAAATTATGCTCCTTAAGTCCAAGAATAAGGACAATATTGGATCTTGAATTTTATTTTTGAGCAAAATCTAAAAACCAAAAAGTTATCATTAATTTTTGAGTTATATTTTGTATTATAAAATAATGCTTATTTCATGAGTTTTATTTTTTATTAAAAATAGTCTTTATTTTGTAAGTTTTATTTTATAAAAAAAATTAAAATTACAGATTTGATGTTCATGATGTTCACTCATAAATCGCCCTTAGAGAAGAAGAATGGTATATTTCTTGCTCATGTTTAAGTACGATAAATGTTTGACTTTTTCGATAAAAAAAAAAAATAGTTATTATGTGCAGTTCCTGATAAAATGGCTTTCAGCTATCACATTAAAATCTTCTGGCAGAATATTGTCTGTGTAAATGTGTCTGCACGAAACACAACAGAACCATCACATTTAATCAAAAAATGAGACAAACCAGAAATAAACCACGTTTCAGAGACACATATCACATCTACATTCCTCTTCACAAATAGTAACCTAAGCTCGTTAATTTATGAACTACGTCCTTTTTATAATTAAATAAAACTCGGATAGTGCTACCGACAGTAAAACCACCTATATTATGCTGCATTATGCTGCATTATCAGTTTTATAGCCTTGTTCCACTGCTACATTCAGCTCCATTCTCGAGAATGTTCCATTAATTTACATAGGTTTTAAATGGTCCGTTCAAAATCGACAGTCCATCCATTTACCATTCGCCCCGAAGGTTTCTATACATACTAAAAAAAAATACCGAAAATATCGATTATCGACGATATTTTGTGAGTGCCACAGCTATTTGAAAACTTGCAAGGTTAAGCACAATTTCTTATTGTTTTTTTAAATATTAATATGTTTTGCATAGAGGAGTGGAAAGAAGCGCAAACGCTCCATTACTTGGGCGCCGCATCATAATGCGCTCGTATTGGATATGTGGAAAAACATAATTCCAATGCGGTCACCACAGAAGAACAACCATATATACCAATAGATGACCGAAAAGCTGGTTTAAGCCGGTCTAGAAGATGTGAAGTGGAAGGGCATCAGGACGAATTACGACAACCTGACCAAGAAGTACAAGAATGAAGTCAAAGAGCAGGGTACCACTGGAGGAGCTCCTTCAACGTGGATCTATTTTCAACAAGTCCAAGATCCTTGGAAACTTCAAGTCCAAGAACATTCCTATGTTTGTCAACGAAAGAAAATATATATATCTTTCCATAATAAAGAAAACATATAGTTTAATTTATAATTTAATTTTCAAAAAAACGGACCAGTGGAACAAGGCTATTATACGCTGAACTGCTGCTCTTTGGAAAGGATCACTCTAGTTGACGATTTGGGTACCCGCCTAGATCCTAAACTGGAGTTTATTGATCATATTTCGTGCATTGTGAATAAAGCCAGGGGTGTGCTTGGATTTATTAAACGGTGGTCGAAGGATTCCGATGACCCTTACGTCACGAAGAATTTATACACTTCGTTAGTTCGTCCTATCTTGCGTTTGGAGTCCCCAGTGGGACGTTCACAGCAAACGCATTGAGTCTTTGTGGCTTAACTGGAATGCAAACCTTAGGTTGCCCTCTTATTCTAGTAGACTTCTCCTGATTAACCTTCATTTCTTAGCACTTCGTTAGTTCGTCCTATTTTAGAATATAGATCTTGCGTTTGGAGTCCCCAGTGGGACGTTCACAGCAAACGCATTGAGTCTTTGTGGCTTAACTGGAATGCAAACCTTAGGTTGCCCTCTTATTCTAGTAGACTTCTCCTGATTAACCTTCATTTCTTAGCAAACCGTAGAACGATGTTAGGCATTGTCTTTATGTATAATCTGATCCGTGGTGACGTGGAAAGCAGCGATCTATTGGGTCAGTTGAATTTCCACGTACCATCTAACCACAAGATCCTACCTGCCTTTAGTTTTGCACCACTGCAGAACATCGTTTGAAATGCATGAACCCTTTAGAGTATTATGTGCAAATTATAATGATTTGTACAAAATTACCTCATCTGTAGATAGCCTTCCTAAACTAAAAACATTAATCTTAACCCACTTAGAACACATGCATGATAGCAATCGAGCTGCTTGATGGTAGTTTATATTTCCTCGCATTCTTTTACATATACTTTTCTTTCGCGCCTATTAACACCTAACCCTAACAAGCACGTGCTTGATTTTAAAGGGCCACTTGAGTGTACTGACAGCAGTGCATCATCAATGTCCAACTTTATGAATATATAGACAGAAACTTGGATAAAAAAAATATTTAAAAAAAATTAAACTCGGAGAGCTGAGTCGCCGCTGAGGTTGCGACTGTGGTGTCGTCTTCGTGTTGATTCACTTTAATGGGTACAGGGAGGGGTGCACGTTTGCGTATGCATTAAATGTATTTATATATTTGCTGCTTGTATGGAGTGAATATGTATTGCTCAAATTAGGGTTTGGCTCTAGTATATTTAGACACGGTGGCTAAACACTTCACAACTAGTTAGGGTTTGTACATAAAAAAAAAATGCAGGTCGTAACAGGCCCCCATTTGCCGTTCAAATTTTCTGTATTTCGGGGCATTCGGCTGCAGCGGTGCCTTCTCACATTTCACCTTCACAGAAAACTATTGTTGTTTTGATTTAATTCATTAAGTATATTTATTCAGTTTTTATATTTTCGTTTTATATTTGGAGGAATTCATAATCGCCAGAACTAAAAAAAGGATCTTCCTTGAATGTTGGCTGCTACTGATTTTCTATGGTTGTTATTAGGTGATTTCGGATTTGATGATGATGCTCTGCTTTACATGTGGCCCCTACTCTGCTTTACAGTATTGGCCAGGGTTACTACCTTCTCCAACTCGTGGTGCCGGTCCTTGTGTCCCTGGATCATCTTGCGGTAGGTACGGAGTCCTTTCAGCAACAGGCCGATGAGGAGGATCCCAGTGATGACATGAAGGATCTTGTATACCTTGTCGATATCTTCCTTGTGGTCCACTACTTCAATGGAGTTGATTAAATTAGCGGGGAAATCCGAGATCTTCGAAAAGGTAGATCCCATTTTATAAGTTCTTAGTTGTTGCTGGTTGGAATTTTAACTTTGATCATCCAATTACTTTGGACTTACCGATACAATTTGAAGTCGCGGTGGTCGATAGTACGAATCTTCCGATGGCTTCCAAGTTTTGGCTTCCTCTCCTCTTGGTACTAATCAATCGGGGTCTTTTATACCCAAGGGTGTTCCAAATTTCGACTATGGTCCACCGGAATGAAACGTTAAAGTGTTCCCGGCTAAATACATTTCCCCTTCCTTGTACCAAAAAAAAATGAAAGTGTTCCCGTCCAAGTATATTCCCACCCAAAAATGGATGACCGGCCCACCAACTCACCGGTGCTGGGTTTTCGTGGGACTGCAGTTTGAGCTGGTGTGCTTATGTATATCAGTGCCTGGAACCAAGTACTAGCCCAACTTTTGTCAACACTGCTTTTCGAGGACCGTGGGATTGCAATACTTTCACGAGGCCCGTGTGATCACAGTGCTTTTGCGAGAACAGTGAGATCGCCGTTTTCGCTCGAGAGCCGTGCATTTGTAGCACCTGGCGTGTTATCTCTACCCCCTATCCCCTTCCACGTGTACCTGTTGTCCCTGTCGCGCAGAAACGGTGTACGTAACATGCTCGGGTTCGTCGATGCTAGGCAGCATCGAATGATCCCGTGAGACAATTTACGTCGGCGGTTGTGCCTTTTACGTGCCCAATGTGGGCCTCGACCCATTCCCTGAGGTTAAGAGTCTCATGCTCTACCGACTGAGCTAGCCAGGCTGAAATATACAAAGAAAACAAAGAAAAAAAAATATAAAATAAAATAAAAAAAAATATACGATACAACTGAGATTTGCGACTGCCAGACAAGTATATGGACCAACGACAAAAAAAAAACAAGACAAAACAAAAATTGCTGATTTAAAAAAAGAAAACTAGCTAAAATAAAAATTCTTCCCCCCCCCCCTTTATTGTAAAAAAAAAACAAGAAAAACAAAACAAGTATAAAATAAGGGACTTTAGTATTTTATCTATTGGGATTTTTATACAAAAATGTTTAAATTCCTAGCATGAGTGCCTTCTCTGGCGTATTTCCTCCTCGTCGTCCGAGGGCTCCTCATGAGGGAGGTAACCCTTCCCTCGCCAATAGAATCTTTCCCCCGGGAAATAGTAGTAGAAATAGTCCGGGGGCAAGCTCCTCCTCCTGTCGGGACTTCTGACGGGGAACTCCTCTATATAAACGATTTTCTTGACCTCCTTGTCGATCACTCGTATGCACAACTTCTGCAGGGTCGGTGGCTCTTTGACCCTGGGTACGTTGTCCCAAAAAATCTTGCTCGCTCTGCATCGAGCGCTCTCCTTCCTCCCATACGGCCGCTGCGAAGGTCGGGTAGTACCCCTGCAGAATGCGCTCGTAGTTCATGTTCATGTTTGGTTGAAGTTTGGATCCGTTATAAATGCTAGAAAATTGGCATCGCTCCCCGGAACCATACGAGCTGCGTTCTTTCTTTGCGTTATACCCTTCGGATCGACCGCTTTGTTTGTAGTTTTTTCGGTACACTATCTGTCCTACCGCAAATTCGACCATCCTGCTTCTAGTGTTGTATGTTTTTTCCGCCTTTTCGTGAGCTTGCGTTAGTCCTTGCTTCACCTTCCATCTTATCTGGTAACAAAACATTATATTTCTCTGTCCCTAAGTCTCCGAGAAGCCTGCGCACTGGATACGCACTAGCCTGAGTGACCATGCTGGTCCCAAACATAGCGTAATACGGTTCTAAACCTAGCGCTTCATGATGCCCACCTCTCAGGGCACATGCTATTCGGCTTAGTTGAGTGTCCCAGTTTCGCTGGTCCTTATCAACGGTTTACACGCTCGCCAGCATTGGACTGCGGTGAGTAAAATGCTTTTCTCACCGCTTGGATACCATACCGGAAGAGGAATTTGGCGAATATATGTGCTACGAATTGTTTTCCTTTTGCATGGGCTACAGCCAGACGAACTTTGTAAAATGGTCTACACACACAAAAATTACCGTATTACCGGAACTGTCCTGGGATAGGGCCCCATAAAATCAATAAACAGTCTTTGTAGTGGAAATTCCGAAATACGTTGTTGTCCCATGGGTGGTCTGTTGGTTTCATTTGAGGTTTCGCTGATTTTACAGGTTTCACAGTCTTTAATCGCTTGCTGAACTTCGGCTGTCATGGCCGGCCAGTAGTAAAGCTGGCGCAGCCGAGCTAGTGTTTTGTGAAATCCGCCATGACCAGCGGTGGTGGCATGATGTGATCTAAGTCTGCACGGAGTTCAGATGGAACCCAGAGTTTCCAAGCTCTGTCATTGCTGATCACTACATGCGTACCGGTACTCAAGCGTTTAAATACCACGCCCTCAGATATCTGAGTGTCTGATACTTTCCCTGCGTTTTCCTCAATCCGTTGTATTAATAACTTATATTCTGGAGACTGAAAAGCGGGCGACTTGAGGTCTAGTTGTAACTCCATGGCCTCAGCACCCGTGAGAGTGCATCGGGTACTACATTCAAAGCCCCTTTACGATGTTCAATTGTAAAATCAAATGCGTGTAATTTAAGACTCCATCTGGCTAGTCTCCCGGATAAATCCTTTTGACCCATGAGCCACTCTAAACTAGCGTGATCTGTAATTACTTTAAACGTCATACCTTCTACGTATGCCCGAAATTTGCTGATACTAATTATCGCAGTGTAGCACTCCAATTCGGTAATACTGTAATTTCGCTGAGCTTTATTTAACTTAGCGGATACATAAGCAGTTGGGTGCTCGCCGCCGTCATTGTCCGTTTGCAATAATACTCCCCCCCCTCCCGTTGTAGAGGCGCACCATTGTATAGTGAATGGTTTCTTGAAATCTGGTGTGAGGAGCACGGGCGCTGACACCATATTCATTTTCAATGCTTCGAACGCTTGTATCCCCTCTTCACTTAACTAAAATCTTTTGAGTCTGACTTTTTTCAGACACTCGTGGAGAGGCGACGCAATTTGTGCGTAATTTTGAATAAAGCGCCGATACCACCCAGTCATCCCCAAAAATCTTCGCAGTTGTTTGGCGGAGATAGGCTGTGGGAAATCCTGAATAGCTTTGATTTTAGACTGGTCCGTTTTTATACATCCCCACCTACGACATATCCCAAATACTTCGCCTGTTTGTAGCAGAATTTACTTTTTTCTACATTGATGGTCAGTTTTGCCCGTTTGAGACAATCACTGACCTGCCTTAACATCTTCAAATGTTCTTCAAACGTAGGAGAACACACCAACAAATCGTCCAGGTGGAATTACTTTATCCATCAGTCGGCACATTCTCTGTGCAGCGTTACACAAGCCAAAAGGCAAGACTGTAAATTGATATAAGGGCCTGCCGGGTCCGGTAAATGCAGTTTTTGACGTGATATAAATCGATAGAGCAGGTTGCACGGTCGAAAAAGCATGACTCCTGCGTCGTTACCTCTGCCGCGACACAGACAGTGCAAACGTGACGTGAGCAGCAGCAGCAGAGAAGAGAGAGAATGAGAGATCGAGTGTGTGCGTAAGGGAAAAACGAAGTTGGCTTCGCGCGAGACGTTCGCGCCAGGAACAGGCAGTGCCGGCTGCAAATGCCATTTGCCATGACCAGTTTCTGGAGAGGATCAGGCAGTGCCGGCTGCAAGTGGCCAGTTTCTGGAGAGGATCAGGCAGTGCCGGCTGCAAATGGCCAGTTTCTGGAAAGGATCAGGCAGTGCCGGCTGTAAATGGCCAGTTTCTGGAGAGGATCAGGCAGTGCCGGCTGCAAATGGCCAGTTTCTGGAGAGGATCAGGCAGTGCCGGCTGTAAATGGTCAGTTTCTGGAGAGGATCAGGCAGTGCCGGCTGCAAATGACCAGTTTCTAGAGAGGATCAGGCAGTGCCGGCTGCAAATGACCAGTTTCTGGAGAGGATTAGGCAGTGCCGGCTGTAAATGGCCAGTTTCAGGAGAGGATCAGGCAGTGCCGGCTGCATATGGCCAGTTTCAGGAGAGGATCAGGCAGTGCCGGCTGTAAATGGCCAGTTTCTGGAGAGGATCAGGCAGTGCCGGCTGCAAATGGCCAGTTTCTGGAGAGGATAGGGCAGTGCCGGCTGCAAATGGCCAGCTTCTCGAGAGGATCCTTCAGTGCCGGCTGTAAATGGTCAGTTTCTGGAGAGGATCAGGCAGTGCCGACTGGTACTCGAACCCGCGATTGTTGGATTAAGACTCGAACACTCTAGCCTCTGCCACACGCATGCAAACAAGAGGGCGGCGTCAAAGACTGAAATACACACATACGCGTGCGTCAGTGCTCGAGCTATAAATAGACAAAGCGGGAGAGCAGAGCGAGACGGAGAAACACCGTCGCAAAGGGGCGGTGAGAGCGAGACTATGAAACACCGCTTTGCCGCTCTTCCCCTCTCACCCCTTTCCTTCAAACTTAAGGCTTCGTCTCGCGCGAAGCCAACTTCGTTTTTCTCTTACGCACACAAATGCACAATCGGCCTTTGCGTTCGGGAGCGTTCTACATCCGTCCATTGTACATTTACATGTTTTGATCTGTCTGATTATTTGATTCTGACTGAAACGTGGATGCGTGACAATTGTGATCCAATTTCAATTGAAAATTTTGAATGTGTAACCCGGCAGAATAATCGATCAGATTCTAAAACAAATGCAGCAGGTGGAGTGGCAATTTATAGAAACTTATCATCGACATCCACAGCCGAAATTCTCAACGTTGAACTTTCGGATACAACCCGCCTTATTAGAAACACTGGTGACGTTTGCTTAGCAGAAGTTACAAGCTTCACCGCTGATACCACGTTCAAAATGGTTCTTGGCGCAGTTTATATTCATCCTGAAGCAAGTATTTCTAACATCAGTGTTCTGCTACATCAAGAACTATTTCCGTATGTTTATAACAGCCAGTATGTACATCCCATCATGGAAATTGATACCGATATACCAATTCTTCTTTGTGGCGACTTCAACACAAATGTGAAAAATGACGAAACATTCATTAATTTCATGAAAGACATGTTTAATGTCGATTGTGCATCAGACGCTAGGAGGCACCACCATAGATTTGACTATTTCAAGACACATTAAACTCGAAACACTCCCTTTCATTTCCTACTTTTCCTATCATCGTCCTATTCCCAACAAAATAACACAGATTGTAAGAAATTAAATATTACACATGTTTAAAAGTTGAAAACAATTGCTCAACGCACATTTATACTTGTAAAACTATTAAATTGTAAAAAAACATTGACATAATTATATTTATGCGTACAAATAAATCTAACTTGATCAATTTCATTGTGATTTCAATTACCTCCTTCTCTATATACATACAAATCTATTAAACAAATTAAATTAAAATTTTATTTTCAAAAATGCTACCATTCCATCGGTATTTTCTTAAGACGTTGTCACGTTCAACTATCGTCAGTAATCCGACTTTACAGACAACCAAAGTCCAACAGAAAATAACATAACATAAATAACAATTAATTGTATTATTTAAGATAGCAACAATATTCAACTGATGCCTTCTTGATAAACTTTTTTCTCTACTTTTTAGCTGCTAGTGGGATTTGCCAAAAGCGTCTTTCAAGTCGATTGCTGAAATATAATATGTTTCTTGCAATCGACTTAATAATCCCTCAATGTGTGGCAAGGAGAATGCATCTTTAATTGTCCGTAAATTTACCTTGCGTGCACCGAAACAATGGCGGTTCTTGGGCCCTTCTGCACCAAGGTAACAAGGGAACTCCAGCTCCTATTACTTTCCTCAATCACTCCCAGTCCGATCATCCTATCTAGCTCTGCATATACTAGTTGTTGTTTAGCTGGCGATATCAGATAATGACGCTGTTTAATAGGTAAGTTTTCTTGTGATACTTCGATGACATGTTCTTCTAAATCGGTTTTCCTAAGCCCATGTCTGTACAAGACGAAAAAGTATTAATTTGTTTTCGTAATATGCTATTTTGCTCAGCAGTAAGTTCATGTGGCATGTACGCTGTCTCGGATCGGGTCAAATCTTATTCGTCTGGTACTGCCCTTACTCCTAGCTCTGCGAACTGCGCTAAATGTTTCCATGGCAACGGCTACCGAAATTCATCCCAGAATTCAATTCCAAAATAAAACTGTTGTTCTTTCGTTTCCCCTTCCCATTCGACAGGCAAGTGAATTGTGCCGGTAACTTGAGTTTGTACGTCTTGTTTCTTCAATCTGTGCACTCTATGCTGTCGCCCTGCAAAATACCTCCGCCCCTCTTCCAATGCAATTTGCACTAGCGCCCGTATCAAGTAGTGCCACTATTTCTTCCCTGTCTACTTTAGTCTTGGCGAATAGGCGATTATCATTTTGGAGGCTTATTACTGCTGCTATAATTTTATTTTTGTTTTTCATAGCAACTTCTTTACAGCGGTGTAATTGAAGTTTTTGTCTTTCCTGGTCTCTGTTGTGTCTTTGCCATTGAATATTCGGTCGCGCGCTGCCTCGTTTTCTTGTTTTCGCTGACAATAGGATTTGTCTCGCGAAATCTGTACTGGGTGCGCGTTGCTATGCCTGCTATGCCTCAGTTGAATGATATGAGTCGTTTTTGCCACAGAAGTTGCAGGCTGTCTCGTGGAATCGGGCTTGGCATCTGGTCCGTTCGGTTCCTCCTCGTTTAAGGTAAAAGTCTGGGGGTTTGTTACAGGTGTAACAAAGATAGGTGTGGAACGGCGACGTACATTCTTTTCCGGAGTCGGTGTCCCTCCTACCTGACAAAGCGCTCCCACCTGGCTTTCTGTCAAGAACGTTTTCTGTCCCATACTATGCTGCCCCGTTGTTCTGAGGAGTACGGCTCTTTTGAAATGCCTCGACTTGATACTCATCGGTTTCTATGTCACTCATTGGGTCTTTGATGACCTCGTTTAAGGAAGGAATCAGCAGGGCGCGCGAGGACAACGATCAGGATGTTACCGCAGAGGCGGAGGACTCCAACGACAGAAGCGACGAAGAAGGCCGGAGGGTACCGCCAGGACGAAGAACTCCATCGGTAGCACCAGTCACACACCACTGCGTAGATCCAACTAGTGCGTGTGCGAGAATCCGAGCGAGTGCGTCAACGGAGCCAGTCGAAGTTAAACCAGAGGCCGCGAGAGATCAAGAAGCAAAGTCGAGAAGTTCGGAGCTTGGAGTGGCAAGCCTTCCGAACAGAGACTTCAACGCTGAGATCCAACGCGTGGAAGGACGACAACAATCAAGGAGCAGCGAGGTCCAGTGGCAAGGACCAATCGGAGGAATCAACGGTCGAGGAAAATCAAGTTGTGGGAGTTGCGCGCGTGGCTAGGCTTTGCCGGGCGATACACCGCGTCGACGAGATCCCGGACCAGGGCGCAGAGCGGGCGATAAGGGTGGCTAGGCTTTGCCGGGCGATACATCCTGCTAGCTCGGTGCCTGAGGCGCAGAGTGGGCGATAAGGGTGGCTAGGCTTTGCCGGGCGATACATCCTGCTAGCTCTGTGCTGGAAGCTGCAAAGCGGGCGTTCGGAGTGGCTAGGCTTCGGCTGGGCGATACACTCTGCTAGCTTTGCAGTGAGGTCGCGAAGTGGGCGTTCGGGGTGGCTAGGCTTCGGCTGGGCGATACACCCTGCTAGCTTCGGCAGCGAGATAACCAAGCGACCGGCGAGAGGAGAGTGCAGCCGCATCCGGAAGGAGCAGACCCAGCGAGAATTATATCATAGGCATTCGATTGAAGTACAATAAACATCTGAATACGAACTTAACCCGCAGCGTTCTCTCTGGGCGGGCCTTCACGTTTATATAAATTTGGTGGGACGAGCACGCGATCTCGACTGAGCTAGCCGCACATAATCGTTGCGAGCTACACCCAGGAAATCAGCTCGTTACATCTATCGAGTTCAGCCATTTTAGCGAGTGGTGATCCGTGAGCACATCAAAACGGTACCCCTCGATGTAGCACCGCATCTTCCTGATTGCCCACACGATGGCGAGACACTCCTTCTCTGTCACCGAGTAGTTCCTCTCGGCCGTGTTGAGCCGTCGGCTCGCGTAAGCTACTACCCTCTCCTGTCCCTCGATGGTCTGTGTCAACACGGCTCCTATGCCGTATTCGCTGGCATCAGTCTGTAGGACGAATTTCTCGGCGAAGTCTGGGCAGGCCAAGATGGGTGCCTCTGTCAGTAGTACCTTCAGCTCCTGAAAGGCGTGATCCTGCCTCGATGCCCACTCCCACTTCTGGCCTTTCTTCAATAGCGCGGTCATGGGTTCCACCACGTCGGCGAAGTTGGGAACAAAGCGGCGATACCAGGATGCGATTCCCAGGCATCTCCGGAGTTCCTTTAGGCATGTCGGTGGCTTCAGCTCCCGGATCGCGGCGACTTTGTCCGGGTCCGTGTGAATCCCGGCTTCGCTGATTACGTGTCCCAGGTATACGATGTGGCGTTGGAAAAGTGGCACTTCGCTTTGTTAAGGCGCAAGTTCGCGTTGCGCAGACGGCGGAAAACTTCCCTCAAGTTGGCGACGTGCTCCTCCAGTGTAGATCCTATGACGATGATGTCGTCCAGATATGCAAACGCATGGGGTTCCATATCCGGACCAATGACCGTGTCTAAAGCGCGCTGGAACGTAGCGGGGCGGAGTGCAGGCCGAACGGCATCACTCGCCAGTGAAATAATCCTCTGCCGGGGACGGTAAAAGCCGTGCACTCCCGGCTGTCCGGGGCTACTGGTATCTGCCAGTACCCGTTCTTGAGATCCAGCGTAGAGATGAACTTGGCGTTCCGGAGGCGTTCCAAAATCTGGTGGATCCTCGGGAGCGGATAGGCGTCGGGTACGGAATTCTCGTTGAGTTGGCGATAGTCCACGCACATGCGGACATCGCCGTTCTTCTTGGCCGCGATCACTATGGGTGCGCTGTGTGGGCTCTTTGAGGGCTCGATGCGCCCGTCCCGTAGAAGCTCGTCGATTTGTCTATCGATGATGGCTCTCATGGCCGGGTTCCTCGGAAAGTATCTCTGCTTGAGAGGCCGGTCGTTGCGCATGATGATCCGGTGCTCTGCGATGTGGGACACTCCTGACAGGGTGTCAAACAGGGCCAGTTCCTGCTCCAGGAATTCCTTTACCCAGGGCTCGGGATAGTTGTGGTCCTCGGACTCCTCTGGCTCGGATGAATTTCGATCCTCTGTGGGATGACTCACCGAGTTGACAGTTCCGCATAGGGGCGGGCTCTGCTCCGGCGTTTCCTCGACGTGATCCTGGAAGCGAACACGTTTCTTGGAGGTACGGAAAGGGTTCCGTTGCGCGGCGGTGGCATCGGCCACGGGCAAAGCATGGCTCCAACTGGGCGGCTGGTTCCTCGCCGTGGGCGGGTCTGCGTCTGGGTTGATCGTTGGCCTCCAGGAGGGCGTGCTATCTCCTCCTCTGGTCGGCTCTGTGCTGGCGATATCCTGGCTTGTCTCGGCGGCTGTGTTTCGAGGCGTAGAACGTGGCTGGTCTCGGGGTGCAGAGCGTGGCTCTGTCGATTGTCCGCGGTGGGTAGAGCGTGGCTCTTCTTGGGGGGCCGCGGGTGGCTGTTCTCGGTGGGCGGAGTGTGACTCCCTCATGGTTCCTCGGTGTGTAGAGCGTAGCTCTGTCGGTTGTCCGCGGTGGGTAGAGCGTGGCTCTTCTTGGGGGCCGCGGGTGGCTGTTCTCGGTGGGCGGAGTGTGACTCCCTCATGGTTCCTCGGTGTAGAGCGTGGCTCTGTCGGTTGTCCGCGGTGGGTAGAGCGTGGCTCTTCTTGGGGGGCCGCGGGTGGCTGTTCTCGGTGGGCGGAGTGTGACTCCCTCATGGTTCCTCGGTGTGTAGAGCGTGGCTCTGTCGGTTGTCCGCGGTGGGTAGAGCGTGGCTCTTCTTGGGGGGCCGCGGGTGGCTGTTCCTTGGTTCCTCGGTGTGTAGAGCGTGGCTCTTCCTGGTATGTGGAGCGTGGCTCCTCGTGGGCGGAGTGTGACTCCTTCGGGTGTGTAGAGCGTGGCTCCTCCTGATGTGTAGAGCGTGGCTCTTCCTGGTGATTTCCGTGGGTTCTAGGCGTGAGCCTCTGGCTTGTTTCGGCTCCTTGTGTGCTGGTCGCCGGGCTCCGTGCTCGGGTCCAGGGTGGCTTCGTGTGGGCGTCCGGTAGCAGGCTGAGGGTTTGGCCCCCGCACTGCATGGTGGCTCTGATCCCGCAGAGAAAATCCATTCCTAGGAGTACGTCGTCCAGTACTTCGGTCATCACTAGGAGGATGGTTGGTGCCCGCTGGTTCCCGAGGTGGACGTTGGCGGCTAGGGCCCGAGTAAGTTCCCGACATGTCCCGTCGGCCAACTTAACTTGAGTCCTGATGTCCCGCATGTTCTTCTGGTTGCCCAGTTCCTGGGCCAGGGTCTCGCTGATGAAGCTGTGAGTAGCTCCGGTGTCCAGGGTAGCTATGAATCCTCGTCCTTCCATGGTGATGGCGGCGCGGATGCGTCCCTGGTGCTGGTGGAGGGTACCTCCTACTGGCTGCGTGGGTTGAACGGGTTCCCCGGGTGATTCCCGGCCACTCGGGGCCCGTTTCCCGATGCTGGACGTCGGCAGCAGTCGATGGTCCGGATTCCTCGTCGTCCACATTCCCAGCAGAAAATAAGGCGCGGGTTCCGGCACTCCGCCGAGAAGTGTCCCGTTTGGCCGCAGTTGCGGCAGGCATCGCGAACGTTGACTGGCTCCTGTGAGGCGAGAGAGGCTGCGCTCTGGCTCGTGCATGCGTTCCGGCTCATGGATCCGTTGAGCGAGTTGCCTGGCGTGTTCGCCAGCGGGGTCCGTCGGGTCATCCTGTCTACTTCCGTCGTATGGTTGTACCTGGGTTCCTGTCGTGGGCTCGGGGAACGGTAATCCTGGGCTCGTCCGCCCCGGCTGCGTGTCACCTCGTAGTCGACCACCATGTGGGTCAGCTCCGCTAGGGTGCGGAAATCCTGTCTCCGGGTGAACAGTTGGTACTCCGGGAGCATGTTGTCGTAGATCCGCTCCAGCTCTCGGTCCGGAGAGAATCCTGCTCGGCGCATCTGTAAGCGAAGGTCAACCAAGTATTCTTTAAAGGGTTCGTTTGGGCGTTGAAAATGAGTCCTGATCTCGTCCTCCAGCCGCTGGTAGTAGCGCGGTGGCAAGAAAAATCCAGAAACTCGCGGCGAACTTCTGCCCAGCTGGCTTTGAAGGCCACTGGTCCGGAACCAGCTTTCGGCTCGGCCGGTCAGCAGCACCACCAGGGCTTGGGCCAAATACTTCCGGTCGATCCGGCAAGTATCGGCGCGCTCCTCGATGTGCTCGATAAATCCCAGCGGATCCGTCGTCCCGTTGAACGAAAGTCCCCATTTGGTCATCCTGTCTATCAGGGTGGCCACCATGTTGGAGTCAGCATTGTGGGTCGCGGTGCGCGGAGGTTCCTCTGCCTTCGGGATCACGCGTCGCCCTGCGGCGGGTGAAGAGCTACGTGGTAGCTGAAGAGTGGGTGGCACCGGCTGTGCCGACGTGGTCGGTCCTGGTGAGCTGAGAATCGGGTCCAAGTGCATCGGCGAGAGCAACTTGGTATCCCCGGTGGGAGCGTTCCCGAATTTCCGTTCAAGTTCGTTGAGTCGAACCTGGTTTGCCTCGGAGTTTTCCGGATCCCGAACAAATGCTATGAGCCGAGCGCGCTGCTCGTCCACAGTGCCGCCCTGCTCGAGACCGAATTCGCCGAGAATGGCTTCCAACTCGTGCTTCTTGCGGTAGCTAATCCACGTGACGCCCATGGTTCAGTGGATACGCGGTGAAAACACGGACAACGATATAGAAGTAGGGGCCAGCTGCCCAAAGGATCAGGTATCCGGTGGTCAAGGACTCGTTATGCGCGTTAGACCTCGCAGGGCCCGTTGGAAATTTATCCGTCACGCCGTACGAAATGTATATAAATTTTTAATTTTATTTTATTTTATTTTTTTTTTTTTTTTTTTTTTTCTGTGTTTATTCTCGGCGCAGGATCACGCAGGATCCTCTGGTTGGCTATGCGTTTGCTTTTGTTTTATTTATTCACGAAGCAGGATCACGCAGGATCCTCTGAGTATTTCACTGCTTTGTTCTGGGATCTGGATTAACCTTATTATTTTATTTTCAATTTGTTAACCAAGGATTGAAGGACCTTCCCGTTGAGCGTTGATTATGAGCAAGGACCACGAATGTCGAAGGATGTTTACAAGATGATTATTTACCACGGCGAAAGGATAAAGCGAAGTGTCCTCGAAGATAATTATTTAACACGGCGAAAGGGTATGGCGAAGTGTTCACGACGAGAGGGTATTATCAAGTGTCATACTATTGCAAGGGTAAACTCTTATATTGGTCAGCCGGCGGCGCAGCCGAAGCGAAGAGAAAGAGATGCGCGCGGCGGCGTTACTACGGTGGCAGAGGGCGTCGCTCTGCCGGCGTTGACGCTGGCAGAGGTGTCAGTGCTGACTTCTTGCGGTAAAACTTGAGCGTGGCTTGGCGACAATGTTCCTCGTGGAGGATGGAAAATTTTATCGGCGATTCCTCTTTGAGCTCGGCTTCGTTGCTGCTGGCTGGCGCCGGTATGGCGCGACACGTGATTGCAAAAGAATGTTCGCGAAAAAATGCACGCCTCCCCATGAATTATGCCTATTTTTCCCTCTAAAAAAGTCTGGTTTTTGGCCGGTGGGGCTTTAATCCACCAAGATGAAGGGTGTCCTTTATGTCCTGGCCAGTCCCTGCGAGTGGTGCGTAAGGGAAAAACGAAGTTGGCTTCGCGCGAGACGTTCGCGCCAGGAACAGGCAGTGCCGGCTGCAAATGCCATTTGCCATGACCAGTTTCTGGAGAGGATCAGGCAGTGCCGGCTGCAAGTGGCCAGTTTCTGGAGAGGATCAGGCAGTGCCGGCTGCAAATGGCCAGTTTCAGGAGAGGATCAGGCAGTGCCGGCTGCAAATGGCCAGTTTCTGGAAAGGATCAGGCAGTGCCGGCTGTAAATGGCCAGTTTCTGGAGAGGATCAGGCAGTGCCGGCTGCAAGTGGCCAGTTTCTGGAGAGGATCAGGCAGTGCCGGCTGCAAATGGCCAGTTTCAGGAGAGGATCAGGCAGTGCCGGCTGCAAATGGCCAGTTTCTGGAAAGGATCAGGCAGTGCCGGCTGTAAATGGCCAGTTTCTGGAGAGGATCAGGCAGTGCCGGCTGCAAATGGCCAGTTTCTGGAGAGGATCAGGAAGTGCCGGCTGCAAATGGCCAGCTTCTCGAGAGGATCCTTCAAAGCCGGCTGTAAATGGTCAGTTTCTGGAGAGGATAAGCCAGTGCCGGCTGCAAATGGCCAGCTTCTCGAGAGGATCCTTCAGTGCCGGCTGTAAATGGTCAGTTTCTGGAGAAGATCTGGCAGTGCAGGCTGTAAATGGCCAATTCTGGAGAGGATTAGGAAGTGCCGGCTGTTTGTTGATATGTTAAGTTAAATGGACATAAATATTTTAGAAAGTCTACAAAAGACAACTTACATTTTTTCGAAAACACAATTGCTGCGACTGGTACTCGAACCCGCGATCGTTAGATTAAGACTCGAACACTCTAGCCTCTGCACCACGCATGCAAACCAGAGGGCGGCGTCAAAGACTGAAATACACACATACGCGTGCGTCAGTGTTCGAGCTATAAATAGACAAAGCGGGAGAGCAGAGCGAGACGGAGAAACACCGTCGCAAAACGGGCGGTGAGAGCGAGACGAAGAAACACCGCTTTGCCGCTCTTCCCCTCTCACCCCTTTCCTTCAAACTTAAGGCTTCGTCTCGCGCGAAGCCAACTTCGTTTTTCTCTTACGCACACAAATGCACAATCGGCCTTTGCGTTCGGCAGCGTTCGACATCCGTCTATTGTACATTTACATATTTTGATCTGTCTGATTATTTGATTCTGACTGAAACGTGGATGCGTGACAATTGTGATCCAATTTGAATTGAAAATTTTGAATGTAACCCGGCAGAATAATCGATCAGATTCTGAAACAAATGCAGCAGGTGGAGTGGCAATTTATAGAAACTTATCATCGACATCCACAGCCGAAATTCTCAACGTTGAACTTTCGGATACAACCCGCCTTATTAGAAACACTGGTGACGTTTGCTTAGCAGAAGTTACAAGCTTCACCGCTGATACCACGTTCAAAATGGTTCTTGGCGCAGTTTATATTCATCCTGAAGCAAGTATTTCTAACATCAGTGTTCTGCTACATCAAGAACTATTTCCGTATGTTTATAACAGCCAGTATGTACATCCCATCATGGAAATTGATACCGATATACCAATTCTTCTTTGTGGCGACTTCAACACAAATGTGAAAAATGACGAAACATTCATTAAATTAATGAAAGACATGTTTAATGTCGATTGTGCATCAGACGCTAGGAGGCACCACCATAGATTTGACTATTTCAAGACACATTAAACTCGAAACACTCCCTTTCATTTCCTACTTTTCCTATCATCGTCCTATTCCCAACAAAATAACACAGATTGTAAGAAATTAAATATTACACATGTTTAAAAGTTGAAAACAATTGCTCAACGCACATTTATACTTGTAAAAACTATTAAATTGTAAAAAACATTGACATAATTATATTTATGCGTACAAATAAATCTAACTTGATCAATTTCATTGTGATTTCCAATTACCTCCTTCTCTATATACATACAAATCTATTAAACAAATTAAATTAAAATTTTATTTTCAAAATGCTACCATTCCATCGGTATTTTCTTAAGACGTTGTCACGTTCAACTATCGTCAGTAATCCGACTTTACAGACAACCAAAGTCCAACAGAAAATAACATAACATAAATAACAATTAATTGTATTATTTAAGATAGCAACAATATTCAACTGATGCCTTCTTGATAAACTTTTTCTCTACTTTTTAGCTGCTAGTGGGATTTGCCAAAAGCGTCTTTCAAGTCGATTGCTGAAATATAATATGTTTCTTGCAATCGACTTAATAACCCTCAATGTGTGGCAAGGAGAATGCATCTTTAATTGTCCGTAAATTTACCTTGCGTGCACCGAAACAATGGCGGTTCTTGGGCCCTTCTGCACCAAGGTAACAAGGGGAACTCCAGCTCCTATTACTTTCCTCAATCACTCCCAGTCCGATCATCCTATCTAGCTCTGCATATACTAGTTGTTGTTTAGCTGGCGATATCAGATAATGACGCTGTTTAATAGGTAAGTTTTCTTGTGATACTTCGATGACATGTTCTTCTAAATCGGTTTTCCCTAAGCCCATGTCTGTACAAGACGAAAAGTATTAATTTGTTTTCGTAATATGCTATTTTGCTCAGCAGTAAGTTCATGTGGCATGTACGCTGTCTCGGATCGGGTCAAATCTTATTCGTCTGGTACTGCCCTTACTCCTAGCTCTGCGAACTGCGCTAAATGTTTCCATGGCAACGGCTACCGAAATTCATCCCAGAATTCAATTCCAAAATAAAACTGTTGTTCTTTCGTTTCCCCTTCCCATTCGACAGGCAAGTGAATTGTGCCGGTAACTTGAGTTTGTACGTCTTGTTTCTTCAATCTGTGCACTCTATGCTGTCGCCCCTGCAAAATACCTCCGCCCCTCTTCCAATGCAATTTGCACTAGCGCCCGTATCAAGTAGTGCCACTATTTCTTCCCTGTCTACTTTAGTCTTGGCGAATAGGCGATTATCATTTTGGAGGCTTATTACTGCTGCTATAATTTTATTTTTGTTTTTCATAGCAACTTCTTTACAGCGGTGTAATTGAAGTTTTTGTCTTTCCTGGTCTCTGTTGTGTCTTTGCCATTGAATATTCGGTCGCGCGCTGCCTCGTTTTCTTGTTTTCGCTGACAATAGGATTTGTCTCGCGAAATCTGTACTGGGTGCGCGTTGCTATGCCTGCTATGCCTCAGTTGAATGATATGAGTCGTTTTGCCACAGAAGTTGCAGGCTGTCTCGTGGAATCGGGCTTGGCATCTGGTCCGTTCGGTTCCTCCTCGTTTAAGGTAAAGTCTGGGGTTTGTTACAGGTGTAACAAAGATAGGTGTGGAACGGCGACGTACATTCTTTTCCGGAGTCGGTGTCCCTCCTACCTGACAAAGCGCTCCCACCTGGCTTTCTGTCAAGAACGTTTTCTGTCCCATACTAGGCTGCCCCGTTGTTCTGAGGAGTACGGCTCTTTTGAAATGCCTCGACTTGATACTCATCGGTTTCTATGTCACTCATTGGGTCTTTGATGACCTCGTTTACATGCCTAGGTCGAGCTCGTTTCTCCCGGATCCATTTCTCGACTCGGATTTCATCTTTTTTAAAGGCCGCCAAGGTATTTATTGGCGAAGCAAGTAAGAAAGCTCCCATTTGTGTGTTCAGATTTTCCTTCAATATTCCTATGAGGTTATCTTCCGGAATTTTCTCTTTCAATTTGAATTGAAAATTATGCATGGCAGCAATAAAATCGTCAAAACTATCGTTGTACCCTTGACGCCATTCCATAAGTTCTTTGATGGTAACGTAGTCATTGTCTGACGAAGAGAAGGCCTTAGTCATTTCGTTAGTCATGTCATAATATCCAAATTCAAAATCGTCAGCCCGGTCTTTCATCAACTGCCAGTATCATTTGGCTGCCGTACCAGTCAGTAAACAGTGGAATTCCCTAAAAACGTGTTCGTGATTGTACCCATGCATTTCCATCAGACGGCTCACTCGAAATATAAAACTTTCTACAGATACGCCTCTGCAGGACCCCAGGTTCCATTTGTCTAATCTTACTGGCCGAGTTCCCGGATAGCTGGAGTTGGAGTGGTATTGGTTCTCCCCCCTCTCTCTCGCGGACTTGGTACTGGTCGGTTCGCCACTACTGGTATCTGTCTTGGCTCGGGGGTTGGCTCCGCCGGACTGCTCCTTGCTTCTGGGGTGTCGAACTGACCTCATGGTTTCCCCTGGGTATTGGGCTCTCCCTTGGTTGTATCGCTGACAGTTCCGTCACCTTGCGTCGCAAGCTGCTGAGATCCTCCTATAGCTCAGTTGCCATGGTAGTTCTTGTTTCATTTTTAGACACCATTAGTGCGGGAAGCATTCGTTCGATTCGGCTGTTGTATTCTTCCCCTCTTGGCCTAGCCCCTTGGGTATTCGGAAGAATGCTGGACTTCCCTTGTGGTGGTCCTAACTCAATGTGTTCCCCTCCAACAGCCCCTTCGGAATCGTCCATAATGACGCTACTACAGTCGGCCAAACTTCCTAGGTTGTTTAGTTTGCTATTAAGCTTAGTGACTGGTTGTTTTCACCGACTGGTGACAAACTGGTCCTTGCTTTTGGTATTCCGACCTTAGTTTGCCTAGCTTATCTAGCTGCCAGAGTTGATGCTCTAGTTGCTCGCAGCGAAGGTATATTAAGAGTAACTTTCTTCTTCTTCTTATCTCCTGCCATATGTTATCGTAATATGGGACATTCCATATCAACTCGGCCACCCCTGTTTTTTTATCGCTCTGAAAAAAAAATGCATACCCACATTTTAAAGTGCTCCATGTCCATATAGTGACCCTTAAATATTTTTTCGTTACCATCAATACTTTTCGAGATAATCGCTGTTGGACAAAAAACTTTAAAAAATCATAGCATTGAAATGGCGCATGCAATTTGAAAGACAAAAAATACGGTTATCCTTTTTACAAACATATTAGAGGAGGTTCAGGAGGTGCTCTTCCTGGACTCGAACCTTTCGAGCGACCATAGCCTAGTACTACTGAATACGGTCTGCCAGGAAGCGCAGCTAAGTTTATTTATGTTAAATATTTTCAATATTTTCAAACTATGGTGTAGATAATTAATATTTAAAATTTAAAAAGGTTCTTCAAAGTCAAATGCCAATTCTAAAACTACAAGTGTCAGATCGAATGGCCTTTCCGCTTCTAGAACTATCTGTCTGAGAAGTTGGTGACTTTAAAAGAACACACAGGAAAATTATTTTGGATATAAAAATAATGATCACTGTGGACGGCAGTCGACGTAGTGACGATGAGCACCGAGACTGTGGTGCGCAAGGAGACTACTATATACAGCCGTAGAATTGAAAATCTGCTACGATAGTCCGATCAGAACCATTTATATCTTGATCGAAAGATATTGTAAACCTCTTAAAAACTGCATACTAAAGATTAGATACTAGATTTTTCAAAAACGGATTAGTTTAGGAGAAATGGGAGTGAAAGTGCGAAATTGAAAATTTTGAAAATTGGAGCGTTTGGGGCCGGTGCAGCAAAAATCCCCCAATTGTTATTGTTGTTGTGAGCTAGCTACGCGTCGAATGACACCTCGATCATCCTGATCCGATACTCCGTTCAAAAGATATTCAGTAAACAAGATTTAAACGGCCTTTCCGAAATGACAACGTTTTGTCCTGTTGTCTGTCTGTCTGTGTGTCGATTTTTTTGTTTTAGAGTCCTGGAACCACTTTTATTTACGGCACTTAGCTGAAAAAAACAAAACAGGCAGCGTGCCGATTTTGAAACTAATTAAAAAAATTTTATATATTTTTATATTCGTCACAAAATTTGGTATCAGAAATTTTTTGAGTTGAGTGTGCCATTGTCACTTTTATCCCACCTCGTTAAGAGGTGTTTTTCTTTGATTAAACTCAAAGAAAAATGTCATGAAAATTGTGAGTTACTTTTGACACCAAAGTGATCAGCTCTGATGACTCTAAATTCTTGAAACAGTAAAAAAATGTTTATCTTGACTCTAAAGTGTTTCTCGTAAAAAAAAAAGTTTTTGGCAATAAAGGATCAAAGGATTATGCCTAATTAGTTGGGCGCCATTTCTGTTACGTCGGTGGTGTCGCTGTGCCTCAGTCCTTGGAGGACATAGGGCTGAGGGAGTGGCCGCCCGGATAGCAGACACGATTTGTGCAGCTGAGCTCGCCGGATTTGGGGTGGGTTCTTTGGACGCCACTCGCCTCTCCAAACATAATCAGAATAATTATTTACGTGCCTGAAAAGAAAATATATATGTTGTTCGTCAGTCTGTCTTTCTGTCTTCACCGCCCGCAAGCTACGCGTAAGCTTGATCAAATCCTATTGGCAGTGCTTCAGCCAATTCCCTCCCCTTCACGACTTCGCGTGCCAATGGATCATCGCTGGCTGCGCTATATGATCCCCTGTGACCCATTTTTTTCCATTCGTACCAATGCCCTATTTCAAATAGGTGTCTACCAAGAAATGTTTAACATTCTCTGAACATTATAAATTTATTGAAAAGGTTTATTATTCTAATGTCTGTCATTGACATGTATAAAAAGATGAATTGGATTAAATATAATTATAAGTGGAGTGCCATTAATTGACCAAACTAAAGGCAATTATATAAAGAAAAATTGAATCTTAAGTATGTGGATATATGTATATATATGTATATGTTACGCAAAAATCATAAGGGAATTAAAAAAGTTTAGTATTTAAAAGGATCGAAAAACTATCATTATAGGAAATATATTTGTATTGTATATTTTACTTACATTAAGTATTCAATAGAAAAAAAAAAACTATCATTGTCGGAATTATATCTGAATAAAAGGTGAGAACGCGTATTTATTGTGGAGGTATCGGCTGCACATATATATTCTAACGATCGGGGCGGGATAGCTCTGTCTCGCCCAGGATTTGCTGCACCAAATTTATATTTGTTGGGCACTGTGCCAAAATAAGAACTCCGGGGTTTAGATTTAAGTAATATAATATATATTCGAACTGTGACTTTCACCTCTTTTCCACCACACCTTACATAAGCTGCGCAAGACGCCCTATCTCTAACAATTAGGCACGCACGACTCGCCGGCCAACGCCGTCTGGGTGATCACGCCGCGCTTACGCTCCGCTAGATTCTCCGGTGCTACCCGCACTCGGATACTCTCGCTAAGCCTTGCTCCGCAAGATACTCTGGTGCTGCACGCTCCAGATGCTTCCGCTAAGCTGACGCACTGGCAAACTCACCGTCCGCCTGGGCACTTACAAAGTACGAGGTGGAAGAAAGTAGTGAACTGGAGGGAATCAAAGGGAATCCTACTAAAGACTTACTGCGTTATTGCTGCTGATCACTGTTCTGCTCTGATGTCCCCTGAACTGATCCTTGGCTCGTTTCCCAAGGAGTCACTTTCCCTTGCACTGGTCACTTCCTATATCCCCAGTGCCGTGCACTTGACTATTGACTGCTCCTGAAATGATCCTCGGCTCGTTTCCCAAGGAGTCACTTTCACTAGCACTCTGCGGCCACTACTGCCTAAACTCCACAACTCACTCCCCAACTGACTCTCCAACTGACTCTCCAACTGATTCCCCAACTGACTCCTGCCTCGCTCTTTACCCCCCTGCAGCGTTGCTATTCAGCAGCCCTCTCTCCCGCCAAAACACCTTGCTCAGCGCATCTGTGTCCCGCTATGCGCTGACTAACGGCTCAGACGAAAGCTTTCTCTCCCTTTCTCTTCTACTGCTTTCTCTTCTGTCGATCCTGCGTTCTCTTCGGGCTTTTGTAAGGGATCTAAACGATTCCTTACTTTCCCCCCTTCTTCGGCAAAATTAAACAAAAAACAAAAAAAAAACAAGTGAGAAAGCTACAGTCGAGTGACCGACTGTGAGATACCCGGTACCCAAAGTATTGGCCGTGAAATTAAATATCACACGGACATGAAAAAACAAAAAGCTGACAACTAAAGCCAAATGTTACTAAAAACATGTTGAGCAACGTTCAAAAAAGACTAATTCTGCAGCTGTCCGCAGCTGCATTACGAATTAATACTGCGCTCGAAAGCACGCAACACCTTTTTTTCGCTACTGCCACCCAAAAGCTAAGTGCTCAGACACGCGAAATTATTTCTAAGCAGTGTGCTCTCTCTCTCTCTCTCTTTCTCTCAAAAACTTTATTGTTTAATAACTTCTATGTTTATCATCCGATTTTACTCAAATTTTCAGAACACGTCCCCGATTGCCTACTTATTAAGTCTATCTATTTACTTTAAGTCGAAAATCACGCATATAGCTAATATACCGTTTTTTATTATTTTCGGGGGCGGAAGTGGGCGTGGCCAAATTTTAAAACAAACTTGATCTGCGTGCAATAGATTCCAATGTTGTCACCAAATTTGGTAACTCTAGCTCTTATAGTCTCTGAGATCTGTTGTTTCACACGGACGGACAGACGGACGGACGGACGGACGGACAGACGGAAATGGCTAAATCGACTCGGCTGGTGATGCTGATCAAGAATATATATACTTTATGTCGGAGATGCCTCCTTCTGCCTGTTACATACATTCTCGATTGGCACTAACTTATAATACCCTTGTACCCTATGGGTACCGGGTATAAAAAACTCCACCATCCTTTTCTTCTTCTGACGTCCCCCATTCAAATTTTAGTCCGTTCCCGCCCTGGCGTGAACCGTTGAAGTGAACTGGTTCGTTCGTGAACCGGGCGATCTTGACCTGTTCCCTTCGGAGCCAGTTGAACGCTCGGCTCACCACCAGCTGATCTAACCTAAGCAACATTGTTTACTTTTTCCCAAACAACCCTTGTGTTTAAAAAAAAATGCAAAGAAAGGGTAAGCTTCCCCCTTTAACCATCTCTCCAGTCCTTCTACACACTTCCAAGCCCTTCCCTGACCAAACGCCCATCCAGTCCACTTTCCTTTTCATTATTTACATTGTTTTGGTTTCCAATTCTTAACCTTACTTATACTATCTTATCTCTACTTCTCTCCTCTACGGCCGCTCCACCGTCGCGTCGATGACTCTGCCCAGCCGGGTGCGGAACCTCCCCTCGGGTAGGTTCAGGACTATTGATGTCCGCTGCCGGACGCCGTACCCCGCCTGCCACCTCCTCCGGGACCGCACCACCTCAGGCGGCCAATTCCTCTCTTTCATCCGTCGCCACTGCCTCTGACAGCCAAGTCGCTGGGTCCCGCAGTGCAGCTCGTTCTTCTCGGCCTCGTCGACCTGCTGCGTCCATGACCCTATGACCAGGTGACGCCCATAGGCTCATGGGTGACCCGGACACTGCTGTCCGTTCGGGGTGGGTATCTCCGCCTGCCGCCGGTACCGTGGGTCCCTGGAACGCTGTCCCGGCCCCTGATGCATCGCGCACTGCTGGCCTTGCTGCGGTTGCGGATGTTGCAGCTGCGGGGAATGCTGCGGCTGTTGGTGCTGTTGTTGGTCCTGCTGCTGGTGCTGTTGTCGGTGCAGTTGCTTGTGCTGTAGAGGCTGCTGTATCCTGTTCCTTTAAACTGGTCTTTAAAATTTCTCCCTGTTGCATCATCACCTGAGGCTTAAAAGCAGCGGGTCTTTCCTGTCCCCACTGCTTGTAGACGCCTTACCTGGTGATGACGCTCTGTCAAGTCTTTAAATCTTATTATCTGCGCTTGGTCCACGAGCTGTTCTCGTGCCCACGCATCGTACTATCTACGTAACTCGCCTACGTTCCCTGCCAATTCAAGTCCAAACCTCTGGCTATACGCCAGTGGTTCCTCCCTGATTAATTTAAATATCCAGCTGGTGCTCGTCATCGTGAATAATAAAGTACAAGAAAATAACTCCCTTTTACTTAAATATTTTTATAACTTCGATAATTCTCATAGGAACAGCGACCCTAGTTCGGGCGCCAGTTGTAACGATCGGGGAGGGATAGCTCAGTCTCGTTCAGGATTCGCTGCACCAAATTTATATTTGTTGGGCACTGTGCCAAAATAAGAACTCCGGGGTTTAGATTTAAGTAATAGAATATATATTCGAACTGTGACTTTCACCTCTTTTCCACCACACCTGACATAAGCGGCGCAAGACGGCATATCTCTAACAATTAGCCACGCCCGACTCGCCGGCCAACGCCGTCTGGGTGATCACGCCGCGCTTACGCTCCGCTTGATTCTCCGGTGCTACCCGCACTCGGATACTCTCGCTAAGCCTCGCTCCGCAAGATACTCTGGTGATGCACGCTCCAGGTGCTCCCGCTAAGCTGACGCACTGGCAAACTCACCGTCCGCCTGGGCACTTACAAAGTACGAGGTGGAAGAATGTAGTGAACTGGACTCGCTTGGTCAAAGGGAATCCTCCCAAAGACTTACTGCGTTATTGCTGCGGGTAAAACTGCTCTGCTCTGCTGTCCCAAGGACCAAGGAGTCTCTTTCACTAGCACTAGCACTGGTCACTGTTCACTGACAACTTAAACTCCACAACTCACTGCCTCTGAAGTGATCCTTGGCTCGTTTCCCAAGGAGTCATTTTCCCTTGCACTGGTCACTTCCTATGTACCCAGTGCCGTGCATTCGACTATTGACTGCTCCTGAAGTGATCCTCGGCTCGTTTCCCAAGGAGTCACTTTCACTAGCACTCTGCGGCCACTACTGCCTAAACTCCACAACTCACTCCCCAACTGACTCTCCAACTGACTCTCCAACTGATTCCCCAACTGACTCCTGCCTCGCTCTTTACCCCCCTGCAGCGTTGCTATTCAGCAGCCCTCTCTCCCGCCAAAACACCTTGCTCAGCGCATCTGTGTCCCGCTATGCGCTGACTAACGGCTCAGACGAAAGCTTTCTCTCCCTTTCTCTTCTACTGCTTTCTCTTCTGTCGATCCTGAGTTCTCTTAGGGCTTCTGTAAGGGATCTAAACGATTCCTTACAATATATATTAAAAAAAAAAAAACGTGGGAATTTTATGTCCCGTAGGCTTACCCTCTTTAGAGGTCCAACGACGAGAGATCTCCCGGTCGAATCTTGGGCTGTAGAATTGGAATCATGTTATGTTATATTTATGTGCACTTTATGAATAAAACAAAAAAAATAAAACTAAGTAAAGAAAAACGTAGGTATACAGAAACTAAGATAAAAAAAATATATATATTAAAAACAAGTGGGAAAGCTACAGTCGAGTGTGACCGACTGTAAGATACCCGGTACCCAAAGCATTGTGGGTGAAGTTTAATAGCACATGAACATGGAAAAAAGGAAATGTTGACAAATAGAGACAAATATTGCTAAAAACATGTGCAACACTCAAAAGAGACAAATGTTGCTAGAAACATGCTGAGCAACACCCAACAAAGACAAATGTTGCTAGGAACATGTTGAGCAACACGCACGTGCGCGCGCTATCTCTCTCTCTCTCTCTCTCTCTCTCTCTCTCTCAGAAACTTTATTGTTAAATAACTTCTATGTTTATCATCCGATTTTACTCAAATTTTCAGAACACGTCCACGATTGCCTACTTATTAAGTCTATTTATTTACTTTACGCAGAAAATCACGCATATGGCTTGCATACCGTTTTTTATTATTTTCGGGGGCGAAAGTGGGCGTGGCCAAATTTTAAAACAAACTTGATCTGCGTGCAACATATTCCAATGCTGTCACCAAATTTGGTAACTCTAGCTCTTATAGTCTCTGAGATCTGTTGTTTCATACGGACGGACGGACGGACGGACGGTCAGACGGACAGACGGGCAGACGGACAGACAGACATGGCTAGATCGACTCGGCTAGTGACGCTGATCGAGAATATATATACTTTATAGGGTCAGAGATTTCTCCTTCTGCCTGTTACATACATTCTCGGTTGGCACTAAATTATAATACCCTTGTACCCTATGGGTACCGAGTATAAAAATTAAGCTCGGAGAGCTCAGTCGCCGCTGAGGTTGCGACTGTGGTGTCGTCTTCGCGTTGATTCACTTTGATGGGTACAGGGAGGGGTGCACGTTTGCATATGTATTAAATGTATTTATATATTTGCTGCTTGTATGGAGTCAATATGTATTGCTCAAATTAGGGTTTGGCTCTAGTATATTAAGACACGGTGACTAAACACTTCACAACTAGTTAGGGTTTGTACATAAAAAAATGCAGGTCGTAACAGGCCCCCATTTGCCGTTCAAATTTTTTCCGTATTTCGGGGCATTCGGCTGCAGCGGTGCCTTCTCACATTTCACCTTCACAGAAAACTATTGTTGTTTTGATTTAGTTAATTAAATGTATTTATTCAGTTTTTATATTTTTGTTTGTTTGGCTGCTGATGGACAGTTTTGGTTGACAGTTTTTATTTATATTTGGATGAAAAAAGGATCTTCCTTGAATGTTGGCTGCTACTGATTTTCTATGGTTGTTATTAGGTGATTTCGGATTTAATGACGATGCTCTGCTTTACATGTGGCCACTACTCTGCTTTACAGTATTGGCCAGGGTTACTACCTTCTCCAACTCGTGGTGCCGGTCCTTGTGTCCCTGGATCATCTTGCGGTAGGTACGGAGTCCTTTCAGCAACAGGCCGATGAGGAGGATCCCAGTGATGACATGAAGGATCTTGTATACCTTGTCGATATCTTCCTTGTGGTCCACTACTTCAATGGAGTTGATTAAATTAGCGGGGAAATCCGAAATCTTCGAAGAGGTAGATCCCATTTTATAAGTTCTTAGTTGTTGCTGGTTGGAATTTTAACTTTGATCATCCAATTACTTTGGACTTACCGATACAATTTGAAGTCGCGGTGGTCGATAGTACGAATCTTCCGATGGCTTCCAAGTTTTGGCTTCCTCTCCTCTTGGTACTAATCAATCGGGGTCTTTTATACCCAAGAGTGTTCCAAATTTCGACTATGGTCCACCGGAATGGAACGTTAAAGTGTTCCCGGCTAAATACATTTCCCCTTCCTTGTACGCAAAAAAAAAGGAAGTGTTCCCGTCCAAGTATATTCCCACCCAAAAATGGATGACCGGCCCACCAACTCACCGGTGCTGGGTTACCGTGGGACCGCAGTTTGAGTTGGTGTGCTTTTGTATATCAGTGCCTGGAACCATGTACTAGCGAAATTTTTGTCAACACTGCTTTTTGAGGACCGTGGAATTGCAATACTTTCACGAGGCCCGGATGATCACAGTGCTCTTGCGATAACCGTGAGATAACCGTTTTCGCTCGAGGACCGTGCATTTGTACCCCCTTTCCTCTTCCACATGTACCTGTTGTCCCCGTCGGGCAGAACCGGCGAACGTAACAGTACCTACAGTAACCGAGACAATTTCAGTGTATGCAAACCGATACAGAGACCGCCGGCTTCCCCATACCAATTGTTTGGCTAGACATCTTGACAAATCGTTAGGCAGACGCACAGTGGGGCCCGTTGTATTTCTTCGTTGCAAAATTAAAAAGTAAGATAATCAAAAGTTTTAAAAAGCATATGTTATGTTAGATAATTGTTCAACCTACTCAAAATGGGCTTATGGTAAATAAAACAATTCCTAAAAGTAACAAGAAGCAAACTTTATTTTATTTTATTGTATACCTAATAAGAACATCAATAAATAACAAGTAAGAAAGCTACAGTCGGGTCGACTGTGTGATACCCGGTCCCTAAACTATTGTGCTTAACATTAAAATGCAATTTAAAATAATACATACTATATAATACTACTTTGATACTTCTTAAAATAAAACGCCACTTGAATTAGCTCCCATTCCTAGCCTAGCGGTCTAAGCGCCGGGAAAACGTTTTTAATGCAAGAAAGGTCTGAGTTCAAATACCGCAAAATCCAACAATTTTGTTTATTTTTTATTTAAGATTCTTATTTATTTTTTCTCCTTTTTATTCCATTAATACCTTTTTTATCAGTTCTGTCAAAGTTGGGTTATGAAAGTACATTTTGTTATTTTTTGTAATTTTTTGGTCACGCTCGTTCTTTTCTGCAGTTTGGCGCAATTTGGTAAACATTCGATCACTTTTGTCTTTCACTTACACTTGCTTGTGCATCTCCGTTACAATAAAAAGTTCGCCTCATTATTGATAAGATATGAAAGCCGCCTCTTACGTAATATAGAGCATAGCCCAGGGGTGTTATGTGGCTCGGCGATTTCTTGCTATCGTAAATATGGATCGAAGGATTTGCATTTAAATTTTATGTAAAAAATAAAATAAAATGCTCCGAAACACTTTTAATTTTGACAGTGGCATACGGTGAAACTGTTCCGAGTAAAAAAATGTTTACAAGTGGTACACCCTCTTCCAAGACGGCCGGGAAGATGCCAATGACGAGCCTTGCTCTGGACGCCCAAGCACGTCAACAATTGACGAAAACGTTCAAGCAGTGAGGAAAATAACTTGGCTCGTGCCAATAAATTTTTTCTAACGTTTTGGGCATGAGACGTGTCTGCGAAGTTTGTTCCGAAATTGCAAAATTTTGACCAAAAGAACCGTTGAATGACGTCAACGACGACCCAGACTTACTCGAAAGGGTCATAACTGGTGACGAAGTTTTGATCTAAGTTTTGAGTCCTGGATACAGTTAAGAACTCTCTTTTTTCTACACAGGGTATTATCCAGAAATGAGCCACAATACCCAATAGATCTGTTGCAAATGTCTCCATCCGCTAGAACACATAATATTATCTACAAAAGACTAAAACTTGCAGCGGCTGAGAAACATTTCTTTATTCACCTTGTCCGCTATTGGAATGACCTTCCCAACAATCTAAAATATATTATAAAAGTTCTTTAAACTTTAAAGTTTGTAAACATTTTACATCTTACATTTAGAATTTTACATTTTACATGTAGAATTTTACATTTTTATTTAAGTCGACCGATCTTTTCTATGGCAGCTATATGATATAGTTCTCTGATCCTAATGAAATTAAAACCGTAATTCTATAACCGTAAGAAACTGCTATACCTTGAAATTTATTGATATACGTTGAAAAACAAAAAAGTTAAAAATTTTTTTACATTAATTTCGCCGTCATTCCTATGACAGCTATAGGATATAGTGGTCCGATTTCGGCCGTTCCGACATATATACTGCTGAAAATTTCAGCCTGATAGCTCAAAAACTGAGAGACTAATTCGCGTACAAACCGACAGACAGACAGACGAACATGGATCAAGAATATATATAATTTATGGGGTCGGAGATGCCTCCTTCACTGCGTTGCAAATATCATGGCAAAATTATAATACCCTCTGCAAGGGTATAATAACACAGAGTGACTGGTGCCAAAACTTAAAAGCTTGTTGTAGCTTGTTGGACCATGATAAAACGAAAATAAAATTAAATAAAAAAAAAAAAAAACAATTCATGTCTTTTGCATCACGGTAATGCCCCTGCTCACTTATCTTTGCTTGTGAGAGATTTTTTGGCCAAATCATGCCTCAGCCACCATATCAAGGGATTTGACCCCATGTCACTTATTCTGGTTCCCAAAACTAAAGAGACCTGTGAAAGGACGGAAATGTGCAGCGATTGAAGAGATAAACCCTCCATCGCTAGAAGAGCTCAAGGCTATACCGATTGTGCTTATGGGAAATGCTTTAAGGATTGGAAAAATCGTTGGCATAAGTGTATTGCATCTGAGGGGAATTACTTTGAAGGGGACAACATAAATATTGTTAAATAAATATATATATTTTTTTTTAAGAATACAAAGTCTCCGTATTTATTGAACACACCTCGTATATAAATGTCTAACTCTTGTTTTAAGTATCCCTCGCAGGGGGCTAAGGCTCTGGTAGTGAAGCGTGTGTGCCTGCAGCCGCGCCAAGCTAACTCAGTCAGTGGGAGTTGTCAGTCACATGCCGACTACTGAAGACCGACCATACGTGGTGAAGAACCACACCCTGCTCAAGGTGCCCCTGCTCTAGACTAAATATGTTGGATCTAGCATCACCGAAGTAACCGTACCGTGCCTCTGTGATGAATGGCACTACGTTAGTGTGTCTTCTAACGGTGGCTTCCGGATACCTGGCACCTCCGGCCGTATAAGTGCCCGATCTGGGGTATGAGGCTCTACCCCGGGGGATACTTCCTTCCTCATTACTCGTGGGACCAACTTATGGAATCTAATGTAAATACACCACAAGAAACCGGGTGCTCTAGCAGCCCCAAATCGATTCAAATCGAACCCATCCAGGTGCCCGAAAATGCTATGGACATATGTTCTCAAAGCGCAGTCACCGACAGCATCACCAAGGAAGAGGAAGAAACTCTGCTCAATTTTAATTTCAATTAATTTTATAATGTTTTCCTAACGCTACAAGTCGATAACTTATAATTAGTTTGATAGTCACGTAGGACAAATTAATATAAATGCAAATAAACAAAAATACAGGTTTGAATTAAAATCTAGAATCATAGGTTTGAATAAAAATCTTAAAGCTACACTTAAACACTAAGGGTTAATGCTCGCCTCCCCTAAGGATGACAAACCCAAGCGGATCGCACTATCTCTTCCGCAAGGAAGAGGTTGCGCAGACACTTTGCGAACGGCGTACCCATGGAGGAGGCCAAAAGGCTCGCTCAGAAGCCTATGGAACCTCCAAGGGAAATGCCCAGCTGGAGTGGCTCTACCACCAATAAGAGAGGTAGATCGGCCAACACGACCCCAGAAGAGGCGCCATGTAAAAAAACCGCGGCACCTAGTGCCCAGACGAAGGGCGATCCTGCAAATGTTTTGCCGGCCACGGAGGCCCCAGCAGCCACCACAATCGCAGCAGCGGATGGGCAGGCAACACAGGAGCAGTCACCCCAAGTTGGTGTCATTGCCTCTTATAGGGACGATGCCAGCTCTGCGAAGATGGCGATACTCCCTGCCGACTACCCTGAGCATCGTCTCACGACGGAGCAACTGAACACCATTCAGTCCGCCATCCTATCGAGAGTGATGGCCCTGAGACACGGCTCTGTGAAGCCGCTGTTCTCTGGCTGCACCTTTCTACCAGGGTGGATGGCCATAACATGTGGAAATGCGGAGACAGCCGAGTTTCTATGCACAGAGGTGCCAAAGCTACGGCTGTGGAAGGACGTCCACATCAAGGTGGTCCCAGAGGCAGACGCTCCACGTGCCACTGTCTTCATTGGGTACTTTCCGCTTCCAAACGCGGAAATGAAGACGGATGAGATCCTCACCTGAGGATAAGATCTGCGCACCAACCGAGGCCGGAAGATGGCGGCCAGGGGCCGCAAGAGGGCGGACTAATGTCCCGTCCTCCTCCCCCCACCCTCCCCAACACCCGGAGACACCTTAGATGTCTCCAAGCGAACCTCCACCACGCAAAGGCCGTGTCTGACGTCCTTTGTGAGAGGTTTGCTTCAATGAACATAGCATTTATCCAGGAGCCATGGATAAATGCCGGACGTGTCCTGGGGCTTAGCACCCCATCTGGTAAGCTGCTATATGCCAATGCGCATCACACGGTCTGGGGGAGCAGCAACATCAACAAAAGAGGTGAGTACGTGAGGCGTGAGGCTACTGTGCTTCATACAAACATTGAATCGGCATATCACGCCAGCTGCGAACAAAAAGTTCATAAGATCAGTCGGGCTGTTCCCTGGTGGAACAAGAGCCTTGACGATCTTAAACAAGCTGCGCGAAGGCTCTTCAATAAGGCGAGGAATGGTAAGGCCACTTGGGATTCCTACAAATCCGCTTTAATGCTATACAACAAAGAGCTGAGAAGGTCAAAACGGGCTACGTGGCGACAACATTGCGGGCAGATTTCAACTATCCCGGAAGCTGTCAGGCTACAAAAAGCCCACATAAACAACTCAAAGGAAACGAACTACTCACTTTCCTGGGTGCGTGGCCGTGGAGCAACCAATTTCAGAAAGTGAGGCACCAACCTACCTCTCTGGGATTGGAGAGTGCCCACACCTGCGCGTGGCTATTGTGGCAGACTCCAATGGGGCTGAAAGAAGGGAACCCCCCTATCAATCAGAACGTATTGGAAACATGCCCTTTAGACTGTTTCATCAAAATAGCGTACAATGGGCCATACAAAGTTTTAGTCCATACGAATCCCCTAGACCAGACGGAAAATATCCATGCTTGTTGCAGCGGAGATTGCACCAACTCGCACTCCCCCTGGTCCGTTTATTCCGAGCTAGTCTCGTGCTGGGACATATACCAAACAAATGGGCTAAAGTGAAAGTTGTGTTTATTCCTAAGGTAGGGAAAAAAGATTCTCAACTGCCTAAGTCCTATAGACCGATTAGTTTTAGCTCCTTCTTTCTTAAAACCACGGAGAAGATAATTGACCAGCACATCAGGGAGGTGAATTTCAAGCATCTTCCCCTACATAAGTACCAATATGCGTACCAAGCTGGTAAGTCAACCGAGACTGCCATTCACTGCCTTACAACAACCATTGAAAAGGCAATTGGCGCTCAACAAATAGCACTAGGTGCCTTTTTAGACATCTCAGGAGCTTTATAAGGCTATCCGTGCCTCTCTTGTACGAAAAAATGTCTCCACACCCATTATTAGGTGGATTCTGGCATACCCCCTCTACCCATCACCCTGAAAAAGGAGGCCTGTCTGGGGGCACTTCGCCTTTAAAACATCACCAATATTAAAAGTGACGATCTAACTGGGCATCTACGGGTACTCGAACCCCTAATAAACGAGCCCATTCTCCGTATAACTGACGAGCAGAAACCTAAACTTGTTTTTCACAGAAACTTCTCTGAAGTCCTGTACACCAGACACGACTGGACAACAAAATCAATATCTCTGCCCAGTGGATCACAAACGTGGTACACTGACGGATCGGAATTTGAAAACGGTTACACCGCGGCTGGTATTTTCGGAATAAGGTTCAACAAATTCATAGCCATGGGAAAGTCTCCAACCATCTTCCAAGCAGAGATACACGCCATAGAAATCTGAGCTCGTTAATGCCTTCGCAGGAATATGCAAGGCGAACGGATTTACATCTTCTCTGACAGTCAGACGGCGCTCATAGCGCTGAGATCTTTCACGATCACCTTCAGACTTGTAAAAAACTGTTTCCAGTGCTGAACGCCCTTGCCTCCAAAAACACCTTAACGGTGGGCTGGGTGCCAGGGCATGAAGGCCATATAGGAAACGAGGTGGCAGACTCCCAAGCAAAACGCAGGGAGATAGCACCACTAATCGGCCCTGAACCATTCTGTGGACTTTCGAAAGGCCACAAAAGGGAACTGGTCAGGAAATGGAAGGAAAAGAAGATAGGTCGTCACTGGACCGACAGTGCAGGGCTGAGACAAGCCAAACAATTTCTCGTCCACCAGATGTCGCGATCCAAACGCATCATCAATCTTAAAAAGAGTGAGTGTTCATGCTAAACAAAGGGAGGGCACCTCACATGGGAGGGCTCTGGGAGGCGGGTGTGAAAAGTCTCATTTCTACAAGCACACAGCAGCAGGGAAGTACACCTTCGAAGAACTGGCTACCCTCCTTGCGAAAATTGAGGCCTGTTTAAACTCCCGGCCAATTTCGCCTATGTCCGAAGATCCCACTGACTTTGTGGCTCTTAGCCCCGGGCATTTTCTAATCGGTGGGCCACTTCTTGCGGTATCTGAGCCTGTGATTGAAGAAAATCCTATTTCCATAATCAATCGGTGGCGGAGGTTGAAGGCCCTGCATCAGTAGTTCTGTGTGCGTTTGAAGGAGGAATACCTGAAGGAGCTCCACAAAAGGAACAAATGGAAATTCCCATCGCGGATCTCCAGGCAGGAGACATGGTTATGATCAAAGAGGAGTTTGTGTCCTAAGTTTGAGTCATCCAACGTCGTTTTTTCCGTCCACATATCTTGATCATCGGCATTCATAACCCTTCATTTTCATATTTATCCATTTTTTTTTTTTTTTATATAGATCCGCATACACAATGGCTCCAACGACCCACCAAAATGCTCTTCGCTCATCGGGAAGCCATGTGTACAGATGTTGAGTCTGCAGGGGAGTCCACGCACTGAGGAGTTGCCAGTTTCTTCAACTGCCAGCTGTGAAGCGACTCCGCGCAGTACTGATCAACAAGTACTGCGCAAACTGTCTGGCCCACGAGCATTCCGGTCGGTCATGTCGTAGTAAAGCAAGGTGTCACATCTGCAAGGAGCTCCACCACACGCTTCTGCACATCCACACTGGGCAGCCGCGCTCTTCGCAACCCCGACAAAAGCGCCAGCCACCCTCGGCTTCTCGGCGTCAGCCACAGCAGCGCCAGCAGGCGCCTTCATCCGGATCTCGACGCTCCGCCACGCCAATGGAGGTGTCGCTGTCCCGCAGCACGTCTACGGGCCCGTCGTGCACGCCCATCATGGTCCGCACGAGTGCTAGAATCCTCCCGACCGCGTCTGTGCTAATCGGATCCGACCAAAAGCGTTTCAATGTCCGAGCCTTGGTGGATTCGTGCTGTCCTGTGAGTCGCATCCACATATCCTTGGTGAAGGCAAATCACGGGCATTGGCGACCAACGGGTGTGCACCACCGAGATTCGCTCCATGGCGTCCAAGATGAGCAAACAGCTGCTGATGCTGGTGGACGATCAGATGCAGATCCGAACGTCGTTGCAGTCACTGGATCCTAAGGTGCAAGACATGTTCCAGAATGTCACCTTAGCGGTTGAACGGTGGTTCCAACTATCTCTAGTGTCGGTTGTGCTTGGGGCGGATGTATATGCTGACCTGGTGCTGCCGGGTATCCTCCCGGGTCGGGACTGCTTACAGATGGCACAGAACACGACGCTGGGATGTCCTTTCCGGACATTGCTCCCTCTCGTAGATTGCAAGTATTCCTCCTGCGAGGGGGGGGGAGAATGTTCATGCTGAACAAAGGGAGGTCAGCAATAAATCCAAGTGGACATCACTATGTACTGTGACGCTGCGTTCCGAGCGCACAATTCTTATTTTTAAATGATATATATTACATTCTTAGTTTAAGTTTCTCTCAGTGTAGCCAGGGCAGGGCAGCGACAGAGCGGACTCCCATACTACGGCCTCGTAGTACATGCTTACAATTGTGGTTTAACCCTTGTTTGCACTTGCTCCGGGCTTTCTTTTAGTTTCCCCGCGCGTAGCCCGATCCGGCCCTGTAGTACATGCTTACAACTGTGGTTTAACCCTTGTTTGCGTTTGCTCCGGGCTTTCTCTTAGTTACTCCGCGCGTAGCCTGATCCGGCCCCGTAGTACATGCTTACAACTGTGGTTTAACCCTTGTTTGCGTTTGCTCTGGTCTCTCTCGCTCTCGTTTCCACCCGCGCGTAGCCTGACCCAGCCCCGTAGTACGTGCTTACAACTGTGGTTTAACCCTTGTCTGCATTTGCTCTGGGTTTTCTCTTAGTTTCCCGCGCGTAGCCCGATCCGGCCCTGTAGTGAGGCTTACAACTGCGGTTTAACCCTTGTTTGCGTTCGCTCTGGGCTCTCTCGGTCCCACCCGCGCGTAGCCTGATCCGGCCCCGTAGTACATGCTTAAAACTGTGGTTTAACCCTTGTTTGCGTTTGCTCTGGGCTCTCTCTCTCTCTCTCGTTTTCACCCGGGCGTAGCCTTATTCGGCCCTGTGTAAATGCTGACATTTGCTCTGGACTCTCGTATTTTGCCCTGTGCGTAGCCAATCCGGCCTTGGAGTCCAGGTCTACAACCGCGACTTACCCAAGTTCGCCACGCCCGCTAGCAGTCACCCAGGATCGGTCACTCGATTTAAGCTGGGATCAGGGTAGCCCACTTTTCTCTGATCCTGTCCCACCCCAAATCGGTCCCAAATCAATAAATTTTCTGTAAAAGAACCCTGGCCAGACTGAGACATATCCCAGCCCAGGACACTGTCTTACAGTACAAAATGTACCTTCTACCCGGTTCCGAGGCAGGCACGAAGCCGCCATATTTTTGTACACTCTCTTACTCTAATAAAACCCCGAAGCGAGGAGACATACTCGAGCTCTAGTATATCATCATCTATTTCAAACCTCAAACTTATTTACTGGGAATTTGGGACACCAGCGTACCAGACCCCGACATCGTCATTAGCCAAGATAAGTACGGTGCCGAAATTCCCAACATATATGTATATACATACATACATATATATATATATTGCTGCACTTAATCCACTCTATCTATTGCCCCACTTCCAACTTGTGGCCGCCTGTGCAGTTATATATGAACGTATACATGTATGTACATAGCTATATGCACTCATATACGTATTCTAACTCAGCCAATATCTAATAAGGCTTACATCCATTTTTTCCATACAAAAAATCTATGCATATTGTCCGTATGTGTGTCCATCCATATTAATCATAAAATTATCCAGTGAGCTGTACTGTACTGTGTAAATGTATATCAAACCTGCACTCCATACATAAAAAGCCATACAAAATCTTTTTTGAGCTGGAAGATGACAGCACCGCGAAAACTCTTGGGATCCGTTGGCAAGCTACATCCGATAGTTTCTTCTTTATTCCGTTGGGAATTCCCCTGCAAACTGCCTACACCAAACGAGATGTTTTATCTCAGATAGCCAAGCTTTTCGACCCGGCAGGATGGTTATCGCCTTTCGTAATCTGAGCCAAGATTTTCATGCAGGAAATTTGTCTACGGTAGCTGGGCTGAGATCAGCCACTCCCCACCGACCTCGTAACCAAGTGGCAAGAGTTCTTAAAAGGGTATCCAGCCCTGAGGGAAATTCGTATCCCGAGATGGGTGCGTTTCCATTCAGCAGCCAAATTGCAGTACCATGCGTTTTGCGATGCGTCACAGGACGCATATGGGGCTGCCATTTTCGTCCGAGTCGAAACGGTTGACGGCTGTTGTACCCATTTGCTGACATCCAGAACCAGAGTCGGTCCAGTCAGGTCCATCTCCATACCCCGCCTGGAATTGTGCGGAGCAGTGCTGCTCACTGAGCTAGCAGCATCAGTAATTTCCGAATTGCCTCCTAATGTTTATGAGATTTTTTACTGGACCGACTCTGCGATAGTTTTTGCATGGGTAGGTAAGCTAGCGTGCCTGGACGACATTCGTGGCCAACACGGTCGCAAAGATTGAACAACGCACCAACGAAAGCAAGTGGGGACATGTACGATCTGAAGACAATCCAGCTGATCTGTGTAATGGTCGCATTGGCATACACACATGGTTTTCACTCCAGTACCTAATGTTTTGGAGCGAAAAACTTAATTAGCGGTGCGAAGTTATTTTTATTTTGAATCTATTAGTAATCCGCCTTAGTGTTACCAAAAATCTAGCTAAGACTCTCAGTGAATGACAAATACGGGGTTATCGAAAAGCATTCCTACACCGAACGGCCAGTGGATATACGATCCGAAAGCCGAGCCTACTGTCTTTCCGTTTTAAGTCGTGCATACGAGCATTTCTAAGCGCTCCCCATTTACACATAGATTTACAAGCGGGGTCGAGTGAAACAGAAAAACGTGGAAACTTTCAAATCAAAAATCCAAAGGCATCCAACCATTTTGAGCTAAGCCAGTGATTTTAAACTCTTGTATCGGACCATCCGTCGCCAATCAAGGTAATTATTTCGCGACTTTTGTGCCAAAATGAAAGTTTTAACCTTAACGTTCACAACCCACTACAGCCAATAGCCCAGCCAACAGGAAACAATATCTGACTAATCCTTGCGGAATTGTTAATATTCTTTATTGTGTGCGCAGAGAAAAAAAAAATATATCGTCGAAACAAATCGCCTAAAAAGCCCTTCAGACTAGTCAAGAAGCTTTGATCGTGCTACCTACGGCAGCAAAGCTACCGACACGAGCACGTGACCTCCAACCTCACCGCATCGGGATTGCATATTGCATAATCTGTGCAGACCATTGCAAGCCGAACTCCCATCGACAGGTGTGCCAAGTGATCATGTAGGAGCAGCGATCCCGAATAGGCGATATTACAATTTGGCAACAAGGAAAACAGACACTTTAAAATAACGTTAAAACCAAGTTAAATAAAACCACCCTAAATAATATGAATTAAAATATTAATTTACTCATAACCTTATTAAAAATAACATAGCTAAAATTGACCTAAACAACTAAGTAAATCAGTAACCTAAAACATTTCCACCACAAACTGCCAGACGTAAACAGTGAATTAAAAGAAGATAAACAAGCTTATCAGTAGTTTTATGTAACCTTTCATAAACATGTAAACAGATCATCATCGTCTCTGGAGCGACATGAAGGCCTTCATCAATCAACTGGAGCGGGTGAGTTTTTCTCTTATACTTTTCTGAAAACGTTACAGCCATCGGAAACAAAAACAAAACCAAAAATATATAAAAATGCATGCTTAAAACAAAACGAAGACATAAACAAAAGTAATTGAAGAGAGTAACATTAAAACGTTTTCTATTTAGTATGTAGAGTGAGAAAGTATAAAAGCTTGCTCCGTAAAAGCTTAACTATGGGTAAAGCCTAACCACCGGTACATCTTTCGCAATTCGTTTGTTTTGATTATGTAGTAAAGCTCTCTGGTGATCTTTCGGCACCGATTTAAGCTGCCGTGGCTGATAACGACTATTGATTTGCATTATGTTATCTCCCTTTATTTTATATTATTGATATGCATCACGAGACTTATTTAATCTGGTATTGTTGGAGGAAATGAGTTTGCGTTTACGAATAGCAAGTAAAAAGTTTGAAAAGACATGAAAGAAATATAAATCGAGACAAGAAGTAGCCGATAATTCAAAGTAAAGTAATTGAAATACAGTAATTGTAATGTAAACAATAGAATTTATGGATTGAAATGTATGGTTAAGAGAAAAAGGACGTTTTGGAATTAATAGGTTAATAAATAAGTAAAGTAAAAGTAATGATAAGGAAAGAAAAATAGGAAAGAAATAAAAAAAATGAATTTAATTTAAGAAGAAAAACAATGAAGATGGCCATGATGATGGAACAGAATAATGATGATTATAATTAAAGATAAGCAGGGAGGGACTTAACATTTGGGTTTCTCTGCTTTAAGAAGAAACATGGTTGGGTGGGTTAAGAAAACAAGTGGCCAATAACATCATCGCCACACCCTTGACTATTCTTTGAGGATCGTTTTGTAACGTAAATGGATTTGATATTGACCTGCCAGTTTGGCCTGAATAAAGGTTTATTGTTTTGAGGGACTCTAAAATTTAAAATTCGTAGTGTTGAGTTTAGGCATTAGCAAGAACCTACCCCACCCGGAATGAGCTACCGTTTTTAAGGGTCCCGCCGCCGCTGATTGTCTCTAAACTAAGAAATTGTTGTATTACCTTAGCTACCCGCAACACGCTACATCTGGCAAGCCTCACCCCAAGAGCTTAAGGACTGCACACTTTGGTGGCACGGGCCGGCTTCGTTGCCACTCAAGCAGGAGCAGTGGCCGAGCGAATCACTGGTTCATCCGGAAACCGAGCTAGAGCGACGGCCCATCAAATGTCACAGTGTCAAAGTGCCGCCAGCAGTTGATATCCTGGAGCGGTTTTCAACCTTCGACAGGGATCTGCGGGTTCTAGCTTACGTAACCCGTTTTGCGAAAAGGTGCCAAAAGAAAGATATAGCCCCATCGACAGCACTCACTGCGGCGGAATTGTCCGACGTGCAAGATCGGTTAATCGTGTTCACTCAAAAGAATGAGTTTCCCGTCGAATATAAGGCCTTAAGCAAAAAGCAGCAAATTCCAGCCTCAAGCACAATTTCTAACCTGAACCCTTTTATCGACAGAAAGGGGGTCTTGAGGGCAAGCGGCCGTTTACAAGCATCTGACATGCTCAGTTATGATAAGAAACATCCTATCATCATCCCAGCACGGTGTAGGTTCGCGAAACTACAAATCCTCTTTACCCATCGTATATCCTTGCATGGGGGGAATCAGTTAATGGTGCGACTGAATCGTTCCAAATTCTGGATTCCTAAGCTTCAAAGGTTGGTGAAACAAAGAATTCACTCGTGCCGAGTTTGTGTCGTCCACAAGAAGAATCTGCAGAAGCAGTTGATGGGGGATTTGCCCCGTGCGAGATCCACATCAAGAGTTATGTCGGTCGAGTCTGCAAAATAACAAAGGGGTACGTCTGCGTTTTTGTCTGTTTTAGTACCAGGGCCATCAATCTCGAAGCGACATCCGACTTGACGAAAGAGAAATTTTTTGCCGCTTTCTCCCGTTGTCCACAACACGTCTACTTTGACAACGGGAAAACGTTTGTCGGAGCCTCCACGTCCTTATCCAGAGACTTCATGGAATCAACAAGAACATTGATTCTCTCCAAACATAGTCTTCAGAACTTGGCCTGGCATTTCAACCCTCCTGGGGCACCTCACATGGGAGGGCTCTGGAGGCGGGTGTGAAAAGCTTCAAGTCTCATTTCTACAAGCACACATCAGCAGGTAAGTACACCTTCGAAGAACTGGCTCCCTCCTTGCGAAAATTGAGGCCTGTTTAAACTCCAGGCCTATTTCGCCAATGTCCGAAGATCCCACTGACCTTGTGGCTCTTAGCCCCGGGCATTTTCTAATCGGTGGGACCAAATTCCTGAGTACTGATCAACAAGTACTGCGCAAACTGTCTAGCCCACGAGCATTCCGGTCGGTCATGTCGCAGTAAAGCGAGGTGTCACATCTGCAAGGAGCTTCACCACACGCTTCTGCACATCCACACTGGGCAGCCGCGCTCTTCGCAACCCCGACAAAAGCGCCAGCCACCCTCGGCTTCTCGGCGTCAGCCACAGCAGCGCCAGCAGGCGCCTTCATCCGGATCTCGACGCTCTGCCACGCCAATGGAGGTGTCGCTGTCCCGCAGCACGTCTACGAGCCCGTCGTGCACGCCCATCATGGTCCGCACGAGTGCTAGAATCCTCCCGACCGCGTCTGTGCTAATCGGATCCGACCAAAAGCGTTTCAATGTCCGAGCCTTGGTGGATTCGTGCTGTCCTGTGAGTCGCATCCACATATCCTTGGTGAAGGCAAATCACGGGCATTGGCGACCAACGGGTGTGCACCACCGAGATTCGCTCCAAGGCGTCCAAGATGAGCAAACAGCTGCTGATGCTGGTGGACGAGCAGATGCAGACCCGAACGCCGTTGCAGTCACTGAATCCTAAGGTGCAAGACATGTTCTAGAATATCACCTTAGCGGATGAACGGCGGTTCCAACTATCTATACATCCGCCGCAAGCACAACCGACACTAGGGTTGTGCTTGGGGCGGATGTATATGCTGACCTGGTGCTGCCGGGTATCCTCCCGGGTCGGGACTGCTTACAGATGGCACAGAACACGACGCTGGGATGGATCCTTTCCGGACGTTACTCCCTCTCGTAGATTGCAAGTATATTGCAAGTAAAACTTTCTGAAATCGACACATGTAGATTCCGAGAGCTGGAGCCAAAAATATCAGAACATGTTCTATGTGAATGCCCATCACTAATCAGACGGTGACTTCAACAACTAGGAGGTAAACTTATCCCCCTACAGGATTTGGGAACAGATAGACCTTGCCAAAGTGCTTTCCTTGATCAGAAGCCTAGGAATAGAGGCTCTACCTTAATCATACAGGCCGGCACAAAAGACCTAACATCTGGTCGCGGTGCAATAAGGCCCTAGTAATAATAATAAGTATCCCTCGCATAGCTCATACGGTTGGACCTATCGACATGATTTTTTTTTATACTTCGTTCTTGGTTAAATATGCATGCTAAGAAAGGATTTTTTAATCGGCCTACTTGAAAGCCCGAAAAAATCGCATTTTCCCAAAATTTGCATTTCAAAGTATTCTTAATGTAGCTTTGGCCAGCCGTTTCCAACCAAACGAATAGCTTAGCGGGTAGAGTGTCAGCTCTACCACAGATCGTCATAAGATCTCCCGAAATTACGTCGTTCTAAAATTACATGCTCTAAAATGCATGTATGTACATGTATGTATGTATATACATGTATATACCCTGCAGTACCTGTCATCAACGTTTCATCAACAAGTCATTAAAAAAACTTCGTTGTTGTTGATGAATCATCGATGAAATTCCATAAATACTGTTGGTAAAAATTAACACGGGCATGTCCTAGTCTGTCGTCAGTGACAAATTAATCAATGATTCATCGATGATTAATCAACAATTTAATCAGCTTTTCATCAACATTTCATCAACGTTTAGTCAATAATTCATCAACATTTCATCGATGATTCATCAACATTATTTTTGAAGAGAGAGTGAGTGAGAACTGAGAGCGAGAGAGTCACGTTGTTGACACGATTGAACGTGAGCGTTGGGTCGGCCGTAGTCGAAGGCGGCGCGTTGATGAAACGTTGAGGACAACGGCCTATTGATGACAACTGGTATTGCAGGGTACATACCCTGGGCACATTATAACATTTATAGCCAATAATAGATGTCTAGCCCTTGGCATAGAGTCAAGAAGGTCCTGGCATCGCTTTTGGTAAATTTTACTCCAGGACTTATTAATTTTTTTCCCAATGTGATCTAATACTGGTTAACTTGAAAGCAGTTACTGCACTTTTGATGCCAGATCACAGATTTTTGATCAAATCAAGTGACTGTTAAGAGCGCTTTACAACTAACACAGAGCCATCCTTTGCTTTTATGTTATCCTGTTTTTTTTTTTGGGCTAATGTCCTGTTGAAAGATCCTTACAAGTGAGATTTTATATTCTGCAAAGGTTAGCATTAGCAAAATATTTGCGTACAGTTTCTGATCTGGGATGGGTTTGTACCTACTCCTTAGTAGAAAAAATAGGGCTATATCAGTATACTTGCCCCTCCATGCTTATTGGCTATTGTGGCATAGAGAGGTATGATTTTTTTGCTTTTTAAATTTCTGACATACGATCCAGATCTCTTTCCACCAAAAAACCCCACCTTGCTCTTATCTGACGACATAATTTCTTAATTTTTGGTACGGTGCATTTTAATGTTGCTAGGCTTAAGTCCTGTCTAGAGCAAATATGTCTCTCATTTAAAGGTGGGTTCTTTTTTAAGCCGCAGACTTTTAGGTTCTGTTCCCTGAGATATGTGTGAACTGTTTGCTCGATTGTATTCGTTCTAGGCTACGTTAAAACTCAGTAGAAGACTTGAAGGGATCCATCATGCTCTTAGAAAACAACCAATTGACATGAAAAGAGGTCAGGACTCGAATGTGTTTACGTTTTTCAGTCAAAGCCTTCCATATTATGATATTTTCTATTATTTTATTAATACATTCTACCAATTGACCAATTCTGTCTGGTTTTATCCTAATATCACGCAGTGATATCCCTATAACACGCAGTGCACTGCGTCCCACGTCCTATTATAATTTGTATTCCCTTGCAGCGGCACAAAAGACCTAACATCTGGTCGCGGTGCAATAAGGCCCTAGTAATAATAAATTGCCTTGCAGAGGCTATTATAATTTTGCCATGATATTTGCAACGCAGTGAAGGAGGCATCTCCGACCCCATAAAGTATATATATTCTTGCTCAGCATCACCAGCCGAGTTGATCTAACCATGTCCGTCTGTCTGTCTGTCCGTCTGTCTGTCCGTCTGTCTGTCCGTCTGTCTGTCCGTCTGTCTGTCCGTCTGTCTGTCCGTCTGTCTGTCCGTCTGTCTGTCGGTTTCTATGCGAACTAGTTTCTCAGTTTTTGAGCTATCAGGCAAATAAAATTTGCAGCATAGTTTTTTTTCTTTAGCACGCAGTATTTATGTCGGAACGGCCGAAATCGGACCACTATATCCTATACCTGCCATAGGAATGATAACGAAATTAATGTAAACAAATTTTAACTTTTTTGTTTTTCAACGTATATCAATCAATTTCAAGATATACATAGTTTCTGTCCAATTGAAATGTGTGATACCTCATTTTGTTGGAAATTTCATAAGCAATTAAATACAAAATTAAAAGATAAGTAAACATTTTTTTTGACGTGATAACGTCAAATGTCTATTGTCTATTTATAGCTCGAGCACTGACGCAGGCGAATGTGTGTATTTCAGTCTTTGACGTCGCCCTCTTGTTTGCATGCGTGGTGCAGAGCTTAGAGTGTTCGAGTCTTAATCTCACGATCGCGGGTTCGAGTACCAGCCGCAGCAATTGTGTTTTCAAAAAAATATAAGTTGGCTTTTATAGACTTTCTATAATATTTATATCCATTTAACTTAACATATCAACAAACAGCCGGCACTTCCTAATCCTCTCCAGAAACTGGCCATTTGCAGCCGGCACTGCCTGATCCTCTCCAGAAACTGGCCATTTACAGCCGGCACTGCCTGACCTCCTCTCCAGAAACTGGCCATTTACAGGCGGCACTGCCTGATCCTCTCCAGAAACTGGCCATTTGCAGCCGGCACTGCCTGATCCTCTCCTGAAACTGGCCATTTGCAGCCGGCACTGCCTGATCCTCTCCAGAAACTGGCCATTTACAGCCGGCACTGCCTGATCCTCTCCAGAAACTGGCCATTTGCAGCCGGACACTACCTGATCCTCTCCTGAAACTGGCCATTTACAGACGGCACTGCCTGATCCTATCCAGAAACTGGCCATTTGCAGCCGGCACTGCCTGATCCTCTCCTGAAACTGGCCATTTGCAGCCGGCACTGCCTGATCCTCTCCAGAAACTGGCCATTTACAGCCGGCACTGCCTGATCTCCTCTCCAGAAACTGGCCATTTACAGCCGGCACTGCCTGATCCTCTCCAGAAACTGGCCATTTGCAGCCGGCACTGCCTGATCCTCTCCTGAAACTGGCCATTTGCAGCCGGCACTGCCTGATCCTCTCCAGAAACTGGCCATTTACAGCCGGCACTGCCAGATCCTCTCCAGAAACTGGCCATTTGCAGCCGGCACTGCCTGATCCTCTCCTGAAACTGGCCATTTGCAGCCGGCACTGCCTGATCCTCTCCAGAAACTGGCCATTTACAGCCGGCACTGCCTGATCCTCTCCAGAAACTGGCCATTTGCAGCCGGCACTACCTGATCCTCTCCTGAAACTGGCCATTTGCAGTTGGCACTGCCTGATTATCTCCTGAAACTGGCCATTTACAGCCGGCACTGCCTGATCCTCTCCAGAAACTGGCCATTTGCAGCCGGCACTGCCTGATCCTCTCCTGAAACTGGCCATTTGCAGCCGGCACTGCCTGATCCTCTCCAGAAACTGGCCATTTGCAGCCGGCACTGCCTGATCCTCTCCTGAAACTGGCCATTTGCAGCCGGCACTGCCTGATCCTCTCCAGAAACTGGCCATTTGCAGCCGGCACTGCCTGATCCTCTCCCGAAACTGGCCATTTGCAGCCGGCACTGCCTGATCCTCTCCAGAAACTAGCCATTTACAGCCGGCACTGCCTGATCCTCTCCTGAAACTGGCCATTTACAGCCGGCACTGCCTGATCCTCTCCAGAAACTGGCCATTTGCAGCCGGCACTGCCTGATCCTCTCCTGAAACTGGCCATTTACAGCCGGCACTGCCTGATCCTCTCCAGAAACTGGCCATTTGCAGCCGGCACTGCCTGATCCTCTCCTGAAACTGGCCATTTACAGCCGGCACTGCCTGATCCTCTCCTGAAACTGGCCATTTGCAACCGGCACTGCCTGATCCTCTCCAAAACTGGCCATTTACAGCCTCCCTCTCAATTTTACATAACTTTTTACCCAGTGTCAAATAATTGAGAATGATTCGTTGTTAAACTAAGAACTTATGTGTATTAAATTGAAAATTATTCGGTCTTAAATGAAGTAAATTTTGAACTTTCCTTGTTGTTGAATGTGACAACGTCTTAAGTAAATGCTACCATTCCATCAGTATTTTCTTAAGACGTTGTCACGTTCAACGTCAGTAAACCGACTTTACAGACAACCATTTTTTTTAAATATAAATATATAAAAATAGACTTAATTTGTTGAAGCTATTGGATGTTTGTCCTCAACCTTGAAAATTTTTTAGTGCTGGTTTTCTTTCGGAACTGTGCTTCACACCATATTTATCCGGTTTATCAAAAAATTTGGTGATAACACAACATGTTCGACCAACTTTTCGCGATTTATATATAAATAAATATAAACAAAATTAACCAAATCTTTCAAATCAATAATTGAAAAGTGTCTTATAATTATGATAAGCTTGTGAGGCATGACAAATATCGAACTTTTTCGCTTTTTTACCGCTACTTGGAAACGCGAGATGCAATCAGAGATAAGAACATCAGCTTTTAAGCAGAAATCATCAAGCTTTCATTCTGCATACTTAGTTTTTTTGTATTATGCTTCCCCATTCTCCTACGAAGATCGAAACTTGAAATTTAGGGGGTGTCTTATAGTTCTGGTAAGCACTGTATATACGTATGGTCCATGTATACGTACATATGTACATATGCATGAAGGCCGCGATGTTATGTCGTTTTTCCTTCGGCGAACTTATGTCACTTTAAAACGTCATAAGTTCGCCACAAGTAATTTTTAAACGACATAATTTCGCGCGATCTTATGACGTTTTTCGGCGTTATATACAGTCAGGCGGTTGAAAATCAGTTTTTTTGACTTCTTTTTTAAGAGAATATTTATTCTTTGGAGTTAATGTTTTGCTATACTTTTTCACTTCTTTTAAAGTTAACAAAAAAATATTTTATTTGTAAAAATAATTTCTTGTTTTTTTTTTTGGCTCTTGCAGGTAATCCCCCAAAGGTCCTTGAAAAAAAGTGTCCCGCGGTGAACATAATACCAATCGATAGAATCATCTTAAACCAAAAACTGAAATAGATTCTGTTAGTGTATGAAAGAATCTTGTCTTTGATCGAAGGAATTTAAAAAAAAATCAATTTTTGACAAAATGGCAGCTTAAAAAAAAGTTATTTTTTGTGGGATAAAAATTGTCTTTAATTGTTGACTAAAATTACAAATTTAATTTTTTTTTTTATTAGACCAAAATCGGTTCAGCGGTTTTTGAAAAATCTTGTTTACCGGCTTGAAAATATAGTTTTGAGAAAAACGAACTTAAAGTTTTCTAATGCCGTATCCCTCCTGCGAGCGGTCGCTCTTTAAAACGCTGCCATTCAAAAACTATTCAATATATAACAATGCCGCTTTCACAAAAAGTATAAGCTATCAAATAAGCAATATATATAACCCCTTAAAGTTCTCAAAGTGCAAGTGCAAGCAAGAACTGCTAGCCAACTCTCTTCAGTTATTAGTATATATTTTTCCGCTGCTTGACACCAAAGCCTTATTAAGCCCAATGCAACTATACTAGACGTACGTCTAGAAATAATTATTTCCAAAATCCCTTTAACCAGCCATTGTAAATAGAGAACGCAGTTAAGATCCTAACGGAATTAGTATATTCAATCAGTTAGATACAGTTTTGGGGAACGGAACAAAAAAATGGCAATACGGTTTGAATTTAATATCGTTCATTAACGAATTGACAAAAGCAGAAACGCAAGCTAATAAACAATAAATATTATTTTATTTTGATGTTTAATAAATTTTGCAGCGCAATGTGCAAGTATATGCCAGCTTTAGAATATGATTATTTTATTTCAGGCAATCATAAGGGATATAAACCAAATTTGGTAACTTTAGCTCTTATAGTCTCTGAGATCTGTTGTTTCACACGGACAGACGGACGTGGTTAAATCAACTAGGCTGTTGACGTTATTTAAGAATATATACAATTACAAATTTGCTACAACTGTTGTATGAAGAACAAGAAATAAAGCTAATTTTGGCAAGCTAAAGTTTATATACCCTTGCAGATAATAAATAAAATACAAATAAGGAATCTTATATGTATATCGTTTTAATCCGAAATCTTTAAAAACAACGAAAAGCGGCTAGTTTGGACCAATCGTTCATATGTCAACTATAAGATATAGTGGTCCGACTTCAATAAAATTTTAAATGTATGGCTATATATTTAAATTAAAAAGCCATTTCCTAAGTTTTAGTCCGATATCTTTAAAAAAACAACGAAAAACAACTTTTTCAGGCCGATCGTTCCTTTGGCAGCTATAAGACATAGCGGTCCGATTTGCATGAAATTTAAAATATATAGCTATATCGAAAATCACGACTATAGATTAGTTATACGTTCATCATGGCTTTCGAGGACGGAAACGGGCGTGGCCAAAATTAAAAACAAACTTATTCAGCGTCCAACATGATTTTTGTTGGACTTTGATGCACTACGGTCAGTACACTCAAGTGACCCTTCTAAACCAAGCACGTGCTTGTTAGGGTTAGGTGTTAATAGGCGCGAAAGAAAAGTATAGGTAAAAGAATGCGAGGAAATATAAACTACTATTAGGCAGCTCGATTGCTATCTTGCATGTGTTCTAAGTGGGTTAAGATTAATGTTTTTAGTTTAGGAAGGCTATCTACAGATGAGGTAATTTTGTACAAATCATTATAATTTGCACATAATACTCTAAAGGTTTCATACGATGTTCTGCAGTGGTGCAAAACTAAAGGCAGGTAGGATATTGTGGTTCTACATGGTACGTGGAAATTCAACTGACCCAATAGATCGATTGGCATTTGCGATGACAATCAACAAATCGCAAGGCCAATCGTTAGAAGTCTGCGGGATAAATCTAGAATTTCCCTGTTTTTCGCACGGCCAGCTGTACGTTGCATGTTCGCGTGTTGGTAGGCCGTCTTCATTGTTTGTTTTTGCGTCGGAAAATAAAACAAAAAACATAGTATATCATATCGCTCTATACTAAATAAAGGAATGCAGTGTTTGACTATTACCCTGGGGTTATATAATGGCGTCGAATTAGGGCGAGACAAAGTTCGCCGGGTCCGCTAGTATACTTATAAGGTATAAACATTTTACTGTTTGCTTCCTGTTTCTTCAGGTAATTAATTTTTTACTAACTGTGCATATTTTCACTATTTTTCAACTTTGATGGAAAATAAAGTCGAACTCAATAGAGTCTTTGTTGGAATTTGCATGTTCAAATGTACAAAAGTCACATAGATAATTGTGCACGCATATATTCATAGTTGTATGAATGTATGTGTACGAGAAGTAGACGCACATTCCGATGGAATGGAAGAAACCGCTAAAAGTAACGGGACCATCGTGCATCTCGTTCTCATCTTCTCGTCTTTCTTTTGCTCTCTCGATATTCTCGTTCACTTCTATTCTGGCGTTGAGAGCGTGCGGTTCATACAAATCTAAGTGTGCATTATTATTTGTTCATTGGAAGGTTGCCTGGTTAATACTTAATTGTATTATATATATTTATTAACAAAACCATAGTCTTGTTGCTTCTGTCTGCAGCACCCATACACCTCTAGGCAAAAAACGAAAAAAACGTCACGGTTCCAGAAGTTGTATTTCGTGCAGCCCTGGCGTAAAATCCCTGATAAACGTACGCCTGCTGGAACAAAACGAAATGTTACAAAATAACATATTTTTTTATTTTTTTTTTTTATTTGTCAAACTCCTTTTTTAATTAAAAACAATAAAAATAAGCACAAAAACTCTCAAAACGTGAAAAAAAAATTATTTGTAAAATAAACGAGTTTTTACTATGATATTTACAAGTTTTGACTTTGATAAATCATAAGAAATCTTAAGAAAATTGTAGCACCTTTTTAAAATACGTTTTTAAAAGATAATTGTTCATCTAAAATTTGCCATTTAAATTACTCAATTATCTTACTTGGTTCAAAAGTTATGATTTTTGCAACGCAAAAACTCAAATGGCACCACTGTGCGACACGCACTGTCGCTGCATCGCCTAGCACACCCGCGACGCTTTCCTTTATGGCCTCCGCGCTTTCTGCGCTGCCTTTGGCCACTTTGAGCAGTTGGTTGATCGTGCGCGTACCTTGGCTTCACAGCTTCCCAGGTGTGACAACTGTTTGTCGTCCCTTCTACACAGAGAGAATTTTTAAGAAAATACGTACTCAAATAACGAGCGAGTCCATTTGTTCTTACTTAGAGGTGGTTTTGTACTCAGTTTTAGTACAATTTTGAGAACTTTTATGGTCAGCGAAAGTGAAAAAATTAACTTCATTTAAGACCGAAAAATTTTCAATTTATAAGAAAATGTTTCGTGGTGAAAGACCTTCACTCTATGGACGCGGGAGCGGATCCCCGCCCTGGCCCCCAAACCGTCAGCGGTCTCACTAGCCCGGGACGGGGAATACGTTCTCAAATCCTCGCCAGAGCAGTACCCTGGTACTTACCCTATTGAGTCTCACCAAAGAACAATATAATTTATAGTGTGACGGAGTCACAAGTCTGGTCGGCAGAGGCGGAGGGAGGCCCAAGAAGGGCGGCAACGGAGCCTAGGAGGGTCGGCAGAGGAGCCCAGGGAGGGCGTGAAATGAAACGCAGGGCGCCGGCAGAGGAGTCCATGGAGGGCGTGAAGTTAAACCCATGAAGGGTGGCCAAGGGCCCATGAAGGCGCTGGCTGGGAGCCCACGGAGGGACACAGCGCGGCACCAGCAAATGTTAACTAATTATAAGCCCTAGAAAATTAAATCTAAAATGCCGTAGTTGCACCGAGTTTTCCAGTGTAGGCAAAGCAGAGGAGAGAATGAGAAAGAGGGCAACGACCGGGAATGGCGGCCAAAAGCCCCGGCGATAGATGAAGCGGACGTGGCTAAGCGTCGGCAGAGGAGCAAGCAGGGAAAATTACAGACGAAGTACACGCCGCCGACAGCATCGGCAGAGGAGAGCAAGAGACGGACGCTGCCAGCAAGCATCGGCTATGCAAGTCGAGAGCAGCAGAGGGCGAGCGACGGCTAGGCAAGCCGAGGACGGCTGAGCGCAGCGACAGCAGGCAAGCCGAGGTCCGGACGGCGAGAGCGCGGGCACGAGGGCTCGGCAGAGCTAAGGCGGCTGCGCAGCGGGAGGGATGTTAAGTACGCCGGTAAGGGCGAAGTAATTCATACGGGTTACACGAAGAGAAACAGAGAGTAGCCAATATGCTAGTTCCCTAGAGAATCACTGACAAGATTGCACAAAAATTTGGCTCTATCAGAAGACACCGCTCAAATTCGCAAAACTATGCCATGCAATCGCCAGCAACCCAACACTGCTGATTTTGCGGAACTATCAAACCTTAGACCAAAGACGACCCAAATCGAACTCTAGCCAATAGGTGAAAAGAGGGGAACTGATGACACTAGCTGGAAACACTTTTGTGTTCCATTCCTGTGATCCATAGCACAGTCTTTGGTATAAAAGACCCCGGTTTAGCAGTACAGTATAAGCCGAGCAACTAACGATAAAAAGACTATGTTCCCGTGTCACTAGGCGTAGCCTAAATCCAGGATTCTGAACATCACCAAAGCGGGCTCTACATCAAAAATGAAAAGCCGAACCAATACCATCAACGCCACATAAATCTGACAACAATCAAACAATTTCCTAAACGTATAAACGCATTCTTCAACACCAAGACCTATAACTTTTAATTTAGTAAATTAATTTATTACCCCAAACACATAGCACGATATTATATATATATATGCTTAATTCAACTTAACTTTTGCAACAAGTAAAACGTCAACTCCGGAACGAGACCTCTAAACGATGGAATAACCGAGGTACCTTTTGCCCAATATTGTCTGATATATGTATATATATATGATCGTGCCCCATGATATTACACACACCATACCTAATAAAATATTAGTTGACAAAGATACATTTTCAATACATCGTATTGCACGGTCAGCGGCGATCCAACGGCGCACGAAGTTTGCGAGTGGGGGGAAAACGGCCAAAACATAGCCCGATTGTTTCACGATCAGGCATAAATCCGCTTGCGGTGCAATGTGGACAGAAAGACAGACTAACGAACGATTACTTCTATTTTTCAGGCACGTAAATAATTGTTCTGATTACGTTTGGAGAGGATAGTGGCGTCCAAAGAACTCACCCCAAATCCGGCGAGCTCAGCAGCACAAATCGTGTCTGCTATCCGGGGGGCCACTTCCTCAGCCCTATGTTCTCCAAGGACTGAGGCACAACGACACCACCGACGGAACAGAAATTTCGCCCAACTCAGGCAATCTCCTTGCATCCTTTATTGCCAAAAACTCATTTTCTTTGACAAGCAAAACCTTAGTATTCAGATAAACAATTTTAAGTATGGTTTCAAGAATTTAGAAATATCAGAGCTGATCACTTTAGTGTCAAAATTAGCTAACAATTTTTATAAAATTTTCGGTGAATTTATTTTATACCTTAAATATAACTTTTCTGTATCTTCTTTTAAAGTCACCAACTTCTCAGACGATAGTTGAAGAATCAGAAAGGCCATCCGATCTGACACTTGTAGTTTTAACATTGGCATTTGACTTTGAGGACCCTTGTTGAATTTTAAAAATTAAATCCTAATACTGGAACCATAGTTCCTCGTTAAAAGAAATAATACCTTAATAGCTTCTCTATAAAAGTGCAGACCATTTTTGAAATATTTAACGTAAATAAACTTAGCTGCGCTTCCTGGCCGACGCTATTCAGTCGTACTAGCTATGCCGGGTCGCTCGCAAGGTTCGAGTCCAGGAAGAGCAGGGTCGCAAGCGAATAACGGCGCACCACCGACCGGTCTTAATAGTATCCAGTCATCGCCATAATATAGGCGCCATCATCGGTTGGGGTAGCGGTTCGTCATCGTTTGTCGACCCAGTACTGAAGGGGGTGAGGGAATAGCCGTATCCGTACAGCCGCCGCTATCCATTGTACTAGGCTATGCCAGGTCTCTTGCGAGTTTCGAGTCGCTATCCATTGTACTAGGCACAGAACCAAGTCTCTCGCGAGGATCGAGTCCAGAGAGAGAGGAGCAGGGAGGCAATTTCTTTCGCCTGTCTGAAATAAAGCTTCATCCGTCTGCATGTGAGTGAGTCTACCTGTTTCCGACGACAGGGGGGAGGGGGTTCGGACAAAGTCTTCCTGTGGGTGACCAGCAGTCCCATGTACTGTGTTTTCCCGGGAAGATGTCAAGTGGGCGCAGGAGGAACTAATCACTCCGGTGGAGGGCAGTTGAATCCATTCAGCGAATTTACTTAAATAGGGCTTATTTGTAATTTTATGTGGGGCTTAATTTCGGACGATTCTTGACCTATACCAATACCCAGGAATACACCCCGCGCACCCCGTTTTAAATTTCACAATTATTATTCGTCATAAAAACTTTTTTGCTGCCATGCAAAAATATTAAAGCACGCGAAAACGAAAAATAACTTAACAAAAGCCAATAACGCGCAAACTCGTATAACTATATCTTGTTACAAAAAATTTAAATTACAAACGCAAACAAATAAGTACCGCATATTCTAACATATGGCAGAAGATAAGAAAAAGGCGAAGGTTACACTTAATCTACCTCCGTTGAGGACCTTCCGAACATCAACACTGGCGGCTAGAGAACAGAAACACCGGCAAGAGCTAGCTTATCACCTGTTGACGAAAACAACCAGTCGATAAGCTTTAATAGCAAACTAAATAACTTAGGAAGTTTAGCAGATTGCAGCAGCGTAATGGACGATTCCGAAGGAGCTGTAGGAGGGGAACAACTCGACTTAGGGCCACCACTAGGGCGGTCCAGCATTCTTCCGACTAACCAGGGAGCTAGACCCAGATATAACGATAACAATGATCGGCTAGAGCGAATGCTCTCAGCATTGGTTGTGTCAAATAGTAAGATGAAGACAACAATGACAACTAGGATGGCCATATTGCAGGAGAAAATCGTAGGCTGCGGCACCAAGTAGCCGAGCTGTCCGCAGTTCGACGCCTCAGAGACACGGAGCCGCTCGGCAGGGCCAACCAAGACAAACATCAGCAGCAGCAAACCAACCAATACCGAGTCCAAGAGAGCCGTTGAAAACCAGCCCAATCCCAGCGCCGGAGTCAAGGAAACACAGCTTAGCAGCTATACAGGAGCTCGACCAACACGCCTGGACAAATGGAACCTTAAATTTGATGGGTCTAGTAGGGGCATGTCGGTGGAGAGTTTTCTGTTTCGAGTGAGTCGCTTAACGGAAATAAACGGGTACACTTTTGATCAGATATTCAAAGAATTTCACTGTTTATTGAGTGGTACCGCAGCCAAATGGTACTGGCAGTTGATGTAGGACCAAGCCGATGACTTTGAATTCGGGTACTATGACTTAGCTAGCGAAAAGACCAAGGTGTTCTCAACGTCCGAAAACGACTACGTGACCATTAAAGACTTAATGGAACAGCGTCAAGGGAACAATGAGAGTTTTGATCATTTTATTGCAGCCAGGCATAGCCTACAATTCAAGTTGAAGAAGAAAATTCCGGAAGATAACTTCGTACTAAAGGAAAATCTTAACTAACAAATGGGGGTATTCCTACTCGCATCACCGATAAATACGTTGACAGCGTTTAAGAAACAGGGAATCCGGGTTGAAAAAATGGATTCGAGACAGAACGTCAACTCAACGTAAGTCAACAGCAGCACATATCTTTGTACACCCAACAATTTAATTGCAGTCAAAAATTCCGATACTTCACAATACCCCAAATCCAATAAACCAATTTTGGCCCGGCTAGTTCGTTCAATAGAGCCATTCCTAACCGCCTGTTCGTAAATTTTTTTTAGGGGATCATTCCATGCTGATCAGCCGGTTAGGACGACGTGAATCAAACGGGTAACACGAAAGAGAAACAAGAGTAGCCAATATGCTAGTTCACTAGAGAATCACTGACAAGATTGCACAAAATTTGGCTCTATCAGAAGACACCGCTCAAATTCGCAAAAGTAGGCCATGCAATCGCCAGCAACCCAACACAGCTGATTTTGCGGAACTATGAAACCTTAGACCAAAGACGACCCAAATCGAACTTTAGCCAATAGGTAAAAAGAGGGGAACTGATGACACTAGCTGGAAACACTTTTGTGTTCCATTCCTGTGATCCATAGCACAGTCTTTGGTATAAAAGACCCCGGTTTAGCAGTACCAAAAGATAGTCAAAGTCAGAGTAAAAAAATGGAATTCTATACAGAGAGTCTGAAAATCCATCAATACCAACTTGAATGCGTGCAAATCGCATAAGTGTAAAAGTCGGATAGACTTTCGCGATTTTGACCGCTGTAAATTTACGGTGCCGATGCAGTCCGTTTAAGGAAGCAAATATCCTTAGGACTGTTACAACGTCCCGTCGAACAATGCCGAGTGCAATGTGAATCCTGAAGGACATGTGTTAATAATACCACGCCTAAAACAATCCTGCCGATCTTAGCAGTGTCAAAAGTGGCAGAATAAAAGTACAGAATAAACCGTGCAACTAACGATAAAAAGACTGTGTTCCCGTGTCACTAGGCGTAGCCTATATCCAGGATTCTGAACATCACCAAAGCAGACTCTACATCAATAATGAAAAGCCGAACCAATACCATCAATGCCACATTAATCTGACAACACACATATAAAAGCAAAGTCACAACAACATAAACAATTTCCTAAACGTAAACAATTCTTCACCACCAAGACCTATAACTTTTAATTTAGTAAATAAATGAATACCCAAAACACATAGCACGATATTATACTTATATATATGCTTAATTCTACTTAACTTTTGCAACCAGTAAAACCTCAACTCCGGAATGAGACCTCTTAACGATGGAATAACCGAGGGTGAGTCAACGGAATCATTCGTAATTCCTCTCCACAAAAAAGGTAGCAAAGTGGATGTTAGCAACTATAGAGGAATCTCTTAGTTGTCAGCCATCCCAAAACTTTTCGAAAACGTAATTACTCCCCATTTGCAGCACCTGTGTAGATCAGTAATTTCTCCATGCCAACATGGATTTATTAAACGAAGATAAACGACTACTAACCTTCTGGAACTCACTTCTTTCATTATAAGGGGCTTTCCACAAAATTTGCAGACAGATGTGATCTATACTGATTTCAGTAAAGCATTTGACTCCGTTAATCATTCCCTTCTTGTTAGGAAACTCGACTTAATGGGTTTTCCTGTCGATCTTCTTAGGTGGATCTCAAGTTATCTGAATGGCAGGACGCAAAAGGTCCTCTTTAAAAACCACTTGTCAAATGTTCTCCGGGTGACCTCTGGTGTCCCGCAAGGGAGCCACCTGGGTCCCTTACTTTTTACATTATTTATTAACGACCTGCCCAAAGTCTTGACTAACTCCAGAGTACTCATGTACGCTGACGACGTTAAGCTTTGTGTACAATACAAAGACAGCGCTTGCCAGTCGGATTTACAAACAGATCTTAATAACTTTCAAACATGGTGCAATGCTAACTTATTAAACCTAAATGGCTCCAAATGCAAACTGATGACATTCTCACGTGTCTCTCCCATGTTTGCGAATTATACGCTGAACTGCTGCTCTTTGGAAAGGATCACTCTAGTTGACGATTTGGGTATTCGCCTAGATCCTAAACTGGAGTTTATTGATCATATTTAGTGCATTGTGAATAAAGCCAGGGGTGTGCTTGGATTTATTAAACGGTGGTCGAAGGAATTCGATGACCCCTACGTCACGAAGAATTTATACACTTCGTTAGCTTGTCCTATTTTAGAATATGGATCTTGCGTTTGGAGTCCCCAGTGGGACGTTCACAGCAAACGCATTGAGTCAGTTCAAAGGAACTTTTTACTTTTCGCTCTTCGTGGCTTAAACTGGGATGCAAACCTTAGGTTGCCCTCTTATTCTAGTAGACTTCTCCTGATTAACCTACCTTCCTTAGCAAACAGTAGAACGATGTTAGGCATTGTCTTTATGTATAATCTGATCCGTGGTGACGTGGAAAGCAGCGATCTATTGGGTCAGTTGAATTTCCACGTACCTTGTAGAACCACAATATCCTACCTGCCTTTAGTTTTGCACCACTGCAGAACATAGTATGAAATGCATGAACCCTTTAGAGTATTATGTGCAAATTATGATTTGTACAAAATTACCTCATCTGTAGATAGCCTTCCTAAACTAAAAACATTAATCTTAACCCACTTAGTACACATGCAAGATAGCAATCGAGCTGCCTGATAGTAGTTTATATTTCCTCGCCTTCTTTTACCTATACTTTTCTTTCGCGCCTATTAACACCTAACCCTAACAAGCACGGGCATAAAAAAAAAATATATCTTACAACATGGAACAATATTTCAGTTACATTCGCATATACCGGTATCACCAATACCTTTCAACATTACAGTATTACTGGTGCGATTCCAGATAATTTATTTCTGATTATCTCCTTAATTATCGGACTTTTCGCCTGAGTCAAAGCAAGCATAACTGCACTTGGTTCTGCAACAAAACATTGAGTGTCTCTTCTGCTGGATCTTTCCGGATAAAGCTGGTGTCCCGTTACTTGAGCACTTGTTTGCAAAGTGCCCTGGTTGGCCACATTTGTAACACGTGTGGCTTGACTTCTCGCGCTGTGGCTTCATCTCTCTCTCTTGACGCATTTTCGATCGGTATTTTATGTCCTTGTTTTCCTCAAAAATTACACTCCACAGAACACTCTTCTTTTCTTTTGGTCTGGTTCAGCGTTATCGTCACAACAGCCACGCCGTTTCTTATTAAAAGGGAACACCTTCAACTCGGTTTGTAGCTTACTTCGGACTGAACGTTTGAAGTAAAAACAACTCGCTGCAAGCGGCTATCGATATTCGCCAAATGTGGAAGTACGGTAGAAACAGCGATTTCTTCGTGGCTCCTATTTCGCCATTTCGTTGTCAATGACGTCACCAACCGACTTGCATAAACTGCGGAACATTCGCTATCAGCCGGGCGGCTGTTTAGCAAATTAAAAAACATGGTCGCCAGCGTCCTTTCTTCTTTAAAGCGCTGAAGAAACAATTCTCAAAACTCATTCCATTTCTTGCCAGGATAAGAGATTTGTGTTAACCAATGCCAAGCCAATGCCAATCTCCTCCATGGAATTACTCAGGGCCATAATAAGTTTACTACCTTACAGTGGGTGCTCCGATAGTATTATGTTGGTAGTCGCACACCATTTTAAGGCTTCTACTCCAGCAGTGTCAGGGTTGAATTTGGCCAAAGTGACGTCACGGCTTTGTTGCTGCACTTGTGTCGTAGCCTGCATTGTTTTGAGGAGCTCGATCATATTGCGATTTTGTACGTCGGGAATTTCTGCGACGACAAAATAAAGTGTACAAATTACTTGCATAATAATGCAAAATGATATATTAGAAAGGCTTTTTTAACTCAATAGTTCCATATTGATGTCAAAATAGTATCAAATGGTGTTCGCGCCAAAGCGGCGCTTCCCGTTTCGTGGGAACCGGCCCTGGAGTCTTAACAGCCGAGAGAACAGTTTTGTTCAGATCTTCGCATCTCGCTCTCTCGCACTATTAAGTGTCTCCACTCCTGTCTCCAAGCGGCTCTTGAAACCTCCACCCCGTAGCTTTAAGTTTAGTTCTAATGTACAAGTGCATAAGAGAAGTCAAGTGAAACCAATAAATCCTTAATTTTATAACGAAAACCCGCCCACGCCATTAGCCACCAGCGTTCACTCGGCGGATTTTTCCTAATTTCTCTTCCATGAATTCAAGATAAGTACGAACGTTCTTATTTCTACTTATTTCTGCCGACCAGCCAGATATATACAATTTTCCCAATCCAATTTCTTATATCTGTCTGATCGGCCATTCCATTGTGCATACGATCGCCATATTCCGGCTTCTTTTCTCGTATTGCTATTTCCATTTTCATACGATCGCCATATTCCGGCTTCTTTTTTCGTATTGCTATTTCCATTTTCATACGATCGCCATATTCCGGCTTCTTTTTCGTATTGCTATTTATATTTTCATGCGATCGATATATTCCGGCTTCTTTTTTCGTATTGCTATTTCCATTTTCATACGGTCGCCATTTTCCGGCTTCTTTCTTCGTATTTCCCCATTTCCATATTCTTGTTCATACGGACATATAATCCAGATGCAAACTCTTTAATGTACGTACATATGACCATCGCAACATATGTACGTAAGTTAACATACACGTACCTCCATTCGCGGTACACCCCACAAACATTTCTACAGCGACATTTACCATACAGTCCACATTATCTCCATTTACCAAATTTATTAAAAATTACAATTTTAAAATACAATTTATACACATACATCACCGAGTTCCCACAAACACACATATCCATACGCCCATACATAAAAACATAAAATCCTTATGCTTGCTGATTAAGATACATATATTAATATATGTATAATTATATATTATACATATCACCAAAAATAACTGGATTAAACTTATAACAAAATAACCTAATTCCACCGAACCCATCACCACGACACGCCTTTCCAAAATTCGCATGATATTTATTTCAGCAGCGCTAATTCGCACACACCGTCGGCTCACATCCATTAAAATAAAAATAAATAAATACATTTTTTTTTTGTGCAAGCCGTAACGGTGCGCGATATATATATTTTCCGATTCCTACCGGTCATTTTCACAGCACAGCAATCAACTGCAAATATCTTGCAGAATATTTTTTTCCAAATCAGCGTTATTTTCCTCGCACATAAAAATAGTTGTTCCGAAAACTTTGAAATTTGTATTGGTGTTCCGTTTCCACATGATCCAAAGGTAGACCGGAGCTGCAACGCTAATAGGAAACACAAGCGGTCCGCTTGCAATCTATACCGAGGAAACTAAAAAGCCACTGCGATATATTAATTTTTTTGGTTTTTTTTTTAACAAAATTAAATTAATTCCATACGATTTTTTTGTCCCGTCGCTCCACTATACATTGACATTGTTGACATTCAGCTATTAGGATTTTCGAAACTTTGGGGCCGCACCTGTATCTTCCGGAAGATATCCTGTTCAGAGCAGACCGCCAGCGCCTAGTGAGGTGCGCATAGGTGTACCATTGCACCTGCGGCGCTCTTACACGCTCTCTTTTTCGGCTATTCTTTGCCTTCCTTATCTCGCTACATCTGTCGCGTTATCTATTCAGCGAAACTACATTTGTAAACACATGAACATGAAAACATATATATATATTGAAGCTTAGCTTGCCGGGCAGTCAGTCAGCTCCGAACTTTGCTAATAAAACACATAATAATATTAGATAAATCGTGCGTTTTAATTAATGTGCAATTAAAGGGTGGCATTTTAGTTGTCTTCCCCATAAACATATCCATTTCGTCGTTCCTTTTCTTTTCGAATCAATCCCGGTGATCCGCAACAGCGTGAACACATTCCAGGACAGACTTATAAGGCCAGACAGGTTTGTCCAGTTAATCCGATTGCTGGAATGCCAGGAGACAAAACAAAGTTATCAGTTCCGTCTGCAAATAAAACGCGATCGCTATCCGCATCTCCTCGCGCGCGCACCTTAAGCCCAGTAGCCCAAAAATCAATAACGAAGAAGGCAACAAGAAGTTGTCTGTTCCTACGAGCAATCAGAAACGATTGTCTCTAAGTCCGCTCACGCCTAAAGTTAGGTCAAAAATCCAGGCCAAGTCCATAAAGTCGCTAGCAACTCGTTCTCAGGCAAAAATGAGCAACGAAATTGCAATTGCAGCCCTCGCGCGGTTGATCACGGTGTCCGACCGTATGAGCCATTTTAGAGCGACTATTGAAACTCCAGGTCCGTCACCTCCGTCTGTCTGCACCTGCAAAGTCCGTAAGGAGCAAGTCGGCTCGCTATAGGACAAAGCCGAGAAAGAATTCGAAGCGTGTTTAGCACGATCTCCAGTATTACGACTGAAGGGGCGGAGGATATTTTGGCAACCGCAAATATGAGTATTGCTATTCGGTGTACGAAGAGCTGGCGGTTCATCTCAGCGAGTTAATTGACCGAGCCAGTTCACAGCAACCGATGTCGAGCACCGACAATCAGTCCGCGTACATTCCGTCTGGGTGCCGGTTGCCTCCATGTGATACAGAAGTATTCGAGGGAGACTATCTCAGATGGCCCACATTCAGAGACCTTTTCACTGCCGTCTACGTCAACAACACACGGTTGACGCCGGTCGAGAAGATATTCCATCTTAACGCAAAGACGAGCGGTGAGGCAAAGGCAATTGTTGCCAAGTCCCCGCTCACTAACGATGGTTTCGCTTGGGAGGCGCTTCGAGACCGTTTCGAAAACAAAAGACTTTTAGTGAACAGCCAGCTCAAGCTCCTATTTAACTTGAGTCCCGTTAATGCCGAAACTGGCCACTCCATAAAAGAGCTTCAGAGCACCATCCAAGGGTGCCTGACAGCATTAGCCCATTCCAAAATATCAACAGAAAATTGGGATTGCTTGCTCGTATACCTGTGCGCCAGTAAGTTGCCCAGGTTGACCCTTTCTTTGTGGGAACAATCCCTTACATCAAAGTCCGATATTCCTACATGGGATGAGATGAACGCGTTCCTTAGCGATAGGTTTAGAACCTTAGAAGCCATTGAGGATATGAATCAGTGTCTTGGTGGTCCGTCAACTTCCAAAAATCCTCAGGTTACGAAGAAGCTTAACTCCTTTGAAGCCAAAGTGAGTGCCAAACCAAAGAGCTGCGATTTGTGCTCTAAGGAGAGTCACCCAGTGCGGTTGTGCCCTCGCTTCATTGAGATGGCAATCGAGGCGCGGGAAAGCTACATAAAAAAGATGCAGTTATGCTTGAATTGCTTCCCGAGAGGTCATCAGCTCCGGGATTGTTCCAGTACGTACAGCTGTTTCGTATGCCGAGGGAGACATCACACGCTTTTGCATCGAGGCAACCCTTTTCCAACAATCTAAGTTCCTCTGGAAATGTGAGACCTAGACCCGATCCTCCGGCGGGAGGCTCAGACATTCCCGATGAACACTCAAATGTACAAGTCTGTTTTGCCTCAGGCTCAAAGGCAGACCCGATCCTCCGGCGGGAGGCTCAGACATTCCCGATGAACACATTTGAGTACAAGTCTGTCTTGCCTCAGGCTCAAAGGCAGTTCTCTTGGGCACGGCAATGATTGATATCTGCCGCCTCGGTACCCTCTTCCGAGCACGCGCTCTGATCGACTCGGGATCTGAAGCGACGTTCATTACGGAGCGTCTTTTCAAGTTGGTCAATCTGCCGTTCCGTCCCATTTAAGCTCAGGTGTCTGGTTTAAGTCAGACCGTTTCTGCCCAGTCAACACGGCTTTGCCATTTCGCAATTCGTTCTCCTACAGCCGGGTCTGCAGTTAGAAACCGCAGCGTATGTTCTGCCAAAATTAGCAGGCAGATTACCCTCACATTCAATTCCACAAGATGTCCTGAGAGATTTGCCAAACCTTCAATGGGCAGATCCCACATTTCTCCAGAGTTCCCAGATAGACGTTCTTATCGGAGCTGATATTCTTCCATCCGTGCTGCTGAGCGGCACAAAGACCAACATCTGCGGATCTCTTTTTGGGCAAGAGACCATCTTCGGGTGGGTGCTCACTGGTCCAGTGTCCATGTTCACAAGCAACCGAGTTTCAGCCTTTACGACTCAAGTTAGAAAGACAAATGAGGCGTCCTTAGACAAACTTCTTACTAAGTTTTGGGAGGTGGAAAATCTTCCATCAAAAATGGTAAAAGAGTCCGATTCCGTCTGCGAAAGTAATTTTTTACGAACCACAACTAGAGACGCGAGCGGGAAGTACGTAGTGACGTTACCGTTCTGCGACCCCGATCATTGTGGATCTGAGTTGGGTTACTCAAGGTCTATAGCACTTGCTCAGTTTCTGAGAAGCGAGAATCGTTTACGAAGAGACACTCCATTAAATGAGCAGTACAACTCGGTAATCCAAGAATATTTGGATTTAGGCCATATGAGAGAGGTTTCGCCCACTCACAATTCTCCAAACTACTACCTCCCACATCATGCGGTGATAAAACCCGAAAGCACCACCACGAAACTGCGGCTGGTATTCCACGCTTCCAGCCCTTCAGCAAATGGGACTAGCTTGAACGATGTGCTTCATGCCGGGCCAGTCCTCCAATCTGACTTAACAATTCAGATTTTAAAGTGGCGCTATTTCAAGTATGTCTTTAGTGCGGACATCACGAAAATGTATAGGCAGATCTGGGTCGATCCAAAGCACACTCCTTTTCAAAGGATTCTATTCCGAAACAAGGAAGGTGACATTCGAGATTACGAGCTGAAAACCGTAACATTCGGTGTCAATTGCGCGCCCTATCTCGCCATCCGAGTGCTGCAACAGCTGGCTGATGACGTCGATCAGCAGTTTCCCAAAGCCAGTCACATAATCCGCAACTTCATGTATGTTGATGACGTTTTAGCAGGATCAAATTCTCAACAAGAAGCTCAATTTGCCATCCAGGAGTTAGTAACCGCCTTGAATTCTGCCGGACATTCCAAATGAGCATCTTCTCAATGCTGAGTTCCAGAATATTGATGCCGAAAGCACAGCCAAAACTCTCGGCATTCGCTGGAGAGCAACCACCGATGAGTTCTACTTCGTGCCCCCAGAAATATCCGTCAAGTCCTCCTATACGAAAAGAGAAGTTCTCTCCCAGATCGCAAAGCTATTCGATCCCGCTGGCTGGCTTGCCCCGTTCATCGTCCGGGCCAAAATTTTTATACAGGAGATCTGGCTGCAAGAGTTAGGTTGGGATGACAACTTTCCCGACGAAATGAGCCATAGATGGAAAGTGTTCCTGCAAAGTTATTCCGATCTCGATCAAATCCGTATTCCGAGATGGAGCTTCACGGTTTCTGTGACGCTTCCCAAAAGGCCTATGGGGCTGCGCTTTATGTCAGGGTTGAAGTCGGTCAGCAGATATTGACTAATTAGAGAGATAGCTCTGAGATTTTCTGCTGGACAGATTTCACCATTGTCCTGGCATGGTTAAAAAAACCAGCCTGCTCCTGGACCACATTCGTAGCCAACCGCGTAACCAAAATAGCTCAAGCTACAAAGATTGAGAATTGGTCACATGTGCGATCAGAACACAATTCTGCCGACCTAGCTAGTCGCGGGGTGTCCCTGTAGGACTTGGCACCCTCTGGTGGCATGGGCCCCAATGGTTACAACTTCCCAAACTTCAATGGCCAGAAACTTCGGATCCACACCCAGTCACTGATTTAGAGCAGAGCGCGGTGAAGGTTCATTTCGTAAAGCTCCCCGCTGATGATTTCCTTGAACGTTTCTCCAGACTAGACAAGGCTTTACGAGTCCTAGCTTACGTCCAAAGGTTCCTAAATCGCTGTCGCAAGGCTCCGGTAAGTCCGGACAGGCAGCTCAGTAATCGGGAGATCCGAGAGGCTGAGAGGACCTACATAATACTTGCCCAGCGGGAAGAGTACGTGCTCGAGCTTCGATTGTTGCGAAGTAAAAGTTCCATACCCTCATCAAGCCAAATTGCTAATTTATTTCCATTAATAGACCAACATGGCCTCTTAAGAGCATGTGGTCGCTTAACTACCGCCAAGGTCCTGCAGTATGACGAGCGCCATCCTGTAATACTCCCGTACAGCTGTCGGCTATCTCGTCTTCTTGTCCAATTCACGCATCAGATTACGCTTCATGGCGGCAACCAATTGATAGTGCGCTTGATACGATCCAAATATTGGATTCCTAAAGTCAAGAATCTGGTAAAGGGCGTGGTGAATTCATGCAAGGTGTGCACAATTTATAAAAAAAGACTGCAAACCCAATTGATGACCGATTTTCCGACTGATCGAGTCTCTTTTTCCAGGCCATTTACTTACACCGGCGTCGATTACGCCGGCCCCTTTGAAGTTAAAAACTACACAGGGAGAGCAAGTCTCATCACTAAGGGATATGTTTGCGTATCTGTGTGCTTTTCTACGAAGGCCATCCATTTGGAACCCACCTCCGATCTTATAACTGAGAAGTTTCTAGCAGCGTTTGCGCGTTTTGTCGCTAGAAGAGGTTGTCCTCACCGGGTCCATTCCGACAACGGCAAAACCTTTGTTGGTGCCTCAAGTCTTCTTTCCCGTGACTTTACGCAAGCATTAAAGGAGTCGGTGACTGAGGCGTATAGCCACCAGGGACTCGTGTGGCGTTTCATACCCCCAGGAGCTCCTCATATGGGAGGCCTGTGGGAGGCAGGAGTAAAGAGTTTTAAAACTCTGTTTTACAAATCCTCTCGCAAGTATACCTTCAAAGAGCTTTCCACGCTTCTTGCAAAGATTGAAGCCTGCCTTAATTCCAGACCACTTTCTCCAATGTCAGAGGACCCGACAGACTTGCTGGCACTGACGCCAGGCCATTTTCTGATCGGGGGTCCGTTGCTTTTCACGGCGGAGCCTGAAATCAAAGGCGAAGCCAAGTCGATTACAAATCGATGGCAACATCTCAAGGCTCAGCATCACAATTTTGTTCGCAATGGAAAGAATAGTATCTAAAGGAACTCCACAAGCGCAACAAGTGGCTAAGTCCATCCAGAAATCTGAAAGGCGACGATATGGTAGTCATCAAGGACGATAACTTGCCATCAAATGACTGGCGGCTCGGCAGAATAGTAGCTGCTATCCCAGGAGCTGATACTAGAGTACGCGTCGTAGATATCCTTACTTCTCGTGGAACCATCCAACGTCCGATCCACAAACTAATTCTCCTTCCTATGGAGGCTAAGGCAACCTCTAAATGTCCACAATAACGCCTTCTGTTCCCGCTGCCCACCCCGTAGACATTACTAAAGCGACTCCCTTTCTGATTGGTTTGTTGTTTTTTGCTTTCTCTTCCAAGTAAAGCTTTAGAATGGCTCCTCGTCCTCGCCCACGCACTTCCCAGACCCTTGACAGCAGATGTTCTCGAGGTATAAAATCCTACCGCTGCCGAGTCTGCCAGGGTATACATCCGCTACGGAAATGCAACCGATTCCTGAGGCTCAGTTCAGAGAAGCGTCTCCGAGCAGTACTGGTGAACAAGTACTGCCACAATTGTTTGGCTCATCAACACTCTGGAGGAAAATGCCGCAGTAGCGACGCCTGCAAAAAATGTGGACAGGATCATCACACCTTGCTCCACATGCACGAGATGCCCGCGATAACTCGCCAGTCGCCTTTCCAGTATCGCCACCAGTCGCCTTCCCTGCAACGTCGCCATTCGCCGTCCCCAATTCGTCATCAGTCACCACAGCAGCAGTCATCCGCATCGCAGTATCGGTCGTCAGGCCCACCGGATCAAACACGGCCCTCAAGTCAGCGAGCTGCGTCTATGGTGGCCCCATCCGTGACCTCGCTCCTGCAGCACAGGAGTCTACATATTCTGCCGACGGCCAGAACACAGGGCCAATTGCTATGAGACGGGCGCGCTCATCGACTAGTGTACACCCGTGAGCAGTATCGACAGCTCGCTGGCAAGAGCTTTTCGGCTGCCGACCACGAATGTTTGAGACGACCGAGTGTGCTCAACGACCATCCGGTCGAGGTTGGACGACTTTAACATTGACATGGTCCTGAAGATCGACAACAGTCTGCGGATCCGAACACCGATTCGTGCGCTGAGCGATGAGGTTCGGGCCAAATTCAGTGACATCCGATTAGCCGATGACCAGTTCCATCGTCCGGCCACCATCTCCCTGGTGTTGGAATCAGACGTGTACCCGAGAGTGATCCAACCCGGGTTTCTAAATCTTCAAGATGGGCTGCCCATCGCTCAGAGCACGGCGTTTGGGTGGATCGTGTCGGGAGCCTGCCGTCAGTCCTAATGCCCTGCTTTAAGGAACTCTCCCGCAGGGGGGGAGAATGTTCGCGCCAAAGCGGCGCTTCCCGTCTCGTGGGAACCGGCCCTGGAGTCTTAACAGCCGAGATAACAGTTTTGTTCAGATCTTCGCATCTCGCTGTCTCGCACTGTTGAGTGTCTCCACTCCTCTCTCCAAGCGGCTCTTGAAACCTCCACCCCGTAGCTTTAAGTTTAGTTCTAATGTACAAGTGCATAAGAGAAGTCAAGTGAAACCAATAAATCCTGAATTTTATAACGAAAACCCGCCCCCGGCCATTACAAATGGAAACTATTCTTTTTTCATGTTTACTTAGATAAGGGGTAAATATTAATCAGTGTTCATGATACCAAGAAAGGGTGGGTATAGAATAGGGAACAAATGACATCAAAGTTTCCCTAGCCATTGACTAGTCGACGCTCTACTAATTCCTACATAACCGCGTACGTGGGTACCGATCGTTACAATTTTGATCTATATTCTATTATAGGAGTGCAGCTTTTTTTCCGGTATATGACGGTCTACCTGGAGTACAAACATTCTGCGAGCATAGCGCAGAGCATCAATAGAAGTGTACGACCTCCACGTTCAGCATATCGAAGTGTCTTAGCATTCCTTCGAATCCAAGTTGAACACTACATATCCCAAAGTGGAGCCACATTCGACAAAACCTATTATAATTTAAACCAATCTAAGCCTTAGGCCGGATAAACTACTCCTTTGAAATTGGTATATTTATTTGCTAAATTGACCCATTATTTATATTATTATATTAAACTTATAAATTAATATTTATACTTAAATTCCATCCGAAACAAATACTGCACATTCACCTGAGCTACATCATAAACTATATATTCATTGTATAATAGTGCCGATTTTAAACTTGAATCAGTTACTGCTTGTCCCAATGGTATTTCGACTCCATCATTTCGTAAATAACTTTTCTTGGGATCCGGCATTGTAAGACCTCGACCAAAGCAACTGTGTTTATCCTTTGGAAGCTTTGTAACATATTTAGCTGCGGTACATTCCATCATATCTCCCAAAGCAACTTCAGAAAGTAGCATTAATCCAGTGGAATTTTGTTGGGTTGTGCAACAGTAATTGGCCGATTTCGACACCATATCTGCGAAATAAATTCCTTTCCCAAACATATAGCCAGTTGGTGGCGCTTCCGGAGGTGCGATTTTTAAGCCATGTGATAGTATACCAACGAAATTGGTTATACGAGAGCCGTGCCATAACAGTTTTCTATTGTGTAGCTTTTTGAATGGTTTATAACGTCTTAATTCTCCTTGGCGTTGTACTTTGAACACATCCACCACTTCCAACTCGTATGCGCTATGGGTAGAAGCATGAGTATTGTTAACATAATTTTGTAGAATGGAGAACTCTTCACTACTTTTATCTATCGGCTCTAACTTAGTTTTCAATTGCGCATAATGTTTGTCCAACTGATTAATATTATCAATAGTATTCTCGCTTTTTATCAAGTTGTAGGCAACCTCGATTTCAGTCAGTGAATCTAGCACTTGTCGCAAGTCTTCAATTTGCTTATAAGTTTCAATTAAAGTTGGAGACTGCATCCCGAAATTATGAGGGATCAAGGTATAAAATCGATTTGTCGCATCAATGAGTTTTGCGTTACTGGATCTACCCTCGATTAATTCAAAAATTTCGCTCAACACTTTATAAGCAGATTGGACCTGAATTACGCTGAGTTTTCCCAACGGCATTTTATCCATATCAATATGAAATTCCATCAATGTTCTTTTCATAGAATCAACATCGAACATAAGCCTTATTAAATTTTGAACGGAGGGCTCTAGCTTCGAATTAAGTGATTGTGTGTCGGGTAAAGAAATATTCGCTCCGTCATCATACTGAATCTCTATTGGGTACATACGACCCGTAATTTTTACAAAGTTGTCTCGATTTTCAAATGCATTTCCAGTTTTATCAGAGTATACTTTTTTAAATACTTTTATGGCGGAGACAATTGTATCAAACTCCTCAATTTTTGAATCCCCAATGGTGGTACCGATTCGACCCCACGAACGAAATATCCAGTATCTGAAATTAAGAGAAAATGTGTATATAAATTTTTTATGAAAACTTCCAAGGAAATTTTATTTGGTTCTTTCGATACTTGTTAGTTGTACATTAAACTTAGTGCAGAATGTAATTTATACCAACACCTATCAAATTCTTGTGCCTTTCTAGTCATCTCCTTTTTATACGGGTCTAGGCTTACGAACAGAACTCACTTGGCAACAGTCTGTCTTTCTGTTACCATGCCTTACATTCGACTTTTGACACACATACATGCAAATCTAACAGGACCGGTGAATTTCCTTTTTTCTTTCACCTTCACGAAATATTCTCCTTGACAACCACCCAATTTACAGAGTACAAATTTTTAGTAAATTGTATTGCTTGTAAGTTCTCGAAGCCAGCCTCAGGAAAGACGTAGAATTACATTCCATTTCTAATGTGGATATACCTTGGCGTACAACACACATAGATATCACTTGAAAACGAAGTTGATGATGATATAGACGACTCAAATGGAGATGCGTCTGATTTCGAGGTGTGGGATGAATATATGGATGGTAGGTGGCTGGGAATCCCAAGAGGGGATAGAATGACTGCACCAAATAACAGAAGGATTTGTTATGGCGGGGGTGGGTATTTGGGTGAAAAGGAAATACACCAGCTGATAAAGCAATGTATTTAGTTAAGTCTAATGAAAATAATTTATAAAATGTTATTATATTATATTCTGTCTATATGCCTTAAAATGTATGTGAAAAAAAACTAATGAAATGTTGAGTTTATTGGTTGCAGAAGGACTTGCTTCAACGTTGTTTAGTTTATTGGGTGTAGAAGGACTTACACCAATGTTAAGTTACGCAAGAGATAAATCAAGCTAATTGATTGTTGATGGACTTACGCCAATGTTTATGGGACTTGAAAAACGTTAATTAAATTAATAGGCATAGATGGACATATGTCAATGTTTACGAATGAAAAGAAAATTATAATTGAAATGTCTAAATACAGTGATTGTATGAACCTTATAAGAATATTGTAGCAGCCCACACACAGGGACTGTATTTGTACTCTGTAAATTGGGTGTTGTCAAGAAGAATATTTCGTGAAGGTGAAAGAAAAAAGGAAATTCACCGGAAATTATACAAAGAAAATTATTAAACCTATAACAGCTATATACTTTTTGGAGTGTTTTCTCCCATCGTAAATATAAAACGGCTTCATGTACAAGGTTAATATCTGACCATCTAAATGATTTAGGAACAATAGGTAAACATCTAATTCTACCATTTCTTTAAATTTTTCGATGAAGCACTTTCTTTCTCATTTCATGGATTTGTGCAATATTTTCTCTTAATTCATTATTATGCAACTTCTGGACTATAGCCGCTAAATCAGTATCAATTTGTTGTTCTGCCAAAAGCCAATTAACTGTTATGTCTGCCAAATACATTTTTTTCTACGACTTGCTTGGTTTCCAAAGGAAGATGATTGCGCGAAAAGAAATCGGCTTGAGCTATTTGAAGGCCCTAGATAAAAAAATCAAAAGATTGAAGATATGCTTATCATCTTTTAACTCTACTTTAGCCTTACTAAGCTCTAACGAATTGCAATCGGTAAACACTGTAAACCTTTGACCATCCAAATAGAGCCTGAAATATTTTGTGTTGTGCGCTTGCTATAATGTTCTATAACGCACGGTTTGCTATTAATTTTCTGCCACAAAATTGCTCCATATCCATCAATAAACCCATTCGAATATTCGCTCAAAATTGCCCTTAATTGCAGCTTGTCACTTTGCGTAAGCTCTAAATTAGCATCAATATATTCATCAAAACTAGGCCAAAAAATTGGCCGAGAATTACACGACCAACCATAACAGCGTGCTTTAAAAAGCTGTCTGCACTAAATTAAATAAAACTTCTATAAAAAAGTTTTTAATTTCTTCACTTAAGGACAACTAAACCATTTGTTCTCTTGCCATGAAACTTTTTAGCCACACATTCTTTTATTAGAGAACACTCAGCTCCAGAGTTAAAACAAAATGGAACGAGCTCACCGGATACATTTATTTTTCTCTTTGGAGGAGCCACAGTGCAAAAGTCCACACGCTTCTCGTAGATTTTTTGGTGCCTGGTGCCTTGGTGCCTGCATGGATTTCACAAGATCCATCAGGGTTCTTTTCTGCGCTTTCAGCGCTGCCATATTTAGTTCAGAATTATTGACTGTAAGTGACCCACTTCTGATGTCGGAGTTAGATCGATGTGCTCCATTTTACTTAGTTTTCCGTTTTGCTAACGTCTAAAAAAATCAGCGAGTCCTGTTCGCTTCTCCTGCGCTTGCTCGAATGACTTCACTTTCTGCTTTCTGCTTTCCTATTATCTGCACCTGTCTTATTCTTGTTCCTCTTTAGCCATCTCCCTCTAGCATGGGTGTAGCGCCTTACGAATAGAACTGAATTTGCAACAAACTGTCTCAGTTCCTTTCTGCGACACATACATACATTCCTGATCAGTATCATTACGTGAGTCGATTTAACCATATCTGCCTGTCCTAATGAAAACATCGGTCTCAGAGAAAACTTTGGTGACAACATTAAAGAGAGTTAGGGCCGGTTCCTACCCTGCCTGTTAAATTTTTGAGGCCAGATAAAGTTCCGGCTTAGAAAATTGTATTTCCTATCGTATAAATGTGATAGCTAACTTAGCCGAGACCCAGACTCCCTGTAAAATATTTTCCGGCCCGGAAACAAAATCATTTCCGATAACCGATAACAATAAAAAGACACGGACGGCTGTTTTGAATGCTTGCATTTGTTTGAATTTTTCTACATATCTTTTCGGCGATGGCTGAAACAGAGATAGAGGCTGCCACTTCTCCTCCAGTGCCGATACCTTTCCCGCTTCTCTGCAGAAAACTCTGGTCTGTTTTTCTTCTTAAGATGATCTTCCACGTCCGTTGTACTCCTGACTGAATAGTAAACTTAAGAGTAAAACTTTCCAGGATTCAACTTGAAAGTGTTTTCCGCGATTTTTTTTTCCCGACATTTTTCCAATTTGTATATTTTGTTCACCCAAGTGACAGTTAAGTGCTTTACAGCTATAATCGATAAATAAAAGTAAAGTTAACAGTGCAATGTTATTATTTCACAGTCAGGTAAATTTTTTAAGGGCAGGAAATCATGTTGTTTTTATCTGGTGACTAATTTTTCCGGACAGGTAGTTGTCAGGCAGTTTAACAGGCAGGGTAGGAACCGGCCCTTAAGCTGTTAAGTTTTAAATTATAAAACTTGTCCACTTCTATTACTGCCTACACACTCACATTACTGCCTAAGAACCAAGTAGAATACAAATACTTAATGTAAAATGCTTTTTTCGGTAGATATGCAAAGCAATCCGTTTAAAAAAAATATATATATATATGGTGTAATAAGGAAATGATCGCCTTACTTACTTTGACATTTTATCAGCTTCCAAAAGCTGTAACTTGTAGTAAGAATTTTTATTTCGCTGAATGTCAGCCAAGCCGAGCACAGTATTGTATTTGTCTTTTCCGTGAACGTATACATGAGCGATATCCTCAAGGCCACTGTCAGGATCGACAGCTATCCCATCCTTAACTTTTAAAGTCTTTGATCTTGGCACGGATTTTGTATATATACTTTGGAACTTTGAGCTCTTCGGGACATCCTGAGGCACTTTCAATTGGGGGTCTGTGCCCCAATCACACAAGCTCATACTGTTAATATAATTAATAGCTCCGTCAGCGTCTGTTTCCACAAAATCTAGATATTCCATAGGAACAATATGTATTCCAAGTTTTTTTGCAGTCTCCATACGGCTAGATTTTTTTTTCACTTCTGATTCAGTTGATAATATTGCTATGGTTGTATCAGATATTTTATTATCACATTGGCCGCCCAATTCTTCTATCCTTTTTTTTAATTCATTCTTGTTATTTTTCATACCGATAAGGGAAAACTTCAAATTGTACAATGGAGGCTTCTTACGTATAATTTTAGGACTGAAAACAAACAAAAATAAATACACAAGATTAAAAAAATAGTATTATATTCTGTAACAAGCTGATTTGGCGGTCGGAGCTCAGCGAATGTAAAGGTTCGTTCCACCAAATTTATATATGTAATTGCCCGACCAATGAGAAGCTACAGGCGATAGTGACCGACTGTGAGATACCCGGTACAGTGATGTCATTTTTTTCCGACCAAATAAAGCGGGATTGACAAAATAAAACAGCTAAAAAAAGCGGAATTCCGGGGAGAAAAAGCCAAGAAAATAGCTGATATGTTGAATATTGTTTTTTACCCAAAATAAACAAGAAAAGAAAAAAGACGCAATCCAAAGGAAAACATACTTTATATTAAATATAATTGTACCCTTGCAGGGTATTATAATTTTGTCCAGAAGTTTGCAACGCAGTGATGGAAGCATCTGCGACCCCATAAAGTATATATATTCTTGATCAGCATCACCAGCCGAGTCGATCAAGACATGTCCGTCTGTCCGTCTGTCCGTTGCTACGCAAACTCTCAATTTTCGGAATAAGACTTAGTAAATGGCGTTTTAATTTAAATAAAGCAACACATTTAAAATTTCATTGAAGTCGCACCACTATATCTTATAGCTGACATATGAACGATCGCACTATGGGGCGACTAGAACAAATACCGCGGCAAAATGAACATTTTTTTTTAGGATATTTAAAATTGTGTAAATGCCACTTTAAAGATAATTAAATTCTGCATATAAATCCGAAACAAAACGAAAATGCGTTGATTAGTTCTCCCACAACATACTTTTAGAGTAGAAGCTTTGGAATAGGTTTTTGCAAAACTATAGAAATTTTTAAAATTAGTTTTCTTAAAAACGCACTGTTAAATTCAAAGTAACATCATTAAAACTATAAAATAAAACTTTACTTAATATTTTAATAAAAATAAAAACCAAATTGCATTATATTACCCATTTTTTTTTTTTTTTAATATATCCTAAAAATTACTGTTTATACCCGGTACCCATAGGGTACAAGGGTATTATAAGTTAGTGCCAACCGAGAATGTATGTAACAGGCAGAAGGAGGCGTCTCCGACCCCATAAAGTATATATATTCTTGATCAGCATCACCAGCCGAGTTGATTTAGCCATGTCCGTCTGTCCGTCTGTCCGTCTGTCCGTCTGTCCGTCTGTCCGTGTGAAACAACAGATCTCAGAGACTATAAGAGCTAGAGTTACCAAATTTGGTGACAACATTGGAATCTGTTGCACGCAGATCAAGTTTGTTTTAAAATTTGGCCACGCCCACTTCCGCCCCCGAAAACCATAAAAAACGGTATATAAGCCATATGCGTGATTTTCGGCGTAAAGTACGTAGATAGTCTTAACAAGTTGGCAATCGTGGACGTGTTCTGAAAATTTGAGTAAAATCGGATGATAAACATAGAAGTTATTAAGCAATAAAGTTTCTGAGAGAGAGAGAGAGAGAGAGAGCGCGCACGTGTGTGTTGCTCAAAATGTTCCTAGCAACATTTGTCTTTGTTGGGTGTTGCTCAGCATGTTCCTAGCAACATTTGTCGCTTTTGAGAGTTGCCCAACATGTTCCTAGCAACATTTGTCTCTTTTGAGTGTTGCTCAACATGTTTCTAGCAAGATTTGTCTTCATTTGTCAAAATTTCCTTTTTTCCATGTGCATGTGCTGCTCAATTTCACCCACAATTCTTTGGGTACCGGGTATCTTACAGTCGGTAACACTCGACTGTAGCTTTCCCACTTGTTTTTTTGTCGGACATAAAGTAATGAGCGCCGTCGAATTCCGTTGTGAAACTACTTAAAAAAACTTTAAGTATTAAACTTAAAGTCATAAAAAAATTTGCCTGCCCTTTTGTGCCTTTTCTGAGAAAATCCTCTTTTAGTTAGCGAAGATATTTTACAAAATTTAAATCTCGTCAGCCCTGGTTCCGTAGCACGCACTTACAATATGAATCCCCTTTGTTTTGGTTGGATCATGATTGCTGATTAGCTCAGATCCTTTAATTTCAAGCTTTTTAAAGAGTCCTCAAAAAAATTATTACATAGAATTACATAGAATGCCGAAGGCGGCTCTTGATTTGTTAAAAATTACACCTAAAGAACAGCACGAGTATGAAAATATGTTTGATTATTCTGAGAGTAATAGTGAAGATAATTATGATGAATAAATGTATAAAAAAATTGTGGGTGTACAATATTGTAATATTATTGGCTAAATTACCTAGAATTTAAATAGAAATTTAAACATTCTTTTAATTTTAAAAACTATTCGAAATTCTAGACAATTTTATTGAAAAAAGTTAAAGATTTGGCAGTTTAGCCCTATTATTCCTATGAAAGCTATATTATACAGTTGTCCGATCCTATTAAAATTAAACCGTAATTCTAAAATAGTAAAAAATGGCTACATCTCGGATTTAATGTAAATATGTTGAAAAACAACGACCATACCCATAGGGTACAAGGGTAATATAAGTTAGTGCCAACCGAGAGTGTATGTAACAGGCAGAAGGATAAATCTCCGACTCTATAAAGTATATATATTCTTGATCAGCGTCACTAGCCGAGTCGATCTAGCCATGTCCGTCTGTCTCTTCGTGTGAGACAACAGATCTCAGAGACAATAAGAGCTAGAGTTACCAAATTTGGTGACAACATTGGAATCTGTTGCACGCAGATCAAGTTTGTTTTAAAATTTGGCCACGCCCACTATAATCATATGCGTAATTTTCGGCGTGAAGTAAATAGACAGACTTAATAAGTAGGCAATCGTGAACGTGTTTTAAAAATTTGAGTAAAATCGAATGGTAAACATAGAAGTTATTAAGCAATAAAGTTTTTGAGAGAGAGAGAGAGAGAGAGAGAGCGCACGTGCGTGTTGCTCAAAATGTTCCTAGCAACTTTTGTCTTTGTTGGGTGTTGCTCAGCATGTTCCTAGCAACATTTGTCGCTTTTGAGAGTTGCCAAACATGTTCCTAGCAACATTTGTCTCTTCTGAGTGTTGCTCAACATGTTTCTAGCAATATTTGTCTTCATTTGTCAGAAAATGTTCTTTTTTGCATGTTCATGTGCTGTTTAATTTCACCCACAATGCTTTGGGTACCGGGTATCTTACAGTCGGTCACACTCGACTGTAGCTTTCCCACTTGTTTTTCTTGAATTTTTAGACAATTCCTATGGGAGCTATAAGATATAGTCGTCCGATTTTATCTTTTTATGAAATTAAACAAAAATAATGTCAAAGTTAGAACCATGGCAAAAAAAAAAAAATATATATATATATTTTATTTAATATAATTTTTCACTAAAAAAATTCATCTTATGATATTTTTTTTACTAACTTTATTACTTCTAACAATACCTCATAAAAGTTTTTTGCTTCACGGCTCCGCTGATTTAAGTCGCTGTTTTGCCATTTTCGCCCCATAGTGGATCGGCCCAAATTAGCCGCATTTCGTTGTTTTTAAAGATTTTGGATTAAAACGATATATAAGATTCCTTATTTTTATTTTATTTATTATCTGCAAGGGTATAAGTTAAATGATTATATTGTATTGAGTCCAACTTATGTCCCGTCAGTTGACTAAGGACAACGCCAAGGGGAATAAATAAACGAAGAATTAGTTTTACGTCTTTATTCGATTGATCTCAGCTTAAGACTAATTTCTTGTGACAAAAATTTTATTTGTGGTGCCCTTTGTTTACATTATTTTACGAGCAAGCTCGCCCGCTTGGGATATTGATTGTACATAATAATTTGACAGTAAGAGTGCCACTCAGAGAGCGGGACTTAGTCATTGCAAGAATTGTTTATGTTATTAAGGAGCAGCATTGCCTGCTCCGGATGTGGATTGTTTACAATGGTTCAGCCTACACTGCATATTCTAATTTTTTGGTACATAACTGAATATGTGAATATGTCACTTCCCTCCCCGGTTCTATTTCTTGTTGTGTTTCTTGATTATTTTTTGCTTGTTTTCTAAATTTTGTATATAAAAAAGGTAAGTGAATTTAGTGTAAGAAATGTTGATAGGACAAGAAAAATAATAAGAACAATAACTACTAATATTATAATTACGTAAAGTGTGGTATTATTTTCTGAAATTAGTTTTAAAACGTCATTATGTTCTACTATCTTTATCTTAGTTACATTAATCGGTGAATACAATGCTGTTAAATCAAACTCTGGACGAATTTTCGCTTAAAATAACATTTCCATAATTTCTAATAATTTTGCTTCCATTTATTTTTATATCGCCATTTACTTCTTGACAATTTTGTTCGATTGTAGTTTCAGTTAGATTCCATGTAAGTATAATATTTGGTTCAACGTATTGAATCATTTGTTTTGAAAGAGTTGGTATAAGATTACAAATTGGATTTTTGCGCTTAATTATATTTTTAGTGCATTCATTATTAACTTCTTTATTGTCTTGATTATAAATTTTATTCTCATTTTCAAAATATGATTGTTGGTCTGAATAGTCTAACTGATACCCATTATGGTCGGGATAAGAAATTATTTTAATGGTGTTAATGATTTTGTTGTTTTTTATTTTTTATTTATTTTTTTATTTATTTATTGTAATAGCAAATATCTGCTAGTAAAAATGTACCTCCGCCCAATTTTGGAGTAATTTTTAAAGAAGTGCTCCGACTCACATCAGGTGGGCGGAGGCAAGGACAGGTGTGTAATAATATTATTAACATTAGACTCAAGGGACATCTCAACATATAACAAAAAATACAGATCATTAATAGGGATATGTAAAATAAGTAGTAATTCGTTATTTTTGTGGTCAATCCAAGTTGATGTTTTGATTAAAAGTATATTTTGGCTGTTAATGCTTTCTAGGTTGTCGTAATTGAGTTACTTTTGGGTTAAAAAGGCCAAGACGTGAAAGTTGCATGCCCATTTCTATTTGATGAAATCCCTTTGCCAAATCGATAGTTGTAAGATATTTGAAATTTTCTAGTTTACCAAAGATTTCGTCCATGTTTGGTATTGGATATCTGTCGGGAATAGTTATTTCATTGAGCTTCGTATAATAAATTACTACTCCTCTATACTTAATTTTACCAGTAGCATCCGTTTTAATGGTATCGTGCTTAATGGTATTTGTAAATGTTAGATTGTCTCCTTCTTCATATTGAAGATTTTTGAATTTATTTAATAAACCTTTTAATCCTAAAGTTTCCTCCTGATTCAGGTGACCTAATCGAAACAATCCAAAATCTAATTTTTTTATAGATTGCTGAGGTGATTTTTATACCCTATTATAATTTTACCATGATATTTGCAACGCAGTGAAGGAGGCATCTCCGACCCCATAAAGTATATATATTCTTGATCAGCATCATTAGCCTAGTCGATCTAATCATGTCCGTCTGTCTGTCTGTCGGTTTCTACGCGAACTAGTCTCTCAGTTTTTGAGCTATCGGGCTGAAATTTTCAGCATAGTCTTATTTCTTTAGCACGCATGTTAATGTAAAAAAAATTTTAACTTCTCTGTTTTTAAACGAATTTCTATAAACTTCGAGATATAGTCGTTTTTTATAGTTCTAGAATAACGGTTTTAATTTCATTAAGATCGGACAACCATAGACGGGATCGGTCGATTTATATGAAAATGTAATGTATATGAAAAATGTAATGTAAAATGTAAAATTTACAAAATTTACATATTTGGCATTTTTTTTTTACATGGATCGATTTTCAATGATCCAATTGCAGACTGCAAGGGTATACAAACTTCGGTTTACCGAAGTTAGCTTTCTTTCTCGTTTATTTGGTTCTAGTGCCTTTTGGATATAAAAACTTTGTTCTTTTTCTGATTTTGAAGTTATTAATTTGTATGTTTTATCAAAAAGGGTAACTGTGCTATTTTTGTAATTTTTAATTTATTGTGCATTTTTCAACAATTTTCTGCCAATTAGTATATCATAATTATTAGAAAAACTGTCTACATAAAATGGTTCATTTGTTTTAAAAATACTATACTTATTTAAGTGATTGTTTAAATTAATTTTTCTTAAAATTTATATGTTGTTATTACTGTTAGGTGCCTTTGGACTTATTGTTTTATTTTCTTCCATTTTTTGTTGGACAACCGAATTGGAATTATATTCCAAGTTGAAAGGTTTTGAAATGTGTTGCGTAATTATTATTCGAGAACTGAATTATAAAATTTAATTTATTTTTTACTTGAGGTTCTTTTTGTATCAGACCGACTGCGCCAGTTAATTGTTTATATTTTATTGAGTCCAACTTATGTCCCGTCAGTTGACTAAGGACAACGCCAAGAGGAATAAATAAACGAAGAATTAGTTTTATGTCTTTATTCGATTGATCTCAGCTTAAGACTAATTTCTTGTGACAAAAATTTTATTTGTGGTGCCCTTTGCTTACATTATTTTGGGAGCAAGCTCGCCCGCTTGGGATATTGCTTGTACATAATAATTTGAGAGTATAAGTGCCTCAGAGACTCAGAGAGCGGGACTTAGTCATTGCAAGAATTGTTTGTTATTCAGGAGCAGAATTGCCTGCTCCGGATGTGGATTGTTTATCACGTTGGACTAGTGTGGCTATTTTCGAATTTTAATATAAATCTAGGCTTGGACCTTTTTCTTAAAATAGCGTTTAAGGCTTTAACGCTTTTCGTTTTTACTAAATTTACTTGGCTGAAAACTAGACCATTTGTTTGTAAGCCTCTTTCGGCATCGTCTATTTACATATGTATTTTCCTCGGTTTTACAAATGAATTTCACAAAATTAGCGATTAGGCGTCCAAATTTTGGTGTGGACTTTTGTAGGAAATTATTCGACATAAGTAAATATCGATACTGTTCCGAAAGAAATACATTTTCACCGCTAAAAAAAATTAAGGGTGCTTTTCCACTACGTTGCTTTTTCCAACTATCGCACGAGAATCACGAAAAGCAGAAAGGGTGTTTTAAAGGAATGTGCCGAAAAGAAACTGCATACTTTCTTTCTACTATAACTATCATGTTTTTTATTCGAATTCAATTTTTCTTTTTGTTTTTTTGTTTTTTTTTAAGCAAAACTTAAACGTTCAATTTTTAAAAACAGAATTAAAAAAAAATTAAAATTTCATCAGGTTCTGCACACCCTCCTTGGTGACCTTGCCGGCTGCACGCATTCAGTTTTTTCATGTCTATGTTGTTTTGGGAGAGACTACCATTTATTAAATTTCGCTTAACGATGGCCCAATATCTCTCAATGGGACGCAGCTCTGGGAAATTTGGTGGGTTCTCCTTTTTTGAAACAAACTTGAAGTTTTCCGCCTCAAGGAGCGCCAATGTTGACCGGGCAGAGTGCGCTGACGCTAAGTCAAAATATTGTCGACACGTTGTGCTTTCGATTGAATGGTATTAAACGTTTTTTAATGCACTCTGTAACGAGCTGATTTCCTGGGTGTAGCTCGCAACGATTATGTGCGGCTAGCTCAGTCGAGATCGTGTGCTCGTCCCACCAAATTTATATAAACGTGAAGGCCCGCCCAGAGAGAACGCTTCGGGTTAAGTTCGTATTCAGATGTTTACTGTACTTCAATCGGATGTCTAGGATATAATTCTCGCTGGGTCTGCTCCTTCCGGATGCGGCTGCACTCCCCTCTCGCCGATCGCTTGGTTATCTCGCTGCCGAAGCTAGCAGGGTGTATCGCCCAGCCGAAGCCTAGCCACCCCGAACGCCCACTTCGCGACCTCGCTGCAAAGCTAGCAGAGTGTATCGCCCAGCCGAAGCCTAGCCACTCCGAACGCCCGCCTTGCAGCTTCCAGCATAGAGCTAGCAGGATGTATCGCCCGGCAAAGCCTAGCCACCCTTATCGCCCACTCTGCGCCTCAGGCACCGAGCTAGCAGGATGTATCGCCCGGCAAAGCCTAGCCACGCGCGCAACTCCCACAACTTGATTTTGCTCGACCGTTGATTCCTCCGATTGGTCCTTGCCACTGGACCTCGCTGCTCCTTGATTGTTGTCGTCCTTCCACGCGTTGGTTCTCAGCGTTGAAGTCTCTGTTCGGAAGACTTGCAACTCCAAGCTCCGAACTTCTCGACTTTGCTTCTTGATCTCTCGCGGCCTCTGGTTTAACTTTGACTGGCTCCGTCGACGCACTCGCTCGGATTCTCGCACACGCACTAGTTGCCGTGCGCCTGCGTCCTCGGCCTTTTATAGGCTCCGCCAGTCCCGCTATCCTGGCCGGCGTCGGTCACGCCACCAGGTCCAAAGTCCGGTGCACATCGCGTGACCGGGTCCAAAGTCCTCTCGAGTCCCGCTATTCTAGCGGCGTCTCCTCTTTGCCGGCCAAAGTCCACGGCCGGCGATCACGCCACTGAGTCCAAGGTCCGCCAGAGTCCCGCTATACTAGCAGCGTCTCTTTTTGGCGGCCTCGCCCCTCCCTGCCCCTCTCCTCTGCTGCTGCTGCCGCTGTTAATAACAGCGCTGCTGCCCTTAGCAGTGCGCATCTCCTGCACGCTGCTCTGTGGGGAGTTTCAACACAACTCCTCACAACTCTCTTTGATAAACGTCAGCGTTAATTGTGCCTTTAGTAAAAAATGGGCTGGTTTTTAAGCCACAGGTGCAAATTGCCCTCCATATCAAAACTTTCTCCCCAAATTTGTCCACTTCTATTTTGGTGACCGAGTCGTAAACTGTTTCACCTTTGGCTTTTGTGTAATATTGGGGGTCTGGTAAAGTTTTGGAGTCCAATTTTACACATGTTTCATCGTCCAATACAACTGCATCAGTGAGCAAGCGATCATAAAGTCTGCGCACTCTCGTTTTGCCGACTTCTTGTTGACGCAGACTTTTTTTTTTGAACTTTTTGTTTTTTATACGTCCATGCCGTTGTTTTATGCGTTGAACCGTACTTGTACTCGTACGCGTTTTTATGTCCAAATCTCGAACTGACATCGTGTGATTTTTGTGAATTAAGGCCAGCACCTTCTTATCGACGCTGGCATCCCTTGGACCTTTTTTTCTACCAGTCTTTGGCAAATCTTTTAGAGAGCATGTCTCCCCAAACTTGTATATAATATTTTTAACACTATTAACACTAACTTTGTTGCGTTTTGCCAAATTTCGGTACGAAACACCGTTTTCTGTACAGTAATTGTGCACAATTTTTTGGCGAACATGCTCTTCAATTCGAGGCATTGCGAAATGTGCAAAACGAAAAGTGAAAAGAGAACATGCAAACAACGCAGAATTAATAGAGCTTAGCCGAGTCGATCTAGCTATGTCCGTCTGTCCGTCCGAGTGAAACACCAGATCTCAGAGACTATTAGAGCTAGAGTTACCAAATTTGGTAACATTGGAATCTGTTCCACGCAGATCAAGTTTGTTTTAAAATTTGGCCACGCCCACTTCCGGTATCGGTATATTAGCTATAGGCGTGATATTCGACTTAAAGTAAATAGATAGACTTAATAAGTAGGCGATTGCGGACGTGCTCTGCAAATTTGAGTAAAATCGGATGATAAACATGGAAGTTATTAAACAATAAATGCTTTCACACTCTTTCGCTCTATCGCACTGCTTAGGAATAATTTCGCGTGTCTGAGCACTTAGCTTTTGAGAGAGATGCTGAGAGTGCCAATGCGTGTTGCTTAACATGTCCCTAGCAACATTTGTGTTTTATGTGTTTTTTGGGTGTTGCTCAACATGTTTCTAGCAACATTTGTCTACATTTCTCAACATTTTCGTTTTTCTATGTTCATGTGCTATTTTCACCTACAATGCTTTGGGTACCGGGTATCTCACAGTCGATCACACTCGACTGTAGCTTTCCCACTTGTTTTTGTTTTGGTTTTGATTTGGCGGAAAATTAAATTCAATTCTAAATTCAAACTAATGTTTACTAAGATTTATTTTCTATTTGCGGCTAAGTAACAATAAAGATTTCACGTGGTTCCGCCAGTCAGCCGCTACGCTACGGAGACGTGAGGCTTGCAGGAACCACCGCAGTCCACTGGAATCTCTCATCCTGAAGCCGAGTCTGCAACTCGGATGCAGACGCATCAACCCCTCTATTTTTAAGCAAGGCTCACATGATCCCGAATTCACATCACCTGACCGTGCCGAAGTAGGAGTAAGTGGAGGCAGTCGGGCCCCCGGAGGAGAAGGACAAGTTTGGGTATGCGCCCCCGACCCGACCCGACTTCTGTACAGACTCCGCCACCGGTTCCGTTAGAACATGACGAAGTGGCGAACTCGGAAAAGTGAGAGGATCCCTGCGCACCGCCGCCGATGCCACTGCTGTGCACCAACGCCCTTCTGTCCACAGGGCTCAGCTATCTGATGGTGTCGGCAAGCTAAAGTGGGCTTTTGCCAAGCCCAAGTAGAGTTTTACAAAGGCGAGAATCTGCAGAGAAAGGGGTCGTCTAGGAAGAGAGGAAGCTCTTAACGAAGGAGGAGGCGGTGGCCGCCAGTGCAGCATGTACGCCAGCTAGGATCGTCCAAAAATACAATAGTCAGATGAATCCACAGACCGCTAAATGAAATATGTATTAAATGCTAATTAGTTTACAAAACATGGAGAAAATCATGAATTTGTTCAATATTTGTTCCGCCAGCCAATTTCATTTGTTCAAAAAACGGCTGGCTAGTGGTGATAGTTGAAAAAAGCAACTTTTTTATCATTTTTGTCACCACTAGATTCGTATACCTTAAACACAGGGAAAAGTAGCTGTTTGGCCAAAAAGCAGAATTGGAAAAAGTAGCTTTTTGGCCAAAAAGCAGAACTGGGAAAAGCAACTGTAGTGGAAACGGGGCCTAAAAGTAAAAAAAAAAGTAATTTTAAATGTTCTAAAAAAGCTGAAATTCCCGCTGCCCGCATATTGAGCAACACCCAAAGAAGAGAAATGTTGCTAGGGATATGTTGGGCAACACGCACCTGCGCTCTCAACGTAGAAGAAGAAGAAGCAAACCAGAAAATTTATTATTTTATTTATTTATATTAAAAAAATTGTGTTTCTGTTGGCGAATATATTAAAATAAACATGAGCAAAAACCCCAACAATATTATTTAATTTTATTTATAAGTTTTATCCCTGAAATATGTCGTTATTAAAAAAAAAAACATTTTTTTTTAAGTAATCAATTTCTTGAAATACCTTTTTTAAACAAATGTTGGATTTTTGTTATTGATAAATTATAAAAAAAAAAAAAATTCGTTATAAACTCTCGAAAATATAAATTAAACTCTGTGTTGAAAAGTATATGTAAGTAAAAAAGTAAATCTAGATATTTTACAATTTTGCTTTTTATGAATTCTACATACTTTAAAATGCAAATCATAAATAAAATCACAGAAATTATTCCTGTGTTATCAGCGCACGCCTTAGAAAACAAAAAGGAGATAATGAAATTAAAAGAGAAGGAGGAATGCAATAAGTTTCACTTCTGTCGTGCGTAGGCTTGAGACACCCTTTTTATACCTTGCAGATTTGCAACGCAGTGAAGGAGGCATCTCCGACCCCATAAAGTGTATATATTCTTGATCAGCCATGTCCGTCTATCTGTCTGTCTGTCTGTCAGTCCGTCTGTCTGTCTGTCCGTCTGTCTGTTTGTCCGTCTGTCGGTTTCTACGCGAACTAGTCTCTCAGTTTTTGAGCTATCGGGCTGAAACTTCAGCATAGTCTTATTTCTTTAGCACGCAGTATATATGTCGGAACGGCCGGAATCGGACAACTATATCCTATAGCTGCCATAGGAATGATGGCGAAATTAATGTAAAAAAAAATTTAACTTCTCTGTTTTTCAACGAATTTCTATAAACTTCGAGATATAGTCGTTTTTTATAGTTCTAGAATCACGGTTTTAATTTCATTAAGATCGGACAACTAAATCATATAGCTGCCATAGAAACGATCGGACGATTTATAAAAAAAATTCTACATGTAAAATGTAAAATTGACAAAATTTACATAATTTGATATTTTTTTAACATTACCAAAATGGATCGATTTTCAATGATCCAATTGCAGACTGCAAGGGTATACAAACTTCGGTTTACCGAAGTTAGCTTTCTTTCTCGTTTTTTTATCTATTTACTTAAAACACGAAAATTATGACTTTAGCCTATATAACGTTTTTTATGATTTTTGGGCGGAAGTGGACGTGGGCAAACTTTAAAACAAACTTGATCTGCGTGCAACAGATTCCAATGTTGTCACCAAATTTGGTAACTCTAGCTCTTATAGTCTGTGAGATCTGTTTACCAACACGGACAAAAGTACAGACGGGCAAGTCAACTCTGCTGGTGACGCTGATCAAGAATATATATACTTTATAGGGTCGGAGATGTCTGCTTCTGCCTGTTACATACATTCTCGGTTGGCACTAACCTATAATACCCTTGTACCCTATGGGTACCGGATAGCTTTAACTAACAAAAAATCACGTAATTTATAAAAAAAACCATGTAACGGCAATAAAAATGATTGGTTGAATACAATATATACAGAAACGACCAAATCGAAACTTTAAATTAGGTTTGCACAACACAAATCAGATTTAAAATCAGGACACCATTCAAGCAGCCAGAAAACAGCTCTTATGATCCACTGTGCCACAAACTACCACTCTCCAAACTTCGAACAGACAAGTATCTTGGCACAAGAACAACAATATGGGAAAAGATTCACCATGGAAATGCTTCACATAATTATTACACCGACAAATGTAAGAATAAACTACAAAACGGACACTGACAATTGCGCTGACTCATTCAGACATAGAAAATATCATTAGTCATCAACGTCAACTGGCTCAGACGTGTAAAACAATATGTATGTGTTTAGGTAAATTATTATTGCTGTTAAATATGTTATTAATTGTTAAATTGTTTTGCATAGTATTTAGTTGCCTGAAGACGACGAATCGACGAATAAAATTAAAACTGAATTTTATATCAAAACATGACCTTGAGCCGGCAAACGCACCAATATTTCTTAAATGTTTAAGGACCAATTCCCGCTCTTCGGTAGTTGAGGGACTTTTTCAGTGTAACCATTAGGAATTAAGTGTTTAATAAATTAGCTTGTATTGTATTTAAAAAGATTTCATAAGAACAATTTCGTTAGGGATCACAATTCACGAAATACATTTACCTAAAATTCTTGCACAAAATAAGCTGACACTAATGAAGTCATTATTAAAAGTTTTTTTTTTTTTTAATTAAAATAATTTTGAATAGCAATTAAAAACAGTAAAGGATTTGTATATATACTAGAAGACTGCATTACAATTTTGTTCAATCTCATATAGCTTATGTGCTACACGACTTTAAAATTTGGGAGTACCTCTGCTCGAAATAAGCTGTGAGTAACTGTAAACCATTTACTAAATAGTTCGAACAGAGCCTAAACATTTGGTTTTGATAGGTGAGCCCGTTTGTAAGTTATAAAGTCAAACAGATATTTCATATTTTTAATACTAACCTCTCAATTTCATCCTGACTTTTTTTTAGCATTAAATTTGTATATATAGTGTGTTCACTTGGAGGATGATAATTAAATATCCGTGTTGTTGGTTTTTCCTGTACAGCATTTAAAAAATCATACATTTCTGCAAGATCCTTGGGTACTTTGCAAGTCGATTTTACAGGCTCTGTTACTAAGTTATAGCATTTAGTCCATTCAGATATATTCCCGTTACATATGTAACCGGATTTGATGAATGTAAACTGAGAACTTTTGCATTCAGAGCACGATTGAATTGCGCCAAAAGCCAATAAGTCAGCAGCTTGATCCAATAATTTTTCAGAGTCACCAATTAAAGGCTGTTGATTATTCCACATCAAGAGTCTGTCGATGTCTTTTTTTTTCAATTGACTTTTAAGTTCGTCGCGAAATTTAAAAAATATGTCGTTTTGTTTCTTTATTTGAGTTATTTTGTCATTTTCTTCTGTTTCATCTGTTTTTTCAATTTTCGGTTTTTTTGCTTCTGGTAGTCCATCAGATTTCATTACCCTGAAAATAAAATATAATAATTTATAATTTATAATTTAAATATATAATTAATTACAGCTAAAGTTAATATACTAATGGTATGTGAAATTTTTCCTTTTATATCTTTCTACGAAAAAGACCAACATTTTTCATTTTATTTGCCCCACTTCTAAAGAGAGATGCGCGCTGATAAATCCTCTAACGGTTACCCACCCGCAGCAGCGTTATTTATTCAAAAAAAAAGTTTCGAATTCCTTAAGAAATAATAATTTTAATTAAGGGGGGAGTACACTTTGAACGTCCAAAAAGTAAGGCATTTTCGTTAATTTTTTTAAGCAATAAAACACTCAGGGAGGGCAAATATGTTATAACCCATTTATTACTCATCCTTCGAACTACAATTTGTATTTTTTTGAACTCGATTGGCGTCCCCCCGTGGCCGGTGCACCAGGTCGCGCGGGCGTCCTCGCGCGGAAGTCGGAAAACGGCGGGGGAAAATACTCCTTCCCATGTGATCCTGGAACATAAATCGAACAAAATCCTGATAAGTAATGAAATTCGGGTTAGAAATACGTATTCCGATTTTTTAAATTTTTGTTTTCAAAAGTTGTGGCCTTAGGAAAAAAAGTCCATTTTTAACCCTAAAATGCTTACAAAATCGTGGATTAAAATCCATATTTGACAAAATCGAAAATGTGGATACGTATTTCTAAGCAGAATTTAATTCTAAACAAGAAAACCTAGGCGATATCCAAATTTAATAATAACTGGTTAGAGTTATTTCCCCCGCCAGTTTGAAAAACCCCGTTTCGAGATAAACGCGTTTAAAGATACATGTTTTACATGTACATGTACGGTACATGTTTTAGGAAATCGCTTCGTAAAGCGGTAAGGAATATTCTGGCGGACTTGGAGTCTTTTCTAAATTAAAGTATACATCCCAAGGAACATTTTAAGCCAAAAAAAAAAAAATACATTTTTTTGAAAAATCAAAGTGTACTCCCCCCTTAAGGGGGTACAAAAAGTAGGTAAAAAAACGGATTTACAGAATTTTTTTTTGCCAATTGGAAGAGCCAATCGATAATTTGAAATTTACTAGACATTTACCATAATTGGGTTTTTATTTTTTGTAGGCCCCATTTTTCCGTGGACGGACACATAACTTAAACTAATTTTTGGGAGATTAACAATTATCTGTGTCAGTCTTGTAATTTAGTCGTGTTTGTTAGTGTGTTTATTATATGTAACATCTCCATAGTGAAGCGCTTATTGTAGTTTTGTTCTTGGGCTTACTCTTGGTACAGTGCACTATGTTGAATTTAACCCGTTTCCGTGGCCAAAATTAAAATTTTTTAAATTAACAAGATTTTTCACTGCAGGTTTCTTGTATAATTATGGTTATGACTATAGGAAGGTATTTTAGAAAAGTGGGCGTGACAACGCCGCCCTCCGCCCACAGAAATCGGAAACAAAACGAAAATTTATAGTAATTATAAACTTAGAGACCCTAATTTTGGAACACAGGATTAATTCCTATTTTAAATGTGTCCAGATCGCATAATAAATATAGAATTTATGCAATAAGAAACAATTTTTTATGCCTTTTTGAACCGTTCCACCTTCCTACAGCATTTTTGCCAATTTCGCCATAAATTTGCAGAAAAATTTCGGACTTTATATTTTAAATAAAGATGATTTGTCACTAATAAAAGTTTATATAGCATTTTGGTTCTCACAAAAGCTCTTTTGCTTACGCCACACTTCTAGCAGATCTGCAGTGCTGATTAAGATGTTGCTTCCTAATAAATCAAATAACGCAAAAAGGCGCAAAAAGCGCACAATGTGCTTACTAGTTCTGAAGTCAGAATTGACAACTCTACAACATGTATATAGACACTTACTGAAATAATTTGAAATTTGTTTTTAAACTCTTTGGAAAGTTCAACTTTCTTTCCAAAAGTGACAAGGGGACACCACTTGCTGAATACACAAACTGTTAGAAAATCACAAACGAAACACGCAACATATTTATATCAACACATAGTACTAACCTGAAGAATTAATATACATTTTAAATTTGATTATTTAATGATTTTTCGTCGGAGATATGCTAATTTGAAATTGCACCGCAAAGTTAACCTTAAAGACAGCACGCGTTGTTAGCTTGCAACAGCTGACTTTAACAGCTGTTATCTTAACACTAAACTGTTAAGTTAACATTTTAAGTATGTAACATAGCATTTTGATCATTTCTTAACATGGTAATATTGAAAAAACGGAAATTTGCATACTCGCGAAAAATGAGTTTTGGCCACGGAAACGGGTCAAATTCAACATAGTGCAGTGGGCCATGAAGGCTGTCTTTTTTATGTCTGTGTGTGTCTTTTGAAGTCCGGTTTGTGTTGTAATAATCAGTTTTATAAGGGTTGACATCTAAGTAGTTAAAAACAAGTGAGAAAGCTACAGTCGAGTATCCGACTGTGACATACCCGGTACCCAAAGTATTGCCCGTGAAATTAAATAGCACACGGACATGGAAAAAACAAAAAGTTGACATATAAAGTCAAATGTTACTAAAAACTTATTGAGCAACGTTCAAAACAGACTAATGATTTAATACTGCGCTCAAAAGCACGCAACACTTTTTTTCGCTATTGCCACCCAAAAGCTAAGTGCTCAGACACGCGAAATTATTCCTAAGCAGTGCGATAGAGCGAGAGAGCATGAAACCATTAATCGTTTAATAACTTCCATGTTTATCATCCGATTTTACTCAAATTTGCAGAGCACGTCCGCAATCGCCTACTTATTAAGTCTATCTATTTACTTTAGGTCGAAAATCACGCCCATAGCTAATATACCGTTTTTTTATTATTTTCGGGGGCGAAAGTGGGCGTAGCCAAATTTTAAAACAAACTTGATCTGCGTGCAACAGATTCCAATGTTGTCACCAAATTTGGTAACTCTAGCTCTTATAGTCTCTGAGATCTGTTGTTTCACACGGACGGACGGACGGACGGACGGACGGACAGACGGACATGGCTAAATCGACTCGGCTGGTGATGCTGATCAAGAATATATATACTTTATAGGGTCGGAGATGCCTCCTTCTGCCTGTTACATACATTCTCGATTGGCACTAACTTATAATACCCTTGTACCCTATGGGTACCGGGTATAAAAAGGCGGATTTTCCGACTTTTTTTTGCCAAATGGAAGAGCCATTAGAAAATTTGTAAATTATTTATTATGATACATTGATATGTATTGTGACACATTTACTAGAAATTGTTTTTTATTTAGGATCAAGTAAGATTTTTTTGATCCTTTTATTTAAAACAGAAAGAAAGCTAGCTTCGGTTAGCCGAAGTTTGTATACCCTTGCAGTCTGCAATTGAATCATTGAAAATTGATCCATCCTGGTGAACTTAAAAATAAATCGAAGTTTAAGTTTACACATTTTACATTTTCATATAAATAAACCGATCGTTTCTATGGCAGCTATATGGTATAGTTGTCCGTTTCTAATGAAATTAAATCCGCATTTCTAGTATCGTAAATCAGTTATTTACGATATTAGAAATATCTCAAAATGTGTAAAAATACGTTTAAAAATAGGATCGTTTTAATTTTTTTTCTAATAATTTTTCAACCATTCATATGGCCGCTATAAGATATTGTGGTCCGATTCCATCCGTTCCGACATAAAAAGAAACTGCAACTGCAACTTCATCAGCTCAAAAACTGAGAGACTAGTTTGCGTATTAACAGACAGAATGACATGGCTAAGTTGACTCGGCTGTTTATGCTTATTAAGAATATACATACATTATGGTGTTTGAGATGCTTCCTTCACTGAGTTGCAAACTTCTGGCCAAACTTATAATTATAAATCGGGAAAAAAATATTGAAAGGTTGTAACGATTTAAATTTATAATGAAAATGTAAATATATATATATATATATATAAGTTAAAGACAATATAAAGGAGTATTAATAGATTTTAACTATAGGACACGAAGTCCACACATATTAAAATTCTTTTTTAGTTCCGTATGAGAGAGAACAGATTCGATGTATTTCTGACCCAAGTTCCAAACCCATCCCGAAAAAATACCAGAAACCAGTGTGGCTTGGCTTATAATGGGATCTACGTAAGCAGAGTCTTAAACCAATTGCCGCTGGAACGCTACGAAGTGAGTCGGCGTGAGACCAGATACGCGTAAGCGATGTCCTAAACTACGTAAGAGGGACAGGAAAATACTGAAATATAGAAAACGGAATCCCAGAAACCTGGATGTACTAAAAAAGACCGGGAGGAAGCGGAGACGAGGAGGTGACTGTACGATATTGGCAGCGTTCTGTTCTCTTGAGGATCACTCCATATCCTCCATTTCCTCGTAGGGGAACGGTATTATCCTTCCCGAGTATTTTTATACCCTTGCAGAGGGTATTATAATTTTGCCATGATATTTGCAACGCAGTGAAGGAGGCATCTCCGACCCCACAAAGTATATATATTCTTGATCAGCATCACCAGCCGAGTCGATCTAGCCATGTCCGTCTGTCTGTCTGTCCGTCTGTCCGTCTGTCTGTCTGTCCGTCTGTCTGTCTGTCCGTCTGTCTGTCTGTCGGTTTCTACGCGAACTAGTCTCTCAGTTTTTGAGCTATCGGGCTGAAATTTTCAGCATAGTCTTATTTCTTTAGCACGCAGTATATATATCGGAACGGCCGAAATCGGACAACTATATCCTATAGCTGCCATAGGAATGATGCCGAAATTAATGTAAAAAAAATGTTAACTTCTCTGTTTTTCAACGAATTTCTATAAACTTCAAGATATAGTCGTTTTTTATAGTTCTAGAATTACGGTTTTAATTTCATTAAGATCGAACAACTATATCATATCGCTGCCATATAAGGGATCGGTCGATTTATATGAAAATGTAAAATTCTACATGTAAAATGTAAAATTTACAAAATTTACATAATTTGACATTTTTTTTTACATTAACAAAATGGATCGATTTTCAATGATCCAATTGCAGACTGAAAGGGTATACAAACTTCGGTTTACCGAAGTTAGCTTTCTTTGTCGTTTTCCTTGTCTTCTCTGTAGAGGAATGGTTATATCCTTCCTGACTTAGTTAGTTCCCGTAGTCGAGTGAATGGTAATATCCTTCCCCGTCGTCCTGTCTGTCAGATTCAAGCGGTAGAGCCGTCGAAACTGCCCAGTATCGTATCGGGCGAAGGGAACGATCCTCCCCGACCCAAACTACCCCGAGAAACTCTCCAGCGATAGGTGAGCGGAAAAGCCATCCCGCCGTTATCCTGGGAAGTGCATTGTCCTCCCATATAATCTTCGTCTAACCCAGTAGGATATCTGGCTGCGGACTTGCCCGAAGGTCCAGTCCGTTGGATTTTCTGTATCCAAGTCTGTCCTTTGCAGGAGTTCGGAGTGTGTGGAATTCATCCCTACTCCTCCTCCCCCCTTCTTCCTCGCGGTGAAATCGAGACGAATCTCGACGTAATTTCCGCGAACAATTTTCGTCATCGGACGAATTAAACTCCTGGCCAGAGAGCATCCTTACAAGGTTCTAGCTAACTCGAGGTCATAATAGGCATAATTTCTTATAAGTAAATCAAGACTCGATTATAAGCCAAGATCCCGGACAGGTCATATTGTACAGCGGGTTGTCCAGAAATGTTTCGCCACTCTTGCGTTATCAATTTTCGGCTGTGCTAATGTTGGAGAGCCAGGGGGGAAGTTAATTTCTACTCCACTTGTGTGTGACTTGGACTTTATCGCTATTGAAAGCTACATCGATATTTTAATGCAAAAGATTTTTTGGGCGTGTTGTCCTTGTTTGTCAATGAAATTCCGGATTCCATCTTTTGGTATAATATTTTTACGGTCCTAAAACATTATTTAAACAAATAAAAAATATTCGATTTAAAAAAAAATTTACTCAGCTGTCCCCCTTAATTTAGAATTTGTGGTGCCTACATATATTTTTTTGCATGTTTTCTCTTTTCCACCAATGCAAGGTATTTTTTACACTACTTCTTCTGCAATTTTTATTTCGTCATTATTATAGCAATTCGATTTTATAAGTTTTTCTGATAAATATGGTATGTAATTGCCTTTTCACACTACAATGATTACAAAGGGAACGATGAGAAGATGGGGAAAATTGGAAATTCCTGTTTACATGACACCATCCACCATCTACCGTCAGCTTTCAATGTAAATCAAACGTCAAACAATGGCAATGTAAAACAAACGTCAAACAACAGGCTGTTGCCATCCCTTGAACCAGTTCTTCAGTTGAGGGTATGAATATGGGCACGAAGGCGACGACACCATCTTATTAATCTTTCCTCGCAATGGGCCTTTCTGTAGGGACGAGTACATCTTCTTCACTGATTTTTTCCAGGGTGAGAGCGACTTCGATTTTATGTTGATTTGTTTATTGTGAATGGGAAAATCATTGTCTCTGAGTAGTTTCTTTTCATTTCTATTTTCGTCCAAAGCATTCTTTTAATACAACTATGCTGTATTTATTTTCATTGTTTTTGGATGTTTTGAATTGAAATTTATCGTTTTTCCTGATGCCGTCGGTTTCTAATACCAATTTAGTTTTAATTTGTTGTCGTATCTGTTTATTAACGTGTCCAAATAAGCTAATTTTAATTTTTGTTCCTCTACTTCGCTTGTGAATTTTATGTTTTTGTCAAATGAATTTAGTGTGTCCAGACTGTTTGTAATTTCGTCTTCCTTAATTATAGCTAATAAATCATCAACATATTTGTTAAGTAGTCTGGTGGTCTTCTGAGCTTTTTAAACGTGTTGTACAGCAATTCTTCCATCACTATGTTTGCAATGACAGGTGAGGCAGGTGATCCCATTTGAGTTCCTTTTAACTGTATAACAAGTGGGAAAGCTACAGTCGAGTGTGACCAACTGTGAGATACTCGGTACCCAAAGCATTGTGGGGGAAATTGAATAGCACATGAACATGAAAAAAAATAAAATGTTAACAAATGAAGACAAATGTTGCAAGAAACATGATGAGCAACTTTCAAAAGAGACAAATGTTGTTAGGAACATGCTGGGCAACACCTAACAAAGACAAATGTTGCTAAGAACATGTTGAGCATCACGTACGTGCGCTCTCAATGTGTTTCTCTTTCTCTCTCTCAAGAAGAAGAAGTATACACAGAAAATTTATTGTTTTATAACTTCTATGTTTATCATCCGATTTTTCGAAATTTTCAGAACACGTCCGCGATTGCCAACTTATTACGTCTATCAACTTTCGTTAAGCCAAAAATCACGCCTTTAGCTTATATAAAATTTTTTATGATTTTCGGCCCAATTTAGAAACAAACTTGATCTGCGTCCAACAGATTCCAATGTTGACAACATTGGTGACAAAATTGGAATCTGTTGCACACAGATCAAGTTTGTTTTAAAATTTGGCCACGCCCTCTATGCATAGCCAGAGAGAATCTATATAGAGCCACAATTTTTGCTGTCGAACATTTTCCTCTGCCGACGTCGACAGATGTAAACAGAGCTCATAGGATGTTAGTGTTGTTAAATATGGAATTCCTTCGAACACCTTTGAACGCTTTCAAACCTGAGAGTTATTTAATGAATTATATAATATTTAAGCGTTTCTGGGGAATATTTCCAAAAGGATTTTGAAAGTAAAATACTTCCTTATTCTTTTGGATAAAGAAAAATATTTATTTATGTAAAAATATGAACTTCTGCCTAATTTTCAAGCATAATATGGTTTGGGAAGGTTTAGCATGATTATGATTATTATAATTTGATCAGAATAGGTCTGTATTTTAACGGTTTTTGTAAAAAATACTAGTATTCTTAAAAAAAACAGGTGGAACCCAACGAAGAAATAAAATCCAAATGCTTGATGTGACGTCACGCAGGTCGAGAGCGAACAGCTCGCTAAACCAATACACGTAGCCAAAAAACCCATTTGTATACACCAATACATATGTCAGGTTCGACGTTTCGTTAACAGAGGCGATTCCATGCGCAAAAACATGTTAGTTAACATCTTTTTGCGGATGGAATCGCTCTGTTATGTTAGTTAACATGTTTTTGCGGATGGAATCGCTCTGTTATCGTAACATAGGGTTGTAAAATCCATGCGCAGCGGACTTAACAATTGCAAATGCTTGGCTATGCATAGAAAAGCGTATTTTGGTACTGGATAGTTACCTAAAAATTGTTTCTTTAACAAATATTAGTAAAAAAACCCTTTAAAATAAGTATTTCCACTCGTCATCCACACTGTGGACATCGAGCACATCGAGCAAGTATGAAATGCCGTAGGTGACTACCCTGTTGGCTTGCAACCGTGAGAGCGGGAGAAAATTGCGCCTCTATATTGTAAGTTACTCTATGGCATAGCCAAACATTTGCAATTGTTAAGTCCGCTGCGCATGGATTTTACAACCCAATGTTATCGTTAACAGAGCGATTTCATAAGAAAAGTCATGTTAACGAGCGATTCCGTAAGCAAAGTCATATTAACGTTAACCTGACTATGCTTATGTTAACATAACTGGCTTAACGTTAACATGGCTTTGCTTATGAAATCGCCCTGTAAACGAAACGTCGAACATGTCAGGTTGTATTGGTATATAAGAATGGGTTTTTTGGCTACGAGTATTGGTTGAGTGAGCTGTTTGCTCTCGAACTGCGTAACGTCACATCAAGCATTTGGGTTTTATTTCTTCTTTGGGTTCCACCTGTTTTTCGTAGTATACTAGTCTTTTTTACAAAAACCGTTAAAATACAGACCGATTCTGATCAAATTATAATCATGCTAAACCTTCCCAAACCTTATTATGCTTGAAAATTTGGCAGAGGTACATATTTTTACATAAATAAATATTTTTATTTATCCAAAAGAATAAGAAAGTATTTTACTTTCAAAATCCTTTAGGAAATATACTCTAGAAGCGCTTAAATTAAACAATTCATTAAATAACTCACAGGTTTGAAAGCGTTCAAAGGTGTTTGAATGTGTTCAAAAGCGTTCGAAAGAGTTCGAATTCCATATTTAACAGCAATAACATCCTATGAGCTCTGTTTACATCTGTCGACGTCGGCAAAGAAAAATGTTTGTCAGCTAAAATTGCGGCTCTATATAGATTCTTTCTGACTCGAGCTCGGCTTCCAGAAAAGAGACCGAAAAAGCGAAGATCATGTGTGACCGTGGCTTGCAAAAATCCTCATTTGGGGATTTTTGTGGTATTTCGACGGGAAAGGATATTCGCTATTTAATTTTCCAGGATCAGATCTTAACTAATATGGTTTGTTACCAAATAAGTAAAGTGGTCCATATATTGCCGGGTTGCCAACTTGATCAATATCTTGACTCCCACATATCAACGGGGGACATCTAAGTTCATTTTTATACCTTTGCCATTATATTTGCAACGCAGTGAAGGATGCATCTTCGACCCCATAGAGTATATATATTCTTGATCAGCATCACCAGCCGAGTCGATCTAAGCCATGTCCGTCTGTCTCTCTGTCGGTTTCTACGCGAACTAGTCTCTCAGTTTTTGAGCTATCGGGCTAAAACTTTCACCATAGTCTTATTTCTTTAGCACGCAGTATATATGTCGGAACGGCCGAATTCGGACCACTATATCTTATAGCTGCCATAGGAATAATGGCAAAATTTATGTAATACATTTTTAACTTTTTTGTTTTTCAACGTATATCAATCAATTTCAAGATATAGCAGTTTTGTACGGATATAGAATTACGGTTTAAATTTCATTAAGATCGGACAACTATATGATATAGCTTCAATAGAAACGATCGGTCAATTTAAATGAAAATGTAAAATTCTACATGTAAAATGTAAAATTCTACATGTAAAATGTAAGATATTTTTTCAACTGTAACCAAAATGAATAGATTTTCAATAATCCAATTGCAGACTGCAAGGGTCGGTTTTCGGTTTACCGTTTACGGTTTTTCTTTCTTGTTTTTATTTGTTTAAATATTGCTTCGGGGCCCTTAAAATAATATTCCAAAAGATGGAATCCGGCAAAGGTTTATAAATGTCAGAATTTTACATTCTGCCGTGATGCATCCCATGTATATCTCAAGCGCCTTAAAACTTTAAACGCATTTTTTTCAATAGTTTTTTTTTATTAATATTTTATAAAGAGGTTATTTAAAACAACATAAAAAGCTTAACAGAATTAAAGGAGAAGATAAACGATACCCACATTTTTGACGACGAAAAACATTTTGTTTTTGACGTCATCTTTTCCCTAGTATACGAATTGTGGCCAAAAATTGCGAACAACACGAATATTCCTTAACAACTCTTTATGGACATAGTCAGATTTTGCATACAAGAGAATATATATTTTAAATTTAAGGACACCATTTTTATACCCGGTACGCATAGGCAACAAGGGTATTATAAGTTAGTGCCAACCGAGAATGTATGTAACAGGCAGAAGGAAATCCCCGACCCAATAAAGTATATATATTCTTGATCAGCGTCACCAGCCATGTCCGTCTCTCTGTCCGTGTGAAACAACAGATCTTAGAGTCTATAAGAGCTAGAGTTACCAAATCAGATCACCAATGTTCTTATAGTCTCTGAGATCTGTTGTTTCACACGGACAGACAGACGGACAGACGGACAAAACTTAGCTTTTTTTCATAGCTAAATCCGACTGTTCATCACATCTAGCAAAGTTAACAGACCATCTAAAGGCGGTGTCCAAAACTGTACCTTTAATCTAGTAGACATCTGGCCAAAAATTTAAAAAAATTTCTTATTTTACTTAACTTTGGAAATCCACGATAAATCCATTTTTTAACGGATTTCTGGAGTTTTAGGCCTGTTTGATACTTTGGACGATCACCTTTAGAAAAAAACACGTTTTGATTTTTCAACGGATTTTTTTCGAGTTTTTAGGATGCTAGCAGCATGTTGACATTTGAGTTAACAGATTAACATTTCCACTTTTTTCAAGTTTATCGACCTCCAGCACACAAAGTACTTATCCAATATAAATAAAGTGTAAAAAAATCGAAAGGTTAGTTCATTACCTGCAAAATAAAACATTCGACGGCTAAATTGGTTGGCTACAACTCGAGCTATAAAATGAGAAACGTGAAAAGAGCAGAATTTTTTTGTGTAAAACTTTAAAAAATCTTTAAAAAAAAACGTATCCATAGAAAAAAAAATTAAAGCCATTTTCGTGATCTGGGGACTCAACTCTACCAGAATTTCGCATCAACAGGCTTGGAGCATTTATTTTTTTTTATTTTGTAAACTGGTGTAATAAATAATAACAAAGCATACAAAATACAATATATAAAAGAAAGCAAGGAATAAAAGGGTGCCTAAATAACTTATTTGAAGTCAAAAAAGTTTATGGTTTTTTAGCAAATGCCTTAAACCTATTGTGTCGAACACTACGTGTCGCAGGCTACATTTTTTTCACTATCATACATATTGTAGTTTTCCTATTAACTTCATTACTTCATATTTTCTTTAAAAGGAACTTATTCTGTACTTAATAGATATCAAAGAGAGGATTTGGTAGAAAAAGTGCAAACATTTCGAATGTTTTGCTGCGAGAAATTGAATACAAAACTGCTCTTAAAAATAACAAAAAATACAAAATTTTAGGTTTTTTTTAAATTATTGACGGATTTTTAAGAATTTTAAGTTTTTTTTATATATACCCACAACAATACGATGATTATGAACATTTTAGTTTTCCGGCCCTTTTCCTTTTCGGACCTTTTCCGGGATTTGCTTACATGTTACAATTGTTCCTTGAATTTCGCATATTTGATGTTTTTTACATAAAATTTAAAAAGAAAGCTGCATATAAAAGTGTCTAAAATAATGAGGGTTAGAAAACTCTTTTTAGTATTAGAAACGAGTGCGGAAAATTTTAGGGGGATCGATAAATATCTTTTCGAGTTATTGTATCAAGAAAAACGCAAAAACGTATGTAGCAACCAATAAAGCGCTCATGGCAGGTGTGTGCCGTTAACCTGATAAAGCTTCAATAATACTGGGAGTTTTTCGGTGATATTATAGGAAATCTAGGACATGTTCTTCAATGGTTATATTAAGTAGTAGTAATAAGAATAAGTAGTAGGAAGAATTAAAAAATACTTTATTTATAAAAATGTTTAATAAAAACAGGACCAGGGAACCCATTTTAGTACATAAAAGTACATAAAAAAGAGGGCACATGGTAAGTGAATATCGCTAACCTGCTATAGCTATACTCCGAAATACACGAAATAAAGCAATAAAATTTAGTGTACATGTTTGTTTTGAAGGATTTATACTATCAATTAATAAATTAATTCAAAAAAGCAAGCTAAGCCTGGCAGTTTACGATTAGATCGATTCGATTGAAAAGGAAATCGAAGAGAACAAAATATTATAATATGCAAAAACCTCGAACTTTTTCTAATTTTTAGTTAGTGCCAACCGCGAATGTATGTAACAGGCAGGCGGAGAAATCTCCGACCCTATAAAGAATATATCGTATCGTGTATCAAAAAATCAAATTTTAGTTTTTTTTTTAAAATTTATTAGTGTAGAAAAAATAATTATTTATTTTATTTATTTTGGGTAAAGTTCACAAGATAGATTATTTAATTAAACACAGAGATTTTATAACTTCGACTTTCGCACTCAATGAAGATCACACGTCTTTCTCGGCCAAGTTCTCACAGCGACTCACTTCTACTTGCAACTTCGAATGCATGGCCACAATGAGAAAAAGAGTGATGACTATAGTTATCTTATTCTAAAGCAGGATGGAGGGATATGCGAAATTGGCGGATGCATTAATGCCTTATACGGTGAAATAGCAACCAGTGTGTCCCTATACTGAAATTATCTGGTCTGCTAAATGCCCCGCTACACCCCTATCCCACAATCGGCCATCCTGAATCTTCATTCGCCCCTGAATGAACCCCATTTCTTCATATATTCGGCTGCCGTTGTAGTATGTTTTGGTCCCAACTTATTTCCTTCCTTCTGAACTTCATAACGACCGTGATTAAACTTCTTTGCTACCTTGTATGGCCCAAAAAATTTAGGACGAAGCTTTTTTCCAGTTCCATACTGCGTTCTCTTTATGGCAACCATTTCCCCTACAGCATACTCAGTTTCCGACTTCTTCTTCTCGTTAAAGATCTTTCTGTTTTCTTTCTGAACTATTTCTATATTTTCCTGCGCTCTTTATGCGAATAAAAACTAAATCGTCAACAATTTTTTTTTCAGTTTATATGGTTTTAGCTACACTATCCATTGTCAACTTAAATTTTGCCAAAAATTGCGCCATTTCATGAAAAAACAAGTGGGAAAGCTACAGTCGAGTGTGACCGACTGTAAGATACCCGGTACCCAAAGCATTGTGGGTTAAATTAAACAGCACATGAACATGGAAAAAAGAACATTTTCTGACAAATGAAGACAAATATTGCTAGAAACATGTTGAGGAACACTCAGAAGAGACAAATGTTGCTAGGGACATGTTTGGCGACTCTCAAAAGCGACTAATGTTGCTAGGAACATGCTGAGCAACACCCAACAAAGACAAAAGTTGCTAGGAACATTTTGAGAATTTGAGAAAATTACGCATATGATTATAGTGGGCGTGGCCAAATTGTAAAACAAACTTGATCTGCGTGCAACAGTTTCCAATGTTGTCACCAAATTTGGTAACTCTAGCTCTTATTGTCTCTGAGATCTGTTGTCTCACACGGACAGACAGACGGACACACGGACAGACGGACAGACGGACATGGCTAGATCGGCTCGGCTACTGACGCTGATCAAGAATATATATACTTTATAGGGTCGGAGATTTCTCCTTCTGCCTGTTACATACATTCTCGGTTGGCACTAACTTATCATACCCTTGTACCCTATGGGTACCGGGTATAATAAGAATGTTTGCACATATGTGAGACATACGATAATAAAAAAAAAAAAATTATTTTTAACGTATACCCTTGCAGAGGGTATTTTAATTTTGCATGAAACTTGTAGCGCAGTGAATGAGGCATCTCCGACGTCATAAAGTATATATATTCTTGATCAGCATCACCAGCCGAGTCGATCTAGTCATGTCCGTCTGTCCGTATGTCCGTCTGTCCGTCTGTCCGTCTGTCTGTCCGTGTTCCTCTCTCAGAAACTTTATTGTTTAATAACTTCTATTATGTTTATCATCCGATTTCACTCAAAAAAAACTTGATCAGCGTCCAAAAGATTCCAATGCTGTCACCAAATTTGGTAACTCTACCTCTTTTAGTCTCTGAGATCGGACAGACAGAAGGACAGACGGACACACTGACATGGCTAAATCGACTCGGCTAGTGACGCTGATCAAGAATATATATACTTTATAGGGTCGGAGGTTTCTCCTTCTGCCTCTTACATACACTCCGGGTTGGCACTAACTTATAATTCCCTTGTACCCTACGGGTACCGGGTATAAAAACATCATACCGGAATACCCCACCACTTTATGTATCCCACACTAGTAACAGGACACCACAAGCGAAGGCTTACGGAAAGCCCCCAAAATCATAGTCCCAGTCGTAGACTAAACAACTTCCTCCAATTGTCCCGATCACACGTTCGAAGGCAATCAAAGTTCGGCTCGCAAACAGAAAACTCCTATTTCAATTCAAAGTCAAACCAAAGTCATTAAATTAAGTAGAGCACTTGTATCCAAGAGTCAAGACACTTGAATCCAAGAGTAATTAAAGATTTACTCAAGTGAAAATCAAAAGCTCACTCTGGATAATTTCACAACTCACTCAAATTTATAAAAGCTCGATACCGAGGATTGATCGTCAAGTAAATCAGAATACCAAATAAATTCAGTTTGAGACCTCAATATAATAGGTTGGTGATCTTCATAAAATAAGTAAACTTGTAACAAACAGTTGAATTAAATAAAAATTATATTTTTTTCCTAAACTGGAGTTCCAGACTTATAATTATATATAACTTTACTCAAATTTTTAATGGACGTCCGCACAAATGTATGTATTTCACGACAATAGCTTAGTTGTACGTTTTTAATGATTTTCGATGGCGGTTGTGGCTAAATTTAAAAAAAAAAATTGATCTGTGCACAACAAAAAGGAGTGTTGTCACCAAACTTGGTACATCTAGCTCTGCTTGCTGAAAATTTTAAAAAGGCAAAACAGGCAGCGTGCCGATTTTGAAACTAATTAAACAATTTTTTAATATTTTTGTTTAAATAACTATTAATCGTCACAAAATTTGGTATCAGAAATTTTTTGAGTTGAATGTGCCATCGTCACTTTTATCTCGTTAAGAGGTGTTTTTGTTTGATATCAGAAGTTTTTAAAATGCCATATGTATGTAGGTCTCCAATTGTTAGTGTTACTTAGTATAGCTCAATACCATGTCCAGAGGTCGTTCCTATATGACTTAGCTATTATTAAAAAATTATAACACAAAGTTCTGACCCCTAATATCAGCTAAACGCCGCACAGTTTAAGTTCCTTCGTTGCAAAACATGGTGCAATGCAAACTTATTAAACCAAAATGGCTCCAAATGCAAACTGATGACATTCTCATGCGTCTCTCCCATGCTTGCGACTTATACGCTGAACTGCTGCTCTTTGGAAAGGATCACTCTATGTGACGATTTGGGTATCCCCCTAGATCCTAAGCTGGAGTTTATTGATCATATTTCGTGCATTGTGAATAAAGCCAGGGGAGTGCTTGGATTTATTAAACGGGGGTCGTAGGAATTCGATGACCCCTACGTCACGAATAATTTATACACTTCGTTGGTTCGTCCTATTTTAGAATATGGATCTTGCGTTTGGAGTCCCCAGTGGGACGTCCATAGCAAACGCATTAAGTCAGTTCAAAAAAACCTTTTACTTTTCGCTCTTCGTGGCTTAAACTGTAGTAGTAGACTTCTCCTAATTAACCTACCCTTCTTAGCAAACCGTAGAACGATGCTAGGCATTGTCTTTATGTATAACCTTATCCGTGGTGACGTGGGAAGTACCAGTTGAACTTCCACGTACCATGTAGAACCACTAGATCCTACTTGCCTTTAGTTTTGCACCACTGTAGAACCTCGTATGAAATGCATGAACCCTTTAGAGTATTATGTGCAAATTATAATGATTTGTACAAAATAACCTCATCTGTAGATACCCTTCCTAACCTAAAAACATAAATCTTAACCCACTTTGTACAAAATAACCTCATCTGTAGATACCCTTCCTAAACTAAAAACATTAATCTTAACCCCCTTTGTACACATGCAAGATAGCAATCGAGCTACGCGCTATTAGTCTACCTATACTTTTACTTCGCGCCTATTAACACCTAACCCTAACAAGAACGTGCTTGGTTTCAAAGGGCCACTTAAGTGTACTGACCGTAGTGCATAAACGTCCATCAGTAAAATACTCCAAACGTGAAGAACAACTCATATTAAAGAACTTTCATACCAATGTTAATGATATCGAAGAATTTCCACAATCAATTCCAGAAGATAATATCATGTTATATCCTTAATTATCGCCCTAAGGACAGGCCGAATTCAAAGGTTGGGAGAGTGACATATTCAAAGACTCCGCACATATTTAAGTAACATATGGGCATTTCCTGCACAACGTCTACCAGGCCCGAAAACTAAAATGCTCATTATCATTATTATTATCATTATCATTATCATTATCATTATATAAAATGGTTTCATATCATATCTTAGTGTTTTTATTTGCAACGCATTGAAGGAGGCATCTCAGACCCCATAAATCCCCCATCTTGATCAGCATCACCAGCCGTGCCCGTCTGTCTGTCCGTCTGTCTGTCCGTCTGTTTGTCCGTCTGTCTGTCCGTTTGTCTGTCGGTTTCTACGCAAACTAGTCTCTTAGTTTTTGAGCTATCGGGCTGAAACTTTCAGCATAGTCTTATTTCTTTAGCACGCAGTATATATGACGGAACGGCCGAAATCGGACCCATATATCTTATTGCTGCCATAGGAATGATGCCGAAATTAATGTAAAAAAAAATGTAACTAATTTGTTTTTTAACGTATATCAAGCAGTTTCAAGATACAGCAGTTTCTTAAGGTTCTAGAATAATTTTTTTTTAATTTTTTAATTTCATTAAGATCAGACAACTATATCATATAGCTGCCATAGAAACGATCTGTCGATTTAAATGAAAATGTAAAATTCTACATGTAAAATATAAAATTCTACATGTAAAATGTAAAATTCTATATGTAAGATGTAAAATGCTTACAAACTATGATATTTTTTCAACTGTAACCAAAATGAATAGATTTTCAATAATCCAATTGCAGACTGTAAGGGTACACAAATTTCGGTTTACCGAATATAGCTTTTTTATACCCTTGCAGAGGGTATTATAATTTTGCCATGATATTTGCAACGCAGTGAAGGAGGCATCTCCGACCCCATAAACTATATATATTCTTGATCAGCATCACCAGCCGAGTCGATCTAGCCAAATGCGTCTGTCTGTCTGTCTATCCGTCTGTCTGTCTGTCCGTCTGTCTGTCTGTCGGATTCTACGCGAACTAGTCTCTCAGTTTTTGAGCTATCACACTATGGGGCGTCTAGAACAAATACCGCGACAAAATGAAATTTTTTTTTTTAAGATATTCAAAAATGTGTAAATGAAACTTAAAAGATAATTAAATTCTGCATATAAATCTGAAAGAAAACGAATATGCGTTGATTAGTTCTCCCACAACATGTTTTTAAAGTAGAGGCTTTGGAATACATTTTTGCAAAACTATAGAAATAATACAGTCTAAGGCGTTTTAAAATTGTTTTTTTTTAACGCATTGTTTAATTCAAAGTAAAATTATTATAACTATAAAATTGGACCTTACTTAATATGTTTATAAAAATAAAAACCGAATTGCTTTATATTATCTATTTTTTTTTTTTTTTTAATAATTACTAAAAAATACTGTTTTTTTTTTGTTATTGTTGGACATAAACTAGTGAACGCCGTCGAGTTCCGTTGTTAAACTACTTAAAAAAAAACTTTAAATATTAAACTTAAAGTCATAAAAAAATTAGTCTGCTCTTTTGTGCCTTTTCCGAGAAATTCCTCTTTTAGTTAGCGAAGATATTTTACAAAATTTAATTCTCGTCAGCCGTAGCGCGCACTTACAATATGAATCCCTAGTAGAGGCGGCTAATGAGGTGTTTGCAAATAACTTTGTTTTGGTTGGCGGCATGAGCTTTTGGTTGAGTTTTCTTATAACATTTTTTATTCTTGACCCAGAAATAATTTAAGTCGCACTTCCACCAACTGAACAATAGTCCAGAAAGCACAAAACAAGGACTTCAAACATTTTTGAGGAAAGTGCAGTCGACAGAACTCAAATATGGATGGTTTAAATAGATTGCTGATTAGCTCAGATCCTTTAATTTTAAACTTTTTAAGAGTCCCCAAAACAAATACTTAGAATGCCGAAGGCGGATCTTGATCTGTTAAAAAGTACTCCTAAAGAACAGCACGAGTATGAAAATATGTTTGACTATTCGGAAAGTGATAGTAAAGATATTTAATTATGATGAATAAATGTATATAAAAATGTTGGGTGTATAATATGATTATATTATTGGCTAAATGAACTAGAATTTAACTAGAACTTAAAACATTATTTTAATTTTAAAAACTATTCGAGATTTTAGACAATTTTATTGAAAAAAGTTAGAAATATGCACGTTTCGCCCTATTATTCCTATGACAGCTATATTATATAGTTGTTCAATCCTAAAAAAATTAAAACCGTAATTCTATAATAGTAAAAAATGGCTATGTCTCGGAGTTGATGTAAATATGTTGAAAAACAACGAAGTTATAATTTTTTTTCCTTGAATTTTTAGATCATTCCTATGGGAGCTATAAGATATAGTCGACCGATTTTGAAGTTTATTTTTTTTTAATGAAATTAAATCTAAAAAAAATAATGTTAAAGTTAGAACATGATCTAAGAATAAATAATTTAGTTATGGCAAAAAAACATAAAAAATAAAATATTTTTTAGTGTAAAAAAAAAAATTTTCACTAAATAATTTCATCTTATGATGTTTTTTTACTAATTTTATTACTTCTAACAATATCTCATACAAGTTTTTTTGCTTCACGGCTCCGCTGATTTAAGTCGCTGTTCTGCCATTTTCGCCCCATAGTGTATCAGGCTGAAATTTTCAGCATAGTCTTATTTCTTTAGCACGCAGTACATATGTATGTCGGAACGGCCGAAATCGGACCACTATATCCTATAGCTGCCATAGGAATAATGGAGAAATTAATGTAAAAAAATTTTTAACTTTTTTGTTTTTCAACGAATTTCTATAAATTTCAAGATATAGTCGTTTTTTATAGTTCTAGAATTAATTTTAATTTCATTAAGATCGGACAACTATATCATATAGCTGCCATAGAAGGGATCGGTCGATTTATATGAAAATGTAAAATTCTACATGTAAAATGTAAAATTCTACATGTAAAATGTAAAATGTTTACAAACTTCGATATTTTTTCAACTGTACCTAAAATGGTTCGATTTTCAATGATCCAATTGCAGACTGCAAGGGTATACAAACTTCGGTTTACCGAAGATAGATTTCTTTCTTGTTTCTTGTTACAGTTAATTTTTCGCATACAAAACATTTGAAATTGCTTTTTAAATTATCGAAAAAAAACTATTATGTTAATATTGGAGGGAGGGGTCTTAAATTAAAGCTACAATATCCCTTTTTAAAACGCAAGTCTTTTTACTTGACTATTTCTTTTAAGCTTGCGGAGTTTTCGATTTCTTTAAATGCAGCCGAGATGCCACTTCCGTTTTTTGTGTGTTCGCGAGGTCATGTTTTTTGCCAACAAAAAATAATACTGATATCCACAAAGGCAACTTTTTGCACCAAGCATAGAGCTAATATATTTCCGTAAAAATAAAAAGAAAACAAAGAAAAAACAAGTGAGAAAGCTACAGCTACGACCGACTGTGAGATACCCGGTACCCAAAGTATTGTGCGTGAAATTAAATAGCACACGGACATGGGAAAAACAAAATGTTGACAAATAAAGACAAATTTTGCCAAAAACTTGTTGAGCAAAGTTTAAAAGAGACAAATTCTGCAGCTGTACGCAGCTGCATTACGAATTAAAGCACGCAAAAAGCACGCAACACTTTTTTTCGCTACTGCCGTTGTGGCTCAAGACGAGAAGAAACTTATTTGTTTAATAACTTCCATGTTTATCATCCGATTTTACTCAAATTTTCAGAAAACGTCCGCAAATGCCTACTTATTTATTGTATCTATTAACTTTGAGCCAAAATTTACGACTATAGCTTATAAAAAGTTTTTTACGATTTTCGGGGGCGGAAGTGGGCGCGGCCAAATTTTAAAACAAACTTGATTTGCGTGCAACAGATTCCAATGTTGTGACCAAATTTGGTACCCCTAGCTCTTATAGTCTCTGAGATCTGTTGTTTCACACGGACGGACAGACGGACAGACGGGCATGGCTAGATCGACTCGGCTAGTGACGCTGATCAAGAATATATATACTTTATAGGGTCGGAGATTTCTCCTTCTGCCTGTTACATACATTCTCGGTTGGCAATAACTTATAATACCCTTGTACCTTATGGGTACCGGGTATAAAAAAATGTGTTTTTTTTTTCTGTTTTTCAACGTATTTTTATACCCTTGCAGAGGGTATTATAATTTTGCCATGATATTTGCAACGCAGTGAAGGAGGCATCTCCGACCCCATAAATTCTTTCTTGATCAGCATCACCAGCCGAGTCGATCTAGCCATGTCCGTCTGTCTGCCTGTCTGTTCGTCTGTCTGTCTGTCCGTCTGTCTGTCCGTCTGTCGGTTTCTACGCGAACTAGTCTCTCAGTTTTTGAGCTATCGGGCTGAAATTTTCAGCATAGTCTTATTTCTTTAGCACGCAGTATACATGTCGGAACGGCCGAAATCGGACAACTATATCCTATAGCTGCCATAGGAATGATGGCGAAATTAATTTAAAAAAAATTTTAACTTCTCTGTTTTTCAACTATATTTCGAGATATAGTCGTTTTTTATAGTTTTAGAATTACGGTTTTAATTTCATTAAGATCGGACAACTATATCATATAGCTGCCATAGAAGGGATCGGTCGATTTATATGAAAATGTAAAATTCTACATGTAAAATGTAAAATTTACAAAATTTACATAATTTGACATTTTTTTTTACAATACCAAAATGGATCGATTTTCAATGATCCAATTGCAGACTGCAAGGGTATACAAGCTTCAGTTTACCGAAATTAGCTTTCTTTCTCGTTATTAAAGATATAGCTGTTTTTTAAGGTTTTAGAATTATGGTTATAATTTCATTAAGATCTGACAAATGTATCATATAGCCGCCATATAAGCGATCGGCTGATTTATATGAAAATGTAAAATTCTACATGTCTGAGATGCCTCACTGCGTTGCAAATATCATGGCAATCGAAAAAATTATAATACCCTCTGCAAGGGTATAACAAAGTTGCTCTCTTTATTTTTGTAAGCTTCAAGAATTTCGATTCACATGAAATATATTTTTGTTTGACATACGATAATTTCGCCGATGCAGAAAAGTGCACAGTTACATACGATAAAGTTGGAACTTAATATCCATAGGTACTATTGCGTTTTCAGCTATAATATTTTGCAGGATGGTGAGTCGTACCTCATAGAACAATTTTGCATTATAAACCCATTTTCGAAAAAAAGTCGACTTACGATACTTCGAAAATCTGCATCGATATATTCTTGATTAGCGTCACCAGCCGGGTTAATTTCGCCATGTCATGGAAAAAAGAATATTTTCTGACAAATGAAGACAAATATTGCTAGAAATATGTTGAGCAACACTCAGAAGAGACAAATGTTGCTAGAAACATGTTGGGCAATACTTCAACAAGACAAATGTTGCGAGAAACATGTTAAGCAACACCCAACAAAGACAAATTTAGCTAGGAACATGTTGAGCAAAATGCGCTCTCAACCTCTCGCTCTCCCTCTCTCTCACAGAAACTTTATTGTTTAATAACTTATATGATTATTATCCGATTTTACTCAAATTTTCAGAACACGTGCGCGATTGCCTACTTATTAAGTTTATCTATTTACTTTAATCCGAAAATCACGACTACAGCTAAAATAAAGTTTTTGATTCTTTTCGGGGGCGGAAGTGGGCATGGCCAATTACTTAAACAAACTTGATCTGTGTGCAACAGATTCTAATGTTGTCACCAAATTTGGTAACTCTAGTTCTTATAGTCTATGAGATCTGTTGTTTCACACGGACGGACAGACGGACAGACGGACATGACTAGATCAACTCGGCTAGTGACGCTGATCAGATTCTGCCTGTTACATACATTCTCGGTTGGCACGAACTTCTAATAATACCCTTGTTTCCTATGGGTACCGGGTATAATTAGTTTTAGTGCAGCGATTACTTATCTTCATTCCTAGAAGGAGTGTTTTCGGAGTCTCAAATTGCTTCTGTAGATAAACCGCAAGGACTCCGTGCGGACTCCTCTATTAGCTTATAAATTAAAAAAAAGGAGTCCTTAAATCGTCCAAAGATAACCTAACCGCCACTGCTATGTAAGTTAATATGTTACTGCTAAATGGATTTAAATATTATAAATGCTTTATAAAGCAACTTACATAAATGCTCCGACTGGGACTCGAACACGCGACCTATTGATTTATGGTCGAGCACCCTAAGCATGTCGCCAATCAGAATCAGATAATGATTCTAAGAACGCTGATGAAAACTTAAATGCATAATATACCAAATTATGCTCCTTAAGTCCAAGAATAAGAACGATATTGGACCTGGAGTTTTATTTTCGAGCAAAATTATAAAAATCAAAAAGTTATCATTAATTTTTGAGTTTTATTTTTTATTAAAAAATAATATTTATTTTGTAAGTTTCATTTTAGTGCTCTTAGAATAATGATTATTATGTGATCAAAAAAAATAAAAATTACAGATTTGAAGTTCATGGTACCAACGCATAAATTGCCCTTAGAGAAGAAGAACGGTATATTTCTTGCTCTAGTTTAAGTACTATAAGTGTTTGATTTTTTCGATAAAAAAAAAAAGTTATTATTTTCAGTGCCTGATAAAATGGTTTTCAGCTATCAAATTGCTATTAAAATCTCCTGGCAGAATATTGTCTGTGTAATTATTTATAATTAATTTATTAATTTATAAACCACTTGTATGTCCTTTTTATAATTAATTAAAACTCGGATAGTGCTACCGTCAGTGGAACCACCTATATTATGCTGCATTGTGCTGCATTATCAGTTTTACAAAAGACATTAAACATTAAAAAATAACTTATATTTACAGAAAATTTATAAAGTGTGTTACGTGTGCCGGTTAGGGCTGACGTAAGTCATTTGAATAACACAAAAGAAAACCAACAGCGGTTAATGCGATAGTGCCCTAGAAAATCAACACTGGCAAGATTGCACAAAAAGTTGGCTCTGGCAGATGACACTGCCTAATCTCGCCAAATTAGGCCATGCAATCATCGGCAACCCAACACCGCTGATTTTGAAGAACTGTCAAACGTTGGAACAAAGACGACCCAAATCAAACTGTAGCCAATGGGTGAAAAGAGGGGAACCGATGACAATAGCTGAGAACACTTTTTTGTGTTCTCTTCCGGTGATCCATAGCACAGTCTTCGGTATAAAAGACCCCAAACTAGCAGTCTCACAGGATAGGCAAAGTCAGAGTTAGGAACTGGAAGTCTACCTACGTTTTTTAAATTATTACCTTATTGGTAAAGTGCACATAAATATAAACATAATATGACTCCAACTCTACAGCCCAAGACTCGACCGGGAGATCTCTCGTCGTTGGACCTTTAAAGAGGGTAAGCTTTAACGCCTTGGTCAGTGATGTGAATGGGGGACCGATTCCTAAGTCCAGTACGTATTTTAGTTTTTTGTTTCTTTTATTATGAACAGAACATTTTGTTTTTTTTTTTTTTAATTATTATTTTAGTTAAATAAGTCTTAAAGCTAAAAAACTATTATTGAACAGAAAACGGTTCTTTCCTTAAAGAACGGATAACGGGTTTAAAAAACCAATGAGTTTTAAATAGCTTTAATAACTTATTTATAAATATGTATATTTTAAATTTCTCACTTTTAATTTTAATATTAATAATAATTGTAAGAGTTGAGAACTGACACAATGATAACCCAGATGTTAACTTGAACCGAAATAAGAGGACAACGTCTTTTCGGGTTAGAGTCATTTAATGTAGTGAGTCAAGTCAAGCTTAGAACTAAACAAAAGAGTTGTATGGAAAAGCTCTATCAGCTGTTATACATGCTAGTTGATATAAAGGTAAACATGGCAATGTTCTAACAATAATAATAATTTTAATTTAATTAATATAATAAATTAATTTTAAAATTTTCGATTGGATCTTCCATTTGGCCAAACAAAAATTCTGAAAATCCGTTTTTTCTAGCTGCTTAGATTTCGTTCCTTAAAATATACAAAGAAAAACAAAAAACTGAAACCGAAAAATAAAAAAGCTCGAAACACTACTCAAAAATCGAATAAACATAAGAAAAATCATTGTTGACTATTAATTTTTTACATATTATAAAGCTGGATTTGATCCCATGCACCTTAGATTGGCAGTCCGATGCCTTATCCAGTAGGCCAAGTGGCAAGCAGGCCCCAGCCGATTAGATTCAAACTAGAATCAAGCACAGCGGGTTCCACAGTCAAACTGCGGGTTCTACCGCTGGAACCCGCAACATGACAGTTTATTTTGTGTGAGATGTCCTCTCTGCATATTCATTCTCTTTGGTTAGGGTCCCGCAATTCACGCAACCCGAAGATCCATACCATCCTACTCTTGATGTGAATATCGATATTGGGACTGCTATGAAGAACAAGTCTGATCGGCCAGCTAAAAAAGTTCACAGCTTTAATAAATAGTTTATCGTCTGGAGAATATGCTGTACAAAATCGAATTCGAATTCAAAGTGCCTCAAATCGAGCTTGTAAGCGCGGAACTTAAGGCTGGCTGCCAGTGTGAATCAAATTGTATTTTCTTTAGAATAAAATGCTCTTCTTTGGTAAAAAAGGAATTTGTTTTATTTTTTTAATGCTGTGGGAAAAGAAATGTTTTTTCTGAAAAATAATTAGTTTTGTTTTCATTATCTGAATTAAATTTTGTTTGTCATCTTTTTTTTAGCTTTTGAGGTTCAAATAAAAGATACATTTATTATAAATACAAATAATTTTAGTCTTTTGGTTTCCGACAAGAATTACGAGCTCTATCGTGTCCATAACCGGCAAACTCAAACCTTGGGGCGCTGTGGCAAATGCTCCATTAGTGTAAAATGTATCCAAAACAAAATTTGTGTAACATCTTCAATACCACCTTTACATACATCCCCAGTTTAAAGATGATAGTTTTATTCTTTGTATTAAAAAAAAAATCACGAAAAATGTCTAGTTTTTTACCGTTTACATGTACATATGTCCCCCCTTAATGGTGTTGCAAGATGTCTTGTGAAACGGTTGGCATGAAACCCAGTGACAAAACGCTATTGATCGTTCTGTACCGTCAGTATGTCAGCTAATCAGCTGGTCTGTACAGCTAATCAAAACTAACAAGTGAGAAAGCTACAGTCGAGTGACCGACTGTGAGATACCCGGTACGCAAAGTATTGTGCATGAAATTAAATAGTCCACGGACATGAAAAAAACAAAAAGTTGACAAATTAAGATAAATGTTCCTAAAAACATGTTGAGCAACGTTCAAAAAAGACAAATTCTGCAGCTGTATGCAGCTGCATTACGAATTTATACTGCGCCCGAAAGCACGCAACACTTTTTTTCACTATTGCCTTTGTGGCTCTGAAAAATAAGAAGAGCATTCACAGAAACTTTATTGTTTAATAACTTCCATGTTTATCATCGGATTTTACTCAAATTTTAAGAAAACGTCCGCAAGTGCTTACCTATTTATTTTGTCTATTTACTTTAAGTCTAAAATTACGACTATAGTTTATAAAAAGTTTTTTACGATTTTCGGGGGCGGAAGTGGGCGTGGCCAAATTTTAAAACAAACTTGATCTGCGTGCAACAGTTTCCAATTTTGTCACCAAATTTGGTGACTCTAGCTCTTATAGTCTCTGAGATCTGTTGTTTCACACGGACGGACGGACGGACAGACGGACAGACGGACAGACGGATAGACGGACATGGCTAAATCGACTCGGCTGGTGATGCTGATCAAGAATATATATACTTTATGGGGTCGATTAATCCTTCTGCCTGTTACATACATTCTCGATTAACACTAATTTATAATACCCTTGTACCCTATGGGTACCGGGTATAAAAAGCTTTCGTCACGTCCCAATTTTAAGAAACTTGTGGTCAAAGTATCAAACACTGCTTGATTTTGCACATTTTAAAGCTTAATAATTAGGCTTAAAAGAATCTGACCTATATACTTTAATATTAAAATGGGGGACCAATGGTTCGTAAGATATAATGCATTTTTCAAATTTCTTTTTGTCATAAATTTTTGATATGTTGTAAGCACTTGCAAAACCCGATGGCGGAATATTAAATATTACATTAAACGAAACGGGTTGCTAATAAATATACTCACGGGAGAAGGTTTTTTACTTCTGCTTGGTGTTCAGCCTTCAAATTTGAGTAGCCGGGTATATTTTCCCCAGAATCAAGCCAACCAAGCTCTGTGCGCAATTGGGCAAAACATTCCAAATGATGCCACAAGGGTTGGCCTCCATACTTCATTCCCACTTCCGTGTCATAAACAGTTTTACGCAAGCGAACTTGATCTTTACATATTTTTTGTTCACATCCACGGCAAGATGATCGACCGGATTTGGCATATTCAACTCCAAAGTCTTTTAGTGCTACGCTATCAGCTTTCAAACGTTTCTTTCCTGATTTTACACATGTTCCTTCATTTACTGTGCCTTAAAGTATAATCAATAAGTAATATAGATTGAATGAGATTATTTAACTCTAAGCATGTGAAAAATAAAAATACGCATACCGATAAGGTCCGCCAATTCCTTTTGGTCATCAAATCGAAGGTTTTCATAGTTATGTATATCCCCGACAGAGGCTGGACGTTGTTTTTTGAAAAAACAGCCTTTATGAAACCAATTCGGTACTTTTGAGTCGTGAAATGCCGACTATATTAAAGAGAAATAAATAAAGTTAATATTTATTATATTAACACATACTTAAATGTGAATATAATGCCCAACGTAATTGGGAAAGCTTTATAACGCGGAAACACGTCACACTAAACCTCGCCGGGGCCCTCTATATAAAGCGTGCCAGAGCCAGTTGAAAGTTACTCATCGGCAGCGCTGAGGTAAGCCTACAATTGCGGCAGTGCCTTATATAAAATTCTACAATGCAGTAAAAATGTTAATTTTTTTTGTATATTGGGTATTTTAGCCATTAAGATGCAAAATTGAGCAGCAATTTCGATGTTTTTGGTTTTTATCGCGATAGTTTTTATTAGCCGGATCGCAAAAACTGTTTGTTATGGGTTATTGCAGTGACGAGAAAAGAAATATCATCCAAAAGTTTATCACGAAGGCATCAGTTGAATATTGTTGCTATCTAAAATAATACAATTAATTGTTATTTATGTTATGTTATTTTCTGTTGGACTTTGGTTGTCTGTAAAGTCGGATTACTGACGATAGTTGAACGTGACAACGTCTTAAGAAAATACCGATGGAATGGTAGCATTTTTGAAAATAAAATTTTAATTTAATTTGTTTAATAGATTTGTATGTATATAGAGAAGGAGGTAATTGGAAATCACAATGAAATTGATCAAGTTAGATTAATCTTTACGCATAAATACAATTATGTCAATGTTTTTTTTTTACAATTTAATAGTGTTTACTATTATAAATGTGCGTTGAGCAATTGTTTTCAACTTTTAAACATGTGTAATATTTAATTTCTTACAATCTGTGTTATTTTGTTGAGAATAGGACGATGATAGGAAAAGTAGGAAATGAAAGGAAGTGTTTAGAGTTTAATGTGTCTTGAAATAGTGCCTCCTAGCGTCTGATGCACAATCGATATAAAACATGTCTTTCATGAATTTAATGAAATTTTCGTCATTTTCCACATTTGTGTTGAAGTCGCCACAAAGAAGATGGTATCAATTTTCATGATGGGATGTACATACTGGCTGTTATAAACATACGGAAATAGTGCTTGATGTAGCAGAACACTGATGTTAGAAATACTTGCTTCAGGATGAATATAAACTGCGCCAAGAACCATTTTGAACGTGGTATCAGCGGTGAAGCTTGTAACTTCTGCTAAGCAAACGTCACCAGTGTTTCTAATAAGGCGGGTTGTATCCGAAAGTTCAACGTTGAGAATTTCGGCTGTGGATGTCGATGATAAGTTTCTATAAATTGCCACTCCACCTGCTGCATTTGTTTTAGAATCTGATCGATTATTCTGCCGGGTTACACATTCAAAATTTTCAATTGAAATTGGATCACAATTGTCACGCATCCACGTTTCAGTCAGAATCAAATAATCAGACAGATCAAAACATGTAAATGTACAATGGACGGATGTAGAACGCTCCCGAACGCAAAGGCCGATTGTGCATTTGTGTGCGTAAGAGAAAAACGAAGTTGGCTTCGCGCGAGACGAAGCCTTAAGTTTGAAGGAAAGGGGTGAGAGGGGAAGAGCGGCAAAGCGGTGTTTCATAGTCTCGCTCTCACCGCCCCTTTGCGACGGTGTTTCTCCGTCTCGCTCTGCTCTCCCGCTTTGTCTATTTATAGCTCGAGCACTGACGCACGCGTATGTGTGTATTTCAGTCTTTGACGCCGCCCTCTGGTTTGCATGCGTGTGGCAGAGGCTAGTGTTCGAGTCTTAATCTAACGATCGCGGGTTCGAGTACCAGTCGCAGCAATTGTGTTTTCGAAAAAATTTAAGATGACTTTCTATAATATTTATATCCATTTAACTTAACATATCAACAAACAGCCGGCACTTCCCAATCCTCTCCAGAAACTGGCCATTTACAGCCTGCACTGCCTGATCCTCTCCAGAAACTGACCATTTACAGCCGGCACTGAAGGATCCTCTCGAGAAGCTGGCCATTTGCAGCCGGCACTGCCTGATCCTCTCCAGAAACTGGCCATTTGCAGCCGGCACTGCCTAATCCTCTCCAGAAACTGGCCATTTACAGCCGGCACTGCCTGATCCTCTCCTGAAACTGGCCATTTACAGCCGGCACTGCCTGATCCTCTCCAGAAGCTGGCCATTTGCAGCCGGCACTGCCTAATCCTCTCCAGAAACTGGCCATTTGCAGCCGGCACTGCCTGATCCTCTCCAGAAACTGGCCATTTACAGCCGGCCACTGCCTGATCCTCTCCAGAAACTGGCCATTTACAGCCGTCACTGCCTGATCCTCTCCAGAAACTGACCATTTACAGCCGGCACTGAAGGATCCTCTCGAGAAGCTGGCCATTTGCAGCCGGCACTGGCTGATCCTCTCTAGAAACTGACCATTTACAGCCGGCACTGAAGGATCCTCTCGAGAAGCTGGCCATTTGCAACCGGCACTAGCTGAACCTCTCCAGAAACTGGCCATTTGCAGCCAGCACTGCATGATCCTCTCCTGAAACTGTGGCCATTTACAGCCCGCACTGCCTGATCCTCTCCAGAAACTGGCCATTTGCAGCCGGCACTGCCTGATCCTCTCCAGAAACTGGCCATTTACAGCCGTCACTGCCTGATCCTCTCCAGAAACTGACCATTTACAGCCGGCACTGAAGGATCCTCTCGAGAAGCTGGCCATTTGCAGCCGGCACTAGCTGATCCTCTCTAGAAACTGACCATTTACAGCCGGCACTGAAGGATCCTCTCGAGAAGCTGGCCATTTGCAACCGGCACTAGCTGAACCTCTCCAGAAACTGGCCATTTGCAGCCGGCACTGCATGATCCTCTCCTGAAACTGTGGCCATTTACAGCCCGCACTGCCTGATCCTCTCCAGAAACTGGCCATTTGCAGCCGGCACTGCCTGATCCTCTCCAGAAACTGGCCATTTACAGCCGTCACTGCCTGATCCTCTCCAGAAACTGGCCATTTGCAGCCGGCACTGCCTGATCCTCTCCAGAAACTGGCCATTTACAGCCGGCTTTGAAGGATCCTCTCGAGAAGCTGGCCATTTGCAGCCGTCACTGCCTGATCCTCTCCAGAAACTGACCATTTACAGCCGGCACTGAAGGATCCTCTCGAGAAGCTGGCCATTTGCAGCCGGCACTGGCTGATCCTCTCCAGAAACTGACCATTTACAGCCGGCACTGAAGGATCCTCTCGAAAAGCTGGCCATTTGCAACCGGCACTAGCTGAACCTCTCCAGAAACTGGCCATTTGCAGCCGGCACTGCATGATCCTTCTGCAACTGTGGCCATTTACAGCCCGCACTGCCTGATCCTCTCCAGAAACTGGCCATTTGCAGCTGGCACTGCCTGATCCTCTCCTGAAACTGACCATTTGCAGCCGGCACTGCCTGATCCTCTCCAGAAACTGGCCATTTGCAGCCGGCACTGCCTGATCCTCGCGCGAACGTCTCGCGCGAAGCCAACTTCGTTTTTCTCTTACGCACACACTCGACCTCTCATTCTCTCTCTTCTCTGCTGCTGCTGCTCACGTCACGTTTGCACTGTCTGTGTCGCGGCAGAGGTAACGACGCATGAGTCATGCTTTTTCGACCGTGCAGCCTGCTCTATCGATTTATAAGACGTTATCACGTCAAACAAAAATTGTTGGATCTACCATAAACACATTTTGAATAGGTTAAACAATAATCTAACATATGCTTTTTAAATTATTTGATTATCTCACTTATTAATTTTGCAACGAAGAAATACAACGGGCCCCACAGTGCGTCTGCCTAACGGTGTGTCAAACAATTGGTATGGGGAAGCAGGTGGTCTCTGTATCGGTTTGCATACACAGAAATTGTCTCTGTTAGTGTAGGTATTCCTGTGTCTTGACACTTCACTCCCAGCATCCTTCTTAAAGCCATTATTATGCACGTTTGCACTCTTCTTAGCGAAGAATCACAAGCAGTGCCCCAGCATGTAATTCCCCAATTGAGTATCGGAAGGACAATGGCTTTAAGGAGCCGCACTTTGTCTTGACTACCTGGACGAATTCATCCCTGGACCAATCCATTTTGTCAAGCTCGTCCTAGCTGATCCGCAGACTAGGTCAATCTGCCCTTTCAGAAAACACGGCGGACCAGGGTAAGTCCAAGTAAAGGGCGCGTGAGCGGACGTGAACATTTTGCATCGAACTCATTCAGTACATAATTCACTATTTCAGAAAAATGCTCAAAAGTTGTTCTGATGAGCTATACTAGGGTTATAATTTGTAATTCCAATATAGCTGAACAAACTGAAGATATGTTGTTCGTTAAAAAACGTTTGACCAATAAGCTCACATCCGCCACTTAAACTATCTTTTTTTTTAATTAAATTCGCGTACATTTATTAAAAATAATGAGTTCATTGGAGAATTGGTAATAGGGTGAAAAAATTTTATGCATAAATAAAAAATAAACATTTATAATTCTGTTTTCAAAAAATTAAATTAAATAACTATTGCTTCATATCGACCTATCATTTATTTTTTTCTTTATTTTTTTAAATAAAATTTTCATTTTAATATTAGAATTAGAATGTTATTTATCTAGATAGGATAGGACACAACAAGATACATGAAACTAAACTATCTAAATAAATAAGATTCAAATAGATTTTCATAAATGTACTCAATGTACTCATTGGAAATTTAGTGTGTGTTTAGTGTGTTCCTTTTCTTATTTTTAAGTAAAATACCTGGTATCTGGACAAATCGGCTATAGCGCCGTTATCCCAGCGTACATTTTCAATCACACCAACATCATACTTGTTTCTATTATCATTAGAATATATGATACATGACTTGTAGAGTTCTAAATTATCTAAATAAATAACATTCAAATTAATTTTCATAGAAGTACTCATTTTACTTATTGGGAAAAAAATTTGTTTATATTTTTATTTTTAAGTAAAATACCTGGTATCTAGACAAATCGGCTATAACGTTATCCCAGCAGATTTTTTTGTGAATAAATCACGCCAGCATGATAGTGAATTGATAACATTTTTGGATTTCCCATAAGCCTACTCAAAATTTCCCATTTTTATTTGTGGATATGCCATTATTTCCCAGTGGTCCGTTTTAAAAAATTTGTTGCTATGTCTTCTTTTTTTATAAAACTTGTTCTATGTTACCTTTTATGTTCGCTTTAGTTTTTCATTTAGCAGTAGAATAGTACAAGATTAAACTTATTGATGCTTACAGTTCTTTCATGAAATAATAATTATTAAGAAATAGTGAAAAAAAATTGTGGGAAGCGCGATTAACGGTAGATTTTGTCTTCGTTTATGGCCTATTGCAATGTTTGTTTGAGGTGGGAAAAACACTATTTTAAGTTGGCAAGCCAAACGGAACGGTTCTTAGCTAGTGAAATGTTTAATTTAAACCACATTTGTTGCTGTAAATTTATTTGCAAAAAAAATAATATTAAAATTTAATCTATGTGTTTGCGATGCACTTACTTTTTCTCATTTTATGGTAGGTTTTAAACCAATTTGTTTGTTTTTATGTTTTATTATCATATATAGGTATATATTATACTGTTGAAGCTTAATTTGATAATCAAAAAGATAAAAATAATGCAAAAACAAGTGGGAAAGCTAAAGTCGATTGTAACCGACTGTGAGATACCTGTTACCCAAAGCATTGTGTGTGAAATTGAATGGCACATGAACATGGAATAAAGAAAATGTTAACAAATAAATACACATTTTGCTAGAAACATCTAGAGCAACACTCAAAAGAGACCAATGTCGCTAGGAACATGTTGAGCAATACCCGACAAAGACAAATGTTGCTAGTATCATGTTGAGCAACACGCACGTGCGCTCTCAACATCTCTCTCTCTCTCTCCCTCTTGCTCAAAAAGTATACACAGAAAAACTATTGTCTAACTTATATGTTTATCATCCGATATTACTCAAATTTTCAGAACACGTCCGTGATTGCCTACTTATTAAGTTTATCCATTTACTTTAAGCCGAAAATCACGACTATAGCTAATATAACGTTTTTGATGATTTTCGGGGGCGCAAGTGGGCGTGGTCAAATTTTAAAACAACAACAAACTTGATCTACAATGTTGTCACCAAATTTGGTAACTCTAGCTCTTACAGTCTCCGAGATCAGACAGACACAGACAGACGGACACGGCTAAATCGACTCGGCTGGTAACGCTAATCAAGAATATATATACTTCACAGGGTCGGAGATTTCTTACAGCGTACATTTCTCGACAGCGCTGCCTGAAATTTTTTCCTATGCACAGTGTATAGGACGCTAGCTTTGTCCAATCGTTCCTAAGGCAGCTATAAGATATAGTAGTCCGATTTGGATAAAATTTAATATGTATGCCTATACTTAATTTAAGGACCATATAATAAAAATAATAGCACCGCAGGAGAACATTTTGTTCTTGATAAAAAAAATAAGGCTACACCCGCTTTTTTTATAGCTTAGATTTATATTTTATTGTTTAGTACTCAACCTTACCATAAAATATGATATTGTTTTAATTGCCTTGAAAGAAAGCCCTTGTTTATTAGATTTAATTATGATTAAATTGTAAAGCACAAAATATCAACTTCTTTATGCCACAATAGTCATTAAGCATTGATGTCCATGTGTACTGATATAGGCCTGCTAAAGAGTAGGTACAAGCCCATCCCAGATCAGGAAGTGTACGCGAATATTTTGAAGATAATAATGGTAGCCTTTGCAGAAGGAACGGCTCTGTGTTAGTTTTGAAGCTCCCTTAACAGTCGCTTGACTTTTATTTTATCGAAAATCTGTGATCTGAAATCAAAAGGGCAGTTACTGCTTCCAAGTCAACAACGATTAGCTCACATTGGAAACTAATTAATGCATTAATCCTGCAGAAAAATTTATCAAAAGCGATACCAGGACCTTATTGACTCTATGCCAAGGAGCTAGACATTTGTTATTGCCTATAAATGATACTTAATTATTTTTTAAAAGAAGATAAATTAAATTTTAATAGCTCAATATGATTAACTCATACATTTGTTACGGTTTCATCACTTTTTAATTTTAAAATAAATTTTTACAAATTGGTGCCATTATTTTTTTTGCCAAGTTTTATAGTCTCCCATTTCTAAAACGGCATTCAACATTTCCCTTAAGTTAAAATTGTGAGCTGGACAACTATTTAAAAATTGCTTATGCTGGCGGTGCTATTATTTTTTCGCAGCTGTAGTTTTAATCGGATATCCTTAAAAACAACGAAAATCAGCTAATTTCAACCGATCGTTCCTTTGGCAGCTTTATGATTCCGACTTGAGCTCAGACTTACGTATATACTAATGGAAATAGAAAGCAGACTATCTGCAAAGTTTTATTCAGATAGCTCATAAACTGAGACTAGTTTGCGTAGCAACGGATAGACGAACATGGCTAAATCGACTCGGCTGCTAATGCTGATCAAGAATATATACACTTTATGCCTCCTTCTGCCTGTTACATACATTCTCGGTTGGCACTAACTTATAATATAATAGAATGTTGACAAATGAAGATAAATGTTGCTAGGAACATTTTGAGCAACAACAAAAAAAGACAAATTTTGCTAGGAACATGTTGAGAAACATGGGTTGGCGCTGTCAACACAAAAGAAAAAGCACACACAGAAACTTTGTTGTTAAATAACTTTTATGCCTATCATCTCATTTTACTCAACATTTTTTAACCGATGAAATGTTGTCAGTAAATCCGAAATACCAATGGCAATTAATTCCCGTAAGATTTTTTCGATATTTTGCTTGGTTTTTCTTTAGCATTTTCTTTTACCTTTTTTTCGAAAAGATTACCTTTTTTTTTAATTACCTAATCACGCATCATTTTGCGAAATATTTAAGTATCAAAAAAATAGCCATAGGTATTTCGGATTTACTGACGTAATTTCAGATCGTTTGGGTAACATTTGTTCAAGTTACATACATACATATGTAAATACATATGTATGTGCATATCATGCATGCATATGTGTTTGGCAATAGAAAAATAGGGCCTACAGAGAAAAGCTACTCGTACGAAATTTTTGTTTTTTATACACAAAAAAAAAAATATATATATATATATAAATAATAAGTACTACATGTCTGACATTTATAATATCTATGTATGTATATTAAAAATTTACGATTAAATTTGACAAAAAAAAACATTCTGAAAATCAGTTTTTCAGTTCGGAAATAATGGTAAGCCGGAAAATTACAAGCCAAATTCATTCTTGTTTAGAAATGTACTCAATGTACTCATAGGACTTTTTAAATTATTTTTTTTTTTTTATTGATGGTCTTGCTCAAAAAATTTTATAATATAGCATAAAGAGCACATTTGAAGGCAGAAGTTTAAGCCAAATCGGTAAAGTAGGTCTTGAGATATCGTGTACACCAGTTTGAAAACCTTGGTTTTTGAGAAAGACGAACAAGAAAACATGTAAAAAGCTACAGACGAGTAGGCGACTGTGAGGTACCTGTTCTATTTACTTTAAGCCAAAAGTACGACCTTTGGACAAAGTTATTATACCCTTGTACCCAATTGGTGGATAGCGGGTATAAAAACATTGCAGGAGTGTGCTATTGCTAGAGAGCTTACTTCAAATTGTTTTAACTCCTGAACTAAATTGAGTTGGGATGTGGCCAATTGAACTATTCTTAAAAGTAAACAAATTTTTAAAGACCAAAATAATTATTGAATTTTTAAGAAATCCAGATGGCCCCTTAACCGAAATGCATGATTTGTGAAGACGGAAATGAGCATTGGCAAAATTTTGAAAAAGACTTGATCTGCGTGCTACAGATTTAAATGTTGTCACCAAATTTGGTTTGTAGTTTGTGAGATCTATTGTTTCATATGAACAGACAGCCTTATGGAGACGCAGGTGCCTCGTTTTGCCTGTTACTTACAGGCACTAAGTTTTAATACACTTTAACCCTATGGGTACCGGGTATAGTTAAACTATTTTGTAGATCTGTTAGTCTCTCTGTTTGAGAGCTATCTGAATATAACTATTTGAAAGTCTTCGTGTGCATATGTTTATCAAAAGAGTCGACGAAGGCGGAAAGAAATAATTACTTGAACCATAACTGCAATTCGAAGATTGTCTTTAGAAATAGAGGATTTACATCCTTTGCAAGAAGCACGTCCAGTTCTGGCGTACTCCGCCATATATGGCAATTGTAAATCCATTACTTTTACCGGCGAATAAATTGATGCAACTATAAATTAGAGCTGGAAAAAAATCGATGAAGCATCGATAGTATTGATATTGCCGATAATTCTTCAACATCGACGATTTATATCCATGTTCGTTACTGAAAACCGGACTAAAGCCCCTTTTTACTGGAGTTGAATTATTAAATTCTGCATTCTGGGCTAAATTCAGAATTTTTATCTGTGTTTATGGTATAGGAACCTAGTGATGACCAAACAGAAAGATGCATGGGCATTTTTTCGCTTTTTACGATATACTATCGATTATTTTAGTATGCGATTTTGCCCAACTACCACCACTAGCCAGCTGTTTTTTGAACAAAAGAAATTAATTACCAGCTGACGAAAAATATATGTATGTATGATACAGATTCATGACTTTCTCAATCAGCATTTTTTACTAATTTCGTTAAGCGACCTCTGGATTGAACTGGCTATTGCACTTCTTAACGATCGTAGCTGGAATAAAATTGTAGACGCGGCGGTCCCCGCATCTTCCTGCGCTAAGAACCTCAGAGCGTTGGCGCTCGCCGCCCTCTCTTCCTGGACGCCCCCGTTCTCACCAGCCTTTCGCGTTTGTAACACTCTATTTAGTCTTGGCAATAACATTCTTTAGCTTGAAAGCGGACAACTTCAGATACCCAAGCCCTGTGGACAAAAGGGCGTTGGAGGGCAGCAGTGGCGTAGTGAAACCACGTGAAATCTTTTTCGTTACTTAGGGTACTTTTCCACTACGTTGCTTTTTCCAACTATCGCAAGAGAATCACGAAAAGCAGAAAAGGTGTTTCTACTACTACTTTTTAGCACTCTCTTGAAGGGAAACAGCTGTTTTTTGCTTAGGTTTTGATTTGGCGGAAAATTAAATTCAATTCAAAATTTAAACCAATGTTTACTAAGATTAAAAGTGAAAGGGATAGACTTTATTTTCTATTTGCGGCTAAGTAACAATAAAGATTTCACGTGGTTCCGACAGGCAGCCGCTTGACTGGAGACGTAACACTTGCAGGAACCACTGCAGTCCACTGGGCTCGGCCTGAAGCCAAGTCTACAACTCGAATGCAGACGCATCAACCTTTCTCTTCTAAAGCAAGTCTCTTATGATCCCGAATTCACATCACTTTGCCCTGCCCAAGGACCAGACTACTGTGAAGGCTCCGCCACCCCTTCCGTTAAAACATGAAGCGAATTTGGAAAAGTGAGAGGATCGCTGCGCACCGCCGCCGACGCCACTGGTGCGCACCAACGTCCTTCTGTCCACAAGGCTCAGCTATCTGACGGTGCCAGCTTGCAAGCTAAAGAAAGCTATTGGAATGCCCAAGTAGAGTTTTACAAAGCCAAGCAGCTGCAGAGAAAGTGGTCGTCTATGAAGAGAGGACGCTCTCAACGAAGGAGGAGACGGTGGCAGAAAGTGCAGCATGTACGCCAGCTAAGATCGTCCAAAAGTCCTATAGATAGTTCAATCCACAGACCGCTAAACGAAATATGTATTAAATGCTAATTAGTTTACAAAACATGGTTCAATATTTATTCCGCCAGCCAATTTCATTTGATCAAAAAACAGCTGGCTAGTGGTGATAGTTGGGAGTTGAAATATTCAATACTATCGAACTAAACCGCGAAAAATAAACTTTTTTTTCATTATCACCATTAGATTCCTATACCTTATACCAGTGATTCCCAAGTCCCCGCCACATGTGGTTGGTAAAAATTCTGCCGGTTCTCTGCCGCTACACAGACAGTGTAAATGTGACGTGAGCAGCAGCAGCAGAGAAGAGAGAGAATGAGAGGTCGAGTGTGCGGTTGCCAGAGCAGTACAAAGCATTTAAATTTTAATGCTTTGCATTGCTCTGACAACCGCAACGTCTTGCGCGAAGCCAACTTCGTTTTTCTCTTACGCACACAAATGCAAGTCACATGTCATTGTATTTGTGTGGGCACCACTGCCTTATACACAGGAAAAAAGTTGCTTTTTGGACAAAAAGGAGAATTGGAAAAAGCAACTGTAGTGAAAACGTGGCCAATAGATAAGGCAGCAGTTTTCCCTAAAGAGAATGCCAGTTACAGCATTTGCTAGAAGAAACGCATTTTCTGCATTTTGTGATTCCCAGATCGATGAAAGAGTTTTTCAAGCGAAAAACTTCATAAAAATCGCAGAGGTAAAACCACGTACTCCCCAGCTCTTAAATTAAGCAATCAAATGAGTGCGAGAGATAGGTAAATACATTTTCGGAGAATCTTACAGCAGTATGACACTGCATTAAAAACTTCATTCATTGGCGTATTCAATAGAGGCTTGACAGCAACCATAGGTATTTACCTAAGTGCGAGGAAGACGACTATACGTCACTTTCAATGAAAAATTAATGCATTCATTGATAAAATCGAAGTCTCAAAAAAAAATAAAGAAACCAGAAAATAAGTGAGCTCGATAACAAATGCATAAAATTATATATAAAAGGAATATTGATGTCTCATTAGACAGAATGGTCCCACAAAATATACCTATTAAGGCTAGTACTAAGATCAACGAATATCGCTTGCGGAATTTCGAGAGCGAAATTGCGATATATTTTGTTCGGGAACCAGTGTGACCGAAGAAAGCAAAGAAAATGATTAAAATCGGTCAAGATCGGTCACACAGACTTGTATATCCAGCTGTGTTTTGTAAATAAACTTTAAAAAGGGAACTTAGTTTAAGCGCATTTGATTGGGAGTATTATTAATGTAATGTTCCATAATGGAGTTGAAGGCAAATAATAGTGGCGCCAACGCCATCACCGCCAATAAAAAAATATGCAATCAAATTGTCAATAAAAACACAACAAAATGTCATTTATGTAATACATTGCATATATTGGGGCTTGCCTTTACGACTTTTATCAATTTCACATTATTCTCACGGCTTTCGAAGCGCTACAACCGAGCAGGGATTACCTCCTCCCCCTTCACCTCAATGCTGCTTAAGCCTAGTACTAAGATGAACGAAAAAAATCCATAAACGAAAAACTTCATATAAAAAAAAAAGAACGAAAAGAGCAAGAAGAAGAATTTTGTGGTATTTCGTTTGGTCGGGTACTAAGATGAACGAAATTCCGTGAGCGAACCGGGTAAAACGGTTGGCAAAAGACACTAATAAACAGCTGTGATTCCGTAAGCGAATTATATCAATTGCATATATTTCGTAAGCAGCATGCAGGGGGAAGGGGGAGGAGGCAATCGCTGCTCGGTTGTAGCGCTTCGACAGCCGTGAGAATATTGTGGAATTGATAAAAGTCGTAAAGGCAAGCCATATTATATGCAATTTAGTACATAAATTAACTTTTTTTGTGTTTTTATTGACAATTTTATTGCATATTTTTTTTATTGGCGGCGATGGCGGTAGCGCCACTATTATTTGCCTTCAACTCCATTACGGAACATTACATTAATAATACGCCCAATCAAATTCGTTAAATTAATTTCTCTTTTTAAAGTTTATTTATAAAGTTTGTTTACAAAACACAGCTGGAAATACAAGTCAGTGTGACCGATCTTAACCAATTCTGACCATTTTCTTTGTATTCTTCGGTCACACTCGTTCCCGAACGAAATATATCGCAATTTCGCTCACGAAATTCCGTAAGCGGTTTTAGTTGATCTTAGTACTAGGCTTTACGAAATATATGCAATTGCATATTTCGCTTACGAAATACGCTTACGGTACGCTTTCGCCAACCGTTTTACCCGGTTCGCTCACGGAATTCCGCTCATCTTAGTACCCGACCAAACGAAATACCACAAAATTCTTCTTCTTGATCTTTTCGTTCTTTTTTTTATATGAAGTTTTCCGTTTATGGATTTTTTCGTTCATCTTAGTGCTAGGCTTTAAACACAAATACAAGAGCTTTTCTTGTGTGGCGTAATAAATAAACTTACAAAAAAAAAGCTTTTTGTTGAAGGCTTGACATAATTTTCAGCAACTATACTGCACAGAAGCAAAAAAAAAGTAAACAAAATAAATAAGTTTTCGGCCGCATGAATTTTCCGCCGTCAAATTGTGTAATTATTATGAATTACCTAAATCTGTGTACAAGAAAAGGTGTTATCATATCAATTTCTGCAAGAGTGTTTGCATGAGCACTCCAGAAATGGATAAATTGCGTACTGCGAATTCTGGTCATTGTAAGTGTTTACATTTTAAATTTCTCTGACGGTAGTCACATTACGAAAGAAATCCGAACCAAACAAGACATATAGTTGTCCCTTTCAAGGTTCTAATGAAGTAGTCAATGAATGAAAACTTGTGCGCTGTCAACTTCATTAATTGGGGCATTAATTAGCGGCTTGACAGCAACCATAGGGTATCGCCTAAGTGCGAGCAAGACGACTATACGGCACTTTCAATGAGAGATTAATACAATAATTGCTCATAGCATTATGACACTGTATTAAAAACTTCATTAATAGCATTATGACACTGTATTAAAAACTTCATTAATTGGCGCATTAATTAGAGGCTTGACAGCAACCATAGGGTTTTGCCTGAGTGCGAGCAAGACGACTATACAGCACTTTCAATGAGAGATTAATAAATTAATTGCTCATTAATTGAAAAACTTATCGGCTCATCGAAAAAAAATACCAGACAAAAAATGAGTTCGATAGAATATACCGTCTCTAATTCATGAAATTGTATCTAAAAAGTATATTGATTGCTCATTAGACAAAACGGTCTCACAAAATATATTGGTTTTTGCTTAAGGCTTAGCATAGTTTTCAGCAACTATTCTGCACAAAAGCAAAATAAATAAACAAAATAAATAAGTTTTCGGTGGCATGGTTTTTTCGCCGTGAAATCTTGCAATTATTATGAATTAACAAAATCTATGTACAAGAAGAGCTGTAAAATTCAGTTTAATGGTTTTCATATTAATTTCTGCAGAAGTATTTGCCTGAGGATTCCAGAAATGAATAAATTGTGCACTGCGAATTCTGGCCATTGTTATTGTTTACCTTTTAAGTCAGTGTGACCGTAGTCGCATTACGAAAAAAATGCGAACCAAAAAACACATATAGTTGTCTCTTTCAAGGTTCTAATGAAATAGCTAATTAATGAAAACTTGTGCCCTGTATCATAGCCGTATCATTAATTGAAAAACTTATAGGCTTATCGAAAAAAATACCAGACAAAAAAATGAGTTCGATAGAATATACAGTCTCTAATTCATTAAATTATATCTAAACAGTATATTGGTGTCTCATTAGACAAAACGGTCTCATAGAATATATTGGTTTTTGATAAAGGCTTGGCATAATTTTCAGCAACTATTCTGCACAAATACAAAATAAATAAACAAAATAAATAAATTTTCGGCGGCATGTTTTTTCCTCCGTTAAATTTTGCAATTGTTATGAATTAACTAAATCTATATAAAAGAAAAGCTGTAAAAATCAGTTTAAAGGTTTTTATATTAATTTCTGCAGAAGTATTTGCATGAGGATTCCAGAAATGAATAAATTGTGCATTGCAAATTCCAGCCATTGTTATTGTTTACCTTTTAAGTCAGTGTGACCGTAGTTGCATTACGAAAAAAATCCGAAAAAAAGACATATAGTTGTCTCTTTCAAGGTTCTAATGAAGTAGCTATTCTAAATGTAAAATGTAAAATTTACAAAATTTACATAATTTGACATTTTTTTTGTAACATTACCAAAATGGATCGATTTTCAATGGTCCAATTTCAGACTGCAATGGTATACAAACTTCGGTTTACCGAAGTTAGCTTTCTTTCTCGTTTTCTATTAAAGCAATCTTATATATAAAAATGAATCGCAAAATGTGTTGCTAAGCGCATAACTCAACAACGCCTGTACCGATTTGGGAAATTCTTTTTTTTTAATGTTCGTTGAAGTCCAAGGATGGTTCTTACGGCGAGAAAAAAATCGAATAATTGCCGGGAAAACCCTAAAAACAGCCCATTTCTTTTTCACATACAAACGTTTTCTAACTAAAACGGCTGCTTTGATATTATTGTCAGGTGATTTTCGTCAATCATTTCCTGTCGTTTGTATAAATGGTGAGTCTAGAACTGTTAACTGTACTATATATATATGCAGGTACTTTTCTCATGTTCTCAATACCAAGACGAGGAAATATAGGAAGGCGAACGCGTAGTACAAATGGGGTATTACAAAGACGATCCCGGAGCGCAGATGAAGGTAATGCACGAAATAGATCTGTTGATACCGTAACTGTAGTGAATCTTTCAAGGTGATCACGGATACGTCGTGCTGTTTTGGCTGAAATGATTAATGTACGGATACATTGAAATGATGGACGCAATATGTCCGCGACTCTTCCGCGATACTTCTGCGGTTCTTCCGCGATATTTCTGCGATATTTCAGCGATACTTCCTCAATTCTTCCGCGATGCTTCCGTGATACTTCCGCGATACTTCCGCGCTCCTCCGCGATACTTCCGCTATACTTTCACGATACTTCCGCGATACTTTCAGCGATACTTTCGCAATACTTCCGCGATACTTTCGCGACTCTTCCGCGACTCTTCCGCCATTCTTCCGCGACGCATCCGCGACTCTTCCGTGATTCTTCCGGGATACTTCCGCTACTCTTGCGCGATTCTTCCGTGATACTTCCGCGACTCAAGCGGGAAAATCTTTTTTACATATAGTGCCATCTCTGATACATAGCATGCGGCGCGTGATACATTGTTTGACATCTACTCATTGTTCTCTGCTCAGTTAGAATTATGTGACAAACCGGTATTGTGTTCACCGTGAAATTGTGATGCAGGCATTTGTCTTTAAGGTGGTAAGTTGAACTATGTAAATTATGTGGATCGTGCATTTGAGGTTAAATTCACCACTCTGTCCATAGTCCAAAATGCCTAGAGGACGACGTGCGAACATCGGCCGCCGCACAAGACATGCAAGCCAGCAACAAGTGTATTCACAAAACTTAAGCGAAGAAAGACAAAATAGGAGGACACGAAGATCATTCGCATCATACTATCGCTTGGCATTCCAATGTGATCCCACTGCGAACTACAGTGATGATGGAAATTTAGATATTGGACCAATGACGACTATGTGCCGATATTGCAATGCGTTAAAGCTCAAAAGAGAAGCGGCTGGATTGTGCTGCGCAAGTGGAAAAGTCAAACTGGATCCATTACTTACACCACCACAGCCACTGCAACCATTGTTCGATGGAAGTGATCCCGATTCCCGCCATATTCTCCAACACATCCTTGAACACAATAACTGCTTTCGCATGACTTACTTTGGAGCTAATATCTTTCGAGAAGGCGGCTTCATGCTGACTTGCAAAGTAAGAATACAACACACATAACCAATCACATAACAACTACATATACACCACACACTACACCATCACACGATCAGAAGTTACACCGTATTCTTTAACAAATGATTGTTTGCAATTACAGATACAAGTGGTGCAATATACAGGGAACACAACAGTTAAAGAGACGAATTATTGAAAAGTTGCAAGCATTTTTTCACTCTAATAATGCTGTGGTTAATATGCTCGAAACAGCATAGGAACGAATGCCATTGGATACGCACGAACTTGATTAAGGCAACCATTATTAACGGAATACGTATTCCTAATAAAGTCAGACCAAAAAACAAAAAACGTGGTTTACCAAAGAGCACTTCAATGAAACGGAAAATTGGCGGATACGTATAACGCTTCGATTCAGTATTTACTTTGGATTCACTTGCATTTACTTTAGAGAAGTTCAACTAAATAGCACTTCATTTTTGTAATCGAAATGAATTCATTACTGTTCTGAAATGAAATAAAACTTTTCCTTTTTTAATATAAAACAAACAAAAAAAGTCTTTCTTCATCTTTTAATTACAAAACGAAATGTTACATAAAACGAAGCCAGCTGGTGGCGAAACGGAGTTCGCCGGGTCAGCTAGTAAAAATATAAAAACTGAATTAGACATTGCTGACATCACACCAAATTAGAAAAAAAGGAAACTATTATTTATTTTATATTTATAATCAAAACTCAAACCCTTAATACGATGATAAGAATCCAACGGATTGGGGGTTAAAAAGTGGAGACATGAATTTAGAAGATGATGATGAAGATAAACAGTTCTATTCACAACCAGGTATAGATGACTCATCATTAATACTATCGGATCACGACTTGTCTCACACATCGAATGTACTACCGAGTCAACCCTCTTCACCTACATTATCAAGAAAAGTGTCTCCTCACACATCAACTGCGTTACCGACTCAGCCCTTAATAACAAATCAATCCCAATTGCTTGAAGAGAGTTCAAAAAATTTGAACATTAGTGAACTTTCACGGGGGCACGCCCTAGACAAGACTTATGGTCAATTTAAAAATGATAATGGGCAATTAATGATGGGTAATAATCAAATAAATGTTTCAAATAATAAAATTGAATTTGATGATGGACAAAACTGGCGTCTCACTAGTGGTTTATATTCTTTAATTTTCCACCTATTACCAAAAAATTACAATACAAATACCTAGAAATATACAAAGAAATTTTACTAAAAACCAATGTGTACCGAAAAAATTTTAATCCAAATGGACAGATAAAAGGAACAAGGGCAGTGAAATATACAAAAATTATAAAACCACTTATATAGACTAAGACGCCGAGTCCACACCCAATCGTGTCAAAGAAATTGTAAGTGGGAAAGGATTAATGACATTGGAATCAAATAAAAATTATATTTATTGGGACGACCCGAATGAGTTGGTGGAACGGCTTCAACTCTTAATAGCTTCACAAGCTGCAGAAAACACTAATCACACTAATGAGATCACATCAATAATTAGTGAATTAACCGAAGCTCAAATTATATGCTAATCTAGTATATATTCATGTAACAATATTCAAATGAGATTAATGTCAGCATGTCCGTTGACAAATTTGGTCGTTACATAAGCGACAAGGAAAACTCTAATAATCCAAAACGATATGAAAAAACTATCCCAGGTCTCTTCATTGATGCAGATGGAAACTTTAATATACAACAAAAACGAATAATAAATGGTGTCAATCCAAAGGAAAACACAGACATAGCAATCAAAGAGTATGTCGACAACTCTATAAAAAATCTTAAAGATTCAATGTTGAGTGAAATAGTTGTTAGTACGCCCGATTTTAAAACTGAAGATATTGAAGCCAGATTGGACAGACTTGAGGTCGTTGTCTCAAAAATTATTGAAAAATTTGCATCTGGTTTGAGATTGAATTAATTAAAAAGTATTAAGAAAATCATTACATTAACATATTGTAAAAACTAAATTTTGTTTGTGTTTAAGTAACTTTCTAAAAATGACTAGACGGGGAATTATTAATGAAATACATTCTTCAGCACGCAAACATTTTATACGACGCAGAGTGATTACAATCGCGGAAGAGTCGCGGAAGTATCGCGGAAGAGTGGCGGAAGTATCGCGGAAGAGTCGCGGAACTGTCGCGGAAGAATCGCGGTAGAGTCGAGGAAGTATTGCGAAAGAAGAAGAAGAGTAACTGAAGTATCGCGGAAGACTCGCGGAAGAATTGCGGAAGAGTCGCGGAAGTATCGCGGAAGTATCGCGGAAGTATCGCGGAAGTATCGCGGAAGTTTCGCGGAAGTATCGCGGAAGAGTCACGGACATATAGCGTCCATCATTCCAATGTGCACATAACTCAACAACGAATGGACCAATTTGGCCAATTTTTTAAATGTTTGTTGAAGTCCAAGGATGGTTCTTACGGCCGCCGCGCAAGACATGCAAGCCAGCAACAAGTGTATTCACAGAACTTAAGCGAAGAAAGGCAAAATATAATAAGAGAAAATGCCCGATTGGGACAACGCGTGGGGACACGAAGTTCATTGACATCATACAATCGCTTGGCATTCCAATATGATCCCACTGCGAACTACAGTGATAATGCAAATTTAGATACTGGACCAATGACGACTATATGCCGATATTGCAATGCGTTAAAGTTCAAAAGAGAAACGGCTGGATTGTGCTTCGCATCCATTACTTACACAACCACAGCCACTGAAACCATTGTTCGATGGAAGTGATCCCGATTCCATCCATTTTTTTCAACATATCCTTGAATACAATAACTGCTTTCGCAAGGTAAAAGATACAACAACAAAATATATCATTTACATGGTTCAATGGTGCTAACACCAGATGAACCGCATCAATTTCTGCAAATATATTTCATTTCGTCGATGGTGGATCAGCTGAATGTGCGGTGCAATATACAGGGAACACAACAGTTAAAGAGACTAATTATTGAAAAGTTGCAAGCATTTTTCACTCTAATAATGCTGTGGTTAATATGCTCGAAACATCATTGGAACGAATGCCATTGGATACGCATGAACTTGATTAAGGCAACCATTATTAACGGAAAGTACGCAGGTGAAAATGTATGTATTCCTTGAATACCAATGATTCCGACTGATCTTCCGTTTGACTTCAAACGATTGCAATTTCCAGTTTGCCTTGCGTTCGCAATGACAATTAACAAGTCGCAAGGCAAATCGCTTAATGTTTGCGGGATAAATTTAGAAAATCATTGTTTTTCACATGGGCAGTTATACGTTGCGTGTTCACGAGTTGGGAAACCATCCGCTTTGTTTGTGTTAACGTCAGACCAAAAAACAAAAAAATGTGGTTTACCAAAGAACACTTCACTTAGAGAAGTTAAACTAAATAACATTTCATTTTTGTATTCGAAATGAATTCATTACTGTTGTGAAATGAAATAAAACTTTACCTTTTCAAATATAAAACAAACAAAAAAAATGTTTCTTCATCTTTTAATCACTAAACAAAACGTTACATAAAACGAAGCCATCTGGTGGCGAAACGGAGTTCGCCGGGTCAGCTAGTATTTAATATATAAATATATATACTTATATACATATACAAATATAGCAAGGACATAAATTAATTATTTTAAAATATAGTGCGATTAGATTTTTAAATAATTAATTTATGTCCTTGCTGTTCTCAATCCGCCAGCAAAATTGCAGGCGTAAGATATCGTCGGTAGTGCAAAATATAACAAGCCAGATAAAGTTTTCCGCTTGCAAAAAGATTTCGTCTATCTTAAGCCGCCCAGTCGGACCTTGTAAAACGGGTTGTAAAGAAAAACGGTTCTGAAACGGTTCTATATGCCTCCAATTTTAGATCAAAAATCGCCAGAACAATGATATAATACATATTAGATGATTGCAATAACATGTGTTCTTTTGTTGGTTAATAGAAGCGAAGAAATTAGTTATAAAATAAATATTATGTGCAACTTTCGCTTCTCTAAGAATGCATATATATACGTTTTTTTGGAAGTAAATTACCCGAGCGCTTCCCGAACAGTCGGCTTTTTTTTCTATAGCTTCGGGTCCGTGCAATCGTTGCTTCTCTTAAAACGCATAAATAAGCGTTCTATCCGAAACCAGCATTTGTTATTGTTTTTTATTCTCTTTCTCTTTCATATAAGTGCAAACGTCGCTTCTCTTAGAACGTATAAAGATGCATTATTTCGGAAACCAGCATTGGAAACGTAAATAAGAGAATAAAAAGAAAAGAAACTCACAAACAAATAAAAGGAAAGAGAATGAAAAAACACGCGGTTGGTTTTTGCGTTTTCTTTTGTTACTTGCTTTAGTTGCATTAAGAAGTTTGCTTGACGCAGTTGTGAAATTCATTTTTATAAGTATGCAAGGCAAGAAAACATATTATATATTAAATAAGATAATTCATTTCAGTTTCAGATTTATTAACAACGTAAGGTAAGCCACTGCCATAATAAAATAAATAATATATTACTTTTATTTCAGATCTGGTATGTATACGTAAATATAAAAACTATAACGTTTGTCATTTTAGATTTCGTCTATTTATAGGTCAGAATATTATAATTTTTTATTTTAGATAATATTTGCGTTTTATGGTGAGTGTATATAATTTTAGTTTCCCATTTATTATTTTTATAACGTTATTTAATTATTGCATCAAAAAACAATATTATAATTTTCAATATAATTGCAGGCTTTCTTCATTAATCACATAAAAAAATGTATTGTGCGATTTTATTAACCTACATGCAAGAAAATACACGTTTTTAAATCCATTTTTATTGTTGTTTTAGGCCCTGTTTCTACTACAGTTGCTTTTTCCAATTCTGCTTTTTCCCGAAAAAGCAGCTTTTTCCCTGTTCGATAGTATCGATTATTTCAGTCATTTTCTGCCTATCGATGTGTGATTTTCCCCAACTATCACCACTAGCCAGCTGTTTTTTGAACAAATGAAAATGGCTGGCTTAATATATATTGAACAAATTCATGATTTTCTCCACGTTTTGTAAACTAATCAGCATTTAATACATATTTCGTTTAGCGGTCTGTGGATTGAACTATTGCACTTGTGGACGATCCTAGCTGGCGTACATGCTGCACTGGCGGCCACCGCCTCCTCCTTCGTAAAGAGCGTCCTCTCTTCCTAGCCGACCACTTTCTCTGCAGCTGCTCGGCTTTGTAAAACTCTACTTGGGCATTGCAATAGCCTTCTTTAGCTTGCAAGCTGACACCTTCAAATAGCTGAGCCCTGTGGACAGAAGGACGCTGGTGCGCAGCAGTGGCATCGGCGGCGGTGCGCAGGGATCCTCTCACTTTTCCAAACTCGCTTCTTGTTTTAACGGAAGCGGTGGCGGGCGCATACCCAGGTTTATCCTTCTCCTCCTTGGGCAGGGCCAGGTGATGTGATTTCGGGATCATAAGAGACTTGTTTAAGAAGATACGGGTTGATGCGTCTGCATCCGAGTTGTGGCTTCAGGCTAAGAGATTCCAGTGGACTGAAGTGGTTCCTGCAAGTTCCTCCAGTCAAGCGGCTGCCTGGCAGATTTATTGCAAATAGAAAATAATGTCTAGCTCATAAAATTATAATCTTAGTAAACATTGGTTTGAATTTCGAATTGAATTCAGTTTTCCGCCAAATCAAAACGTAAACAAAAAACAGCTGTTGCCGTTCACGATAGTGCTAAAAAGCACTTTTTCCTAGTAGAAACACCTTTTCTGCTTTTCGTGATTTTCGTGCGATAGTTGGAAAAAGCAACGTAGTGGAAAAATACCCTTAATACATTATCACCGAACGGTTCAATGTGTATGCTACTGATGGGTTCTTTAAGCCTTCCTTCATAACAGTTATATAACTGTTTTCAATGGGTTATTTTGAAGCGGTATTTTGCATGAAAGATACATTGCTACAGAACCGTTATTGATGTGTGCTGCAGATGGGTTATATAACGCATATTTTAGAAACTAAAGTTGGAAGCGAAACCCGAAAATAGCCGAAGTGTAATATACGTTATTTATATGTTGCGAAAGAACTGTTGCAGCATACAAAAAAAAGAACAGTGGTTTCCTTGTTTCACCCCATATTAATCTGAAAGAAGACTGCACGTATTGAGAATGCATTCTTTACTGTCAAAGAACGCATAGAACTGTGCTTGCTGGAAGCGACCAGGTCCGACTGGGCAAGTACGTACTAGCGCCAAACCCTTAGTTAAGCCTAATACTCACTAGCGCTAAACCCTTAGCTAGCTGAAAGGGTTTCATAAATTTAGTGTGACCAGGTTTTATGGTGTTCACCGAAAATCCATATACAACGGCCAAACGGCCATACTGTCAGCTGTGTTTGTCTACAATTCAATTTAAACGCCGCCAAGCCGCGTAACCCACAAATACATGCAAAATGAAGAAATGATTTATTTATTTACTTAAATTATGATTTTCAATGTAGCGGGGCCAGCTCCCGATGCCGCCGAGCTGCTCCTGGCGATTTGCTCCTGGCCCTGTAGCTGCTGCCACTGCTGGAGATCCCGCTAGGAAGTGTTGACCGAAAGACATCTTTGTGTGTCCGGCCTCTTCCGTCAGCTGCTCCTCCTCCTCGTCCTGTTGACTGCTGGTGTAGCCGCATCGTTGGGCACATCTACGTCCACGACGGCTGCTGCCACAAACTTGGCGCTTAAGTCGCCGCGCGCGGGTCCTTGGGACTGACCTCCATGATCTCTCTCCATAAGCTTTCAACGTAACCCAATGGTGGCTGCTTGCCTAGTCCTCCCGGGACATTTCCATTCCCGTTGCCACTTTTCCTTTCTAAAGTCCTTGTATGCTTCGATGCACCAGCACTTTGTGGTGGCAGCCAACTAAGAAAAGAATCCCAGTAGGCGACCACTGGTCAGGGACGATCAGAGGAGAATCAATTAACATGTCCTTATTTTTTTTAATTTGGGATTTTGGCCCTTTTCTACTTTATTTGCTTATTTCCCTGTTAAATTAATTAATTTATTAATAATTAAAGACTTAATTTTATTTTAATAATTTTTATTTGTATTTATTTAGTGGTCAAGATCCCATATTCAAACTTCTTTAGTTGTTTTGTAAACAAAATCATTTTTCCCCGCTGCAAAAACCTGCAATACCGCTTTGATTCATATTGCCTGTCGCAAGGGTAATATCAAATATTTCCTTCCTCCCGGGCCTCCCTTGCTAATGGTCATTCGATTTGAAAGACCTAACGCGATGTTAATTATATATATACTATATATATTATAGTATTTCTCTTAGCTCATCTGCGTAACGACCTTAGTAAGAGGCGCCGAAAAAGTGTATTCCCCTCTCGCTCGCACTCATTTGGTTGCTAAATTTTAGCGCTAGTGAGTACGTAGCTTTAGACCAAAAACGTACGCTTTCGTTTTTAGGTGCTCCGGTTTTCACAAACTTTTTGTCATCGATTTGTTATCGAAATATTTCATGGTTTTTATTCCTCAAACAGTTGACTCGGATGTTTTGAGAAGTAAACGGAATGTTTAAATGCCTTTACTTTTTTTAATTGTTTGTTTTAAAGCCAAATAAAGGCAGAAATTGTTTATTTATCGGTCCAAGAGAACTGCCACTCTTTAAACAGGGACTTTTATACCTTTTTTTAATGGTAAAAGTACCATTTAAACAATGAAATTAAACTGGTTTATTTATTAAAACCTTATTTTATCTTCCATGACCATAATTAATGCGCACTTTTTAATTTTACAAGCATTTTGAACAGATTGTTTGGTTCCAAAACGAAAGTTGTAGTTGCCGACGGTAAATATTTTGTTTGCGAATTCGAGGTGGGGTCAGAAATTAATTATTTAAAAAGTAAATACGAACTAGATTGATCCACTGATGGTGTGAAATAAACATCAATAGACTAACGAGTCAACTATTTTTTTCCTTTTCCAATTAAGAACCGATTAGATGTAGAAAAAGGCATTTACTTTTCCTTTCGACAAGACAAACTTGCCCGTTTTTGAAAACGAAAAAGTCATTTGAAAGTGAAAGCGGGATCACCGATTTCTCGTTTTCGGAAACGAAAACGAGATAATTTTGTGAGAGGAAAAACCGGAGCATACCTGTTTAACAAAAATTAACTAAATTAACGTATGGATTTTTTTGTCGTTGAAATTCAGTGCTTTGACTGAAGACAGAGTGCGCGGGAACAAAGCTGAGGATGATTTAAACTGCTGAAATTAAGTCCTCCCTATTAATTGGCATTGCTTCTGCCTCCGCCAAGACACACTTTCCAACTGAATTTAAAGACGAAAAAGCATATAGAGAAAAAATAAACAAAAAGATAATCTCAAAAATCAAAAATTAACGGCAAAACGCAAGCGATTCGTCTTCAAAAATAGTACCGAAGCGTTTTAAGCGAATTGGTTCCGTTACGTCTTCGTCTTCGCAAGCACTGTGAACAGTTTCGGGCGAATTCATACAAATCATACAAATTCGTCTTCGTCTTCGTATTTGTCTTAGCGCGCACTCTGTCTGCACCCTTAAGTGAATTGCTTGCTCGTCTTTGCGAGTTTTGCGTCTTCGTCTTTGGCTTTGTCTTCGTCTTCGTCTCAGCGCGCACTCCATCTGCACCCTTAGTGGTCTGATTTTGAACAGTTAATATACATACGGGCAACATTGAACAAATGAGCAACAGAGCAATGAGCAAAACACATGTGCAACTGAGCAATAAATAGTGAACAAGTGAGCAACGGAGCAATGAACAAGGGAGAAATATGAGTGAGTTTACTCTTTTGAAAAAAAGAACAAGTGAACAGTATTTACCCAACATTTGTTCTAGTTCTGATACCATTGGGTCAAGTGGGCTCCAAGGCCAGATAAGAGACATGGACAGAGACGTGCTGCGGCCGCTGAAACGTTAACGATGGTTTAAATTCAGTATAACTGTTTAAACATATAGTACAGACTCAATAAAAAATAGTTCTGTAATAAACGGTTTAGAATCTAACCTAATCTAATCTGACATATCTTTAGATTTTCCGAAATTAAAAAAAATTAGGTAATTCACTATAAAAATCATATTTATTGGGTAAACGGATTAAGTTTTTGTTAATTCATATTTTTCAATCAAATATAGGCGCGATTCCGCAAATCAATAGATATGTATACATATTTGTATGCAAATGTGTGTGTGTATATGTTCTTTTTACTGACTCGTGGCGGCGGCAAAGCACCGAGCGATCGCATGCTGTCTCGCTGGCATGGGAAGAATGCAGCAAAGGAGAACTTAAGAATCAGCGCTGCCAGCAATGCTTACGGATAGCTGCTTTGATATTATTGTCAGGTGATTTTCGTCAAACATTTCCTATCGTTCGTATAAATGCTGAGTCTAGAAATTGGTAAAATGCACTACATATATGTGCGTGTACTTTTCCTATTTTCTCTTTTTTATATGAAGACTAGGTGACCCGGCGAACTTCGTTTCGCCACCAGATGGCTTCGTTTTATGTAACATTTCGTTTGGTGACTAAAAGATGAAGAAACATTTTTTTTGTTTGTTTGTTTTATATTTGAAAAGGAAAAGTGTTTTATGTAACATTTCGTTTGGTGATTAAAAGATGAAGAAACATTTTTTTTCTTTGTTTTATATTTGAAAAGGAGAAGTTTTATTTCATTTCACAACAGTAATGAATTCATTTTGATTACAAAAACAAGAAACCGAAATTTGTATTCCCTTGCAGTCCGCAATTGGATTCTAAAAACATTCATTTTGGTTACAGTTGTAAAAATATCTTAGTTTGTAAACATTTTACATCTTACATATAGAATTTTACATTTTACATGTAGAACTTTACATTTTACTTATAGAATTTTACATTTTCATTTAAATCGACCGATCGTTTCTATGGCAGCTATATGATATAGTTGTCTGATCATAATGAAATTAAACCCGTAATTCTATAACCGTCAAAAACGGCTATATCTTGAAATTGATTGATATACGTTGAAAAACAAAGAAGTTATAATATTTTTTACATTAAGCGTTATACGTGTCCGCAAATTATCAGTTTCATTGAAGTGCTCTTTGGTAAACCACATTTTTTGTTTTTTGGTCTGACGTTAACACAAACAAAGCGGATGGTTTCCCAACTCTTATCTTGGGCGTTGAGGATGCACTACGGTCAGTACACTCAAGTGGCCATTTAAAACCAAGCCCGGGCTTGTTAGGGTTAGGTGTTAAATAGGCGCGAAAGAAAAGTATAGATAAAAGAATGCGAGGAAATATAAACTACAATCAGGCAGCTCGATTGTTACCTTGCATGTGTACTAGGTGGGTTAAGATTAATGTTTTTAGTTTAGGAAGGCTATCTACAGATGAGGTAATTTTATACAAATCATTATAATTTGCACATAATACTCTAAAGGGTTCATGCATTTCATACGATGTTCTGCAGTGGTGCAAAACCAAAGGCAGGTAGGATCTTGTCGTTCTACATGGTACGTGGAAATTCAACTGACCCAATAGATCGCTGCTTTCGTTTTACGGTTTGCTAAGGAAGGTAGGTTAATCAGGAGAAGTCTACTAGAATAAGAGGACAACCTAAGGTTTGCATCCCAGTTTAAGCGACGAAGAGCGAAAAGTAAAAAGTTCTTTTGAACTGACTCAATGCGTTTGCTGTGAACGTCCCACTGGGGACTCCAAACGCAAGATCCATATTCTAAAATAGGACGAACTAACGAAGTGTATACATTCTTCGTGACGTAGGGGTCATCGAATTCCTTCGACCACCGTTTAATAAATCCAAGCACACCCCTGGCTTTATTCACAATGCACGAAATATGATCAATAAACTCCAGTTTAGGATCCAGGCGGATACCCAAATCGTCAACTAGCGTGATCCTTTCCACAGAGCAGCAGTTCAGCGTATAAGTCGCAAGCATGGGAGAGACACGTAAGAATGTCATTAGCTTGCATTTGGATCCATTTAGGTTTAATAAGTTTACATTGCACCATGTTTGAAAGTTATTAAGATCTGTTTGTAAATCCGACTGGCAAGCGCGGTCCTTGTATTGCACACAAAGCTTAACGTCGTCAGCGTACATGAGTACTCTGGAGTTAGTCAAGACTTTGGGCAGGTCGTTAATAAATAAAGTAAAAAGTAAGGGACCCAAGTGGCTCCCTTGCGGGACACCAGAGGTCACCCGGAGAACATTCGACAAGTTGTTTTTTAATAGAACCTTTTGCGTCCTACCATTCAGATAACTTGAGATCCACCTAAGAAGATCGACAGGAAAACCCATTAAGTCGAGTTTCCTAACAAGAAGGAAGTGATTAACGGAGTCAAATGCTTTACTGAAATCAGTATAGATCACATCTGTCTGCAAATTTTGTGGAAAGTCCGTTATTATGAAAGAAGTGAGCTCCAGAAGGTTAGTAGTCGTTGATCTTCGTTTAATAAATCCATGTTGGCATGGAGAAATTACTGATCTACACAGGTGCTGCAAATGGGGAGTAATTACGTTTTCGAAAAGTTTTGGGATGGCTGACAACTTAGAGATTCCTGTATAGTTGTTAGCATCCACTTTGCTACCTTTTTAGTGGAGAGGAATCACGAATGATTCCTTCCAAATAAGGGGAAATTGGGAAGTTTCTAAGGATAAGGTAAACAATTTTAAAAGGGGACTGCACAGGGACTCGGCACAATACCTAAGCACACAGCCTGGTATTCCGTCGGGACCTGGCGAATAAACCGGCTTGACACGTTGAAGATCTAAAAGAAGGGAGCTTTCGTTTAAGCTAGGACTGAAGATTAGGTTTGATTTGGGCATGCTATAGGAATAGGTTTGATTTCAATCGGATGACGGAGAATAAGTAATTTGAAAAAACTGAGCAAAAAGATCGGCGATTGCCTGATCATTGTTTGCTGTCGTATTTTCAAATGAAAGCGAGGAAGGATGTGTAATAGGCTTACGTTTAGTGTTGACAAAATTATAAAACTGTTTTGGGTCCTGCGCAAACTGAACCCTACAACGAGTCAAATAGTTTTGTAACACTGCGCGTTAAGCACGGTAAACCTTGACCGAGCCGCTAAATAGCGAAAATGAACAGCTTGAGAACCGTTACGTTTAAATTTAGAATAGAGATTGGACTTGACATTTTTGAGGCGAGTCAACTCTTTACTAAACCAGGGAGGCTTATTGGAGATTGACGGATAGTATAACGGAACACATTCTGTAAAAAAGAAGTTCATGGCATTGTAAAAAATATCCATGGCACCCACCATGTCAGTGCACATGTCACCCACCATGTCAGTGCACATGTAGAGATCGGACCAATCAAATTCAGATATAAAATTATTCAGCCGTCGAAAATCCGCGTTACGAAAGCAGTGAATTTTCTTTTCTGGCCGATCAGACTTATTCTCCATAGCAGTCCCAATATCGATAGTCACATCGAAAGTAGGATGGTATGGATCTTCGGGTAGCGTCAAGGGCGGGACCCTAACCAAACTGACTCTTGCCGGATCAGAGACAAAGCAGAGGTCTAGCAAGCGGTCTAAGGAATTTCGTACATGGTTGACTTGAGACAACGAAATGTCAAACAAGCCATCAATAAAATCGTGACGTGCAGTAGTTAAAAGTATGTTAGAGGATTCATTTGTGGACCAAATAGCTCCAGGAATGTTAAAATCACCTAGAACAATTAAATGGTCCCTATCCGAAAGTCTATTGCAGACCGACTGGATAGCGGAAAGGTGGTTCCAATAAATAGGAAGTTCCGACAAGGGAGGAATGTAGGAACATGTAATAAAAGTAAAACTGCCATTAAATGATAGCTTCACACAAAGGAATTCAACATCGTTGCATTCCTCGAAAGATAATACTTCAGACGTGAGGTTTGAGTCAACCGCAATGAGGACCCCGCCCCCTCGCCTGGAAGGCCGATCAAGCCTGTACGTTGTGTAACCCCCTTGCATTCTGATAGGTAAGAAGTAGGGAATTGGTTAGTCTTTTGGAGCTGGCACAGTGGTTTTGTCCGGCCTGGGTAGACTAATTCCTACAGGCCGTATTTTCTTTTTCTTGGCTTCGTACTCCTTAGCAACAACATGCTGCGGCCAGAAATCGGCAGAGCATATTGTGCTAAAGAGTTCGTCAGGGACATTTATTTTGAAAGATGAAATATCCCTGGCGTAAGAAAATTTAAATTTTTCCACCTTAATTTTATCGGACTTCGTTCTGTCTCGAATAAAGACAGTAACATCTTCAGATGTTTGAGATGGGTGAAGCCGAGAGACAAATATCTGCCTCGTTGTCACGGCACATTCGGAGACCGAATCTTTCCTTGCACCCGACATCAATATCATAGGAGTTTGATATATTGGGGTCGGGGGCTGTGCCGAGGGAGTGAGCTGTTGAAAGCCTGCGTCGAGTTGCAGGGCAGCGGCCAAATGCGGTGTGCAAACCGTGGTTTTCTTGCGCTTTGGGGACTCGTTTAACAACTTTAGGCCATTAAACATGGAGTCCAGCGCCATGAGCACCTCATTAGTTTTGCGAAAACTAACAAGTAGCTCTTTGAAACCATTTTTGGTTTGCCGCATGAATGCCATCATTTCCCTTTCAACATCGCGACAAGCCTTACAGCAGTAGCGCAATCCAATGCGCACGACATTGTCACACAGCCAGCAGCCAATTGTAGGGTCCTCATCAGAAATTACTTTCTTGCAGGTTTTTATTACACAGACAACAATAAAAGACATTATAGCGACTTACCACTGTACCAGTCAGAAGTTAAGAGAAAATAAGAGTAGTTACGTGCACTAAGAGAGAGAGCAAGAGAGCGAGAGTTAGAGAGCTTAAGCCGTCGAGCTGTAATTTCGGCGTAACGGATAAAGCACAAAGAGGAATGCAAAAATGCAGATAAGCAAATCGCTGCACAAAACTAAAATTGCAATTAATATAGTTATTAATACACAAAAACAGCTGCATGCACATGCGAAGTGAAACGGTGAATTATTATTGACACAGGATAGAAGTTTGAAATAAACCCCGGTGGTTTATAGCAAAGATTTTACACAAATACGAGGCGCAAAACAAAAACACGACCGTTCACTTTGAAAGAGAAATTGAATACGCAACATATAACTGCCCATGTTAGAAACAATGATTTTATAAATTTATCCCGAAAACACTAAGCGATTTGCCTTGCGACTTGTTAACGCAAGGCGAACTGGAAATGGCAATCGTTTGAAGTTAAACGGTAGATCAGTCGAAATTATTGGTATTTGAGGAATACATACATTATTACTGCGTTCTTTCCGTTAATAATGGATGCCTCAATCAAATTCCTGCGATCCAATGGCATTCGTTCTAATGCTGTTTTGAACATATTAACCACAGCATTATTAGCGTGAAAAAATGCTTGCAACTGTTCAATAATACGTCTGTTTAACTGTTGTGTTCCCTGTATATTGCACTGCACATTCAGCTGATCCACCATTTACGAAATGAAATATACTTGCAGAAATTTATGCGGTTCATCTGGTGTTAGCACCATTGAACCATGTAAATGATATATTTTGTTGTTGTATCTTTTACCTTGCGAAAGCAGTTATTGTATTCAAGGATATGTTGAAAAAAATGGATGGAATCGGGATCACTTCCATCGAACAATGGTTTCAGTGGCTGTGGTTGTGTAAGTAATGGATGCGAAGCACAATCCAGCCGTTTCTCTTTTGAACTTTAACGCATTGCAATATCGGCATATAGTCGTCATTGGTCCAGTATCTAAATTTGCATTATCACTGTAGTTCGCAGTGGGATCATATTGGAATGCCAAGCGATTGTATGATGTCAATGAACTTCGTGTCCCCACGCGTTGTCCCAATCGGGCATTTTCTCTTATTATATTTTGCCTTTCTTCGCTTAAGTTCTGTGAATACACTTGTTGCTGGCTTGCATGTCTTGCGCGGCGGCCGTAAGAACCATCCTTGGACTTCAACAAACATTTAAAAATTGGCCAAATTGGTCCATTCGTTGTTGAGTTATGTGCACATTGGAATGATGGACGCTATATGTCCGTGACTCTTCCGCGATACTTCCGCGATACTTCCGCGATACTTCCGCGATACTTCCGCGATACTTCCGCGATACTTCCGCGATACTTCCGCGATACTTCCGCGATACTTCCGCGATACTTCCGCGACTCTTCCGCAATTCTTCCGCGAGTCTTCCGCGATACTTCAGTTACTCTTCTTCTTCTTTCGCAATACTTCCTCGACTCTACCGCGATTCTTCCGCGACAGTTCCGCGACTCTTCCGCGATACTTCCGCCACTCTTCCGCGATACTTCCGCGACTCTTCCGCGATAGTTCCGCGATTCTTCCGCGATACTTTCGCGACTCTTCCGCGATACTTCCGCGACTCTTTCGTGATACTTCAGCGACTCTTCCGCGATAGTTCCGCGACAGTTCCGCGACTCTGCCGCGATACTTCCGCCACTCTTCCGCGATACTTCCGCGACTCTTCCGCGATACTTTCGCGATACTTCCGAGATACTTTCCCGATTCTTCCGCGACTCTTCCGCGATACTTCCGCGACTCTTCCGCGATTCTTCCGCAACTCTTCCGCGATCCTGCCGCGACTCTTCTTCTTTCGCAATACTTCCGCGACTCTTCAGTGATTCTTCCGCGTTACTTTCGCGATACTTCAGCAACTTTTCCTCGATACTTCCGCAACTCTTCCGCGATACTTCCGCCACTCTTCCGCGATACTTCCGCTATAGTTCCGCGACCCTTCCGCTATACTTCCGCGATACTCCCGCGATACTTTCGCGAGACTTTTGCGACTTTTCCGTGACTCTTCTGCGATTGTGACGCGATACTTTCTTGATACTTCCGCGACTCCTTCGCGATTCTTCCGTGATACTTCCGCGACTCCTTCGCGATTCTTTCGCGATACTTTCGCGATACTTCAGCAACTTTTCCTCGATACTTCCGCAACTCTTCCATGATACTGCCACGACTCTTCTGCGATACTTCCGCGAGTCTTCCGCGATACTTCCGCTACTCTTCTTCTTCTTTCGCAATACTTCCGCGACTCTACCGCGATTCTTCCGCGACAGTTCCGCGACTCTTCCGCGATACTTTCGCCACTCTTCCGCGATACTTCCGCGATTCTTCCGCGATATTTTCGCGACTCTTCCGCAATACTTCCGCGACTCTTCCGTGATACTTCAGCGACTCTTCCGCGATAGTTCCGCGACAGTTCCGCGACTCTGCCGCGATACTTCCGCGAGACTTCTGCGACTTTTCCGGGACTCTTCTGCGATTGTGCCGCGATACTTTCTTGATCCTTCCGCGACTCCCTCGCTATTCTTCCGTGATACTCCCGTGACTCCTTCGCGATTTTTTCGCGATTCTTTCGCGATACTTTCGCGATACTTTAGCGACTTTTCCATGATACTGCCACGACTCTTTCGCGACTGTCCGCGACTTTTCCGCTATACTTCCTCAATGCCCTCGCGACTCTTCCGCGCCTCTTCCGCGGCTTTTCCGCGATACTTCAGCGATACTTTCGCTAAACTTTCGCGACTCATCCGCGATTCTTCTGCGCGATACTTCTGCGATACTTCCGCAACTCTTCCGCGACTGTCCCGTGATACTTCCACTCTAATTCCGCGACTCTTCCGCGATACTTCCGCAATTCTTTCGCGATACTTCCGCGACTCTTCCGCGATACTTCTGCGATACTTCCGCGATACTTCCGCGACTCTTCCGAGAGTCTTCCGCGAGTCTTCCTCGATACTTCCGAGACTCTTCCGCGAAACTTCCCCGACTCTTCCGCGAGACTTCCGCGATACTTCCACGACTCTTCCGCTACTCTTCTTCTTCTTTCGCAATACTTCCGCGACTCTTCTGCGTTTCTTCTGCTATTGTTCCGCGATACTGAGTTGACTCTTTTGAAAAAAAGAGCAAGTGAACATGTTCACCCAAATGAGCAGTATTTGTTCTAGTTCTGATAAGATAAGAGAAAGAGAAAGAGACGTGCCGCGGCCGCTGAAACGTTAACGATGGTTTAAATTCAGTATAACTGTTTAAACATATAGTACAGACTCAATAAAAAATAGTTCTGTAATAAACGGTTTAGAATCTAACCTAATCTAATCTTACATATCTTCAGATTTTTAGAAATAAAAAAAAAAATTAGGTAATTCACTAAAAAAATAATATTTATTGGGTAAACGGATTAAGTTTTAGTTAATTCATATTTTTCAGACAAATATAGGCGCGATTCCGCAAAACAATAGATATGTATGAATGTATATAATTATAAGTCTCCAACTCCAGTTAAGGAAAAAAATATAATTTTTATTTAATTCAACTGATTTTTACAAGTTTACTTATTTTATGAAGATCACCATCCTATTTTATTGAGGTCTTAAACTGAACTTATTTGGTATTCTAATTTACTTGACGATCAAGCCTCGGTCTCAAGCTTTTCTAATTTTGGGTGAGTTGTGAAATTATTCTGAGTGAGCTTTCGATTTTCGCTTGAGTGAATCTTTATTTACTCTTGGATACAAGTGCTCTCTTTGATTTAATGACTTTGGTCTGACTTTGAATTGGAATTGGAGTTTCCTGTTTGCGAGCCGAACTTTGATTGCCTTCGAACGTGTGATCGTGACAATTGGGTATGATGTTTTCACATAAAATAATGGGAATATTCGGGTATGATATGTTTACATAAAGTGATGGAATATTCGGAGTACTATGGGACTGTGTATATGTTATTATGCGGAGTCTTATAGGACTGTGGATATGTCACTATATATATTTATGTGCAAACCAACACCTCCACTGGGAGAAATATTTTTACCTAATACAGATTGGTGTAATAGCCTTTTGTTAGTAGTAGATTCAACCACGTTTATTAGTCTTTTTCTGTTTATTGATTTTAGATTTATAATGAGTAATTTTTCTGCCTCGGTTTGTTTCCTCGAAGTGTTTATCGTCAACCTGTCTGACTACTCCTGTTTTCTTGAAAGGATTTATTATCTTAGCTTTCACTAGTGGAGCCTGTCTATATTTTGTGTCAACCGCATATTCATGTCTGGTCTCATTTAGCTTAGTTATTTTGTCTATCTTGTTTTGTTTTGCATTGAAATCTGGTGTGCCTGCATGTAAAAAAGATATTCGCGGGAGTTCTATTAGTTGCGGCGTGTTTAGTTTTGTGGTTGTACACTTATAGAATCGATTCAAATTTTGTACATCGATCTTCTATATTGTCCTCACTACCAATAATTCTCAATTTTTCATTTACCGTCTTATGGAACCTTTCTATGTCAGACATACCATTTTTACTTATTTTTATTATTATATTAACACCTCTGCATGGCTACGCAGATGGGTAAACGCGGTTTTCCCATATCATTGAATACCTTCATTATGGCTCTTTTTACTTCTAACCAATCTCCACTTTTTACTTCAATTAATGTTGCAAGTTTCGAATAGATATCAATACATCATAGGAATTGTTGGTTTTCAACCTAACAGAAATCAATTACTTATCGCTCTCTTGCATTGAATATTTCTGGTGTGACTTCAAATGAAAATTTGGTATTTCTATGTTCCGTTTTTGCTATGTTGCAGATTTCGCACTCGTTTATGATGTTCTGTATTAACTTTTGGCTATCTGGATAATAATGTTCCTCTTTAAACCAGTTAATAGTTTTTTTCTATTCCTGGATGCAGGAGTTCCTTATGCCTTCTAAGTATACTCAGAACTCTTGAAGTCAGCATAAGTCAAAACATCTTTCAGCTTGAGTGTACATTTAACCAATTTGGTCAAATTGTTGGGACTTATTATTTAAATATATGCCCTTTGAAATGTTAGGGTATCCTCATCATTGTGGAAATAGATTGCGCTCTTTTTGGTATGTATAATGATGTCCTTAGCAAAAGCTTCTGTCATTTCTTTGTATATTATGGTGAGTTTCAATTTGGGAAAATAATGGTTTACTTCAGTGTTATTACTGTCTCCCCTCTTTAACTCTATCTGTCTTGAGAAATAGTTAAAGGCTCTCTCTGTGATGGGTATGCAATTTAAATTGTCTTCAGAAGCGCCATGAATGGTCGCGTCTACGCTGTTAGCTACTTCTCCAAGCATAAGTTCTTCTATCTTGGTACGGGATAGGGCGTCAGCCACATAATTTTCTTTTAAGGGTCATTGGTTTAACTATGTTGGCAAAGTTAGGAATAAACTTGCGATAGAACACACAAAAGCCCAAAAATGATTTTATTTGTTTTGGAGTTTTTGGCAACGGAAAAGTTGTAATGGCATTCGTCTTGTTCGAATTGGGTCTAATTCCGTCAGTAGTAACAACATGACCGTGGAATTTAGTTTCCTTTTTCATGAACTCGCATTTGTCTAATTGAAGCTTCAAGTTTGCATCCCTTAGTTTTCTGAAAACTTTCTTTAGAGATAATATGTGTTCTTCCAATCTTAATAAGCTAAACAATCTTTATAGATTAAATTAAATCTTCCAAAAGATTGTTCATGCATCTCTAAAAAGATGCAGGAGCATTCTTTAGCCCAAATTGTATTCGAGTGTACTCGTAATGACCATGTTTAGTAGAAAACGCTGTTTTAGCTATTGAATTCTTATCCATTTGGATCTGATGAAATCCCTTAGCTAAGTCAATGGTAGTAAAATACTGACATTTTCCCAATTTGTCAAAAATCTCGTCCATTCTAAGATTCGGAAATTTATCATTGACAGTCATTATACCCGGAACCCATAGGGTACAAGGGTATTATAAGTAAGTGCCAACCTAGAATGTATGTAACAGGCAGAAGGAGGCTCCGACCCCATAAAGTATATGTCGTAGATTTAAAATAGGCAATGTTAAATTTGAATGTACTGTCTGTTAAGAACATTGCTAGTGTTGAGAAATGTTAAATAAATGAAATGAAGGAGACGAAAAGATTGTTATTTCATGAAGAGTTATGAGCTTGAATATGCAAAAGGCGAGGTCCGAGCGAGACAACTATATGGACTGAGTGTGGCGCAATGACTTGCTGGTATGAAGGCGATACAGTCTGATAGAAAGTGAAAAGCAGTAACGACGTTGCGACTCACTACGCGGCATAGACAAGCGGTAGAAAAAGAAATTGACAAAGACAACGAAACTCCGGCTCCTACATCAGAAGTGGGATCGGCACGTCCTCAGCTGTATCCTGAAAATGTGTTACAGGCGCTTCTGGAATCGCAAAACCAAAAATTTATGGAATTGTTAAAGACAATGCAAACGCCGGCAGCAGCAACAAAAAATCTCGAAGTTTCGATTGCTCTGCCAACGTTCAACCCCGAAGCCTCTGGCGCAGACGCAGCGGCGTGGTGCAAAACTGCGGATATGATTTTAAGCGAACATCCACTGGAAGGCAGTGCTCTTGTTATGGCGCTTAGCAAATCATTAACTGGAAGCGCATCGCAATGGTTGTCGCAAATAACATGGTCGTAATTTCAAGAATTGTTCATACACAGATATGAGGGTATAGAGACACCAGCCGCCATCTTGTTAAACATTTTAAATAGCCGACCAAAAACCAACGAATGCTTGTCTGTGTATGGAAGCCGTTTAGTGACTACATTAATGGCCAAATGGCAATCTATGACCACCGAAGAGAGCAGAGAGAGAGCAGTTTCAGTTGTAATGGCGCATGCCTCGCAAATCGACACACGGCTGCAGCGTCTGCTATATACAACAACAATAAAGACGCGCAGCGAAATGCAGCAGCAGTTGACGGCGTACGCATTTGGCAAGCGTGCTGAATGTTCTGGATCAGACTCTGGACCTGAAAAGAAGAAGCTCCAAATGCAAACACAAATCAAATGTCATTATTGTGGCAAACTTGGACACAAAATGATGGAATGCCGTAAGCGCAAAGCAGATGACAAGGGCGAAGCCAAGGCAACCGGGTCTAATGGTAAACCTACAGTCGGAGCAGCAGGTGTGAAGTGCTACAGGTGCGAAAATCTTGGCCACATTGCATCCACTTGTACGAAGGGTGCAACTACATCAATTGGCAATGAGAAGCGAGTAGATATATGTGCTGTGCTGGAGCCCCAAAGGAAGATGTACCAGAATGGTGAGCCGTATCAATTCTTTTTTGATTCTGGTGATAATTAATTAAAGAAATGATATGTTATAAGTTAGCTGGTAAAAGATTTTATAACATGGTAGTGCTAAGAGGAATTGGAGAAAATACTGTTAAAAGCAACTTACAAATCTTTTCAACAATTCAAATTTCTAAATTCAACTTAGAGGTTCTATTTCATGTTGTAGATAACAATTGTCTGAAAAATAACATAATAATTGGACGTGAAATATTACAGCTTGGTCTTGGTATTACGATTGATTTAGAGAATTTAAATATGTTTAAAACTAAAAATGTAAACGTTGTGCATGAGGAGTCTGCAACAAACAAATTGATGAAGTCGATTGATAACAATAAAGAGCTACAAGAATGTGAAAAGTATATGCTAAAAGATATTTTAAATAAGTACTCAGGTAGTTTTATAGATGGAGTCCCGAAAAAGCGTGTCACAACTGGCGACTTAAAGATCTGTTTAATAGACAGTAACAAGACAGTTCAGCGGCGGCCATACAAACTAAGTGAAGACGAAAAGAAACTAGTTAGAACTAAAATAGAAAAGATGATAGAAGCAAAAGTAATTCGTCCAAGTTGTTCGCCATTCGCTAGTCCAATGCTGTTATTATTATTATTTATTATTATTACTATGGCCTTATTGCACCGCGACCAGATGTTAGGTCTTTTGTGCCGGCCTGTAGGATTAAGGTAGAGCCTCTATTCCTAGGCTTCTGATAAAGGAGAGCACTTTGGCGAGGTCCCAAATCCTGTAGGGGGGGATAAGTTCACCTCCTAGTTGTTGAAGTCGACGTCTGATTAGTGAGGGGCATTCACATAGAACATGTTCTGATGTTTCTGGCTCCAGTTCACAGAATCTACATGTGTCGATTTCTGAAAGTTTTAATTTCTTAAGGTGATACCTTAGGTTGCAGTGACCTGTTAGGTAGCCTGTTAGAGTGCGAATCTCACTCTTTTTTAGATTGATGATGCGTTTGGATCGCGACAACTGGGGGACGGGGAATTGTTTGGCTTGTCTCAGCCCTGCACTGTCGGTCCAGTGACGACTTATGTCCTTTTCCTCCCATTTCCTGACCAGTTCCCTTTCCAATGCTGTTAGTGAAGAAAAAAGATGGCAGCGACAGATTATGCGTAGATTACAGGGAGTTGAATGCGAATACAGTGTCAGTGTCCGTTGCCACTAATTTCTGATCAAATTGCTAGACTGCGTAACGGGAAATACTTTTCAAGTCTGGACATGGCTAGTGGATTTTATCAGGTTCCTATTAGTACAGAGTCAATTGAAAGAACAGCATTTGTAACCCCAGACGGGCAGTACGAATTCCTTGCTATGCCATTTGGGCCGAAAAATGCCTCTTCCGTTTTCCAGCGAGCAATTGTAAGAGCATAAGGTGAGTTGGCATACTCATTTGCAGTAATCTACATTGACGATGTATTAATTGTTGCCGAATCAAAAGAGGAAGCTTATGAAAGGTTGTCCATTGTGTTGAAAGCTTTATCAAGTGGAGGATTTTTCTTTAATATAAAAAAGTGTAGCTTTCTTCAAACTGAAATTGAGTACCTCGGATTCCTAATCAAATGTGGTGAAATTAAACCCAACCCAAGAAAGATAGAGACACTGTCTGCCCTAACTCAACCAGTGTAAGTTACTCAATTAAGACAATTCATAGGCTTCGCTTCATATTTCAGGCAATTTGTTCCTACATTCTCTAAGCAAATGAAGCCTTTATATAAATTAACTTTCAAAAGCAGTCTTGCTGCGTCAAAAGATTATACAAGCGCTGACAAGTGACCCGATAATGGTCATCTATGATCCAAATAGCCCCATCGAACTGCATACAGATGCAAGCTCAGCTGGATATGGTGCAGAGTTGACGAGAAATGCAGGGTGGTTGAATACTACAGCAAATGTACTACGGCAGCGGAATCCAAATATCATTCTTATGAGTTGGAAACTCTGGCCGTGTTCAATGCTGTGAAACACTTTCGCCATTACCTGCATGGTCGAAAATTTAAAGTGTACACAGATTGCAATTCATTGAAGGCAAGTTGTAAGAGAGGCTGCAAATAAAGCAAACGTCTACATTTCTTGAGTTGATAATTCAAACTGATTTTATTAGGAGCGGACTCCGCTTTATATAGATCCTATCTTAGGTAGCTAACTGGTCTGTTTATCCATTAGCAAGGGATACATTCTTCAGTGCGATAGGGGTGAACATAGAATTCGTGGGTCCCACGCATAGATTCAAATTTCATGTACATATTGTCCAGTGTTTTGTGTTAGGCCCGTTTGGCCGTTATATTTAAAGACATTCTGTGACCCTCGCAGGGGTTCGTCCATATTAGGTCTCAAGTGTATTTACTTGTCTAGTCTACAGATCTGTGTTAGGCACAAGTGGCCGCTGTTTAGAGATACGCGCACATGCGCTCAGCAGATCACAGCTGCATCGATTTGTTACAGATCTATGTACATCTGTATGAATGTATGTATATATTTATATACTTATACATAAACGTGTTCATGTTTGAACACAAGTCGAACAAAAATAGAATTAACTCCAAGGGTGCATCGTTGGTGGGCATACCTACAATCGTTCAATTTCGATGTGGAGTATCGAAAAGGAAGTCAGATGGCACATGTAGATTTTTTGTCAAGGAATCCAATCTTAACGAGAACAGATCAACCAGATAGAATGATTGAGGCACGTGTTAATTTGGCAGAGATATCGGATAATTGGTTAATTGCAGAACAGGAACGGGATCAGGACCTAGTCGACATTGTAGCTCAGCTTAACAGTGGTGAAATGCAGGAAGACATTGCGAATACTTATGAGATAAGAAGTCGTTTATTGTATCGTAAGATACAAAGAAATGGCAAAACTAGCTGTTTGCCTGTTATACCGCGAGCGTTTAGATGGTCAGTTATTAATCATGTCCATGAATCGATAATGCATCTCGGCTGGCAAAAAACATTGGATAAAGTCTACGAGCAGTATTGGTTTGAAAATATGTCAAAGTATACGCCTAAATTTGTAGAGAATTGTATGACCTGTAAGATATTCAAGTCTTCGCCAGGTAAGGTGCAAATGGAAATGCATCCGATTCCCAAAATTAAAATGCCATGGCATACGATTCACATAGATATTAGCGGCAAGTTAAGTGGAAAGAATGATAAGAAGGAATACGTCATTGTACAGGTTGATGGGTTCACGAAATATGTCCATCTATACCACACTTTAAACTTAAGCCTAGTACTAAGATGAACGAAAAAAATCCATAAACGAAAAACTTCATATAAAAAAAAAAGAACGAAAAGAGCAAGAAGAAGAATTTTGTGGTATTTCGTTTGGTCGGGTACTAAGATGAACGAAATTCCGTGAGCGAACCGGGTAAAACGGTTGGCAAAAGACACTAATAAACAGCTGTGATTCCGTAAGCGAATTATATCAATTGCATATATTTCGTAAGCAGCATACAGGGGGAAGGGGGAGGAGGCAATCGCTGCTCGGTTGTAGCGCTTCGACAGCCGTGAGAATAATGTGGAATTGATAAAAGTCGTAAGGGCAAGCCATATTATATGCAATTTAGTACATAAATTAACTTTTTTTTTGTGTTTTTATTGACAATTTTATTGCATATTTTTTTTATTGGTGGCGATGGCGGTAGCGCCACTATTATTTGCCTTCAACTCCATTACGGAACATTACATTAATAATACGCCCAATCAAATTCGTTAAGTTAATTTTTCTTTTTAAAGTTTATTTATAAAGTTTGTTTACAAAACACAGCTGGAAATACAAGTCAGTGTGACCGATCTTGACCGATTCTGACCATTTTCTTTGTTTTCTTCGGTTACACTAATTCCCGAACGAAATATATCGCAATTTCGCTCACGAAATTCCGTAAGCGGTTTTCGTTGATCTTAGTACTAGGCTTTAGATGCAGAAAGCTGCATAAGGGCAGTGAAGACAAGTATATCACTCTTTGGGATCTAATCGTATTATTGCAGATCAGGGCAGAAGCTTTGTCAGTAGTGTATTCCGTGTGTTTTGTTCAAATAGTAAGATCGAGTTGCATTTAATAGCTACGGGAGCGAGCCGTGCCAATGGGCAGGTCGAGCGCGTAATGAGCACAATGAAAAACATGTTGACAGCAGAAGAGACAGGCAAGCGATCATGGCAGGAGGCTTTAGGAGATGTGCAATTAGCCATAAACTGTACCACTAATCGAGTAACCAAGTTTAGCCCCTTAGAGTTATTAATTGGTAAAGAAGCCAGACCATTTGGCATGTTGCCTGTAAATGAAATTGAAAATGAAATTGATCTAGATGATATAAGAACACGAGCTAAAGAGAATATCGATAATAACGCTATGTATGATAAATTTCGATCCGATAAAAATAAAGCTAAAATTGTAAGGCATAAGGTTGGCGATCATGTCTTGCTTAAATGTGAAGAACGGCACCAGACGAAACTTGATCCAGAGTTCAAAGGACCATTCGTGGTAATTGAATTATTGGAAGGTGACCGATATCTTTTAAAATCATTGACTAGCAAAAGAACGTATAAGTGTGCTCATGAGAGTTTGCGAGCAATGCCAAGTAATCATGATGGCGTGGAAATGAGTACAGAGGATGATTACGGTGAAAAAGACGTAAGTCATCAGTCGATGCCTACCATTTAGGATGGCAGGAACATCTTGCATAGGGGTTAGGTCCAAGCAGCAATAGTCATGGCGTAGATTGATGATATTGTTTGTGGCGGACGGTTGGCCTGGTAGTGGAAGAGCTCACCAGAGGTGTATAGCGTCGCAGTGTTGCGGCAAGAACCCAAGAACTATGCGAAGATAAAATCGAAAGCCAAATGGGCGAGTTTCTGTCGAAACTGACATTTGAGGTACGAGTTTAAATGAATCATGAAGAGTAAAAGCAAAAGAATAAAGACTTGAGTAATGAAATTTACCGTTTTTAACAGTGACGAAGAAAGCAAGATATGATGCCAAACTTAATGCTAAGTTAGATTAAATATTGCACACGAGGACTCGTGCTAGTCAGGAAGGCCGTGTCGTAGATTTAAAATAAGCAATGTTAAATTTGAATGTACTGTCTGTTAACAACATTGCTAGTGTTGAGAAATGTTAAATAAATGAAATGAAGGAGACGAAAAGATTGTTATTTCATGAAGAGTTATGAGCTTGAATATGCAAAAGGCGAGGTCCGAGCGAGACAACTATATGGACTGAGTGTGGCGCAATGACTTGCTGGTATGAAGGCGATACAGTCTGATAGAAAGTGAAAAGCAGTAACGACGTTGCGACTCACTACGCGGCATAGACAAGCGGTAGAAAAAGAATGGACAAAGACAACGAAACTCTAGCTCCTACATATATATATTCTTTATCAGAATCACCTGCCGAGTCGATTTAGCCATGTCCGTCAGTCCGTCTGTCCGTCCGTCCGTGTGAAAAAACAGATCTCAGAGACTATAAGAGCTTGAATTACCAAATTTGGTGACAGCATTGAAATCTGTTGCACGCAGATCAAGTTTGTTTTAAAATTTGGCCACGCCTACTTCCGCCCCCGAAAATCGTAAAAAACTGTATATGACCTATAGTCGTAATTTTTGGCTTAAAGTAAATATGTAAAATAAATAAGTAGGCATTTGCGGACACTTTCTGAAAATTTGAGTAAAATCGGATGATAAACAATAAAGTTTGTATATGTTGCGTGCTTTTGGGAGCAGTATTAATTCGTAATGCAGCTGCGTACAGCTGCAGAATTTGTCTTTTTTGAACATTGCTTATTTTCATTTGCTCAGCTTCATTTGTCAACATTTTGTTTTTTTCATGTCCATGTGCTATCTAATTTCATGCACAATACTTTGGGTAACGGGTATCTTACAGTCGGTCACACTCTTTTGTAGCTTTCTCACTTGTTTCACTTAAATTCCTATTTAAAATTTAAATTCATTAAAATCCACAACCAATCTGTACTTTGGCTTACCAGAGGCGTCAGCTTTCTTTGGAACTACCCAAACAGGTGAGCAGTAAGGAGATTTCGATTTTCGAACTATTCCCTGCTCAATCATTTCTTTGATTTGCCTATTTACTTCCTCATCTACACTCTGGGGATATTTGTATGGCTTGTGATACACTGGGTCTTCATGCTGGGCTTAGATAGTATGTTTAATTGTACTTGTGAAAGTCCAATTATCACCTTCCCTGTACTGAATGTCACCATATTCAAAAAGCGCCATCTTTAAACTTTCTATTTCCTCTTCATTCAGATGTTCGAGCCTGAATTCGTAACATTCGCGCAATTCGTTGTTAATCGCGAAGTTTACCGATTTGTCTTCCGGGGAAGGTGGATTGAGGCACGCTGGTGCGGTCTTATCCGCCTCTTCCATGTCTTCGTCATTGTAACGCAATTTGTATGTTCTATGACCTAATATGATTATACAATTTTCATAGTCAATCTTTGCCTTGGTAGCTTCCAAGTAACTTCGACCTAACAGGATATCATAATTGTGTAAGAATTTATGGAGATAAATTTTCTGTTCGGACGGACATAATATACTGGGTTTCACTGTAATACTTTTACGTATTTCTACCGGACCTTTGATTGTATAATCTTTAAGATTATCTTTTACTTCATCTAATTTATCAAAATTTTTATTCATTATATTATTTGATGGTCCTGTATCTACCATGCCTTTATGAAATTTGTTATGGAAAACTAACTTTATATAGGGGTTATTTCTTCGGTCTCCGAGGCTGTTTGATGAAAATTTACATCCATCCTACTCTGTCCACTCTGACTTTCCCTTTGTCTCTTCACTGGATTAGTATTGGATCTGTATGTGTTATTTGGATTTTGGTAATTGTTCGGATTTTGCTGTCTAGCTTGATTTAGTCCGGTACTGACCGTCTGATAATTACCCTGTAAATGCGGGGGTATAGGACATTGTTGATACTGATTTTGATTTTGATTCTGGTTGTTCTGGAAGTTGTTGCATTGTTACTAGAGTTATAATATGAAGTTGAATTTCGTTGATTATCATAATGCCTTTGGTTGTTACCTTGATAATTTCCCCTATTCCTGTAATGTCTATAGTTATTTCTATTTCTTTATAAACCTAGTTCCATAGCCGCTTGTTTCAATTTTGCAATATTTCTTCGGGCTAACGACATGTACATACGATCAGGAAGTTTTCGATCAATTGTGATAAGGACTGTTTTATCTAGCATTTTAGTGTAATTAATCTTATCTGATGCATCTGATTCTAATTCTAACTTATCAATTACATTTCGATATTGACTTTCATGCTCACTTATGAACTTACTGATGCTTTCTTTAAACTGCGTCTCAATTTCTTGATGATAGTCTCGTAGGGCCTGTGATCCTTAAAGGCTGTCTTCAGCCAATTGTTCGCTCCAGCCTGGGCGATTGCTTCTGCTGCTAAGTCAACGACCATTCTCCTGCTGGTTCCAAGATGACGTACGCCTGCCTCGTATCCTGGGTTGGATACAGTTGAAGTATGTACTCGAGCTCATTGATAAATCCGGAGAGTTTTCCCGGTGTTCCATCGAAGTGCTGCAATTCTTTGATTTGGCACAGCAGTTGCTTTAAATGCACTTCGGACAACTGGGGAACTGTCATTTTGATGTTTTCAGTTTGTTTTAGCAGAATATTTAATCTCTGACCGTAAAGGATTTTTTAATTGTCTGTGTGACTACACGTAGGTTTTCTGTCACTGAAACTACACACGTAGATTCATTTGCCGATCTCAATTTAATTTACTTTATTCACTTCACCGATCAAGGATTACTAGTCGTTTAGTTATATCCTTTTTAGTTGATCAGTACCGATAGTTAAAAGGACTTTATGTTAGATCCTACCTATATATACCCTATATATAAAATATAATTTTAATTTGTTTCAACTGAGTGTTACAAGTTTTCTTATTTTGTGAAGATCACCAACCTATTATATTGAGGTCTCAAACTGAATTTATTTGGTATTCTAATTTACTTGACGATCAAGCCTCGGTCTCGAGCTTTTCTAAATTTGAGTGAGTTGTGAAATTATTCTGAGTGATCTTTCGATTTTCACTTGAGTGAAACTTTAATTACTCTTGGATTCAAGTGTGTTGACTCTTGGATACATGTGCTCTATTTAATTTAACTACTTTGGGTTGACTTTGAATTAAAATAGGATAATGAAAATATATATATTTTTACATATAAAATTACACTCTTACAATTAAGCTACGGAGACATCAATTGCACCATTATTATTCTTATTGGCCAATTGCCGCATATTCGTCCTGATTTTTAAAATTAGAATTTTTTTTATTTTCCTCGAATATAACAATTACTTTTAAGTATTTTTATAAAAATCTGGTAGTAATCTTTAAAGCTGAGCAAAAAAAAAAAACCTTAAATTACTATTATTTGAGAGTTTTATTGTTTGCTTAAAAATAAAACTCGTTTTCGATTTGCGGCTTTGGTATTCACTTTTTTAAATTATTCTTTAACCATCTTATAAAGTTAATCTAAGGGAACAAGCAGAGCTAAAAATATAATAATAATAAAGAAAAAATGGGTTTTAGTTAAGTTTTTCTTAAAATCTTTATGTGTATTTATTTAGTTTTACAAACATTAGATTTTGCAAGGAGTCGGCTCCCAGGTTGCACCTTTGATCCGTCAGCATTAATTTAAGTGTAGAAAAGGATCTCTCTACACTAACTTGAGTTGCAGGAGTTGCGTGCACTTCCTTTGCAAGCTCAAACAAATTCGGAAACTGAAATTTGTTTTCTTCTCAGTATTCCATTATATTGGTTTCTAGACTTTTAGGCTTTGGCATATATCCATCTATTTCAGCGTAGCCCTTTGTGACACGACCATCTTCGACTTCTTCTTTGGGAGGAACTTTAATTTTATTCAAATACTCCTTTAAAGCGAGAATTTATTTGAAATCTTTTGAACCGAAAACGCAAATGGAAGCTTGGGACATTACCAAACCAATACATGCGCTCTTGACTTCGGCTTGATTCAGCGTAACTGAAAACTTCATTTTCTTCTCAATAGAGGGCTCATCAGATTCAAGAATTTCCTGTTGAAATTCACTTTTGTGCTTCAATTCTTAATGTCTCTTAAGGTAGCTCCTCCGAACAATTTTTATTTTGCCTTGGTTAGTTCCCGATGGGGAAAGAATAACATATATATGTACATAATTGTATTCAAATGTGTGTATGTATATCTTCTTTTTGCTGACGCGTGCCGGCGGCAACGCACCCAGCGATCGCATGCTATCTCGCTGGCATGGACAGTATGCAGCAAAGGAGGACTTAAGAATCGCTGACAGCATTTTGGCAGGAATTAGCTTTTCTAGCGGGAAAATTTAAGAAAACTAACAATACCTAATCCTTTATTCAAAAAGCAACATTATCATTGTTTATAATATTTAATAAATTTACAATATATCTTCTCTTATATAAAATAAGGTGGCAATTCTTTGTCGTGTTATAACGTAAGAACGGGCTCATCTAGCTTAATCAAATGTTTAGGCTTTGATCGGACTACTTAGTAGATGGGTTTTGTGAAGTTTGCATAAAATTGGTATGGCGGTTCTTCAGTTCTTACATTTTTTGCAATGCTTACGGATAGCTGTTTTGATATTATTGTCAGGTGATTTTCATCAAACATTTCCTATCGTTCGAATAAATGCGGAGTCTAGAAATTGTTAAAATGTACTATATATACTTATATATAGTGCGTGTACTTTTCTTATTTTCTCTTTTTTATATGAAGAAAAAATGCCACGACCTAGACGAGCAAATATAGGTAGCCGAACGCGTAGTACAAATGCGGTATTACAAAGACGATCACGATGCACGAAAAAGATCCGTTGATCCCGTACATGCACTGAATCTATCACGGCGATCACGAATACGTCGTGCTGTTTTGGCTGAAATGATGAATGCTGCTTTTAATTGAAACAGTCAGATTGATAATAGTATGTACGGATACATTGGAATGATGGACGCAATATGTCCGCGACTCTTCCGCGATAATTTTCCGACTCTTTCGCGATACTTCTGCGATACTTCCCTGACTCTTCCGCGAGACTTCCGCAATACTTCCGCGACTCTTCCGCGATACTTCCCCAACTCTTCCGCGAGACTTTTGCGAGACTTTTGCGAGACTTCCGCGATACTTTCGCGATACTTCCGTTACTCTTCGACGACTCTTTCGCGATTGTTCCGCTATACTTCCGCGACTCCTTCGCGATTCTTCCGCGATACTTACGCGACTCTATCTCGATACTTCCGCGACTCTTCCGCGATACTTCCGAGACTCTTCCACGATACTTCCGCGACTCTTCTGCGATACTTCCGCGATTTTTCCGCAATACTTCAGCGTAACTTCCTCAATACTTCCGCAATACTTCCTTGATTCTTCCGCGATACTTCAGCGACTCTTCTGCGATACTTCCGCGACTTTTCCGCGATTCTTCCGCGATAATGCCGCGACTCTACCGCTATTCTTCAGCGATACTTACGCGACTCTTTTGCGGCTCTTCCACGATTTTTCCGCGATACTTCCGAGACTCTACCGCGATTTTTCCGTGATACTTCCGCGACTCTTCTGCGACTCTTCCGCGACTCTTCCGTGGCTCTTCCGCGGCTCTTCCGCGATACTTCAGCGACTCTTCCGCGACTCTGCCGCGATACTTCCGCGATACTTCCGCGATTCTTCCGCGACTCGTCCGCTATACTTCCGCGATACTTCCGCGACTTTTCCGCAATACTTCCGCGTCTCTGTAGACCCCAGCAATACTGTAAAGTTTAAGATAAAATTGCCAATAATTTAAAACATCTAATTGAGCTATAAAGAGCTTAAAAATCTTTCTATATCTAATAGAAGAAGTAGAGTCAGGCCATTTCTTTCCATTTTGGCTCCGGGCAATAAGCGGGCGGCAGGAGCTGCTTAATGGAACCGGGTGGTTTGCAACAGCATTGCTTGAATCTGAAAGTTGGTTATTTAATTATATTATAACTACTATAGATAAATCAAAAGGAGAAGTTTGTTTCATACCACGTACCCCTATGATTCCAAATAATATGCCATTTGAGTTCAAACGATTTCAATATCCTGTGAGGTTATCATTTGCGATGTCTATCAACAAGGCCCAAGGGCAAACACTTAACGTTTGCGGTGTGAATTTGGAAGAATCGTGTTTTTCACATGGCCAACTTTATGTTGCGTTAATGCCTTCGCAGGAATATGCAAGGCGCACGGATTTACATCTTCTCTGACAGTCAGGCGGCGCTCATAGCGCTGAGATCTTTTACGATCACCTCCAGACTTGTAGAAAACTGTTTCCAGCAGCTGAACGCCCTTGCCTCCAAAAACACCCTAACGGTGGGCTGGGTGCCAGGGCATGAAGGCCATATAGGAAACGAGGTGGCAGACTCCCTAGCAAAATGCGGGGCGATGACACCACTAATCGGCCCTGAACCATTCTGTGAACTTTCGAAAGGACACAAAAGGGAACTGGTCAGGAAATGGGAGGAAGAGGAGATAAGTCGTCACTGGACCGACAGTGCAGGGCTGAGACAAGCAAAACAATTTCTCGTCCCCCAGATGTCGCGTCCAAACGCATCATCAATCTAAAAAAGAGTGAGATTCGCACTCTAACAGGCTACCTAACAGGTCACTGCAACCTAAGGTATAACCTAAATAAAATAAAACTTTCAGAAATCGACACATGTAGATTCTGTGAGCTGGAGCCAGAAACATCAGAACATGTTCTATGTGAATGCCCCTCACTAATCAGACGTCGACTTCAACAACTGGGAGGTGAACTTATCCCCCCCTACAGGATTTGGGAAGAGATAGACCTCGCCAAAGTGCTCTCCTTTATCAGAAGCCTAGGAATAGAGGCTCTACCTTAATCCTACAGGCCGGCACAAAAGACCTAACATCTGGTCGCGGTGCAATAAGGCCATAGTAATAATAATAATATATTTTAGATTGTTGGGAAGGTCATTCCAATAGCGGACAAGGTGAATAAAGAAATGTTTCTCAGCCGCTGCAAGTTTTAGTCTTTTGTAGATAATATTATGTGTTCTAGCGGATGGAGACATTTGCAAAAGATCTATTGGGTATTGTGGCTCATTTCTGGATAATCCTACAGGCCGGCACAAAAGACCTAACATCTGGTCGCGGTGCAATAAGGCCGTAGTAATAAAAAAAAATTGGTTGTCTGTAAAGTCGGTTTACTGACGATAGTTGAACGTGACAACGTCTTAAGAAAATACCGATGGAATGGTAGCATTTTTCAAAAGAAAATTTTAATTTAATTTGTTTAATAGATTTTTATGTATATAGAGAAGGAGGTAATTGGAAATCACAATGAAATTGATCAAGTGAGATTTATTTGTACGCATAAATACAATTATGTCAGTGTTTATTAACAACTTAATAGTTTTTAAAAGTATAAATGTGCGTTGAGCAATTGTTTTACAACTTTTAAACATGTTTAATATTTAATTTCTTACAATCTGTGTTATTATTATTATTATTATTACTATGGCCTTATTGCACCGCGACCAGATGTTAGGTCTTTTGTGCCGGCCTGTAGGATTAAGGTAGAGCCTCTATTCCTAGGCTTCTGATAAAGGAGAGCACTTTGGCGAGGTCTATCTCTTCCCAAATCCTGTAGGGGGGGATAAGTTCACCTCCTAGTTGTTGAAGTCGACGTCTGATTAGTGAGGGGCATTCACATAGAACATGTTCTGATGTTTCTGGCTCCAGCTCACAGAATCTACATGTGTCGATTTCTGAAAGTTTTAATTTCTTAAGGTGATACCTTAGGTTGCAGTGACCTGTTAGGTAGCCTGTTAGAGTGCGAATCTCACTCTTTTTAGATTGATGATGCGTTTGGATCGCGACATCTGGGGGACGAGGAATTGTTTGGCTTGTCTCAGCCCTGCACTGTCGGTCCAGTGACGACTTATCTCCTTTTCCTCCCATTTCCTGACCAGTTCCCTTTGTGTCCTTTCGAAAGTCCACAGAATGGTTCAGGGCCGATTAGTGGTGTCATCGCCCCGCGTTTTGCTAGGAGTCTGCCACCTCGTTTCCTATATGGCCTTCATGCCCTGGCACCCAGCCCACCGTTAAGGTGTTTTTGGAGGCAAGGGCGTTCAGCTGCTGGAAACAGTATTCTACTAGTCTGGAGGTGATCGTAAAGGATCTCAGCGCTATGAGCGCCGCCTGACTGTCAGAGAAGATGTAAATCCGTGCGCCTTGCATATTCCTGCGAAGGCATTCACGAGCACAGATTTCTATGGCGTGTATCTCTGCTTGGAAGATGGTTGGGGACTTTCCCATGGCTATGGATTTGTTGAACCTTGGTCCGAAAATACCAGCCCCGGTGTCGCCGTTTTCCAATTTCGATCCGTCAGTGTACCACGTTTGTGATCCACTGGGCAGAGATATTGATTTTGTTGTCCAGTCGTGTCTGGTGTACAGGACTACAGAGAAGTTTCTGTGGAAAACAAGTTTTGGTTTCTGCTCGTCAGTTATACGCAGAATGGGTTCGTTTATTAGGGGTTCGAGTACCCGTAGATGCCCAGTTAGATCACCACTTTTATATCGGTGATGTTTTGGAGGCGAAGTGCCCCCAGGCAGGCCTCCTTTTCAAGGCGATGGGTAGAGGGGGGAATGCCAGTTATAACTCCAAGTGCTGCAGTGGGGCATGTCCGGATGGCTCCAGTGATGCCTATGCAGACCAGTCGTTGTATTTTGGTAAGTGCAGCCGCAGCTGTCTTCTGGGTAGATTTCGTCCACCAAGCAAGAGATGCATAGGTTATGATCGGTTTTACCACAGTGTTATAAGACCAGTAGATCATTTTGGGACTCAGGCCCCATGTTCTACCGAAAAGCCTATTGCACGCAAAGTATGCTCGAGTGGCTTTGTTAATGGTCTTTTCAAGATGTGAGTTCCAGTTGAGCTTGGAGTCAAGTATAACTCCCAGGTAGTTAGCTTCAACCGAAAAGTCAATGGTTGATCCATTTAGGGATGGTCTTGTCAGGGAGAGAGACCTTTTCCTGGTAAATGGAACTAGCACAGTTTTAGACGGGTTTATGGATAGTCCTTTATCCTGACACCATCTATTGGCTATATTGAGGGCTTGCTGCATGCGGTCCGAGATGGTTTGCTCATGCCAGCCCACTATATAGATGACTAGATCGTCAGCGTAGCCCTGAGTGGGGAACCCTAGGTTGTTGAGCTCAAACAGTAGCTCGTCTATGACCAGAGTCCACAGAAGAGGAGAGTACTCCCCCTGAGGGCATCCCCTTGTGGCTGTGATTGAGGTCATGGTTCCTCCTAGGTCTACAGTTATGATTCTGGATTTGAGCATTTCCAGAATCCACCTAATAATGGGTGTGGCGACATTTTTACGTACAAGAGAGGCACGGATTGCCTCGTAAGACGTGTTGTCAAAAGCTCCTGAGATGTCTAGAAAGGCACCTTGTGCTATTTGTTGAGAGCCAATGGCCTTTTCAATGACTGTTGTAAGGCAATGGATGGCAGTCTCAGTTGATTTGCCAGTTTGGTACGCATATTGGTACTTATGTAGGGAAGATGCTTGAGGTTCGCTTCCCTGATGTGCTGGTCAATTATCTTTTCCATAGTTTTAAGAAGGAAGGAGCTAAGACTAATTGGTCTATACGATTTAGGCAGTTGGGAATCTTTCTTCCCTACCTTTGGAATAAACACAACTTTTACTTTAGCCCATTTGCTTGGTATGTGTCCAAGCACGAGACTAGCTCGGAATAGACGGACCAGGGGAGTGCAAATTGGTGCAGTCCCCGCTGCAATAGGCATGGATAAATTCCATCTGGTCCAGGGGGATTTGTATGGGCTAAAACTTTGTATGGCCCATTGTACGCTATTTTGATGAAACAGTCTAAAGGGCATGTTTCCAATATGTTCTGATAGATAGGGGGTTCCCTTCTTTCAGCCCCATTGGAGTCTGCCACAATAGCCACGCGCAGGTGTGGGCACTCTCCAATCTGAGAGAGGTAGGTTGGTGCCTCACTTTCTGAGATGGGTTGCTCCATGGCCACGCACCCAGGAAAGTGAGTAGATAGGAGTAGACTACTCGTTTCCTTTGGGTTGTTTGTGTGGGTTCCATCTGGCTTTTTCAGCGTACAGATGCCGTTTGAGTGGTCTTTGGAGAGGGCTTTTGTAGCCTGACAGCTTCCGGGAGAGTTGAAATCTGCCCGCAGTGTTGGCGCCACGTAGCCCGTTTTGACCTTCTCAGCTCTTTGTTATACAGCGTTAAGGCGGATTTGTAGGAATCCCAAGTGACCTTCCCTTTTCTCGCCTTATTGAAGAGCCTTCGCGCAGTTTGTTTAAGATCGCCAAGGCTCTTGTTCCACCAGGGAACAGCCCGACTGATCTTACGAACTTTTTGTTCGCAACTGACGTGATATGCTGATTCAATGTTTGTATGAAGCACAGTAGCCTCACGCTCTAACTCGTCTATGGTTAGTATCGGACGGGTGGAGCAGTCTCTGGATTGCTCAAGTTCAAAACAGAAAAGATCCCAGTTTGTGTTTTTGGGATTTCTGGTAACTAGGCTACATTGCAAGGCACCTCCTATATCAAATCTGATGTGCTGGTGATCTGACATAGTGATCTCATTCGCAACGTGCCAGTTTGAGACAGCGGACAACATATTCAGACTGCAGAGAGTTAGGTCGAGGACTTCCTCTCTAATTGCATTGATAAATGTGGGCTCGCTGCCCTGATTTAGTAAACCTATGTTATTACTAATTATGTACTCAAGAAGGTACTCACCTCTTTTGTTGATGTTGCTGCTCCCCCAGACCGTGTGATGCGCATTGGCATCGCAAGCAATTATCCACCGGAGTCGGTTTCTCTGGCAGTACTCTACCAGGGCACAGGTAGCCGCCGGAGGTACATCATCAGTGTCGCCGGGTAGATAGGCAGAGGCCAGCACTGCCTCCTGCTCGCCATGGGCAGTGGGTATTTTAACCCAGACCGCCACCAGGTCCTCAGTTATGAACTGTGAGAGGGGAACAAACGTTAGATTTTTGTTTATTAACAAGGCCGCTCTGGGTCGAGGTTGGCCGTTTGCATATAGCAGCTTACCAGATGGGGTGCTAAGCCCCAGGACACGTCCGGCATTTATCCATGGCTCCTGGATAAATGCTATGTCCATCGTAGCAAACCTCTCGCAAAGGACGTCAGACGCGGCCTTTGCATGGTGAAGGTTCGCTTGGAGACATCTGAGGTGTCTCCGGGTGTTGGGGAGGGTGGGGGAGGAGGACGGGACATTAGTCCGCCCTCTTGCGGCCCCTGGCCGCCATCTTCCGGCCTCGGTTGGTGCGCAGAAGGGCCTCCTCCTCAGGTGTGCGCCTCACACCCTTGTTTATGCGCCCTGTTCCGCGCGTGATGCGCCCGTGCAGGGAGGGCGCATAATTTTCCTCGATGGCATGGGCTCTTGGGCAACTTTGGTGCCGCTAGCCTCTGTGCCTGCGTGGGATGTGCCATCAGCGGCATTCTTTGTTGTTGACGCAGCCATGCCCTTTGTTGCCTTGGAGCAGGTGGGCTTCTCCGCTGCGAGAGCAGGAGCCACCGCCTGCGTCTTTGGCTGTGCGCTGGCCTTTGGCTTAAGTGTAGCCGTGCCCCACGCAAAGGACAATTGGTACGACAGCGACTTCAGTCGATTTGCCGAAACTGGGTCCAGCGCAATCGTGATGATGGCCATGTTCTGCCTCATCTCACGGTGGAAGACGCGCCAGTCTCCCACTCGCAGGCCGCTGTTCTGGCCCTCGACGAGCTTCAGGATCTCGTCCGTCTTCATTTCCGCGTTTGGAAGCGGAAAGTACCCAATGAAGACAGCGGCACGTGGAGCCTCTGCCTCTGGGACCACCTTGATGTGGGCGTCCTTCCACAGCCGTAGCTTTGGCACCTCTGTGCATAGCCACTCGGCTGTCTCCGCATTCCCACACGTCACGGCCATCCACCCTGGTCGAAAGGTGCAGCCAGAGAACAACGGCTTCACAGAGCCGTGTCTCAGGGCCATCACTCTCGATAGGATGGCGGACTGAATGGTATTCAGTTGCTCCGTCGTGAGGAGATGCTCAGGGTAGGCCGCAGGGAGTATAGCCATCTTCACCGAGCTGGCGACGTCCCTGTAAGAGGCCATGACACCGACTTGAGGCGACTGCGCTTGTGTTGCCTGCCCGTCCGCTGCTGCGGTTGTGGTGGCTGCTGGAGCCTCCGTGGCTGGCAAAACACTCGCAGGATCGCCCTTCGTCTGGGCACTAGGTGCCGCGGTTTTGTACATGGCCCTCTTTTCGACGCCTCTTCTGGGGTCGTGTTGGCCGATCTACCTCTTTTGTTGGTGGTAGCGCCACTCTTGCTGGGCATTTCCTTTGGAGGGTCCATAGGCTTCTGGGCGAGCCTTTTGGCCTCCCTCCATGGGTACGCCGTTCGCAAGGTGTCTGCGCAACCTCTTCCTTGCGGCGCCCGATAGTGCGATCCGCTTGGGTTTATCATCTTTTGGGGAGGCGAGTAGGGTTTCTTCCTCTTCCTTAGTGATGTCGTCGGTGCCAGAGCTTTGTGAACAGATGTCCATAGCATCTTCGGGCTCCCGGATGGGTTCGATTTCAATCGATTTGGGGCTGCTAGAGCACCCTGTTTCTTGGGGTGTATTTACTATTGATTCCATGTATTGGTCCCACGAGTAATGAGGAAGGAAGTATCCCCGGGGTAGAGCCTCATACCCCGGATCGGGCACTTATACGACCGGAGGTGCCAGGTATCCGGAAGCCACCGTTAGAAGACACACTAACGTAGTGCCATTCATCACAGAGGCACGGTACGGTAACACCGGTGATTACGGGTTTTTTCGAGTTTTCCTCTCTAGATCCGCCATATTCAGTCTAGAGCAGAGGCACCTCGAGCAGGATGTGGTTCTTCACCACGTATGGTCGGTCTTCAGTAGTCGGCATGTGACTGCCAACTCCCACTGGCTGAGTTAGCTTGGCGCGGCGACAGGCACACACGCTTCACTACCAGAGCCTTAGCCTCCTACAATCTGTGTTATTCTGTTGAGAATAGGACGATGATAGGAAAAGTAGGAAATGAAAGGGAGTGTTTCGAGTTTAATGTGCCTTGAAAAATTTTTCATAAAATTCTTAATTTTAAATTTAAAAAATAAAAATACAACAAAATACTTGAATAAAATTTAATGTTATAATTTCTACTCAATTGTTAAAATTAAAATTTTGATTTTAATTTTTTAATAATATAATTAAATTTTTTCAATTAGTTACTTAATTATTTTTGCAAATTTAATTGTAATTTGTTATAAAAAAGCATTAAATTTTAACCACTCGACCTCTCATTCTCTCTCTTCTCTGCTGCTGCTGCTCACGTCACGTTTGCACTGTCTGCCGATGTCGGCAGAGAATGGGCAGAGGTAACGACGCATGAGTCATGCTTTTTAGGGCGTGCAGCCTGCTCTATCGATTTATAAGACGTTATCACGTCAATAAAATTAATGTTGCGTGTTCTAGAGTCGGTACCCCCAGCCGTTTGTTTAATTATACATAAAATGGAAAATATTGTTTATCCAAATGTTTTGGATTAAATTTAAAAATACCTAGCAATTATTAAACTTATTGTTGCTTAAATAAGTGAATTTATATTTCATTGTATACGTAGCGAAGCACGTACCGGGCCGCTAGTATAGCTAACTAACTCAGCCGGGCGACGGCAATAACCGATCGTCCGAAAGCCCGCTCCGGCCAAATTGCTGACACTGCGTCAAGCCGGATGCTCCTGCATAGCCGGCAAGCACTGCCCATTGGAGTGGCCGCTATGAAGTTCATTTATGTTAGCTTTAAGTTTCAGTTATGTTTTACATTTAATAAAGAGCACATCGCTCGTAACAGAAACTCCGGCTCCGCCGTACGATTATTAATTTGGGTTATCGCGCCTCAAGGGCCGTTTATAACGGAGAGAAGTTCTCCCAACATAAACTGAAAGCTTCAGGAACTACGCTGAACCTACAAACAGGGTCGGTCAGCTCATCAGCCAGAGAAGAGACTCTACGCACCCCGCTTACCAAGAAGTCCAGACGACCATAGGCGCTGACGTCTTCTCACCCTCCTTACGGACAGAGGCGAGGGACACTTGGGAATTACATTTATACTAACAAATTTGCTAATTTATATAACAAATATATTAAAATAAATTCATAATTTTAAAGCCATTTTGTTATATATGTCGGCGATTGGCATATCTCAGTGCATAAGGAGTGCTAGTTTTTGGAATGACTGCGTTTCGCAGAAGCTCGAATCATTTCATCATCTTGTGTTTTGCATCTTTGCAATATCATTGGTTCTCTTCGCTCGCCTTGCAAGGAGTTGCCAGTGCAGCGCCACAAATGTGTAGCGCGACACACAGCTGCGTTGCCAGCTTCTTGGATTTTGTCTTGTCTCTTTTAAGTTATAGCGAGGCGTCAGCGTTGTGTCGCTTTCGCTGTGTGTGGTTCGAAGGAACAGTACAGGCGGTTAGTATAACGAAGAGTCAGTCTGTGTAGATCGACGCCTTTGTTCAGACCGAAACTCACTTCGCTATAATGGAACCCGAGCACAATTCGACATATACAATAACGTATTCTTAATTTGAAATGGTTCTTTGTTTTTATATCCATTTTGTTATATACAATAATGTTGTCTTGATTTGAAATGGTTCTTTGTTCCCTAAAATCTACACCTGGGAAATATATTAATACGGCTATGATACAGGGCACAAGCTTTCATTAATTAGCTACTTCATTATAGCATTATGACACTGTATTAAAAACTTCATTAATTGGCTCATTAATTAGAGGCTTGACAGCAACCATAGGGTTTTGCCTAAGTGCGAGCAAGACGACTATACGGCACTTTCAATGAGATATTAATACATTAATTTCTCATTAATTGAAAAACTTATCGGCTTATCGAAAAAAAATACCAGACAAAAAATGAGTTCGATAGAATATACCGACTCTAATACAGAAAATTGTATCTAAAAACTATATTGATTGCTCATTAGACAAAACGGTCTTACAAAATATATTGGTTTTTGCTGAAGGCTTAGCATAATTTTCAGCAACTATTCTGCACAAAAGCAAAATAAATAAACAAAATAAATAAGTTTTCGGTGGCATGGTTTTTTTGCCGTGAAATCTTGCAATTATTATGAATTAACTAAATCTATGTACAAGAAAAGCTGCAAAAATCAGTTTAATGGTTTTCATATTAATTTCTGCAGGAGTATTGGCATGAGGATTCCAGAAATGAATAAATTGTGCACTGCGAATTCCGGCCATTGTTATTGTTTACCTTTTAAGTCAGTCTGACCGTAGTCGCTGTTAGCAGCTTATATCGCTTGTTTAAAGGAGCAGCTAATACCGCTCACTTCAACTGGCAACTTTTACCGCTAACCGCCGAATCCCTGACTAAACACAACAGTATTTTGTTAGGAACTGTTTCTTTATTTGGCGTTCACGCCTTTTTATAGCGGTTTTCACTTATGTACTAGTTACAGATTCCTTATGTATAATCCCACCTTGGGGTTATCTATGCTAGATAGTTCTCGGACTTTCTTAGACTTTCTAAAGGGTGACAAATATTTTGTGTATTCTTAGACTTGTATATATGTGAGTACTCTTACACTTGATTACATGTATATATGTATGTATGTTGATAAGGCGTGCATGCTACTTAGAAGGTTGACGCATAGGTCAGCTGCGATTGCAAGCGCTTCTTGAATTCGGGCGCTTGTGCATGTTCATATCTTTGAACATTCTGCGCGGGGCCTTATTGCCTTTATTGATTTTAATTTGCTCTATTCATTGGCAGCCCGAACTCTATATTTATTGGTTTGTTATTATTCTTACATTTGTTTCTTAAATACATTAAGCTTGTTACAACTATAGCTATTAATATTAATATGAGGGACACATGTCCGCTAGAATTGTGTACATTGATTCCTCTTAATTTAACATTTTCAATTTTCTGTTCTTCAATTTGTCCTTTGATATCAAGTATATCCTGAGTATTATTTATAAATCCTAAGGCCATTGGCTTTATTTCTTCCTTCCTAATCTTAAAAGCTATAGTAACTAGTGGTTCCACCGGCTCCTTAACGCTGTCCTCTGTAATTATCTCGTGTGCAGCTGTTAGCAGGTGTGGTCCGTTGCGGGCGGTGCATCTGCTGCGTAGTTTCAGTACTCCCTGGGCTCGGATTTTTGTGACCTGACTATGATGATTTCCACATGTCCACTCCAAAACTGGATCGTTAAAAACCTTATACAGCCACGTATTCGAGGTCGACAATTCAATCCATGTGTTGTCGGCAGGGCTCTCTTGGAACTCACATGATGGACTTTGGCTTTCAGTGCTGACAACTCACAGGAATTGTCAGTGGCCGCTTTCCAGACCCAATTTCCTCGGCACAGAAAATTCTGATTACTTTGACGAGTACAGGCATTTAATTGTGTATTTGTTTTTAGGGTGTACAAGTCTTTGTTAAAGTTATATATCAAAAGGTCGGATTTCAATTGTGTAATGACTGTTTTTCCATGACTTTCGAAAGGTAATGGAATCATTCTGTACACGGTTGATGCCTCCTGATCGAACAGAGGTACCTCCGCATGAATAACGAGCTTCTCATCCACCACGATTGCTTGGGCTGTCATCAAGTTGTATATCTCCCTTATTTCTGTTCCCGTTGCTGATCCAGGTAGCTGCATGTTCGGTGGTAATTTTTCCTTTATTAAGCCAATTTCTCGCTTTATTTGTGGCGGCGTTAATAATTGTGGGTTAACTCGGCCATGGTTAAGATCAATTAATAAATTTATAATTGACCTTTGGGTCGTTTCACATCCTTCCAGTAATTGATCGATCTGCGACAGCATTGTTTGATATGCTAGCGCCATCCGATTTACAAACTGATTGTCATTTATTTCCTTATGTAATCTTTGCATTTCGTCTTCCATGGCTTTGAATTTGTTGTTCATTTCGTCGGTGGTTTTTGTTATTATATTCAATGTCGAATCAATTACCGATGTTTGTTTAGCATACATTCTTTGCAAATCCTGCTGGTTGTCAAAAATGTTTTTAATATTTTCTTCGACTTTTTCCCTATCTGCCGCATCCATAGTTCCAAATAAAATATGATGTAATGTCCCAACAAACTCGAACGGTGCTCGCCTTTGCCTTTTATTTTTGAATATCAACTCGTTGTTTGCCTTAAGTTGCTTTAGTCTGATATCGAAATTGTGCACCATTATTTTACAAGCTCCTTCATATGCAAGCTCCCAGATATATTTCTCTAATTGCTTTAGTTCCGTATTATATGGTTCCAAGTTATAATAGATAACCCAATTCCATTTTGATGCTGCGATGTCCACTAATCCCAGATTGTCCAGATATATCATTGTATCATTCCGCAACGGTTGCAGATCCATTATTCCGCTCGCTGAATCCTCCAATGTTCTAACTCCGCTCATTAACGATAATATGAGAAGGCAATTCAATAAAACTGATGGTCGAGTATTTTTAAATTGATCGCTTTTATCCATCCTTTGCTCCGTTTCCAGTGGACATAGTTTCACTATTGGTCTTTTGATTACTCCATTCTGCGTTTTTACGGAGACCACTCTAACCTTCCCATCGGCTCCAGGGTGTGTTTCTTCTATTCTTCCAAGTGGCCACTTTGTTGGACTTGTGTTCTCATTCTTTATCAGAACTACTTGACCTTTTTCTAAATTCATTCTTTCACTTTCCCATTTGGGCCTCTTTTGAAGCGTGACTAGGTATTCATCCTTCCATTTTTGCCAGAAATGTGTCTTCATTTTCGTCAACAGTTTCCATCTATCGAGAGGCGATATGTGCTTCTCCGTTATATCTTCAGGTACGTCTAGCGTTGGTCTTCCAGTCAGAAAATGGGCGGGTGTCAGAATCTCTTCAAGGTTGTTTCCTTCATCAATCGGATACAAAGGTCTGGAGTTCAATATAGCTTCGATTCCTGCTAACAGTGTACTCATTTCTTCATATGTTAGCATGCTGTCTCCTATGACACGTTTTAAATGATGTTTAACTGATTTTACTCCTGCTTCCCAAATTCCTCCAAAGTGAGGACTTGCCGGGGGAATAAAGTGCCATTGTATCCCCTCCTCTGCTAGTGTTGGATTTATACTGTTGCGTTTCACAGCTTCTATTAAATCCATATTCAATTTTCTTTCTGCTCCAACGAAATTCGAACCGTTGTCTGAATACATATGTCTGCATCGTCCTTTCCTAGCAACGAATCTTTTGAGCGCTGCCATGAAGGCTTCCGTGGTAAGATCACTTACTGCTTCCAAATGAACGGCCTTGGTGCTCATACATACAAACACCGCTATGTATCCTTTGTATGATTTCTGCCCTCGTCCTTTTGATACTCTCATATTGATAGGTCCGGCGTAGTCCACTCCTGTATGAGTAAATGGTTGCGATGTTGTTACTCGTTGCTCCGGAATCTGTCCCATCAATTGTTGCGCATATTGTTGTCGAAATCTGGTACAGCGAACGCATTGGTGTATAACGGCCTTTATCATGTTTTTCAGACCCATTATCCAAAACTCCTTCCTGATTCGTGATTCCATTATCCGATTTCCTCCATGTAATGTGTTTGAATGTGTTTTTTGAATTATGAGTTTTGCCAAATGCGATTTATTAACTATGATTGGATGTTTTTGATTGAATTTCAGATCCGAAAATTGTAACCTGCCTCCAACTCTTAAAATCTCATCTTTATCCAGAAATGGGTGTAAGGGTGCCAATTTACTTTTCGAGTCTATCTCCTTTTGTCCTTTTAGTTTAGCTATCTCCTCTGGAAATTCCTTTAATTGATGCAACTTGAAAATTTGTATTCGTGCTTTTTCCAACTCTTCTACTGATAAATTTCCCGATGGTGATGACGTTTCTTTTTTACATCGACCTATGAATCTTTTTACATAAGCCATTACTCTGACTAGTTTTCCCAAATCGCTGAATTTATTCTCCATATTGTGTAGATCATTTTCTCGTTTTACCGCAATTATATTATTCAGGTGAGGCTCATCCTCATGCAAGGGCCAGTCCCCCTTTTCTTTTTGAAGCCACTGTGGTCCTTTCCACCATAGTTCAGCTGCTCCCAGCTTGTCCAGTTGTACACCTCTGGTTCCCAAATCAGCTGGATTTTCCTTTGATCCTATGTGCTTCCATGAGGCTGTTGGTGCTAGTTGCTGAATTTGCTCAACCTTTGACCGTATAAACTTGTCTTTGTTCCTTGAATTTTTTATCCAACTTAAGGCAATTGATGAATCGCCCCAAGCAAATATATCTTTTTTAGTCGGTATGGTTGCTGTTACTACATTCAACAATTTCGCCAGTAGATGTGCTGCACAAAGTTCCAATTTGGGTAATATTTTCCTGTTCTTAATTGGATTAACTTTTGTTTTGCTTGCTATTATGGTGATTCCACTTGCTGTCTTTCCATATACTACAGCTGCATATGCTGATTCGGATGCGTCTGCAAACCCATGTATTTCTATCGGTTGTTTTGCTGATCCTCCAGTCCATCGTGGAATCCGTATATTCTCTATTGCTTGTAGTTTTGTATTAAAGTTAATCCATTCATTGGCCACTTTTTCATCCAATATCTCATCCCATCCAACTTCAGATATCCACAGCTTTTGAATAAATAATTTCGCTATAATTGTTGATGGTGCCAACCAGCCCATTGGATCAAAAATCCTTGCTAGTGTAGACAGCGCTCTTCTTTTCGTTATAATTTTTTCATCTATTATGTTGATTTTAAAACTGAACTCATCATTTTGCGGTTTCCAAATCAATCCCAGGGTTTTTATTGTTTCTTCGTCATTTATTTCAAACATTTTTTCCATAGTAGTTTCAGATAATGCTGCCAATATGCTCCGATGGTTTGCCGCCCATTTCCGTAGGTGCAACCCATATTTTCCTAGTTCTTCCGATATTTTATTCTGGATTTGGATACATTGCTCGATGTCTTCAGCTCCAGTCATTAAGTCATCCATATAAAAGTCATTTTGAATTATTTCTTTTAATCCTTCTTCGTTACATTTTTTTCCAATCTCGAACAGGGTTCTTGTTACCAAAAAGGGGGCCGATGCAGTTCCATATGTTACTGTTTTCAGCTTAAACTCCTTAATATTCTCATTCGATTTCCTTCTCCACAATATTCGCAAGTAATCTTGATCCTCCTTTTGTACTTTTATTTGTCTGTACATTTTTTCGACATCAGCCGTTATCACGTACCTCCAATTTCTCCATTTCATTATAATTTCCAAAATAGTCTTCTGAATGTGAGGTCCCGTTAATTGTATATCATTTAGACTTTTTCCATTTGTTGTTTTTGATGATGCGTCAAACACCACCCGAAGTTTAGTGGTAAGACTATCTTCTCTTATCACCGGTTGGTGAGGAATATAATATTTGCCTGTTTTTTCGTCCTCTGCTTCCTCCATGTGTCCTTGTCTCAAATAGTCATCCATAAACTCTGAGTATTGCTTCTTTAATTTTTTATCTTTTAAAAACTTTTTTTCTAAATTTATCAACCGTGCCATCGCTTTTTTCCGAGAGTCTCCTAACTCTTTATCGTCCACTAGTGGCATTTTTACAATAAAACGCCCGTCGCCATCAATTTTCGTCGTTTTTTCGTATAGTTCCATACATTTATCATTATCTGTAACGGTTGTTGTTTCTGGAACTTCTTCCAGTTCCCAGAATTTCTCCAAGTTAACTGCCGATTGAATGCGCTTACTACCAGGCACTTTAACGATTCCGGATAGAATCCATCCTAGCTTGGTACACTGACCAATCATGGTGTCTTCCTGTTTTAAGCCATTGGTGATAATTTCGGCTAATAAATCTCCTCCTAAAAGTACATCAATTCTGCTGCGTTCATTGAAGGTTGGGTCCGCTAGGGTTTCATCTTTCCATTTCCGCATGTCATATTCAAATGATATTGGTGGCTGTGGATTTAATAATTTTGTTAAAACCACTGCTTCAGTCTCGAATTGATCATTACTTTGAAATCGTGGACGTAATCTCAGTTGTATCGATGCTTTTGATTCTCCTACCAAGCTTTCTCCTAACCCATAAATTTGCGTCCTCTTCTTTTTCTTTGGTACTCTCAACATTTGAGCTGCTTCCTCCGATACTACCGTAACCTGAGATCCTTGATCTATTAATGCTCGAAGTGTTATCCATTCTCCGTTTGCATCTTGAGCTTCAACCTGCGCTGTGGCCAACAAGGTGGTTTTTCCAGTTTTTGATATCAGCGTCGCTTTTGATTCTTCCGGCAAATGTAGCAGATCGTGGTGAGGCTTCCCACACTTGGAACATTCTAGGTCCACTTGACAGCCTCTGTAAACCGTAAACTTGTGACCCAAGCATTTAAAACATAATCTCTCTCGACGCACAAAATTCCATTTTTCTGTAATGGCCAGTTGACTAAATTTGATGCAGTTGGTTAGTTTGTGCCCTGGAATTTGACAATACGAGCAGATTCCACCCACAACTGCTGACAATACTTTAGGATTTTCCCTTGTCATGCTTCTTGGTTGTCTGACTGCTTTTATGGCTTGCAAATGTTTCTCCAAGAACTGTAACACATTACGGAGAGTCTGGATTTCCTTTGTTGAATTCGAAGAGTGCTCGTAGTTTTGTTGAGCTTGGCGATCAAATTTCCTTAATAGGATCCCTGCAATAAATACGTCGGTGTCCTCTAATGCAACGCCCATGCCCTTAATCGCATGTGTGCATTTTTGTGCCGTGTCCAGCATATTCTGAACACTTCTTTCTGATTCGCTGTTCATCATAGGCAAATCGAGAATTTGAAAGTAATTCCTCATGAACAGTTGACGTCTATTCTCATATCGATTTTTTAAAATTTCCAAAGCTGTCTTATAATTTTCGTCGCTTATCATTAGATGCTTAATTAAATAAGAAGCTTCACCTTTTACAACTTCTTTGAGTCGCATCAGTTTTAATCTGGGTTTCATGTGTTCATCATTATCTATCATTTCCTTAAACATGTCAAAAAAGCCTGACCATGCAGAGATTTCTCCAAAAAATATAGGGATCTCCATTTCTCTTACGGCTATTCGGCGCTCTTCGAATTTGTTTTGTTGCATCCAAATTTCCTTCTCTCTTTTTTCCATTCTTATTTTTTCGTACCCATCTAGGATCGTCTGGGTAACTTGGCCTTTTAATTTTAGTTCCTTGAAATTATCCGTCAATCGTTGGAAATCTTCTTCAATATATTTCGAATATACTATTTGTAGCTTCGGGTCTAGTCCCGCATTTTTCAATGTGGCTTGCAGCGCTTGCCTTGCCTGGTGGTACTCGCGTAGGCGAATTTCTTGTTCTTCCACCATTTGTCCCATTGAATTATTCATCGTTTCATTAGCAGCCCTTTTATTTAGTTCTGCCAAAATTTTGTTTTTAAGGGCTTGCGTTCTTCCATACCCGTCTTTGGCGAAATAGTCCCCTGTAAAGGCCGAAGCGTTATTTAGTAACTCGCTATGTTGATCTTTAAATAGCTCCCACTGACTCTGTACTTCAGTTAGGAGCTCTAGATTCGGCCCTTCTGTGTGCGCTATTTCCTCTTCCCATTTTTTCATTTGCGCGTATATCATTGATTGACTAGCCCCCAGGGCGTTAAGTGATTCTCTTGTATGTACCATTTTGTATTTGTTTTTGTTTATTTCTTTTATTTATTTTTTATTTCCAGATTTTCTTAATACTTCTAATTCTTTAATTAATTTTTCTTTGTAACACCCTGTCGATATATTTATTAGTCTGTGTAATTCTATTATCTCTCTTCTTTTTTGCTTCTTTTTCCCAGCTCTCCGGACCTTCTTCTTTTTTTCCGGTTTTGGTTTGTTCCGCTTCTGTCGAGCCTTATACTCTTCGATTGTTATTGGTTGTGGTCCTGCGCCTTTTTTCGCCGCTGCTTCCCAAAAATCTTGTGCCTTTTGTAACGTTCTGTTAAATTGTTTGTGGAATTCTTCCATGAGTTCTTCCGCCGCCGTTGATGTCGTTTATCCTTTTTGTTTCGTGGTCCTCCCACGCCGTTGTAGATACTGAATCAGCCTCCGCTGGCGCTCGGATGTTGAGCCGCGGTCCGACACTAGATCCTTTTAGTTGGTGGTCTCTCCCACGCCGTTGTAGATAGTGGATCAGCCTCCGCTGGCGCTCGGATGTTGAGCCGCGGTCCGACACTGGATCCTTATTGTTGGTGGTCTCTCCCACGCCGTTGTAGAAAGTGGATCAGCCTCCGCTGGCGCTCGTATTTTGAGCCGCGGTCCGACACTAGATCCTTTTACTTGGTGGTCTTTCCCACGCCGTTGTAGATATGTTGTGTCCGCTGTTGCTCCAACTGAGCCGCGGTCCAATCCTGACTTCGTCCCACGTCGATTGCCTCTCCTGTCCCTCGCAGCAGTCTCAGGAACGATTTTCTTGTTATTTTGTTTGTTAGTTCCTAATCTTGCCGTAGTGCACTCAATTAAGGTGCTCCTTGCGGACTTTTCTACCGTGGATACCGATTAAGGTATGCCGAACAGTTTGGCAGTCTTCGTGAACAAAAATTTCTTTATGCTCGAAGGACCATATGTTCGCAGCTTATATCGCTTGTTTAAAGGAGCAGCTAATACCGCTCACTTCAACTGGCAACTTTTACCGCTAACCGCCGAATCCCTGACTAAACACAACAGTATTTTGTTAGGAACTGATTCTTTATTTGGCGTTCACGCCTTTTTATAGCGGTTTTCACTTATGTACTAGTTACAGATTCCTTATGTATAATCCCACCTTGGGGTTATCTATGCTAGATAGTTCTCGGACTTTCTTAGACTTTCTAAAGGGTGACAAATATTTTGTGTATTCTTAGACTTGTATATATGTGAGTACTCTTACACTTGATTACATGTATATATGTATGTATGTTGATAAGGCGTGCATGCTACTTAGAAAGTTGACGCATAGGTCAGCTGCGATTGCAAGCGCTTCTTGAATTCGGGCGCTTGTGCATGTTCATATCTTTGAACAGTCGCATTACGAAAAAAAATCCGAGCCAAAAAAGACATATAGTTGTCTCTTTCAAGGTTCTAATGAAGTAGCTAATTAATGAAAACTTGTGCCCTGTATCATAACCGTATTAGAACTTTGAACTAGAAAGAGACAACTATATGTCTTTTTTGGTTCAGATTTTTTTCATAATGCGACTACGGTCAGACCAATTTAAAAGGTAAACAATAACAATGGCCGGAACTCGCAGTACACATTTTATTCATTTCTGGAGTCCTCATGCAAATACTGTTGCAGAAATTAATATGAAAACTATTAAACTGATTTTTACAGCTTTTCTTGTAGATTTAGTTAATTTTTAATAATTGCAAAATTTTGCGGCGGAAAATTCATGCCGCCGAAACCTTATTTATTTTGTTTATTTATCTTGCTTTTGTGCAGAATAGTTGCTGAAAATTATGCCAAGCCTTTAGCAAAAACCAATATATTCCGTGAGACCGTTTTGTCTAATGAGACATAAATATACTTTTTACATACAATTAAAATATCCGTCAAATTAGCGTCGGTGAGTTAGCGTCGAAATGGAACGGTGGGAAATGGAACACGGAGGGGCTTTTTATTTTTGAATTATTTCGTAAATAAACCATTAATTCGAACACGAACAAAAATTCCTACATATTAAGAATTAAATTAACTAATGTTTTTTATTGGTTTGGGGCAGATCTGGCCACCGCTGAAAAATTGAGTCCCCACCTTTTTTTAAACTGTTCCCCCCACAGAGGATGAGCCGCAATGCACGGTAAGTCAGGTTTGGGGTCATTTATTCAGGTATTACACCAAAAAGTTTCATCGAAATCCCAAGGACAGTTTTTGAGAAAATCGTTCAACAGTGGCAAAGCCTATAGAACCCTTCCATACAAAATCAAGCAGCAAAAATTCAATGTCATAAAACTTTCCTCTCAGAGGATGAGCCAATATGCACGGCCTATAGGCATATTGGGATTGGAATTAAGAATATTTGGTGAAAGTTTTATTAAAATCGTATCGACAGATTTTGAGAAAATGACATTATGACATTGAATTTGTGCTGCTTGATTTTGTATGGAAGGGTTCTATAGGCTTGGCCACTGTTGAACGATTTTCTCAAAAACTGTCATTGGGATTTCGATGAAACTTTTTGGGGTAATAATTGAAAAAATGACCCCTGTTCGCGATAAGAGGGCGCTTATTTTCGAGGGTCGTGTGAAGCGCTAGCGGCTTTGAAATGTCCCGCTTCACGGAGCCCAGCGCTCTCGCACACTCTCTCTTCCTCCGGACTTCCAGTCCGCAAGAGCTTTCCAAGCCGCTCTCCCCAACTTCTATTGTATGACATGTACTTTGTTCTAATTTTGCGACCAGCCGATCCCCAACAACTCCATATTCATTTTTCTACGTGGGATTTCGGGAAATCAACCTCGACCAGTCTTGTCTTGGATAATAGTCCGCTTATTCCTTTTCATGGTCCTTCGAGACGGATCTAGTCTGATCCTCACCAGCTCCACTGCGGATATTTAAACAAGATAAGTACTAGTGTTCTTACCAATAAGCAATCACACAGACATTTCCTAAGCCCAAATCCAAGTGGGTTATATCTGTGTGGTTCGCTAGTGTCCAAAGTCCGAAGTCAAATTACTCCGACATCTTGCAAATTCCGTTTGTTTTTTGATCAAAGTGAAAATTCTAAGCAAAAACAAAAGTGACTCTGAAAATATACATACGCGCCCAGCCGCAGTGAAAATTAAGAGTTCCGAAATTAAAAAAAACGTTCCGCCAAAAACGGCTCATACATTTTTTTTTCGTTTACTGTGTTCCTGCTGGTGCCCAAGCGTACATACATATGTACATAAATATTCACACGTCGACATACTTAAATATTTCCATACAGTCCACTACACTACACTACAAAATCAAATATATTCAAAAATATACATCAGAACGTACCCAAAATTAAATCTATACATATAAGACTACACTAATAAATACATCCAATAAAACATTAAAAAAAATTATATATATGCAAATATACAACAAATACTCAGAGAAATCACAGTCTACATCTACCCACATATTATTAAATATTAACCGCAGTTTTATTCCAAGAGTCGGCACAGAAACGCCGGCTTAATAATTATATTAATTTGTTTTCCTTCCTACTATTCTGCGCGGCCACAAACATTCGTATATATATATTTATATTTCCATTTACATACATACATCAGCGTCGTCAAAGTCGATGCACTGTTTTTATGGCAATTCTTTCCGCCTCTCGTTCTCTTCTCTTGTCTTGTTATCCCCGCTATCTGCATTGACCCACGGCCAATGCACAAACATCCGCACGCATTAAAAACAAGAGCGGCGAATACAGTGCCGATAAATAAAATTCCTTCACTACAAATAAAACAAAACTATTAATTCCTAAATAAAAACAAAACAGTTCAGAAGATAACAAATAGTTACAAGACACAATTCAATAGCTAGATATATCCAATTTAGCTGGTTTTTGTTATTTTTTTCTCATTGTTTTAGCGCTTTTTGGTTAAAAATTCGCTAAAAATACACTTTGTTCCGTTCCTTTTACTTATTTAATTCTTTTAACTTAATTCCAAACTTTAGCCTAGTACTAAGATGAACGAACAAAATCCATAAACGGAAAACTTCATGTAAAAAAAAGAACGAAAAGAGCAAGAAGAAGAATTTTGTGGTATTTCGTTTGGTCGGGTACTAAGATGAACGGAATTCCGTGAGCGAACCGGGTAAAACGGTTGGCAAAAGACACTAATAAAACGCTGTGATTCCGTAAGCGAATTATATCAATTGCATATATTTCGTAAGCAGCATGCAGGGGAAGGGGGAGGAGGTAATCGCTGCTCGGTTGTAATATGTGGAATTGATAAAAGTCATAAAGGCAAGCCATATTATATGCACTTTAGTACATAAATTAACTTTTTTTTTGTGTTTTTATTGACAATTTTATTGCATATTTTTTTACTGGCGGCGATGGCGTTGGCGCCACTATTATTTGCCTTCAACTCCTTTACGGAACATTACATTAATAATAAGCCAAATCAAATGCGTTAAATTAATTTCTCTTTTTAAAGTTTTTTTTTATAAAATTTGTTTACAAAACACAGCTGGAAATACAAGTCAGCGTGACCGATTTCGACCGATTCTGACCAATTTCTTTGTTTTCTTCGGTCACACTGGTTCCCGAACGAAATATATCGAAATTTCGCTCACGGAATTCCGTAAGCGGTTTTCGTTGATCTTAGTACTAGGCTTTAAAAGAAACCCGTTACCAAAATAGTTGTCCGGTGTTTCATTCCACACATTCCGGTGTTTCATTCCACACATTCCAGTGTTCGATATACCACTTTAAAGTGTTTCGATATCACACATTCCAGAGTTTCGATTCCACACATTCCAGTGCGTCATTCCGGTGTTCCGTCCTACATACACATACATATATAAATAAAATACAAAATGCCACTCAGCGAGAAGCCCACTGCGACAACAGCGGCCTTACATAAATTTATTGCCGTTAGTGACCGTGTAAGCCAATTCGAGGCGATGGTCAACACTACAGCCTCTCCACGCCGTCGCTCTACACATTCCAAGTCCGCCGAGATCACATCCGAGCTTTATGAGACAAAGTTGAACAAGCATACTAAGCCTATTCGGATCTAATAGCAGTAGAGGGGTCGATCGACACCTTGCCAATCCTCCAGGCCAATTATGACTACTGCTGCTCAGTTTACGAGTCATGTGCAGCTTAACTCAACGAGCAAATTGAGCGAGCGACGTCTCAATCAGCACAATCCAAGTCCTTCAAATCTCCAAATTATACTCCAGCAGGTTGCCAGTTACCTCCGTGCGATACCGAAGTTTTCTCGGGCGATTATTTTCGCTGGCCCACGTTCCGAGACCTTTTCACAGCGGTCTATATAGACAATCCATAGCACATGAATCTTCGGCAGCCTTGAAGGTGCTGCAGGAAACTATTCTGAGTTGTCTTACGTCCTTAGAAATGTCCGGCATGAACACCGAAAATTGGGACTGTCTTTTGGTTTATTTGTGCTCTACGAAGCTACCTAAGTTTACGTTCTCATTGTGGGAACAATCCTTGACAAACAAAACCGCGATTCCCAAGTGGCAGAGCTCGATTCATTCCTGACTGACCGCTATAGAACTCTAAAGGCCATTGATTCCAATCAACCTCCTAGGTTGTGTCTCCGTCGGTTCCAACCGACAACCTCCAAAGTGTCCCCGCGAGTAGTTAAATCCTTCTGTGTGGGAGAGAATGTTCGCGCCAAGAGGCGCGAGAGTCAGTGTAAAGCGCTAGCGGCTTCGAAATGTCCCGCTTCACGGAGCCCAACGCTTTCGCACACTCTCTCTCCCTCTGTCTTTCTCCGGACTTCCAGTCCGCAAGAGCTTTCCAAGCCGCTCTCCCCAACTTCTATTTTATGACATGTACTTATTTCTAATTTTGCGACCAGCCGATGAAGGCATAATAAAGCTAAAAAATTCCTACTGCGATCCCCAACAACTCCATATTCATTTTTCTACGTGGGATTTTGGGAAATCAACCTCGACCAGTCTTATCTTGGCTAATAGTCCGCCCACTCCTTTTCATACCCAAACCTGACTTACCGTGCATTGCGGCTCATCCTCTGTGGGGGGAACAGTTTGAAAAAAGGTCGTGGCTCGATTTTTCCAATGTATATTTAAGGTGTCCGCGGTTGCCAAATCTGCCCCAAACTAATAAAGAAACATTAGTTAATTTAATTCTTAATATTTAGGAACTTTATTTTGTTCGATTTAATGGTTTATTTCCGAAATAATTCAAAAATAAAAAACCCCTCCGTGTTCCATTTCCCACCGTTCCATTTCGAAGCTAACTCACCGAAGCTAATTTGACGGACATACAATTTAATGCATTACAGAAGGTATATTCTACCGCACTAATTTTTTTGTCTGGCTTTTTTTTTCGATAAACCGATAAGTTTGTCAATTATTGATCAATTAATGCATTAATCTCTCATTGAAAGTGCCGTATAGTCGTCTTGCTCGCAGTTAGGTAAAATCCTATGGTTGCTGTCAAGCTTCTAATTAATGCGCCATTTAATAAAGTTTTTAATGCAGTGTCATAATGCTATAAGTAATTGTCAATATTAAGTAAGATAGAAAGCATACTATCTCGCTCGATCTCGCCGATTTTCGTGACGATCCAAAATCGGTTTTATTCCCGAAAATTCATGACGCGCCTTAAGAAGTTTCACTTAAAAAAAAATGATGAAATATTCATTATTCATTATTATCATTATTATCATCATTATCATTACTCAAATTATTTAAGTGGGCAACCTAGCAAATTGCAAAATGTTGTGCCACAAACAGGCAAGCGCCGCTCCCTCTGTGAATGTCTCTCTAGACGTTCTAAGAAACCCAATTGTTTGGTTGCCTCTGCGAGACTCAGCAGAGTGTTTTCGTATCTCGACATGGCATTTTAAGTCCCAAAATTTCGCGTTGGGGGCTTTCAATCCATTCGTCACGAAGTTATTTAGGTATGTTTCAAAATTTTGCACAGTTTAAGCCTAGTACTGACATCAACGAAAAAATCCATAAAGCTTAGCACGCAGATACTCGAACAGTTCACAACCCCAAACAGATTTAATCTTTTTCCAGTGTGACCGCTTCTTAAAACGCTCTTCGGCATTTCTGGGAGGTAAATGATGCGGTCATACGTATTTAAAATAAGCTATTTTATGTTTGTTGACAATATAATCCTTTCAAAAGACAAGGCAGTTGTACAGATTTGCAGCTTCGTTTTGGAAAATTTCATCTGTGCGCAATGGCCACCGACACCGTAGCCGCCCCTTTTTCCCCCTACTAGTTATCCAACATTCCCTTCTGGATCGACAACGAGGACAAGGGCTGCTCTACCGGCTGCTGCTGGTGATTCTGTTTGTACCAAATGGAATTCACCACCATCTGGGAGGTTGCCGTAGCTACTCCTGTGGGACTGGTGGAATGATTCGAAGTTACTCTGGTTGTACACCATATTCTTGCTGACATACATTTCGCTGAAGGTACGCTGAACATGTCCTTCTCCCGCTCGGTAATGAAGGATTTGTTCAGCCAGACACTGCTGTCAGCAGCAGCGGGCGCTGGTCGTCACCTCAGACGCCTTCATCTCAGACACCGAGCGTGACGTCTCACCGTGCTCACCAAAGTAATAACCAAATATGACATCGAGGGAGCTATTTCCTTCCAGACCTTCATTTATGCAAATATTTTATATTACCCAATTCCCGTATTATTGAATTTGCCGCTACCAATTTAGTTACTACATCTTTATCTCTACTAGACTCCTGGACTCGGATCTTGTTCTTGGCGTGATCTATATGTTTGAAATGTGTGAAGAAACGGTAAGAGAGAGCGAGAGCCCAATAGTTGAGAACAGGTCGTTTTAATAAATTTTTTATTCTGTTCGTCACCCCGATCTGGAAATACCAAAAGTCTTCCCTCGCGCCACCAGGTATTTTTCTGGTATTTTGTTCGTTCATCTGCGTACCGGCCTTTAAAACAGGGCTGTCGAAAAGTGTTTCCTAACTATTGACCTCTAGCTGTCTCTCACTGCTTAAAAGCGCTGTTCGAGTGTCTGCGTACTAAGCTTAAACGGAAAACTTCATATAAAAATCAGTGTTTGTTAATCTGGTCGGAAAAGAGAAAAACAATAATTTCTCAAAATCTGTCGGGAGGATCTCATGGAGATTGGACCCGAATTTCATCGCAATTTTTCCCTTTTTTTTGGTATACCGTGCATGTCGGCACGCTTTCGTTTAGAGCCTCAATAATTTTTTTAAGGTAGCCCCTATTTGTCTAGTCCCGCCAATTGTTTGAATTCCAATTAACATGGTTCCGATGGCTCAGGGAGCGACTGGTTCACGAACGGTTCCAGTTCCGCTGCTGGCGCCTTCGTTAACGGCTATTCCCTAAACCCCACTGTAAAGCGAATTTTTTAAAATCTGTCGGTACGATTTTAATAAAACTTTCTCCAAATATTCTTTATTCAATTCCCAATATCCCCATATACCGTGTATATCGGCACGCGATCCGAAAGTAGAGTTATAGGACTTCTATAACTTCTTGCTGCTGTTTTTGTATGGGAGCTTTTCATAGGTTGGCCCACTGTTGGGCAATTTTCTAAAAAACTATCAGAAGGAATCCAATGAAATTATGTGGGGAGATACTTAAATGAATGCTCCAAAACTTGGGGTACCTTGAATGTTGGCACGCGACCGTTGGGGGGAGCAATTTCAAAAACAAGGGGGGCACGATTTTTTGAATTGGTATTTATGGCACCTGCGCTGGTCAAATCTGCCCAAACTCAAAATAAAACATAAGTAAATTAAATTCTTAACAAGTAGAAACTTTAGTTTGTTTGATTTAATGCGTTATTTACAAAATAATTAAAAAATAAGAACTCCATCAGTGTTACATTTCCCACCGTTCCATATCGACGCTAACTCACCGACGCTTATTTGACGGACATACGATAAGATCAAGAAAAAGCATTTTGTGGTATTTCGTTAATCGGGTACAAAGATGAACGAAATTCCGTGAGCGAACCGGGTAAAACGTTTAAAGCCTAGTACTAAGATCAACGAAAACCGCTTACGGAATTTCGTGAGCGAAATTGCGATATATTTCGTTCGGGAACCAGTGTGACCGAAGAAAACAAAGAAAATGGTCAGAATCGGTCAAGATCGGTCACACTGACTTGTATTTCCAGCTGTGTTTTGTAAACAAACTTTATAAATAAACTTTAAAAAGAGAAATTAACTTAACGCATTTGATTGGGCGTATTATTAATGTAATGTTCCGTAATGGAGTTGAAGGCAAATAATAGTGGCGCTACCGCCATCGCCGCCAATAAAAAAAATATGCAATAAAATTGTCAATAAAAACACAGAAAAAAGTTAATTTATGTACTAAATTGCATATAATATGGCTTGCCTTTACGACTTTTATCAATTCCACATTATTCTCACGGCTGTCGAAGCGCTACAACCGAGCAGCGATTGCCTCCTCCCCCTTCCCCTGCATGCTGCTTACGAAATATATGCAATTGATATAATTCGCTTACGGAATCACAGCTGTTTATTAGTGTCTTTTGCCAACCGTTTTACCCGGTTCGCTCACGGAATTTCGTTCATCTTAGTACCCGACCAAACGAAATACCACAAAATTCTTCTTCTTGCTCTTTTCGTTCTTTTTTTTTATATGAAGTTTTCCGTTTATGGATTTTTTTCGTTCATCTTAGTACTAGGCTTAACAAAACAAACAAATAAACAGCTGTGATTCCGTAAGCGAAATATATCAATTGTATGTACTGCAACGAGCTGATTTCGTCGGTTTAGCTCACAACGATTGTGTGCGGCTAGCACAGTCGAGATCGTGTGCTCGTCCCACCAAATTTATATTATACGTGATTGCCCGCCCAGAGAGAACGCTTTGGGTTAATTTAATATTCAGGTGTTTATTGCACTAGAAGCCTAGCCACCCCGAACGCCCACTTCGCGACCTCACTGCAAAGCTAGCAGAGTGTATCGCCCAGCCGAAGTCTAGCCACTCCGAACGCCCACTTTGCAGCTTCAAGTACAGAGCTAGCAGGCTGTATCGCCCGGCAAAGCTTAGCCACCCTTATCGCCCGCTCTGCGCCTTGGTCTGGGATATCGTCGAAACGGTGTATCGCCCGGCAAAGCCTAGCCACGCGCGCAACTCCCACAACTTGACTACACTCGACCGTTTATCTCTCCCGTTGGTCCTTGCTGCAGGACCTCGCTGTTCCTTGAGCTGTTGACTCCTTAACTCCTTGACTCCGTAACCTCTGTTCGCGACAGATCTCAGCTTTGAAGTCTCTGTTCGGAAGGCTTGATACTTCAAGCTCCGAACTTCTCGACTTTGCTTCTTGATCTGGGTTACTTGCTTTCACTGGCTCCGTTCTCGCACTCGCTTGAGTCCTCGCAGTCGTACTGGTTTTTGTGCGCCTGCGTTCTCCGCCTTTTATAGGATCCGCCAGTCCCGTTACTCCTGCCAGCGTCGGTCACGCCACCCGGTCCAAAGTCCGGTGCATCTCGCGTGACAGGGTCCAAAGTCCGCCAGAGTCCCGCTATATTAGCGGCGTCTCCTCCTTGCCGGCCAAAGTCCACGCCCGCCGATCACGCCACCGAGTCCAAGATCCACCAGAGTCCCGCTATATTAGCAGCGTCTCCTTTTGGCGGTCTCGCAACTCTGCCTGTTCCTAGGCAGCTTTACCGGGTCCATCTACCCCGTCCCCCTGCCCCGCTCGTCGGCTGCTGCTGCTGCTATTATTTACAGCGCTGCTGCTGCCCTTAGCAGTGTGCATCCACTGTCCAATTCCAATTCCAATGTGGAATTGATAAAAGCCGTAAAGGCGAGGTATATTATATGCGATTTAACGCATAAAACATATTTTAAATGTATTTTTATTGACAACTTTATTGACATTTTTTTTTTGTGGCGATGGCGTTGGCGCCACTTTTATTTGCCTTCACCTCCATTGCGGCGTAAAACATTAATAATAAGCCCAATGAAATGCCTATAAATGTATATCTCTTTATAAAGTAAAACACTGAACATTTTCTTTGTTTTCTTCGGTCTCACTGGTTCCCGAACGAAAAACAATTTCGCTCACGGAATTCCGTAAGCTTGATCTTAGTACTTGGCTTTACCACGCAAAGCACTTAATTTGAATTTGAAAGCACTGTGACCGCGATCCAAGATTGGGAAAATATCTTAAGAATTACCGAACAAAATTCTATTAAGGTATTTACTCGATTCGGCCACGCTGGATGGTATACTTATGGTATTTGTATCGATTGCTGCCCTATGGCTAAGATTTAGTTCATAGGAGACAACTTATGTACTTATTTAAAATAGCAATTTTATTTTGCTAGATTGAGTGGTTTCCAGTTTTGGGTCATGCCAAATAGCAAGATCTTGCAAGAAAATTGCTAAGTTGGCAACACTGATGCGAAGGGACATTTTTCTGCGAACTCGACCGCTCTTTTTTCCAGCGATTTGCAGTACTATTTGTTATAATTTCACAACACTGGATCCAGAACAGCTGTATGCAATTACTTAAATTTCAAATTGGATACAAATATCCTTAAATGTCTGTTCGCCTGTCTGTCCGTGTGACCCAAAAGATCTCAGAGACTATAAGAGCTAGAGTTACCAAATTTGGTGACAACATTGAAATCTGTTGCACGCAGATCAAGTTTGTTTTAAAATTTGGCCACGCCCGCTTCCGCCCTCAAAAATCATTAAAAAAGTAAAATAAGCTATACTCGTTATTTTCGGGTTAAAGTTAAAACATAAAATAAATGAATAGGTTTGAGCGGACGTTTTCTGAAATTTTCAGTAAAATCGGATGATAAACATGGGAGATATTAGCAATAAGGCTAGAATTTTAAAACACCCCCCTAAGACGTTGTTATTGCAAGTTGCGTAGCCTGTAGCCGTCTAGGTCGTGGGTTCGAGCCCCGACCGCGCCAATACTTTTTATTGTTATTTTTTCTATGTTCTTGTTTGGCATTTTTTCCTTTTTCATTTGTTATTATACCCGGAGAACAACTAGAAAAAATTTTGAATAAAAATACAAAAAAGAAAATATTTTGGTTATGTGTGGGATTGAACTCGGGCCAATTTTGCAAAATGTAAATGCATGGGCTGATTAGACAACTGGGCCATTACATATGAAGCGCCATTGTTATACTAAGTATACTTCGACAACTGTTAACCTAATTTTGGCAGAACTGAAATTAAATTGTCAGCGATTGTCACAACTAATAGCTTCTACATTTTCTTAACGAAAAGTTGCTTTTTATTGTAATAGAGAAGTGTGTGTAAAAGAAAAAAGAGATCGAGTGTTGACCAAATAAATTGCGCCAAACTACAGAAAAGAACGAGAGTGACCAAGAAATGACAAAAAATAACAAAATTCACTTTTATGACCCCACTTTGCCGAACTGTTATAATTTTTATACCCTTGCAGAGGGTATTATAATTTTGCCATGATATTTGCAACGCAGTGAAGGAGGCATGTCCGACCCCATAAAGTATATATATTCTTGATCAGCATCACCAGCCGAGTCGATCTAGCCATGTCCGTCTGTCTGTCTGTCGGTTTCTACGTTAACTCGTCTCTCAGTTTTTGAGCTATCGGGCTGAAACTTTCAGCATAGTCTTATTTCTTTAGCACGCAGTATATATGTCGGAACGGCCGAAATCGGACCACTATATCCTATAGCTGCCATAGGAATGATGGCGAAATTAATGTAAAAACATTTTTAACTTGAATAAATGAATAAAAATCTGAAAAAAAATGTAAAAATGTAAAAAAATTCTTTGGCATGAGCGGGATTAGAACTCAGAACTGTCTTGCATAAAAATCGGTTTCCCATCGCTTAGACGCCTTGGCTATGCTCCATATTGCGCAATATCACTAACCATACAACATATAGACTACTCATTTCATACAACGAAAATGGACACAAAAATTTCTTAGCGACAGGCCCCAGGCCTGTTAGCGGCCGGCCCCGTCGCTCTCTCGCGGCTCTCTCTCTCTCTTCGCTCTTATTCTTATGAAGCACACTGATTGCGAGAGTTCGCTCGTTTAGTCGCAGAGTGGCGCATCTTCAAGAAGGTTGCTCTGCGCTTGAATTCTTCTTTATATGTATTCACGTACACGGGTGCATGTGTGTGATCATTTCATTTCGACCCAGAAAGAATATTTGGTCTTTTGCTACTTTTCATACTAGGTACCCTAACAATATGGGCATATTCACTATTGGGCTAATGGTAAAAATAAGAATGTTATATGTTATAATATATTTCTTAATGTATTATTAATAATTAAAATTACTAAATTATTTTCATTAAAATATTATTTAAAAAAAAATGAAGATTTGTATATTGTTCCATTTACCTTTACAAAAATTTAAAAAGTATTTTAGAAATTTATTCTAAATTAATTTTTTTTAAGTTTTGAAAAAGTCTTAAAACTACTGTTTAACACAGGTGAATATATGTATATTTGGGTATATTTATCGGTAACTAATTCGAGCGGCGAAATTCTAAGTTAAGGAACGTACGTAGAATTTAGGGAGCCTGAACAGCAGGTTTCCGTAGATCGAACCGTAGGGTCGATTTGGAATATAGGGCAAACGAGCAGGCAGGAAATTCGGAGTTAAGGAGACGACGACGTACGGACGTAGAATTTAGAGAGCCTGAACAGCAGGCTGATAGAACACACAGATCAAACCGTAAGCGGGACTTGGAGTATAGGGCAAACGAGCAGACAGGAATTTCTGATTTTAGGAGATGGCGACGAAAGGCCTTAGCTTTTAGGCAGCCTGAACAGCAGGCTTTTACGACACGTAGGCAAAGTCGCAGACAGAATTCGCTGTACAGAACAAACGAACAGACTCAGAACTCGGCACTTAGGCGGACAGTAAGGCGGACAGATGTAGAGAGACGAATATTAGAGAGAGAGTTGAATCGAGTTAGTAGGTCTCAAGCTAGAAATAACCTTACTAGAAGGATTGTTGAGCGGATGCAAAATACCGCGGCACGTCGAAGTGCCCGGTAAGGCGCTAGAAAGGCAGCATTTGACGCCTCAAGAAGGCTTAGCCAAAGAGTTAGTCAGTATAGGTCGATAAGTCAGAATAGGGAATTAGAAAACAGTAGAAATGCTTCCCTTAATAGAGAGCAACGAGCGAATAGCTTTCAGGAAGAGGCTTGCCCAGATCCTTCATTTTAGAAGCTCTTATATATAAAATAATAAAATTTGCCTTTCCTGTAAAGGCCTGTGGTTTCCCCACCAAGTTTTTTATTGAAAACAATTGCGAGTTTAGTGCGGATATTTTAAATGTTAAGCGTCAGTTCCCTTCATCTGACAATTTCTTTACTTTTTGCAAAACATGTTGCCACAAAGTAAAGTCTGGTGTTAAACCAAAAACTTTAATTTCAAATGGACTTGAATTTCCAGAGTTGCCCAATTTCCATAAAGGTCTTACTTCTTTAGAGGAACGTCTAATTTCTCCTCGTCTTCATTTTATGATTATTAAGTCTTTAGGTCATGGGCGTCAGAGTGCAATTAAAGGAGCTGTAGTTAATGTACCCATACCGATAAGTAAAATCGTAACGTCCCTCCCACGTGCTTTTCATAAAGCATAAAGTAGTTATAAACGAACAGTGGCTGTCTTCTTCTTGTCTCAGGTAGATACTGTTGCCATGCAGAGAATCACACTTGCTCCTAGCGAAGTCCAAAGACCCCTGGACATGATTCTAGATGCTGACTCGGAAGAGTTAGCATTTCCAACAATTTATGCTAAGAGAAGAGACCCTCTTCACTTACTTTCTCTGCGATAGTTAGATCCGAGCTTTGAAATGTAGATAGAAGAGGTTGTCTAATTGACAATTTATTATTCAGTTATAAAATGTTAGAGCTGATCCAGATTCGTAATAATACTACACCCAAAAAAAAAAACCAAGAGTTTAAACTTAATACGCGTTGTCTCAAAATTATACTCGAAGCTGTATAAGGAGCTTAGTATTGATTTAATAATATAAATTTTATACTGAACAGTATAGTTTTTATACTCAATAGTTTAAAATGTATATTTTCGAGTATCATTTTTATACGAACCTACATCGGAAATTCGATAACATGTGGCGTTAGCAGGAATTTAGTGCTATTCTGTTTGTCGCTTTAGGGATTTTTGTCAAGCCTTGGTGAATTTATAAATAAATTTTTGTACGGTTAAAGTTCCTCGCCCCGCAAAAAATAGCATATGGCTATTTATGACGCTTTCTTATGTTATGCCGATTGGCTGAAGTGGTAGTTCAAGCCCTGGGTAAGGCAAATTTTTCAGTTTTTGTGTTTTTGTATTTATTTGTCATTCAGTTATATGTATGTATATAATATATAATATAATATAACATTAGGTAAAAACCACCAACCGTTGATAATAAAGCTATTGTCGAAACGAGCAATAATAGCGAAATAAATAAACCTTTTTACGATTTTTAGATATTTGGGCGAAAAGCTCGTTTTAATACAAAAAAATGTGGAATTTATACCAGCATTGTATAGAGTTTATTCGAAATAGTTTAGAATTTATACGCAAGAGGATAGAATTTATACGATTTGTTGTACTGCGTAGTATAAAACTTATACGAATTAGTATTAAAAATATACTAAAGGAAAATACTAGAAAGTATAACTTTTAAACTCTAAGGTATAAACAAATATACTAAAAGAAAATACTAGAAAGTATAACTTTTATACTCTAAGGTATACAATTTATAACGTGGAAAGTATAATTTTTATACTTTCAAAAGTATAAAATCAATAAGCATCTTATTAAAAAATTTTTTAATACTAGAAAGTATAAAATTCATGTAACAATCGTATAGATTCTATGACGATTTTTTTTTGGGTGTACCATTTGCCTCAGGAAACAAAGCGCCTCACGCGCTATTACAGCTTCTAACGCTCTTAATGAAGAGCATTTAGATAGTATTATTTGCCACGATGAAGGCTATAGGGTTCTGATAGGTGTTCGCATAGTTATGGCTATGATCCGCCAGTTTGGTCTGCCAACCTTTTTTATCACCTTGTCGGCTGCTGAAACTAGGTGGACGGAGTTGTTACAGTTATTAAAAGGAACTGTAGATAGGACGAAAGTTACAGAAGATGAGGTTTTAAATTTTAGCTTTAGCGAAAAGGCGCATTTGATTAGATCAGTCCCTGTAACATGTGCTAGGTATTTTGATTATAGGTATCGCCAATTGGTAAAGATAATGAGGAAGCAAGGGAGCATTTTCGGAAATCATCCTGTTGTTAGGTGTTACTGGCGTGTTGAGTTTCAGCATAGAGGCTCGCCTCATATTCATGGAATGTTTTTGCTGAAAGATGCCCCCTCTGTGGACTTCGAGAATGAATTGACTCTTCCATCTGTCATAGCTTTTATTGGCCAATTCATCACCACAGACGTAACGAATACTGAGCTTGCTCAGTATGTCGAGTACCAGAAGCACAATCAGGAACATTCGTGTTCGCGTGAAGTGAGGGGTAACTCTTTTTGTCGATTCGGTATTCCGTACTTTCCAATGTACTTTCTCTTCATCGCGAAAACTTGAAAAAAATTCAAATTGTCATGAATTTTCCTTTCGATTCTGACACTATAAGTCATTTGAGCATTTTTGAAAATTTTCTATCTCACGATCAAGTTAATTACCTTAGTTACGAGGAATACATATATGCTCTTAGGTCTGGCTTGAAAAAGCCCCAAATTTTTCTGAAAAGAACATTTGCAGCTATTAAAGTTAACGCTTATAATAGGCACATTCTATCAATGCAAAGGGCCAATATGGACACCCAGTTCATACTGGATCCTTATGCTTGCTGCAGCTATATTATTAATTATATTAATAAGTCCCAAAGATATATTTCCAAGCTGATGAAGCTGTGAAGCCGTGGAAGAGATTCAAAGGGGTAACTTCAGCATCAAGCAAAGGCTGCAGCAAATTTATTTCCGTCACTGAGATTTCTGCTCAGGAAGCCGCTTACTGTTGTTTGGGTTTATATAAATACTTCACGACCTAAGCACAGAGTTCGAATGCTCAAGCCCAGACAGCAGTTGCTGAATTTGGATCAGGATTCAACAGACATATATGTTTTAGGAATACTGAATCACTACTTTCAGCGGCCAGATAGTCTCGAAGGCCTGTGCTTAGCCGATTTTGCTGCAATTATTTTTTTTCGAAATCTTGTAGAGCAGGTGCTTATAACGAAGAAGATGCATAATTAGATTTAGAAAGTTCAATCTGAATGCCGACAGAGCGAACTGTTTTAGGTAACTTTTGATGTTGTATTTTCCGTGATGAGATGAACATGTTGAATTAATAAATGTTAGTTGTGAGACCATTTACGAACAGAACGTAGATTCAATTAGATTTAAATATAGGAACTATAATGTTCTAGAAGATTTAGAAGAAGTGCTATTTATAGGATTTTTGAGCTGTCGGAGACTATGCGACAGCGAGACGACCAAGCATTTGCGCTAGCGCTTAATAACATGGCATCCGGTCAGATGACATTGGACGACGAAAAGACTAATTTTTAGGTCTCGTGTGTCTGTTTCAGGCGAATTTCCGAACAACGCCATTCATTTGTTCCTTATAAATGAGGATACTTATATTTTTAACACTACTTAGTTAAACTCGATCCCAACGGAGCAATTCATTTCAACTGCTCTTGACTCCGTTAAAGCTGCACATTTCAGTTCTGAAGCAAGGACCATGAAATCTGTGGAAGATTTCAAAACATCCCAAACTCAAGGGTTTTGTACAAGCCTGATATTGAAAACCACTGCAAAGTATATGATGACGGTCAACATAGATACTGCAGATGGTCTTATAAATGGAGCTTCAGGTGTCCTAACGGATACAGGTTTCAATGCATCCAATGCCCCTCATGTTCTTTGGATAAAATTCTTAGATGAAAGTGTAGGAACTAATGCTCGAGCTAAATGCACTCATCGTGCCAAACCTTCTTGGACCATAGTTCTGAAAACTGTAAAGAGTTTTCAATATCATTCAAACGAGCAAGTTACAATCGACCGCAGGCAATTTCCAGTTGTACCTGCAGAAGGTATAACCATTCACAAAAGTCAGGGAGCTACATACACTAGTGTTGTGGTGCACACAACTCCAGGAATGCAAAGAGAAGCGTTGTATGTACCTTGTAGTAGAGCCACAAGTGCAGCTGGCCTCATTATAGTTGGGCAATTTTTCCACCCGAGATGTGACCGTCACTCAGTTGTAGAGCAAGAGCCTGCCAGCCTGAGGTCCACGAAGTTATTTAGTTCACACTTTAGCTGCCTGTTTGACAGTTCTAAAGTCAATGCTGTGTTTCATAAAACACAAAGCTTGCGGTGTTACATTACTGATATCTGCTCCGATCAGTTAATGCTTCAGTCTTCCTTCCTATGTTTCGTTGAGGCTTCCACGTACTCTAACGAAATATATGATATTCCTGGCTTCCGCAATGCGGTGCGCCTTGATTGCCAGTCGACTTCTAGTGGATCTCGTCAAAAGAGAGTCATTCTTATATTTGCCAAAAACGAAGTTTTTGAGAATGTTAGTCTCTGTTCAAGTGGGCGAAATTATTCGGACTCTAATAATTTAGCTACCGCAGTGTTCGAGTATGCAGTGTTTAAATATATAGTGGTTTCCTTATTATTTACAGAAGTCCAACGTATCCTCTGCATAGGTTTGAAGCCGAATTTGAGCATTTTTTCAGGAATTTTCATTCTTAGGTAATTATAGAATTGTTTTAGGCGATTTTAATTTGTGTTTACGTCTTTCTGGAGCTAGTAAAACGGTTTTTGATTTTTTGAATACAATTAGATATAGTTCTTTGTTAGATTTGAACACGTCCACAACCAATTGTGATACACATATTGATTGGGCGTGTTCAAATATTAGGGATAGCGGAGCCGTAGCACGCACATATGAGACAGTTTATAGTTACCACAGTGGTATTTTAGTTAGCGTAGATGATGTAGATGTAGGTTTTTGGGTCGCTTTTGAAAACAGCTGAGTATTTACATATTTAAATATTTTAGTTTTTGAATTTAAGTATTTTGTTGTTTATTTTTATGCATGTGTATATCTCATATATTTTATTATAATTTATACATTAAGTATGTCTATCTCCGCTGGAGCAAAAGTGCAGCTTACAATTTTTTTGGGGAACAATGGTGTAGCCTCTAGGCAGCACAAGTCGACTCGTAGGTCTTTAGTGTTTTTGCTTTAAAAAGACCCCATTTATTTGCAATGGCCTCGCCGTGGTGTTCCCTGGGTCCCGATTTTAAATATAACAAATAATTTATTAAATCGGGAGCTAATTCGAGTGGCTATTTAATTTTTAATTAAGAAGTATTAAACGTTTGGGTACCGGGTATCTCACAGTCGAGCACTCTCGACTGTAGCTTTCTTTCTTGTTTTTTTTTTTTATTATAAGGAAAACATATTAGGATCAACAATTCGGGTCGAGATCCAGGTCTAAGGAAAAGGATTCGTGAGATCGACAAGGAAAATCGTTCTTTACGCCAGCAGCTGAAGGAATATAAGGACTTGGAAAAGTATCTTAGCAACATTTTTACGGATATTCAAATAAAAATATTAAAGAGTGGAGGAAAAAGATCCACATTTAATGCAACAGACATGTCTTCTGCTATTTGCCTTCATACAGCGGAACCTCGTGCTGGTTATAACCACTTTATATAGATGGTTATCTGAAGTGAACATTAAGCTGGGTACCCTGGATGTTGTCATTGACCTAATGGACAATGACGAAATGCTCGAAGAATATAATCTTTGCGGTTTTACTATTGATAAGATGAAGATAACTGCTGGCTTCGAGTACGATAGCTCAGCGGACGTTGTTTACAAACCAAGTAATTTCGTTCAACTTGCCATAGCTCGTCTTGAAAACAGCCAGTATTTTTTGATTACGATGCTTAAATGGACGTTGATACTTTGAACGATATTATAAAGAAGCTATCCTGTAGTAGCTATCGTTTCTGACTTGGGCCCGGGAAATCAAAAGTTATGGAGACAGCTCGGCATATCAGAGAGTAAGTCTGTGTTAACATTAAGGGGGAAATCTAAGTAAATTTTTTTGATAATCGAACAATTTTGTATTTGTTTAAATAATGCTTAAGAACCCTAAAAATATTATAAAATACCAACAAATTCAAATAAATTTTTCAGCCAAAACCTGGTTTAGCCATCCAGCGGATGAAGAACTGAAAATATATGTTTTTGCGGATGCACCCCACATGATACAGTTAGTCCGTAACCCTTATATCAACTCCGGACTAGTAGTCAATGGCAAAAAATTTACTAATACGACAGTCAAGCAGGCAATGGCCCACTGCGCCAAGTCCGATTTGTCAATCCTATTTAAAATAACCGACAACCATATTAATGTTAGCTCGCTCGTAAAACAAAAGGTAAAATTGGTTACTCAGTTGTTTTCAAATACAACGGCGAGTTCGATTCGGCGATGCTACGCGTTGGGGCATGAAGTAGAAGACGCATGCGAAACCGCAGACCTGGTCCAACGAGGCATTTTAAGTAAGGTGACCGAAATTATGAGCACAAATATTGTTTACAAAGCCCAAAGGCTGCCCTTCCAAAGAGGAAGTATCGTCAGCAATGCGTATCTTGATCGTCTACATACTTATTTGGCTAGAAAGTATGGGATTAACTATATTTTAACCAGCCATCTCAACCCAGACATTTTGGCGAGGGGGGAGCCTATGACCATCCGACTGCCCTTCAGTTCAAATATAGGTTAAGAAAATATATAACAGGTATAACACAATTAAATCACCAACTAATACTGGATTTAAAAGATACTAATTGTCAAATGTTTAGCTCTATGTTTTAGCAAAGTTTTTATAGTGGTTGTTGTAGGTTTGTTTTGTGTTTTATATTTTCCTTAAATTACACACAAAAATTAAAAAATGCTCGGCCAGCGGTATCAGTTCTACCTAGTCGAAGATATTTTAAGCAGGTCAAAATAACCTAGGTTAGGTGGGTCTCATATTGGGGCCGAAATGTTTTCCTTTTTATGTGGCTATGTTATCTTATTGTTTATTAATAATCTTTATTTCTTAATCAGCCAAGAATACTGAATTGTTGTCAGGAAATGGGAAGACAATTCAGATAAAGACAAAAAAACGAGTCAGACGATTTTATGTTAGATATTGAAAACATAGGCTAACCGAAAAGGGGACATTCACTTACGTGGATGTATTGTCTTACGGTGGGCTCTTAAAACCGTCTGTGCAGTTCATAGACAAACTAAAAAAATTGGAGCAATTATTTTTAGTTTTTGTTAATAATGATTTTCAAAAAACCAAAAATGTTAAGGAAATATTATTAATTATTATTAATATTTTTCTTTCAAAGTGAACGGTCGTGTTTTTGTTTTGCGTCTCGTATTTGTGTATAATCTTTGCTATAAACCTTCTATCTTGTGTAAATAATAATTAACCGTTTCACTTCGCGTGTGCATGCGGCTGTTTTTGTGTATTAATAACAATATTAATTGCAAATTAGTTTGGTGCAGCGATTCGCTTATCTGCATTTTTCCATTCCTCTTTGTGCTTTCTCCGTTACGCCGATATTACAGCTTGACGGCTTAAGCTCCCTAATTCTCGCTCTCTTGCTCTCTCTTGTGCACGTAACTACTCTTATTTTCTTTTAGTCTTAGTAAGTCGCTATAATGTCTTCTAATGTTGTCTGTGTAATAAAAACCTGCAAGAAAGTAATTTCTGCAGAGGACCCTACTATTGGCTGCTGGCTGTGTGACAATATTGTGCACGCCAAGTGCGTTGATTGCACAGGCCGGATGGCTGATAATATTACTAAAAACATTGGATTGCGCTACTGCTGTGAAGCGATGTTGAAAGGGAAATGATGTCATTTATGCGGCAAACCAAAAATTGTTTTAAGGAGCTTCTTGTTAGTTTTTGTAAAACTAATGAGATGCTCCCGGCGCTGGACTCCCAGTTTAATGGCCTTAAGCTATTAAATGAGTCCCCTAAGAGCAAAAAAACCACGGTTGGCACACCGCATTTGGGCGGATCCCAACAACTCGCTACGAGTTCTCAACAGCTGACTCCCTCGGCACAGCCCCCGACTCCAATATATCTAACTCCAATGATATTAAGATCGGGGGCGAGAAAAGATTCGGCCTCCGAATGTGCCGCGGGAGGGGCAGCGCCTCCAATTATATCCGTCGTGTCCGCTGAGGGGTCACAATCAATGACCTCACAGAACCCCACCCAGAAAACTTCCCAGGGTATCAGGCCTGGAATACCGGCCGATATTGGTACTACAAATGTAGTACCGAAAGCCCTAATAGCTATTCCACCTACGAAACAGATATTTGTTTCGCGGCTTTCCCCTAATCAAACATCTGAGGGTGTTAGTACCTATATCCTAGGTCGCACTAAAGCCGATTCAAATTTTCTTATGCTAAGGATATTTCATCTTTTAAAATAAATGTCCCCGACGAACTTTTCAACCCAATATGCTCTGCTGCCTTCTGGCCTAAGAATGTTGTTGTTTTGACTACAGCACGTCACGACTTTATTGATGGCTTGTTTGAAATTTCGCTGTCTCAAGTCAACCATGTACGAAATTCCTTAGATCGCTTGCTAGATCTCTGCTTTGTCTCTGAACCGGCAAGAGTCAGTTTAGTTAGGGTCCCGCCCTTGACGCAACGTGAAGATCCATACCATCTTACTTTCGATGTGACTATCGATATTGGGACTACTATGGAGAATAAGTCTGATCAGCAGGCTAAGACAGTCCACTGCTTTTGCAAAGCGGATTTTCGACGTCTGAATAATTTTATATACGACTTTGATTGGTCCGATCTCTACATGTGCACTGACATGGTTGGTGCCATGGATATTTTTTACAATGCCATGAATTCCTTTTTTACCGAATGTGTTCCGTTATACTATCCTTCAATCTCAAATAAGCCTCCCTGGTTTAGTAAAGAATTGACTCGCCACAAAAACATTAAGTCCAATCTTTATTCTAAATTTAAACGCAATGGTTCTCAAGCTTTCCATTCTCGCTATTTAGCTGCTCGGTCAAAGTATACCGTGCATAACGCAACATAACAGTGTTATAAAAATTATTTGACTCGTTGTAGGGTTCAGTTCGCGCAGGACCCAAAACAGTTTTATAATTTTGTCAACACTAAACGTAAGCCTATTACACATCCTTCCTCGCTTTCATTTGAAAATACGACAGCAAACAATGATCAGGCAATCGCCGACCTTTTTGCTCAGTTTTTTCAAACTATTATTCTCCGTCATCCGATTTAAACCAAACCTATTATTATGGCATGCCCAAATCAAATTTAATCTTCAGTCCTAGCTTAAACGAAAGCTCCCTTCTTTTGGATCTTCAACGTGCCAAGCCGGTTTATTCGCCAGGTCCCGACGGAATACCAGGCTGTGCTTAGGTATTGTGCCGAGTCCCTGTGCAGTCCCCTTCTAAAATTGTTTACCTTATCCTTAGAAACTTCCCAATTTCCCCTTGTTTGGAAGGAATCATTCGTGATTCCTCTCCATAAAAAAGGTAACAAAGGCGATGCAAACAACTATAGAGGAATCTCTAAGTTGTCAGCCATCCCAAAACTGTTCGAAAATATAATTACTCCCCATTTGCAGCACCTGTGTAGGTCAGTAATTTCTCCATGCCAACATGGATTTATTAAACGAAGACCAAAGACTACTAACCTTCTGGAGCCCACTTCTTTCATTATAAGGGGCTTTCCACAACATTTGCAGACAGATGTGATTTCAGTAAAGCATTTGACTCCGTTAATCATTCCCTTCTTGCTTGGAAACTCGACTTAAAGGGTTTTCCTGTCGATCTTCTTAGGTGGATCTCAAGTTATCTGAATGGCAGGACGCAAAAGGTCCTCTTTAAAAACAACTTGTCGAACGTTCTCCGGGTGACCTCTTTGACCCTTACTTTTTACATTATTTATTAACGCCCTGCCCAAAGTCTTGACTAACTCCAGAGTACTCATGTACGCTGACGACGTTAAGCTTTGTGTGCAATACAAAGACCGCGCTTGCCAGTCGGATTTACAAGACGATCTTAATAACTTTCAAACATCATGTAATGCAAACTTATTAAACCTAAATGGATCCAAATGCAAGCTGATGACATTCTTACGTGTCTCTCCCATGCTTGCGACTTATACGCTGAACTGCTGCTCTTTGGAAAGGATCACTCTAGTTGACGATTTGGGTATCCGCCTAGATCCTAAACTGGAGTTTATTGATCATATTTCGTGCATTGTGAATAAAGCCAGGGGTGTGCTTGGATTTATTAAACGGTGGTCGAAGGAATTCGATGACCCCTACGTCACGAAGAATTTATACACTTCGTTAGTTCGTCCTATTTTAGAATATGGATCTTACGTTTGGAGTCCCCAGTGGGACGTCCACAGCAAACGCATTGAGTCAGTTCAAAATAACTTTTTACTTTTCGCTCTTCGTGGCTTAAACTGGGATGCAAACCTTAGGTTGCCCTCTTATTCTAGTAGACTTCTCCTGATTAACCTTCCTTCCTTAGCAAACCGTAGAACGATGTTAGGCATTGTCTTTATGTATAATCTGATCCGTGGTGACGTGGAAAGCAGCGATCTATTGGGTCAGTTAAATTTCCACGTACCATGTAGAACGACAAGATCCTACCTGCCTTTGGTTTTGCACCAATGCAGCACATCGTATGAAATGCATGAACCCTTTAGAGTATTATGTGCAAACTATAATGATTTGTACAAAATTATCTCATCTGTAGATAGCCTTCCTAAACTAAAAACATTAATCTTAACCCACTTAGTACACATGCAAGATAGCAATCGAGCTACCTAATAGTATTTTGTATTTCCTCGCATTCTTGTACCTATACTTTTCTTTCGCGCATATTAACATCTAACCCTTACAAGCCCGGGCTTGGTTTCAAAGGGACACTTGATTGTATTTTAGGACTATGAACCTAAACAAACGGCTTGCAAGCCAAAAACAAAAACAAACTCAATTTTTGATTCACTCGCACTTACGGAGCGAGCCCCTCTCACTTGCACTCATTGAAGAGGCGAGATTTTGCCAGCGGGACTAACTAACATACAGTAATTGTATCATGGTCGTATCCGTGTTTTCTCTGCGGTCATATTGATAGTCATTCTGCCCTTTCTCTGATCTAGGTGTCTAGGCTTGGCCTTTCTCCTTCTCTTCGGACTGTCCTTTTGTTCCTTTCTATTTTCTACAACGTATCTCTACAGTGTGGCTCCGATAAGATGTACACAGAGTTGTGAAGTGGTGAGAGTGTGAATGGTAACCCCATGGTAGATAGAAATAAAAATATACAACAAAAAATTAATTTATAAGTTTTTTTTACTAATGTTTATTTTGCTTTTCCTTATAATTGCTACTCTTGTTATTGCATATACATATAAGGACATTCTCTCAGCCGTTGAACAAGTGTTCAACCATCGCTAATGTTGAACGCAAAACGGCGTGGGGTAGACTGCTCAGCGTTTTCCTGATGTTTGGAGGTCCGTTGTCCAAATCAGATCTGATTTTGTTTGAACAATCTCACATAGTGTTTCAGTCTTGTTGTTAAACAACTGAAATTCACACTGATTGTCCGCGCTAAACGTAGCTTAATGGTTGAAACATATGTGCTCGTCTTTTGGCACTTTTAGACATAACTCATATTCGTCTTCAGTCAATCCCATGAATTGATCTATATGGGCATTGACGGCAATAATATGTGTCTTATTTTCGAATCTATGCCATCTTTCTGTCTTTCACGCCGGGATAGGGATGATGCTGAACACTTCCTGCTGTGGATACCAGAGGTAGTGTAATTTTTAAGATTACATGATCGGTGGTTGTTGTGCCTTCAGCGTGCATGATTTTGTAGAGTTGAATAGCATTTTCCGATGGTACCGGTAATATTTGATCCGCCTAAAAATGATCAAGAATTTAAACTAGTTGATCTCTTAGTTACTTAGGAGATACCAGCATGGGACTAATGGTTCGATGACGAATGTTGGTAAGGACGCTAGCTATCTCATTTTGCATCCGCTGCATCCCCGTCGCCAGCAGAGTTAGCTGGGCTGTTAGGACCATGAATGCTTGCTGTAGATAGTCGCCCTCGTATTTGCCTTTCTTTCTGTCGATAGTTTTTGTTTGTTAAAATATTTTTTTGCTTGAAGATGGCAATCAAAATCCCAGCTAGATACATCGATGCCAAGTCCCTTTAATGATGCCAGGGACTCAAATGTTGTAATGTATACTTCTTTTAATGACTTCGGATCGTCACTATTTGTGCGTTGTTGCAGAAGACGATTGAGAATCGTGTCTGCTACATGTCGGGTATTATTGGAAGCGTCAACCAATATACCCCATGCGTGAAGTAATTTTCTTGTTTATGATCGATATGCCTTATCAACCTTTCTGCCCCTCCGGTTACGGTGGTTTTGATATACCAAATTTTCCGTATGGTGGGAATGTTAGTATCATGGACCATGCATTTAAATAAATCGAAAAATTGTGTCCATTTTAGCAGATCTTCATCGAATTTTGGGATGCTGACTCTGGGCAAGTTCACATCTTCGTTGCTTGATGTATTGCTTTTTGCCCCTAAGACCATTTGAATTTCTTTATCCAGTCTTAGGAAGGACTGCATATTATATCCGCCCTTAATTGGATCATCGTAGGAAAAATGATTATAGTATTATAGTGATTTTATCAAATCACTTGTGATGGTCTTTCCTGTCTATGAAAACTCTTTTAGAGTGCGTTTGATAGACTCGGATATCGCCCTTCGTCGGCAACATGCCGATCTGAGTTTGTCAGATGCTATCATGGGCTGATGTATACCTCCCGCTTCTGAATTTGCATCAGCGTGGCTCATCGAAGAACTTGGTATACTCAGTGGTTTTATATTTTTCAGGAATATTGAGATGGTTGGTCGCAAACCGATTCCACGCGTTGTCGATGGCGGCCGATTTGGTTTGATAATACGGGGGTTTTAGTTTCCTCTCCGCTGAATTCTTTTTGTAGTTGCGAATATACTTCTAGATCTCTTGACTGATCTTTTTTTGCAAGTCTAACGCCTTTGAGACTGCTTGCTCTTCCATTGTATTAGCCATTATAGTGTTACTTCAATTCTGACCAGTTTTTCGCAACCTTCGATGGTCGCGAAAGTTGAACAATGACTTGGAAGATTTCTTCAAAGTGTCGCTTGTCTACAGGATGGTTTCCTGTAGAGATAACTGAATGTGATCAACCGCTAGAAGTTCTGAGCCAAAAGGATATTTAAATCCCTCAAAGTGTCGCCCGATTGACAACTTTGAGATGAAAGATAAAAGATTTTGAAAGATAATTGAAATCCTTCAAAGGTCGGATGTTTCCTGTGATTAAGAACGGCTAGAAATCTGAGTTCTGAGCCAAAGGATAATAGAAATCCTTCAAGGATCTAGGATGTTTCCTAGACCGTCGGGGTCACCAAATGTTAATGTGTAGGCTTAGATGCCTGGCATACAGTACAAGAACTGTCTGCTTGAGTCGCCGCAACTAGAACATAAACCAGTTGGACTATGGATGGTGCACATGAGGGTCTGAAGACTCAGCGACAGCCTCTGTTGAATGCAGGGAAATGACTTAAAGCTTGCGTTGGGGTCAAAACAATTACTGATTTAATTGAGAAAACTTAACGGTATTTATAGCTAAACAGAGTATAAAGAATATGCTTGTGTCAACGAAATTATGTGTAAAGAGAAATATGGTTTACTGTATATTTTTGCATCCAATCAACTTGTACAACCCTGTACTAGCGAAATATACTGAATATGCTTGTTTATTTAGTACTAGCGGACCCGGCGAACTTTGTCTCGCCCTAATTCGACGCCATTATATAACCCCAGGGTAATAGTCAAACACTGCATTTCTTTATTTAGTATAGAGCGATATGATATACTATGTTTTTTGTTTTATTTTCCGGCGCAAAAACAAACAATGAAGACGGCTTACCAACACGCGAACATGCAATGTACAGCTGGCCGTGCGAAAAACAGGGAAATTCTAGATTTATCCCGCAGACTTCTAACGATTGGCCTTGCGATTTGTTGATTGTCATCGCAAATGCCAATCGGACGGGGAACTGAATCCTCTTGAATTGGAATGGTAGATCAGTTGGAATAATCGGAATTCGTGGTATAAGGACTACCTCTCCTTTAAATGTTCCCTTGATGATCGTCGCCTGAATCACGTTATTCATCAGTTTCTTGACGGACAACCGCGTACCGTTGCACAATTTCGGATGATTTAGATTCCGCAGCATTATAATAATTGATCCCACCTTCAGTTGCAAATTATGCGGTGGAGTTCCTGGCACATCTAGCGAGTTCAAAAATTCTGTCGGATAGTTCGTTGCTTCATCCTCGTCGGTCACGCTGTCAACGGATCTGTATGAATGCAGTTCTCCATCGATTTGATTTTGAATAATGTAATTCAAATTATCTACGTCCTTGTTCCTGCTGATCTTTTATCTGCTCTGATAATGATTTTGTGGTCGTCAGAATGCATTGTATCCAAAGCTGTTTTGAACAATCTGACCAATCTGAATCTGAATTTTATGATGCAATTTCGTGAAAAATTATAGTTGTTCATGTTGATAAAAGAGTGACGCTATTACCTTATAACTCGGATTGTAGCCTGGTTGTTAAACAACCTCTGCTCCAAATGACGTCATTTGAAAACATCCGTTATATTTTTGTGCGTGCAACAGGAAATGGTTCGATTTGCTTGTATTTCCATATAGAAGCGAATACAATGGCTCTGGTGGATGAGTCAAAACCGGCAATTTTACCTTGCCACCTGCGCAGCATAAGCCGGGAGCTTCCAATCGAAACATCAGTGCATTGCAGTGCTGACATACCACAGACAATGAACCGATAACAACGCAGCTATAGTCTTTGTAGGACGTTGAGAAATTGTATGCAAATGCAGCGCGATTCAAGTCTGTTCTTGGTACTCTTTGTGTAGAGCGAATCTGTGCTAAACGGGTTCGTCTCGATTCATTTCTTTCTGCAAGTTCGTCTTGCGTTTGACTTTCATGGACATTCCGACTATATGTTGCTCGACGTGTACGTCGTCCAATGTTTGGCCGTCTTATAGCAGGCATTATTCCTACAAATCACAGGAAGAAATTAAACAAATCCGGACGTCTGATAAAAACGAATAAGAAACCGAATAATATTGAAACGATTTGTTTTTACTTTGACATATATTTCGATACACTACTGTTTTATATAATTTGTTATTTTAATTATCCGTTTTTCACCATTACCCTGGAGGATTTTCTAAAAATTTTATTACGTTCTGACCTTCTCCTGTTAGTTACCTACAACTGAAAAAAAATTTGAACCAAATCGGCCCAGCCGTTCTCCAGTAGTTTTTTACGACACATTTTTTGGGCTCCATTTTTATATATATAGATGAAGTCAAAGTCAGAGGATAACATTGCGTATGTTCTATGGGATTTTAGATTATCTTTAAATATCTTCACTATTCCTTCTATTATTTTTTTCTGTAAAGATCGTTGTTTGCGCTTGATTCGTTAAGTTGATCAGATCTGTGAGTGTTAATGTCTACTGATACACTGCATAGTACGTCGCCTACTAAGTTCTGTGCCCCTTTTTTATATTCAACCTCATAGTCGTACCCTAAAAGTTGTAAATTCCAACGAACTAGCTCAGAATTCGGTTCCTTGCATTTCATTAGCCGTGCTAAGGGTCTATGATCTGTCTTGATTGTGAATTTTTTACCGAAAAGGTAAGGTCTGAAGTACTTAGTGGCCCATATTATTTCTACAGTGGAGTAATGTGTTTCGGCCTTCGATAACGTTCTGCTAGCAACTGATACTTGTCTATCTGAGCCTGCGCTATCCTGCGACAAAACCGCGCCAATAGCTACGTTACTTGCGTCTGTAGTCAGTATAAATGGTTTAATAAAATCTGGGTAGCGTAAGTTTGGGTTATTATATATCAGGGTTTTACATTTTTCGAAAGCCATTTTGTATTCCTTGTCGATTTGGACAGTCCGTTTTCCTTTTAAGGCCGATTTTTCAATGTCTGGTTACTATTTGTCATTGGGGTAAAATTTTTTCCGAGTAATGTAGGCCGCTCAAAATGTGTTGTGTTATTGTTTTTCTGACTGACAACTCCTGACTAGGGGAATAGCTCTCATTAAAAATTTGTCAGTCAGATAAGCCCAAACATAATTTTGGGCGACAAGATTACTCCGAATAACAATTTATCTGAATAAAAAAAGTGTACATGACATTGAAAAAAAAGTGTTTTCCCAGCCGGGGTCAGTTCAGCGGTTGGCAGTACCTCCACAAAAAATTAATAATATTTCAGTGGACCGTGTGTGCGAGTAATGTGCGATCGCCATCAAGAGAAATGGGGATACCCTGTCACCGGCATGTTAGATATTTCGAACTAGTGCGAAATAAGATTCATCCCAGAATTTCACACTAAGGTTATTAGTAGTGCCAGCTCAGCCATACCCATGGCCTCTACTTGAGCGATAGTTAACATTTGGTTAATGTAAGCACGGGCGAACCCAAAAACTAGCATTAACCTAAATTTAATGTCGGTTCGGGCAACCTTAGAGACTCTGGGCGAACTATAGTTAGCGTGAAACCAGGGTAAACGCGGAAGCTTAGAAATCTACGTTAAAGCGTGACCTCGGATGAGCTACTACTACGGGCAAACCCTAGGTCTCAGCTCGAACTACGATTAATGTTTGGGCAAACCTAGAGATTCGCGATAAGCTATGGCTAGCGTCGACTCGGGCAAACCCTGGGTCTCAACTCTAACTACGATTAATGTCTAAGATAAAGCAAACAGGGACAGACCATGAAGTTTGCGTAAAGCTATGGTCAGCGACGACTCGGTTCTCAGCTCTAATTACGATTAATGTCTAAACTAAAGCAAATACGGGCAAACCCTGATATTTGTGTTAAACTACGATAAGGGTCGACTCGGGCAAATCCTGGGTTTCAGCTCTAGCTACGATTAATGCTGAATCTATAGCAAATTCGGGCAAAACACAGAAATCTGCACTAAGCTACGGTTAATATTTAACTAGAGCAAAAACAGGCAGACCCAGAAATTTGCACTCAAATACGGTTAATATAAGTTTTGGTTAGTGTGTTTATTGCATGCTTACCCTCAGTCGGCAGCCGCCGACTCACGAGTCAATTTTTCGTCAGACTATACACACGTGGGATCAATTTTTTTCATGTTCATTTCCAATTTTTATTCACTTTTCTTCCTTTGTTTTACGTGATCTTGTAAGGTTTAATTTTATTCACACATTTTTTCATTTAAATCCTTGGCTGCACCAGTTATCTCTCCTTCTCGCTTACCCGCTATAATCTTATCTCCGATCTTCGCACTTTCTCCCTGCTTCCTTACTATTTTTTTAAGTTTCCCGAGTTTTTGATCCCTTCTATTTTTTATTTTCTTTCTAGTTATTTTCATTTCACAGTTTTCTTCCTTCTCCACTAAGTTTTCCCGTGTTTTTTAGTTCTCACTTTTGTTCGGATCGGCGTCACTTGCAAAAATTGGCTTTTAATTGATACGGATGCTCCTCCACAAGTGTTCGGCTTCTGTTTCTCATTCTGTTCACTTGCCCTCCTCTGCCGCCTTTTTGAACTTCCAATAACTTTGCGGCCGGCAGCGAGAGAGCGCCTCGCTTTGTTTCCTTGAGGTGCGACTGTGACCGCACGATCGCGTTCACGCTCTCCCTTCTCGTTCCAGCCGCACTTTGTCTGCATATTCCGGTGGCGGCGGAGCGCGGTCCCTTTTGGGCCTTCTCCTCTCATGCTCCCTCTCAACGGTCCTTCCTATCCGGAACATCATCTCCATTTTTCGCGGCTTCTTCCTCTTCTTCGTCGGAGGAGGAAACCGGCTCCCACATACAGTATTTGGCCCTCCTGTGACCAGTCTCTCGCGGGTCCCCTCAAGGGTGGGTTGCGTCATGACTCCCTTGACTCTATCCTCCGTTAGGTGGGCGCGGGTCCGGGTTCGGTCCCTCCGATTCTTCCGTCGTTTTCGGGGGGTCCCGCTCTTTGCAGTGGGCGCGGGACCAAGCGGGTGGTTAGCCTCCGGGTGGGGGGACGATTTCGCACACCCTCTGACAAACTTGTGTCACTCCGTCTCCGCGACGAAGTGGACCGTCCAGCATCGGTCCTCCTCCTCCTCCTCGTCTGTCGTCTCGCTCTCTCGTCTCTGTAAGGCAACTTCTTTCGGCCCCGCCTCGGATCGCGGGGTCTTTCCAGGAAAGAGTTAGATCGGCTTCCACTGGGGCTGGTGTGCAGATGTTGCTGGTCCATGCCCGTAGAAGGACTGTCCGTCGTAAACCTCGCTCACGTGGGGTCACTCCTGCCCTGGTCGCCGATTGACCGGCGGTCGTGGGAGTAGTCGGTATAATGGGGGATGGTAGCTCTTGACTTCGAGGCCAATACCCGTATCCCCTGGGGTCCTGAGGTCAAGGGCCCTCTCATGGCCCGTGGCCATAGAAAGCCTGTTCATCATAGGCATAGTAGGGCAAGCCGACCCTTGACGATGATGGGTCACCCGTACCCTGGTCGCCGCATGATCGGTGGTTGCGGGCGTAGGCCGTAGAGCGGGCGGATGGCACACTCCCGAAGGGTGAATTTGCCCTTTCCGGTGTGCGCGTCGGGGATTATCGCTTTGGAGACCCGTCGTTCGGCGAATTGTATCCGGGTATGTCTCCCCAATTCCCGGGAGGGGTTGGGGTTTCGTATGACGACGCCCGTTCCACCATTCCGTGGTGTGCAGCGGCACACCCGAGAGGTCCATAGGACTGGCAGCGGCTTGGGATTCCGATTCTGTCTCCGAACAGGTGCGCTGCGCTCTCTCCGGTCTAGCCGTCCTCCAGCTTGTTCTGGATGCAAACTATGTTAGGCGAGATAAATTTCAATACCCTGTACGGCCCGTCGTACTTTGGTGCTAGCTTTCTTTTATTGAAACTTAAGGCCCCTTAATACGAAATAGTATCGAATTGAAACTAGTAATTTGATGGCAGGTAGTTTCATTTTAATAGGGGGCTAAGGCTCTAGTAGCGAAGTGTGTGTGCCTGACGCCGCGCCAAGCTAACTCAGCCAGTGGAAGTTGGCAGTCACATGCCGACTACTGAAGACCGACCATAAGTGGTGAAGAACCACATCCTGCTCGAGGTGCCCCTGCTCTAGACTAAATATGGCGGATCTAGAGAGGACAACTCGAAAAAACCCGTAATCACCGGTGTTACCGTACCGTGCCTCTGTGATGAATGGCACTACGTTAGTGTGTCTTCTAACGGTGGCTTCCGGATACCTGGCACCTCCGGTCGTATAAGTGCCCGATCCGGGGTATGAGGCTCTACCCCGGGGGATACTTCCTTCCTCAATACTCGTGGGACCAACTTATGGAAACTATCGAAAATACCCCCCAAGAAGCAGGGAGCTCCAGCAGCCCCAAATCGAACCTATCCGGAAGCCCGAAGATGCTATGGACATATGTTCACAAAGCTCTGGCACCGACAGCATCACCAAGGAAGAGGAAGAAACCCTACTCGCCTCCCCAAAAGATGATAAACCCAAGCGGATCGCACTATCGGGCGCCGCAAGGAAGCGGTTGCGCAGACACCTTGCGAACGGCGTACCCATGGAGGAGGCCAAAAGGCTCGCTCAGAAGCCTATGGACCCTCCAAGGGAAATGCCCAGCAGGAGTGGCGCTACCACCAATAAAAGAGGTAGATCGGCCAACACGACCCCAGAAGAGGCGTCGAAAAAGAGGGCCATGTACAAAGCTGCGGCACCTTGTGCCCAGACGAAGGGTGATCATGCAAATGTCTTGCCGGCCACGGAGGCTCCAGCAGCCACCACAACCGCAGCAGCGGATGGGCAGGCAACACAGGCGCAGTCGCCCCAAGTCGGTGTCATGGCCTCTTACAGGGACGTTGCCAGCTCGGTGAAGATGGCTATACTCCCTGCGGCCTACCCTGAGCATCTCCTCACGACGGAGCAACTGAATACCATTCAGTCCGCCATCCTATCGAGAGTGATGGCCCTGAGACAAGGCTCTGTGAAGCCGCTGTTCTCTGGCTGTACCTTTCGACCAGGGTGGATGGCCGTAACATGTGGGAATGCGGAGACAGCCGAGTGGCTATGCACAGAGGTGCCAAAGCTACGGCTGTGGACGGACGCCCACATCAAGGTGGTCCCAGAGGCAGAGGCTCCACGTGCCGCTGTCTTCATTGGGTACCTTCCGCTCCCAAACGCGGAAATGAAGACAGACGAGATCCTTAAGCTCGTCGAGGGCCAGAACAGCGGCCTGCGAGTGGGAGATTGGCGAGTCTTCCACCGGGAAATGAGGCAAAGCATGGCCATCATCACGATTGCGCTGGATCCTGTTTCGGCCAATCGTTTGAAGTCGCTGGCATACCAGCTGTCCTTCGCGTGGGGCACGGCTACACTTAAGCCAAAGGCCAGCACGCAGCCGAAGACGCAGGCGGTGGCTCCTGCTCTCGCAGCGGAGAAGCCCACCTGCTCCAAGGCAACAAAGGGCACGGCTGCGACAACGACAAAGAATGCCGCTGATGGCACAACCCGCGAAGGCACAGAGCCCATGAGCCCATTCCACCGAGGAAAATTATACGCCCTCCCCTTTACGGGCGCATCACGCGCGGAACAGGGCGCATCAACAAGGGTGTGAGGCGCACACCTGAGGAGGAGGCCCTTCTGCGCACGAACCGAGGCCGGAAGATGGCGGCCAGGGGCCGCAAAAGGTCGGACTAATATCCCGTCCTCCTTCCCCCACCCTCCCCAACATCCGGAGACACCTCAGATGTCTCCAAGCGAACCTCCACCATGCAAAGGCCGCGTCTGACGTCCTTTGCGAGAGGTTTGCTACGATGGACATAGCATTTATCCAGGAGCCATGGATAAATGCCGGACGTCTCCTGGGGCTTAGCACCCCATCTGGTAAGCTGCTATATGCAAACGGCCAACCTCGCCCTAGAGCGACTTTGTTAATAAACAAAAATCTAACATTCGTTCCCCTTTCACAGTTCATAACTGAGAACCTGGTGGCGGTCTGGGTAAAAATACCCACTGCCCATGGCGAGCAGGAGGCAGTGCTGGCCTCTGCTTATCTACCGATACCAGCGACACTGACGCTGTGCCTCCGGCGGCTACCTGTGCCCTGGTAGAGCACTGCCAGAGAAACCGGCTCCGGTGGATAATTGCTTGCGATGCCAATGCGCATCACACGGTCTAGGGGAGCAGCAACATCAACAAAAGAGGTGAGTACCTTCTTGAGTACATAATTAGTAATAACATAGGTTTACAAAATCAGGGCAGCGAGCCCACATTTATCAATGCAATTAGAGAGGAAGTCCTCGACCTAACTCTCTGCAGTCTGAATATGTTGTCCGCTGTCTCAAACTGGCACGTTGCGAATGAGATCACTATGTCAGATCACCAGCACATCAGATTTGATATAGGAGGTGCCTTGCAATGTAGCCTAGTTACTAGAAATCCCAAAACACAAACTGGGATCTTTTCTGTTTTGAACTTGAGCAATCCAGAGACTGCTCCACCCGTCCGATACTAACAATAGACGAGTTAGAGCGTGAGGCTACTGTGCTTCATACAAACATTGAATCAGCATATCACGTCAGCTGCGAACAAAAAGTTCGTAAGATCAGTCGGGCTGTTCCCTGGTGGAACAAGAGCCTTAACGATCTTAAACAAGCTGCGCGAAGGCTCTTCAATAAGGTGAGGAAAGGGAAGGCCACTTGGGATTCCTAGAAATCCGCCTTAACGCTATACAACAAAGAGCTGAGAAGGTCAAAACGGGCAACGTGGCGCCAACACTGCGGGCAGATTTCAACTCTCCCAGAAGCTGTCAGGCTACAAAAAGCTCTCTCCAAGGACCACTCAAACGGCATCTGTACGTTGAAAAAGCCAGATGGAACCCACACAAACAACCCAAAGGAAACGAGTAGTCTACTCCTAACTACTCACTTTCCTGGGTGCGTGGCCATGGAGCAACCAATCTCAGAAAGTGAGGCACCAACCTACCTCTCTGGGATTGGAGAGTGCCCACACCTGCGCGTGGCTATTGTGGCCGACTCCAATGGGGCTGAAAGAAGGGAACCCCCTATCTACCAGAACGTATTGGAAACATGCCCTTTAGACTGTTTCATCAAAATACCGTACAATGGGCCATACAAAGTTTTAGCCCATACAAATCCCCTGGACCAGATGGAATTTATCCATGCCTATTGCAGCAGGGACTGCACCAATTTGCACTCCCCCTGGTCCGTCTATTCCGAGCTAGTCTCGTGCTTGGACACATACCAAGCAAATGGGCTAAAGTGAAAGTTGTGTTTATTCCAAAGGTCGGGAAGAAAGATTCCCAACTGCCTAAATCCTATGGACCAACTAGTCTTAGCTCCTTCCTTCTTAAAGCTATGGAAAAGATAATTGACCAGCACATCAGGGAAGTGAATCTCAAGCAACTTCCCCTACATAAGTACCAATATGCGTACCAAACTGGTAAATCAACTGAGACTGCCATCCATTGCCTTACAACAGTCATTGGAAAGGCCATTGGCTCTCAACAAATAGCACTAGGTGCCTTTCTAGACATCTCAGGAGCTTTTGACAACACGTTATAAGAGGCTATCCGTGCCTCTCTTGTACGTAAAAATGTCGCCACACCCATTATTAGGTGGATTCTGGAAATGCTCAAATCCAGAATCATAACTGTAGACCTAGGAGGAACCATGACCTCAATCACAGCCACAAGGGGATGCCCTCAAGGGGGAGTACTCTCTCCTCTCCTGTGGACTCTGGTCATAGACGAGCTACTGTTTGAGTTCAACAACCTAGGGTTCCCCACTCAGGGCTACGCTGACGATCTAGTCATCTATATAGTGGGCTGGCATGAGCAAACCATCTCGGACCGCATGCAGCAAGCCCTCAATATAGCCAATAGATGGTATCAGGATAAAGGACCATCCATAAACCCGTCTAAAACTGTGCTAGTTCCATTTACCAGGAAAAGGTCTCTCTCTGACAAGACCATCCCTAAATGGATCAACCATTGACTTTTCGGTTGAAGCTAACTACCTGGGAGTTATACTTGACTCCAAGCTCAACTGGAACTCACATCTTGAAAAGACCATTAACAAAGCCACTCGAGCATACTTTGCTTGCAATAGGCTTTTCGGTAGAACATGGGGCCCAAGTCCCAAAATGATCTACTGGTCTTTTAACACTGTGGTAAAACCGATCATAACCTATGCATCTCTTGCTTGGTGGACGAAATCTACTCAGAAGACAGCTGCGGCTGCACTTACCAAAATACAACGACTGGTCTGCATAGGCATCACTGGAGCCATCCGGACATGCCCCACTGCAGCACTTGGAGTTATAACTGGCATTCCCCTCTACCCATCGCTCCTGAAAAGGAGGCCTGCCTGGGGCACTTCGCCTCCAAAACATCACCGATATAAAAGTGGTGATCTAACTGGGCATCTACGGGTACTCGAACCCCTAATAAACGAGCCCATTCTGCGTATAACTGACGAGCAGAAACCAAAACTTGTTTTCTACAGAAACTTCTCTGTAGTCCTGTACACCAGACACGACTAGACAACAAAATCAATATCTCTGCCTAGTGGATCACAAACGTGGTACACTGACGGATCGAAATTGGAAAACGGCGACACCGGGGCTGGTATTTTCGGACCAAGGTTCAACAAATCCATAGCCATGGGAAAGTATCCAACCATTTTCCAAGCAGAGATACACGCCATAGAAGTCTGTGCTCGTGAATGCCTTCGTAGGAATATGCAAGGCGCACGGATTTACATCTTCTCTGACAGTCAGGCGGCGCTCATAGCGCTGAAATATTTTACGATCACCTCCAGACTTGTAAAAAAATGTTTCCAGCAGCTGAACGCCATTGCCTCCAAAAACACCCTAACGGTGGGCTGGGTGCCAGGGCATGAAGGCCATATAGGAAACGAGGTGGCAGACTCCCTAGCAAAACGCGGGGCGATGACACCACTAATCGGCCCTGAACCATTCTGTGGACTTTCGAAAGGACACAAAAGGGAACTGGTCAGGAAAAGGGAGGAAGAGGAGATAAGTCGTCACTGGACCGACAGTGCAGGGCTGAGACAAGCCAAACAATTCCTCGTCCCCCAGATGTCGCGTCCAAACGCATCATCAATCTAAAAAAGAGTGAGATTCTCACTCTAACAGGCTACCTAACAGGTCACTGCAACCTAAGGTATCACCTTAAGAAATTAAAACTTTCAGAAATCGACACATGTAGATTCTGTGAGCTGGAGCCAAAAACATCAGAACATGTTCTATGTGAATGCCCCTCACTAATCAGACGTATCCCCCCCTACAGGGTTTGGGAAGAGATAGACCTCGCCAAAGTGCTCTCCTTTATCAGACGCCTAGGAATAGAGGCTCTACCTTAATCCTACAGGCCGGCACAAAAAACCTAACATCTGGTCGCGGTGCAATAAGGCCCTAGTAATAATAATAATAATGACGCTACTACATTTAATTAGTTCGACTTATTGAAGTAATAAATCAAATCTGTATTACAAGAAAATAAAGGAATGTGTTTATATAGATGATATGGATGCACGTCGACACGTTAAAGATGAGCTAAAGATTCTGATAGTTATTGGGAATTCAGATGTTAATAATTCCCCAAGTCTTTATCCTTCCTACCATGACAATTTTACTTAAAATTCCTTATTGTCCCTTGGCCAAGTTCAAAATAACTCTACCACATATAAAACTATTTATTCACGACTCATTGTTCCATTCATATTCAATTCGTATTCATTTAAAATTCCTATTTATCCAAAACTAACTTCATTGATTTTAGTTTGAATTCAGTTACAAAATGTCAATTCTTAACCTAGCATGTAATCTCCTTAAGTGTTCCCTAACCCATAAGATTATGTACAAGTTTTACTAAGTAATAAGTAAGTAATTATAAGTATTTAAATATCAAATAGAAAATATAAGTAAATGATTTTAATTAAAGTGCAGACTTGATTGATTTTAAATAGTACTATAGAGGGGCATTTTATAGAATTTTATAAGAGGTATTTATTGTTTTTTTATTTTGTACTCACGACCTTTTAATATCCACTCCATGATACGCGCGTAAATTTGGGCCCAAGTACACGTTGACGTGATAATTTAAACTTCTACACGAATGCCATACTCTTGTTGCTCTGCGAGTATTACACTCATTACAAATTTAAATTATAAAGGAGAATCAATAATCAAAACATAACAAAGAACTAAAATTGTAGCAGTCGCAGGTGGTCGACGATACGATCCTAACGGGCCTCTGGCAGCATCCACTGTACTTGCGATAAGACGAGCTTGAAGCTAAGTTGGGCCTTTGTTGTTAAGGTGGGTGGCTTCCACTCCAGCTTACCGATGATAATAGCCAGATGATAAACGCCTGATCCGGCCAAATAAAAACTCCCACACAGCGGTATAGTCGGCTGAGCTCAGGTCTTCTAAATGGTTTGGCCAGTTCGCACCCAGCATGCGACAGGTTGCGTAACTTGGTGGCTGGAGGTTATGTCTCCCTTGGTCGCTGTCTATGGAGCGAAACTGGCCAAATGAGAGCTAATGTAGACGGTTGGCGGAGTTGGCTAAGAACGGCCGTAGAACAGGGAAATATGCCCTTATCGAGGCCTATGCCTCCGTCACGCCTTTGGAGTCAGATCCCTATGAACACCATGTTAATATTGGGACTCACTTAATCACACTTATTTACCTTTCTCCCGCACAAATTCACACACAAATTATATTTGAATATTCCTCTCTTGGTTTCACTCGGATTAAATAATTATTAATAATCGCCACGTGAATTTTGTGTTTAATTTTGCAGCGCCCGAAAATACAAACGTTTGCCAAGGGGTTTTATGAGAGAATCAATTGGGCTCTGGATAGCTGTTTACAGGTAGCCGCTGTTCTCAGCTTTTCTTTTAACTAACTGTACAATCGTACGATGATAGTCTGTCGCGATTGGTCCTAGACTTTAGCTCTTTAGCTTTCTAGCTATTTTCGATATTGAAAAGCTCCTATAATTTAAGTGCGAGGCTGGGTCGAATAGTTTCTTATGTGTAAGCTTAGCTAGTCACTACAGACCACGACCTGGGCCGGGAATGCGATATCACCAAGCTCTACGAAATTGCAGTAAGGGTGAAGTTTTATTTATTTCTACAGCCACAAGTTGGGTCGACCGGACACTCTCTTTGGCCACCTACGGTCCCTACTGGAGCTCCAAGAGGACAACTAGGGTGGGTAAAACACAAAATGTATATCTCTTAACTTCTACTTAACAAATCTCTATATTTTCAGGCCTGGGTTGAGCGAAAACCGGGCTTTGGTGCACGGAAATACGCGGATAATATGAACATAACCACATAAATAAATCGAATGATGTTTATTTTATATCTTTTTGCAGAAAATGTACAGCTGGATACAAAAATTGGCAGCAGCGGTTGCCAGGATCTAGGCGGGATCGGTCGCGGCAATCCCTATGCGGATTCACGCGTCAAAAAATAGCAGCAGTTGCCCAGCGGCAGGTAGATTCACCGTGCGCGGCAACAACGAAAAAAACGTGGACGTAATATCGGTGGCTGTGTCCGACTCGCGATCGGGTGTAAGAGTATTATCCAGTGCCGTACTGAAACTGGAACATATTAACCAGATGTCCTCCACTGACCGGCAGTCTGGCCGGGATTTGCCATTTCGGGACCACTGGCGAAAACTCCAGGTAAAATGGCGGCACACGAGATTTTACGGATTGGCCAGTGCCTATATAATCTTTTTAATTCACTCTACCACTCTTTTTTTTTTTTAATGTATATATATATATTTAGTACTTATTTAACTGCTGCTGTCCATGCGGCTCTGCCTCTACTGCCTCTCAACGATCTCTTTGGTTTCCCTATATGGCCTCGTTCCACTGTCCGCGTTCCATCTTACGGAACACTTTTAGGCGTTCAGTGCGACGGCCAAGTTCAAGGGTAAGCCCTGAGAGGGGCGATGTGGAAGCGAGATCGTTTGCCCTAGCTAGCGACATTTAGGTGGCTCCACCAGTTCACCCTATCCCCCTATCGATATGTACTCCGACTATCGCCTAAAATTCAACAAAGAAGAAAAGTCACAGCTGTTTATTGGTTTGATATGGCAACCATTTAACCCGTTTCGTTCACGGAATTCCGTTCATCTTACTTACCCGACCGAACGAAAAATCAAAAAGTTCTCCTTCTTGCTCTTAACTTTTTTTTTTTGTCATACAGTCTTACAGTTTATGCTGCGATTCTTAAACAAACCTTATAAAGTGAAATGATTTAATTTCATGGGTGTGATGGGTGTAAGGGCAAATAATAATAGGCGCTAACGCCCTCGTAAGCGAAAAAGGAAGAGCGTTGCCAGATTAAAAAAAAATTAACAGCTGTTATTCGTTAAGCGAAATAAATCGATGATATTATATTTATATTTCGGTTCTTACCTCTCACTCCTCTCTCGCTACTGCTAAATTGGGGCCTTTTATACCCAAGAGTGTTCCAAGTTTCGGCTATGGATCACCGAAATGAAACACCAAAGTGTTCCCAGCTAAGAACATTCATTGTACCAAAAAAAATGAAAGTGTTACCAGTTAAGTACATTCCCACCCAAAATGGACGAAAGTCCCAACAAATCGGCGTTGCTGGGTTATCGTAGGACCACGGCCCGAGTTGATGTAATTATGCAGTGTCAGTGTCTGGAGCCAAGTACTGACACAATTTTGTCAATGCTGATTTTCGAGGACAAGGAGTACAAGAAGAAGAGTGAGAACTGCCCTCGGGAAGTGGAAACAGGAATGGTAATGGCTCGGGACGACTGGTCAAGCAGCCGCTGCCCTAGGTAGGCGTCAGCACGGGTTCCGTGGAGAATTCATGGATATCAAGGTGGTGTGCCCAATGTTGCGACACGTCGCAGGTGTACTACGACTACAATGCGGAAAGATCCACCAGCGGCCAACTCTCTACTGCTAAATTGGGGCCTTTTATACCCAAGAGTGTTCCAAGTTTCGGCTATGGATCACCGAAATGAAACACCAAAGTGTTCCCAGCTAAGAACATTCATTGTACCAAAAAAAATGAAAGTGTTACCGGTTAAGTACATTCCCACCCAAAAATGGACGAAAGTCCCAACAAATCGGCGTTGCTGGGTTATCGTAGGACCACGGCCCGAGTTGATGTAATTATGCAGTGTCAGTGTCTGGAGCCAAGTACTGACACAATTTTGTCAATGCTGATTTTCGAGGACAAGGAGTACAAGAAGAAGAGTGAGAACTGCCCTCGGGAAGTGGAAACAGGAATGGTAATGGCTCGGGACGACTGGTCAAGCAGCCGCTGCCCTAGGTAGGCGTCAGCACGGGTTCCGTGGAGAATTCATGGATATCAAGGTGGTGTGCCCAATGTTGCGACACGTCGCAGGTGTACTACGACTACAATGCGGAAAGATCCACCAGCGGCCAACTGGACGAGGAGAAGAAACAGCAGACGGATGAGGCCGAACACACAAAGATGACCTTGGCTCAACACTCTGCAGCGGGATCTGGAACAGCATTCCAGCTTTCGCATTAGCAGCAGCTGCAGGGCCAGGAGCAGCTCGTCCTCGTCAGCGGCATCGGGAGTTGACAGCGCGGCTTTGGAAAAATGTTACAGGTGTACTCAGCCAAGCAGCGTATTTTAAAATTGTAAACAAACACAGCTGATAGTATGTCCATTTAGCCGTATTACGTGCAGCTTTTCAACTGCCTGCTCGCAACTACTGGCAAAAAAAAGCCATTAAAAAAAATTAACAACAATAAAAAAAGGATTTCACCCGGGGTCGAACCCATATTTTCTCCGATCCACCGATAATAACAGATGGCAACTGCTTGCTTGCAAACTGCTTTCGTATGCCGGCAATTTGAAAACTTAAAGTGAAACTTGAACAAACCTTCCGAGCTCTGACAAGACCAAGACATGAACAAAACAAAAACAAAAAAAAAACAAGTAAGAAAGCTGCAGTCGAGTGTTCTCGACTGTGAGATACCCGGCGAACTCCGTTTCGCCACCAGATGGCTTCGTTTTATGTAACATTTCGTTTGGTGATTAAAAGATGAAGAAACATTTTTTTTATTGTTTTATATTTGAAAAGGAAAAGTTTTATTTCATTTCCAAACAGTAATGAATTCATTTCGAATACAAAAATGAAATGTTATTTAGTTTAACTTCTCTAAGTGAAGTGTTCTTTGGTAAACCACATTTTTTTGTTTTTTGGTCTGACGTTAACACAAACAAAGCGGATGGTTTCCCAACTCGTGAACACGCAACGTATAACTGCCCATGTGAAAAACAATGATTTTCTAAATTTATCCCGCAAACATTAAGCGATTTGCCTTGCGACTTGTTAATTGTCATTGCGAACGCAAGGCAAACTGGAAATTGCAATCGTTTGAAGTCAAACGGAAGATCAGTCGGAATCATTGGTATTCAAGGAATACATACATTTTCACCTGCGTACTTTCCGTTAATAATGGTTGCCTTAATCAAGTTCGTGCGTATCCAATGGCATTCGTTCCTATGCTGTTGTGTTCCCTGTATATTGCACCGCTTGTATTTGTAATTGCAAACAATCATTTGTTAAAGAATACGGTGTAACTTCTGATCGTGTGATGGTGTAGTGTGTGGTGTATATGCAGTTGTTATATGATTGGTTATGTGTGTTGTATTCTTACCCTGCAAGTGGCCTTCTCGAAAGATATTAGCTCCAAAGTAAGTAATGCGAAAGCAGTTATTGTATTCAAGGATGTGTTGAAGAATATGGCTGGAATCGGGATCACTTTCATCGAACAATGGTTTCAGTGGCTGTGGTGGCGTAAGTAATGGATTCACTTCACTTTTCCACTTGCGCAGCACAATCCACATAGGCACATAGTCGTCATTGGTCCAATATCTAAATTTTCATCATCACTGTAGTTCGCAGTGGGATCATATTGGAATGCCAAGCGATAGTATGATGCGAATGATCTTCGTGTCCTCCTATTTTGTCTTTCTTCGCTTAAGTTCTGCCTTGCATGTCTTGTGCGGCGGCCGATGTTCGCACGTCGTCCCCTAGGCATTTTGGACTATGGACAGAGTGGTGAATTTATCCTCAAATGAACGATCCACATAATTTACATAGTTCAACTTACCACCTTAAAGACAAATGCCTGCATCACAATTTCACGGTGAACACAATACCGGTTTGTCACATAATTTTAACTGAGCAGAAAACAATTAGTAGATGCCAAACAATGTATCACGCGCCGCATGCTATGTATCAGAGATAGCACTATATGTAAAAAAGATTTTCCCGCTTAACTCGCGGAAGTATCACGGAAGAATCACGGAAGAGTCGCGGATGAGTCGCGGAAGTATCATGGAAGTATCGCGGAAGTATCGCGGCGGAGCGCGGAAGTATCGCGGAAGCACCGCGGAAGAATCGCGGAAGTATCGCTGAAATATCGCGGAAGTATGGCTGAAATATCGCGGAAGAATCGCGGAAGTATCGCGGAAGTCGCGGAAGTATCGCGAAAGAGTCGCGAAAGTATCGCGGAAGAATCGTGGAAGTAGTCATACATATTGCGTCCATCATTTCAAAGTATCCGTACATTAATCATTTCAGCCAAAACAGCACGACGTATTCGTGATGACCTTGAAAGATTCACTACAGGTACGGTGTTAACAGATCTATTTCGTGCATTACCTTCATCTGCACTCCGAAATCGTCTTTGTAATACCCCATTTGTACTACGCGTTCGCCTTCCTATATTTGCTCGTCTTGTACACGCACATATGTATATATAGTACACTATAACAGTTCTAGACTCACCATTTATACAAACGACAGGAAATGTTTTACGAAAATTACCTGACAATAATATCAAAGCAGCCGTTTTAGTTATGTATGTGAAAAAGAAAATGGGCTGTTTTTAGCGTTATACCGGCAATTAGTCGATTTTTTCTCGCCGTAAGAACCATCCTTGGACTTCAACGAACATTTAAAAAAAATTAATTGGGCAAATTGGGCAACACATTTTGCGATTCATTTTTATACACGGAACCCATAGGGTACAAGGGTATTATAAGTTAGTGCCAACCGAGAATGTATGTAACAGACAGAAGGAGAAATCTCCGACCCTATAAAGTATATATATTCTTGATCAGCGTCATTAGCCGAGTCTATCCGTCTGTCCGTCTGTCTGTCCGTGTGAAACAACAGATCTCAGAGACTATAAGAGCTGGAGTTACCAAGTTGGTGACGAAAATCGCCCGCGAAAATCATAAAAAACGGTATATGGTTATATGCGTAATTTTCGGCGAAAAGTAAATAGATCGGCTTAGTCAGTAGGCAATCACGAACGTGTTCTGAAAATTTGAGTAAAATCGGATGATAAACATAGAAGTTATTAAACAATAAAGTTTCTAAGAGAGAGAGAGAGAGAGAGAGCGAACGTGAGTGTTGCTCAAAATGTTCCTAGCAACATTTGTCTTTGTTGGGTGTTGCTCAGCATGTTCCTAGCAACATTTGTCGCTTTTGAGAGTTGCCCAACATGTTCCTAGCGACATTTGTCTCTTTTGAGTTCTGCTCAACATGTTTCTAGCAATATTTGTCTCTATTTGTCAAAATTTTCCTTTTTTCACATGTTCATGTGCTGTTAAATTTCACCCACAATGCTTTTTGTACTGGGTATCTTACAGTCGGTCACACTCGACTGTAGCTTTCCCACTTGTTATATATAAGAAAGGTTGTAGCCTAGAGGTCTAAGTGCCGGGCTTGTGTTGTTATTGCCAAAAACAGCATGAGTTCAACTTCCGGTAATTCCAAAAAATTTTTTTCTTTATTATAATCCCATATTTCTATTTTTTCCTTTTTATTCAATTTATACATTTCAGTTCTACCGAAGGTGGTTAAGGCAACAAAATTGAACAAAGTGAATTTTGTTATTTTTGGCAGAGAAAATCTATACAGAGCCGCAATTTTTGCTGTCGACCATTTTCCTCTGCCGACGTCGATAGGTGTAAACAGAGCTGATAGGATGTTATTGTTGTTAAATATGGAATTCGAACACTTTCGAATGCTTTTATACACCTTCGAACGCTTTCAACCTTGAGAGTTATTTTATGAATTGTTTAATACTTAAGCGTTTCTGGAGTTTATTTCCTAAATGATTTTGAAAGGATAAGAAAGTATTTCTTATTATTTTGGATAAATACAAATAACACTGGTCGACAAGAAAAATTTCGGCGAATAAAAGCCATTGATTCTGATAGATCTGAACTGATACATTACGAGTCCGAAACTGAAAAGTTTCCATCACCCACCAATTTTGAGAAAATCGCTGTCAAAGTATCATGCACTGCTTGAATTGGCACTTTTCAAGGCTTAATAACTCCCAAACCTTATGTTGCCCAGAGCGGGTATTCAGCTTAAAAAGAGCTTTTGCCTTTCTACTTCGAACAAGTATGAAATGCCATAGGTGACTACCCTGTTGGCTTGCAACCGTGAGAGCGCTCTTTCTGTTTTGTTCAGTTCCAACAAAAACCAAAATTATTAGTTTTTTTTAATTTTTTATTTTTTTTTTTAATTATTTTATTTATTTTTTTTATTTATTTATTTTTTTTAATTTTATTCTCTTAGCTTAAAAATGTTGTTCTCCTTTATTCAATTTCTGGTAAAAAAAAGTAATAATAACATTTAAATATTAAAGAACAAGAAAGGAAGCTAACTTTGGCTTGCCGAATGACCCTATGGCCATTCAGAAAAACAATAAAAAACAAGAAAGAAAGCTAACTTCGATAAACTGAAGTTTGTGTTCCCATGCAGTCTGCAATTGGATCATTGAAAATCGATCCATTTTTATTCATGTTGAAAAAATATAGAATTTTGTAAATTTTGATAACATTTACCTACACATTTTACATCTAACATATAGAATTTTACATTTTCCAATAAATCGACCGATCGCTTCTTTTTCATCAATTCGAAATTAGCAAATATCTGCCAATATTTACGAGTTAGTCTCGTTATAAACAATTAATATTTTACATTTATAACACATTAATAATACATCGCATTTATGATATGTCCAATAGTCAGACAATCGGAAGACAAAAGACCATACAATTCATTATAATGAGTACAAGGAACGCGAAAAGGATGATGGCTATCAAAGTGTCTTCCTGAAACCGTAAGTGCGACAAGGGGATCGTAAGATTTAAACACAGCTTCACATCATCAGCGTACATAAGCACCTGTGATTTGTGAATAATATTTGGCAAGTCGTTTATGAGCAGACCAAACAGGACAGCACCAAGGCGACTGCCTTGGGGAACACACATGACAAAGACAACACTCCAGAATGTATTGTTGAATAAAACTCTCTGTTTTCGTTGAAGTAGGAATTTGGAAAGCCAATCTTATAATTTATATGGAAAACCTAATAATTCAAGTTTCCTAATAAGTAGCGATTGATTGACAAAGTCAAAAGACTTACTAAAATCGGTGAATATAACTATTGACTCCATTTTGTGTTTGAAACCATCCCATATAATTGTAATAAGTTCCAGGAGGTTGGTGGTCGTCGACCGACGCTTTGTAAATCCATTCTCAGATGGGCTCATTGATGCTGCAGCTGACAGGATATTAGTTGTTCAAACAATTTGGGTATGGGACTGAGCTTCGAAGTCCTTCGGTATTTTGAAATAACCGACCTACTGCCCTTCTAATGGAGAGGAATGATAAACGGTTCCTTCCACAAATCAGGAAGAAGCATTTGTTGAGATATATTTGAAAGATAAGCATGATGTATGATATAGTTGTCCGATCTTTATGAAATCAAAACCGTAATTCTAAGACCGTAAAATCCCATATATCTCGAAATTTATAGAAATTCGTAGAAAAACAGAGAAGTTAAAATTTTTTTTTATTCTAATGGAGCTATATGATATAGTGGTCCGATTTCGGCCGTTCCGACATATATACTGTCGGAATGCGATGCTAAAAATTTCAGCCCGATAGCTTAAAAACTGGGAGACTAGTTCGCGTAGAAACCGACAGATGGACAGACAGAAAGGCGGACAGACAGATGGACATGGCTAGATCGTCTTGGCAGGTGATGCTGATCAAAAATATATAAACTTTATGGGGTCGGAGATGCCTCCTTCACTGCGTTGCAAATATCATGACAAAATGCAAGAAAAAGAAGACCGCGGGCTGAAATTGAACAATGGTTATCACGTTCGCCAGTTAACATTCCACACGCTAACCTATTCGTTTGACTGGAAACGGCTGACCAAAGAAAAATTGGGAAAATGTGAAATCTCTGCACTTCTAGTAGGCCGACCAAAAAATCGTTTCTTAGCGTGCAAATTAAGTAACCGCTTAGCGAATTATAAAAAAAAAAAATTTTCTTTTGTTTTTAACTTTTTATTCACTATTTTACACAACTTGCTTAGTATTGAACTACTTATTTATCACTTCTCATAATTACTCTTTTACTGAACTGATCTTTTCAAACCTCGGTTTAAAAGAATCAAGGGACTCGTTAAGAGTTGGACTCAAGAGAGTCGAAAAAGTTGGGTGATGAAATTATCGGCTTGATTGTGAAATTCAATTAAACAGATTACTCTGCAATTTTGGGACTCGCTGAGTGGCGACCGGATGCTAATGCTTACATTTGGGAGACCGGGCTACAGTTTACAATAGAAGGACCGCGGCGCAAATGGTACTTAATAAGGAATTCTTATTGAAGATAATTAAAAACTCTGGATTTAGTGGGAAAGCTAAGTAATAACTTTTAAGCTAGAAATTGTTTACAAATTGGGATCTTGGGTTGGATAACTTGCATCATTAACCAACAACAAAGCATTTAAGAAAGGAATCATATCGACCATAAATTAGGCGAGCGAAACTAAAAAAAGCCTTACACATTTAAAGGTTTGGATGACAAAAGCCAACTGCTTTCGTTCGCCGGCATTTTGAGAGCTTAAAATGCTTAAATGCTAATGCTTACATTTGGGAGACCGGGCTACAGTTTACAATAGAAGGACCGCGGCGCAAATGGTACTTAATAAGGAATTCTTATTGAAGATAATTAAAAACTCTGGATTTAGTGGGAAAGCTAAGTAATAACTTTTAAGCTAGAAATTGTTTACAAATTGGGATCTTGGGTTGGATAACTTGCATCATTAACCAACAACAAAGCATTTAAGAAAGGAATCATATCGACCATAAATTAGGCGAGCGAAACTAAAAAAAGCCTTACACATTTAAAGGTTTGGATGACAAAAGCCAACTGCTTTCGTTCGCCGGCATTTTGAGAGCTTAAAATGAAACTTGAACATACTTGCTGCTTCTAGCTACCCTGTGACTATCGGAGTCGATTACGACCGTGCGTTGCTACTCAGTGATTCTAAGAATCGGTCACGTAAGCCGTTGTCAGCTACCCTGTGATTCGCAAAGTCGATTACGTGAACCGCACTCTACTAAGCCAGACCTTGGTCTCCTGTGCTACCCAAGGGCGACTGCGAGAACCTCATTTTGTAGCTTCTGCTATCTACTTGGAGACTTACCCAGATCCAATCAGTTGCTATGTGCGCACACGAGTGACCGGCATCTGGCGAAGTGACGTCTTATATAAAACTAGATCAGCTGCTGGCGGGCACGTCGGTCGTGGTTATAGTTGCCAAGTGGCTACTCCATTCGCCATATGTAATGGCGATGCCCAGCTGCTGCTGCTAGGACTCGGTATTGGTCGGTTTGCTGCTGCTGATGTCTGTCTTGGCTGGCCCTGCCGCGCGGCTCCGTGTCTCTGAGGCGTCGAACTGACCTCGGGGTTTTCCCTGGGTATTGGGCTCTCCCTTGGCTGTACTGCGGACAGTTCGGCTACCTGACGCCGCAGGCTGACGACCTCCTCCTGCATTGTGGCAATCCTAGTTATCATTGTTGTCTTCATCTCATTATTCGACACAAGCAATGCTGAGAGCATTCGCTCTAGCATCTAATCATTGTCATCATTATATCTGGGTCTAGCTCCCTGGTTAGTCGGAAGAATACTGGACCGCCCTTGTGGTGTCCCTAAGTCGAGTTGTTCCCCTCATACAGCTCCTTCGGAATCGTCCATGATGACGCTGCTGCAATCTGCTAAACTTCCTAAGTTATTTAGTTTGCTATTAAAGCTTATCGACTGATTGTTTTCGTCAACTGGCGATAAGCTAGCACTTGCCGGTGTTTCTGTTCTGGTTTGTCCGGCTTCTCTCGCCGCCAGTGTTGATGCTCGGAATGTCCTCAACGTAGGTAGATTAAATGTAACCTCCTTCTTTTTCTTACCTCTTGCTATATGTTCAAATATTGTATATATATATAAGGCCGACCAACCTGCCGTGTAATCGCGGAACTTATTTGTAGGTGTTTGTTATTTAACTTTTTGTAATAAGATACAATAATACGAGTTGGCGCTTTATTGCGTGCTTTATTCGCGTGCTTTAATATTTTTGCATGGCAGCAAAAAAGTATTTATGACGAATAAAATTGTGTAATTCAAAACGGGGTTTTGGTGTAGGTCAATAATCGTCCAAAATTAAGCCCCAAATAAAATTACAAATAAGCCCTATTCAAGTTAATTCGCTAAATGGATTCAACTGCCCTCCACCGGAGTGATCAGTTCCTTCTGCGCCCACTTGGCCTCTTCCCGGGAAAGCACAGTACATTGGACTGCTGGTCACCCACAGGAAGGCTTTGTCCGAATCCCCTCCCCTCTGTCGCCGGAAACATGCAGACGGATGAAGCTTTATTTCAGACAGGCGAAAGGAATTTCCTCCCTGCTCCTCACTCTCTGGACTCGATCCTCGCGAGAGACCTAGTTCTGTGCCTAGTACAATGGATAGCGTCGGCCAGAGAGATAAATACTGTCGTCCCGCCCGTTAGTCGTGGTAACCGTACAGACTCGAACCTCGCAAGAGACCTGGCATAGCCTAGTACAATGGCTGTACGGATACGGTCATTCCCCCACCCCTTCAGTACTCGATCGACAAACGATGACGAACCGCTACCCCAACCGATGATGGCGGCTATATTATGGCGATGACTGTATACTATTAAGACCGGTCGGTGGTGCGCCGTTATTCGATTGCGACCCTGATCTCTCTGGACTCGAACCTCGCGAGCGACCTGGCTTAGCCTAGTACAATGGATAGCGTCGGCCAGGAATCGCAGCTAAATTTGGTTACGTTAAATATTTCAAAAATGGTCTGCACGTTTATAGAGAAGCTATTATGGTATTATTCTTTTAACGAGGAACTATGGTTCAAGTATTAGGATAAAATATTTGAAATTTACAAGGGTCCTCAAAGTCAAATGCCAATTCTAAAACTACAAGTGTCAGATCGGATGGCCTTTGCGCTTCTACAACTTTAAAAGAAGATACAGAAAAGTTTTTTTTAATGTATAAAATAAATTCACCGAAAATGTTATAAAAATTGATAGTTAATTTTGACACCAACGTGATCAGCTCTGATATGTCTAAATTCTTGAAACAGTACTTAAAATTGTTTATCTGAATACTAAGGTTTTGCTCGTCAAAGAAAATAAGTTTTTGGCAATAAAGGATGCAAGGATATTGCCTGAGTTGGGCGCCATTTCTGTTACGTCGGTGGTGTCGTTGTGCATCAGTCTTTGGAGGACATAGGGCTGAGGAAGTGGCCGCCCGGATAGCATACGCGATTTGAGCAGCTGAGCTCCCCGGATTTGGGATAGGTTCTTTGGACGCCACTATCCTCTCCAAAACAATTATTTACGTGCCTGAAAAATAGAAGAAATCGTTCGACAGTCTTTCTTTCTGTCCACATAGCCCCACAAGCGGATTTATGCTTGATCGTAAAAACAATCGGGCTATGTTTTGGCCGTTTTCCCTCCCCATTCGCAAACTTCGTGAGCCGTTGGATCGTCGCGGGCCGTGCAATACGATCCCCTGTTGTTCATGTCGTTCGTCAAAAGTTATGTCATTTTCTTGACCCAGTTTCTACCAATGCATTTTTGTTGGTTTAAGTTCACATAACAAGTTTATTATAAAGGTTGGTCAAGAGTTTATTGGACATGAACATGTATTGAAATGTTGTTTTGTTTAGCTAGTAATATTCTGAATGAGTGTAAATAATATTTTGATGTTAAAAAAGTTAAGTAGAATTAAGGATATATATATAATATCGTATAGGTGTTGGTGTGGAAAAATGCGATTAGGAAATTTTGTATGGTGTTGCGACTTTGCTTTTATATGATTGTTGTCAGATTAATGTGGCGTGAATGGTATTGGTTCTGCTTTTCATTATAGATGGTTAGTTTGGTTATGTCCAGAATCCTAAAAGCGCTTGGAGCTGATATGTGCCTCGTGGTTGTCGTTGCAGGATTTAAGCCACCCCTAGTGATACGGGAACATAGCCTTTTTATCGTTAGTTGCACGTTAGTTGCACGGTGTATTCTGAAGTTTTATTCTGTCACTTTTGACACGGCAAATATCAGCAGGATTTTTTTACGCGTGGTATTATTAACACATGTCCTTCAGGATTCACATTGCACTCGGCATTGATCGACAAGACGTTGTAAGACCGTCGACAGTCCTAAGGATATTTGCTTCCTCAAAAGAACTGCCTTGGCACAGTAAATTTTCCGAGGTCAATATCGCGAAAGGCTATCTGACTTTTACACTTATGCGGTTAGCACGCATTCAAGTTGGTATTGATGGATTTTCAGACTCTCTGAATAGACTTCCATTTCCTAACTCTGATTTTGACTATCCCTAGGTACTGCTACACCGGGGTCTTTTATACCAAAGACTGTGCTATGGACCACCGGCATGGAACATAAAAGTGTTCCCAGCTAGTGTCATCAGTTCCCCTCTTTTCACCTATTGGCTAAAGTTCGATTTGTGTCGTCTTTGTTCTAAGGTTTGATAGTTCCGCAAAATTAGCAGTGTTGGGTTGCTGGCGATTGCATGGCCTACTTTTGCGAATTTGAGCGGTGTCTTCTGATAGAGCCAAATTTTTGTGCAATCTTGCCAGTGATTCTCTAGGAAAGTAGCGTATTGGCTACTCTTGATTCTCTTCCGTGTTACCCGTATGAATCACGTCGCCATAACCGGCGTACGTAACAAAGTCCCTGTTTAATGAGTGGCAGCCTTCTTAGACCGATACAAAAAAACAATTTAAACATTCCGCTTACTTCTCAAAACATTTAAGTCAACTGTTTGAGCAATAAAAAAATTTAAAAATTTCGATAACAAAACGGTGACAAAAATGTGTGAAAACCGGAGCACCTAAAACCAAAACGTACGTTTTGGTCTAAAACGAAAACGAAAAACGGAAGTGAAAACCGGAGCCTGCCTGGTAATGTTGTGACGATACAATGGATAACCATCGACATCATTTATAAAAATTTTGGGCAACTTTTCTTACATTTTCCATTGTTCATGCACGGCGCCGTCATATTTATAGCACCGCAAGTACCATTGATCATATAAGCGGTTATCATGTCCTACAAGTCTTGATCGATATTGTGATCCGGAATTTCAGCTATGATAATTTTATCAATTTCTTCAGACCGTAATTTGTCAGCCAACCAAATCATAATTTGCGAGTATAGCAAACCTAAATTTTTTTATTCGACAGAATATAGCCAGCAAATACAGGAACATGTTTAATCAAGTTCATCAACGATTAAACCTTTTGTCTGAAGACACTTGCAGTGATATCGAGCCGATCTATTGCAGTTTGTCCTGGCATTTTGGATTACATGAGTTAATACCCAGAATGCTAAATGCTCAACCAAAGTAGGAGTATCGCCACACGCGCAGAAATCTGAACAACAACAAATAGATTACGAGTGTGAGTAAGGCATTAGCACCGATTTCCCAACATATAAAGTTATTGGCCGGAATGTTTCCCAATATGTCCCCAATTGAGTTCAGCAGCCACTTGCGCTGAGTTTTCACTTCCTACTCTACGATCGTGGGAAAGCTTTAACGCTGGGTGACTGAACCCAACACCGAGCGCATTTGGCAACAACAACTATTGCCAAATTACATTGCCCAATTAGAATAAGAAATGGTCAACTGCACCGCAGCAGCAGCAATATCAGCGATAGCGACCACTTAGGACCGACCACATCAGCGACAACAGCGATGTTCAACGATGGTAGCAGAGAACGTCAGCAGAGGCAGCAGCAGCGGCAGAAGCGGCAGCAGCAAACCAATGAAGCATAGGTAACATTATTAATCATTAGCATAAGAAAAATCAGTTGTAAAATTGCACTCAATAAAGAAAGTTTATATTTTTTAATAAAATATTATCAAAACTTTAACTGGCGCCCGAACAGGGGCCTGGTATAAAGTTCGCGAAGGATACAAGTTCCGCGTCTCGTGTAGAGCAGTAAAGAAAATCCTGCCAGTTCGGAAAAATTATTCTGCCTAATCCGTACGAAAAACCCGACCACCGAAACCCGGAAGTGCCACAATTAAAGTGCCGTTCCAGAAAACGCTACAAAGTGACACTCGTACAAAAGGACTTCTACCCGGTGGACATACCAGGCCAAATTTTATCGCTGTGATTCCCTCTAGTACCCGTTCGGAGGAACGTGCAAAGAAAGGTGTAAAAGAGGTGCCCTAGTAGGCCTGCATTCTGGAGAAATCGCTGCAACGCGGGACAAAAGGAAAACACAAAGACTACCGGCACGAGAGCACACCGAGATATGATTTTTTGTAAGCATAAAATTAAGCAAATACTCCAAACAAAAGGAGAAAAGGAGAAAAAAGGAGACAATAATTGTCAAGCGACAAACAAATTCCATGAAAAGGAACTATCAAAAATTTAATTAATAAACAAAGAATCAACAAATTTTTAAATTAAATTAAATCGATCGCTAAATTTTCTATAAAAAATTTGTTACCTATCAAATTTAAACAAAAATTATTTAAGGGTTAAAATCTAAATTCAAAATTAAGAAAACACAGAAAAAATCTAAAATCTAAAAATCAAAAATCTAAGTTTTAAATCAAACTTTATAATTTTACAGCACAAATTAATTAATTATTTTCACCCCGAATTCTGAGTAACTATCAAAAAAATGTTTAAAATATAAATTCATCCCTTTAATCAACTGTTCAAAAATCGTGACCACAAAACATAACTAAAATGCCAGACCAAGATTTAGCAGACCGACTAGGAAACCTTGTAGGCCCTTCCGCAACTAGCAACGCGCGACTCAGGACTGAGAGAGATATCGAAGAAATAATAAAAGGCGTCTTAGAAACCAAATTAAGTGGCTTAGTGAAGGAAATAAATAAACCCAAAATGATTTTTCGCAATATACAGACCAAACAATCAGACGAGAACGAGCACTCAACCTTAGTAAATTAGAAAAATACCGGACATTGTACGATCGCTTAGAGAATTTTCAGGAAACAAAGTGAATTTTCCTCATGGAAAAACAGCGTAGCACGAGTTCTAAAAATCTATGAAGGTAGAATCGGTTCGCCAAAATATTACGGCATTCTTTTGGCAGTCCGCAATAAAATTACGGGACAGGCAGACGCAGTGTTAGAATCATACAACACCCCACTTGACTGGCCAGCTATTATGAAATGCCTAACATCGCATTTTGCCGACAAACGAGACCTTTATGCCCTTGCTCAAGGAAACAATACTATAGTTGAGTTCTACCAAACAGTCTACCAACAGCTATCCTTAATCCTGAACCAAGTTAGTAATCTGGATGCTTCACAGGACACCATAAAATCTTTGACGACTATGTATACGGAGAAAGCTTTAGATACTTTTGTTAGAGGCCTAAACGAAAATTTAGCTCAACTTTTAGCGATAAAAGAATCGCACGACTTAGGGCATGCACTACACCTAGGCAGTTTGCTCGAGAACCAGACCACTAGAAACAACCAAACACCCAAAAGCATTTACTCAGGAAAACCGCCTTCACTACCACCAAGAACCCACCAACCGTTCCGAATGGTAGGAGCCAAACAAAATTTTCATCCCCATTTATACTACAATCCTAAACAGATGCAGGTAGTAGCCGCAACCGGGAAATTCCCTTCACACAAACCACCCAACCTAATTTTTACAACCAAGCTAATTAAAGCCAAGCAAGACCATTAACACCCTATATTTCTCCGACACCGCCCCGCGACCCCAACCAAAAGCAGTACCTATGAAGGTTGATCAATCAATTCGTTCGCGTCATATCAACTATATAAATAAGCCGGCGAACAACGATTATTTTGGAAACGACCTCTTAGCACTTCTAATGTTCAGAACGCTAGCAAGATGCCAAAAAAAATTTCATATTCAAACCGAGTCAGAAACTACTACTCAACAGGAAACACAAGAAGATACAACTAGTGCAGAGCAGGAATATTACGAAATGGCAGAACACAATAATATAGGCGAACTTCAAGAAGAATTTACTTGGTAAATTGATACCAAACAACAAGAATACATTGACATGTCCGAGCTCTATTTTTTAGAATAAATCGTTCCTCACTACCTTACTTTAAAGTAACGACGGGGAACGGAAAAATCTTTAAATTCCTAAAAGACACACGGCATATTAGGAAACGATACAATGAAATTATTAGGCGCAATTATAGATGTCAAAAATGATACATTAATTCTTGAAAATAAAAGGAAAATTAAAATTCACCAATTAGCCGCACAAGCCGTTAACACAATAGGACCACAAGTCAGTCATGTGACCGAGTCACAAAAAATAATTATAGAAAACCTTGTTCAAAGCCACAAAAACTTATTCGCCGACCCAGACACAAAATTAGCATACACTACTAAAGTGGTAGGAAGAATAAGAACATCATCAGACTCCCCAGTTTATGGAAAACACTACCCATACCCAGCTTCACTAAGACAGGAAGTAGAAAAGCAGATAAACGAAATGCTCGAAGATGGCATTATCAGACCTTCATGTTCTCCGTATAATGCACCCGTTTGGGTAGTTCCAAAAAGTCAGGTCAGTCCGAAGAAAAAGTATATATTGGTAATAGACTACAGGAAACTCAACGATGTCACTATCTCAGATCGGTACCCTATCCCAGAAATTGGCGAAATTATTGCACAGCTAGGGGATAACAAATATTTTTCAGTGTTAGATCTTAAAAGTGGTTTTATCAAATCCCACTAAAAGACACGGATATCGAAAAACAGCCTTTGCAGTAAACGGTGGAAAATATGAATTCACCAGGCTTCCATTTGGTCTCAAAACTCACCATCTATATTCCAAAGAGCCCTGGAAGACATCCTGAGGGAATACAAAGGGAAAATTTGCTATGTGTACGTTGACGACATAATCGTTTTAGCAAAAACGAAATAGAACACGATCAGAACCTCGAGAAAAGTATTTTCAACACTACAAGACGCAAACATGAGGGTACAAATAGAGAATGTTATTATACCCGGTACCCATAGGGTACAAGGGTATTATAAGTTAGTGCCGATCGAGAATGTATGTAACAGGCAGAAGGAGAAATCTCCGACCCCATAAAGTATATATATTCTTGATCAGAATCACCAGCCGAGTCGATTTAACCATGTCCGTCTGTCCGTCTGTCCGTCCGTCCGTGTGAAACAACAGATCTCAGAGACTATAAGAGCTAGAGTTACCAAATTTGGTGACAACATTGGAATCTGTTGCACGCAGATCAAGATTGTTTTAAAATTTGGCCACGCCCACTTCAGCCCCGAAAATCGTAAAAACTTAATATAGGCAATGTCGTAATTTTTAGCTTAAAGTAAATAAATAAAATAAATAAGTAGGCATTTGCGGACGTTTTCTGAAAATTTAAGTAAAATCAGATGATAAACATGGAAGTTATTAAACAATAAAGATTCTGTGTGCTTCTTCTTCTCCTTCTGAGCCACAAAGGCAGTAGCAAAAAAAAAGTGTTGCGTGCTTTAGGGCGCAGTATTAATTTGTAATGCAGCTGCGTACAGCTGCAGAATTAGTCTTTTTTTAACATTGCTCAACTTCATTTGCTCAGCTTCATTTGTCAACATTTTGTTTTTTTCATGTCCATGTGCTATTTAATTTCATGCACAATACTTAGGGTACCGGGTATCTCACAGTCGGTCACACTCGACTGTAGCTTTCTCACTTGTTTTTTCAAAAACGAAGTAGATTTTTTAGGGTATACAATCTCACAAGACGGAGTTAAGACAAAGATTTACAAAATAAGAGCAGGTTCAAAATTCCCGGTCCCAAAAACGTTAAAAGACCTACGATCTTTCTTAGGCATGACAGGGTATTATAGAAGATTTATTAGAGATTTTGCAAAAATAGCCAAACCACTAACCATTCTCCTCCGAGGAGAAGAAGGCCGCAAATCAAAAAATAAATCAAGCAGGACAGCTATTAACTTGGACAAAGAAGCAATAAAGGCTTTCGAAAAATTAAAAAATACACTCATCTCCCGAGACGTCACCCTAGCATAACCAGATTTTGGAAAAGAATTTCAGCTTACAACCCACGCGTCAAGTTATGCAATAGGCGCAGTCTTAGAACAAAACCATAGACCAATAACATTTATCTCAGGTACACTCTCAAAAACCGAAGAAAATTATGCAACAAACGAAAGAGAAATGTTAGCCATTGTGTGGGCACTTCAAAGCCTAAGACATTGTCTTTACGGATATTCAAAAGTAGTAACGTACACAGATCACCAGCCCCTAAGTTTTTCAAATAGTGTCAATAACCATAACGCGAAACTAAAACGATGAAGAGACCTTATTGGCGAATATAATCACGAAATTAAATACAAGCCAGGAGTAGCTAATGTAGTAGCTGACGCACTTTCTAGAGCCCCAGCCGAAATAAATTCACTCAGCTCCACAGCAACCATTTATAGCGACGAAAACTCATCTCACAATCTTATATTTTCTGTAGAAGCTCCCATTAATGTTTTCAAAAATCAATTATTCCTACTTATCGACGAAACGGATTCAGATATTTTCGAAATTCCATTCCCAACTTACCACAGACACATAGTAAAAAAAAGAGAGTACACAGAAGAACAAATAATAGCAATTCTAACACGCAGATTAGACCCCAGGTTAATCAACGGAATTTTTACTTCCGAAGAGGTAATGGGAAAAATACAAAATATTTATCCCACATATTTTAGTTCATCAGGCTATGTAAATTTTAGGGTTTTTCTTTAAAAAGTGCGATTACACTGTCACAATTAAATCTCCACTTTTAAAACCGTTATGTACGATAAACTTACATATACATTTTAAAATACACGCTTAGTCTCCTAAATAATATTTAGTGTTGAATTTTGAGTCTGATCCTAAAACCAATATACCCCTTTTAAAAAGCAATTAATGGATAAACAATGAAAATAATTTAATTTTTCTAGCAAACACATTTTACCATTCTAAGATTTTTGTTTCTTATGTATCTGAACCTTCTCTACCTGACAAAAAATTTAAGCGAATATCGACTAAGACAAAAAAATGAAAAACAGTTTTTTAATTAAAAACCCGCTTAATATTAAACCTAGATTAGTCTAGTATTTTTTTATGAAAATATGTTTGAAAAAGGATAACCGTACTTTTGTCTTTCAAATTGCATGCACCATATCAATGCTTTGATTTTTAAAGTTTTTGTCCAACAGCGATTATCTCGAAAAGTATTGATGGTAACGAAAAAAATATTTAAGGGTCACTATATATACATGGGGCACTTTAAAATGTGGGTATGCATTCTTTTTCAGAGCGAAAAAAAAAAAACAGGGGTGGCCGAGTTGATATGGAATGTCCCCTATGCATATAATATATAATATTATATAACATTATGTTGAAAGCAACCGTTGATAATAAAGCTATTGTCAAAACGAGCAATAATAGCGAAATATTATTATTATTATTACTATGGCCTTATTGCACCGCGACCAGATGTTAGGTCTTTTGTGCCGGCTTGTAGGATTAAGGTAGAGCCTCTATTCCTAGGCTTCTGATAAAGGAGAGCACTTTGGCGAGGTCTATCTCTTCCCAAATCCTGTAGGGGGGGATAAGTTCACCTCCTAGTTGTTGAAGTCGACGTCTGATTAGTGAGGGCATTCACATAGAACATGTTCTGATGTTTCTGGCTCCAGCTCACAGAATCTACATGTGTCGATTTCTGAAAGTTTTAATTTCTTAAGGTGATACCTTAGGTTGCAATGACCTGTTAGGTAGCCTGTTAGAGTGCGAATCTCACTCTTTTTAGATTGATGATGCGTTTGGATCGCGACATCTGGGGGACGAGGAATTGTTTGGCTTGTCTCAGCCCTGCACTGTCGGTCCAGTGACGACTTATCTCCTTTTCCTCCCATTTCCTGACCAGTTCCTTTTGTGTCCTTTCGAAAGTCCACAGAATGGTTCAGGGCCGATTAGTGGTGTCATCGCCCCGCGTTTTGCTAGGAGTCTGCCACCTCGTTTCCTATATGGCCTTCATGCCCTGGCACCCAGCCCACCGTTAAGGTGTTTTTGGAGGCAAGGGCGTTCAGCTGCTGGAAACAGTTTTCTACTAGTCTGGAGGTGATCGTAAAGATCTCAGCGCTATGAGCGCCGCCTGACTGTCAGAGAAGATGTAAATCCGTGCGCCTTGCATATTCCTGCGAAGGCATTCACGAGCACAGATTTCTATGGCGTGTATCTCTGCTTGGAAGATGGTTGGGGACTTTCCCATGGCTATGGATTTGTTGAACCTTGGTCCGAAAATACCAGCCCCGGTGTCGCCGTTTTCCAATTTCGATCCGTCAGTGTACCACGTTTGTGATCCACTGGGCAGAGATATTGATTTTGTTGTCCAGTCGTGTCTGGTGTACAGGACTACAGAGAAGTTTCTGTGGAAAACAAGTTTTGGTTTCTGCTCGTCAGTTATACGCAGAATGGGTTCGTTTATTAGGGGTTCGAGTACCCGTAGATGCCCAGTTAAATCACCACTTTTATGTCGGTGATGTTTTGGAGGCGAAGTGCCCCCAGGCAGGCCTCCTTTTCAGGGCGATGGGTAGAGGGGGAATGCCAGTTATAACTCCAAGTGCTGCAGTGGGGCATGTCCGGATGGCTCCAGTGATGCCTATGCAGACCAGTCGTTGTATTTTGGTAAGTGCAGCCGCAGCTGTCTTCTGGGTAGATTTCGTCCACCAAGCAAGAGATGCATAGGTTATGATCGGTTTTACCACAGTGTTATAAGACCAGTAGATCATTTTGGGACTCAGGCCCCATGTTCTACCGAAAAGCCTATTGCACGCAAAGTATGCTCGAGTGGCTTTGTTAACGGTCTTTTCAAGGTGTGAGTTCCAGTTGAGCTTGGAGTCAAGTATAACTCCCAGGTAGTTAGCTTCAACCGAAAAGTCAATGGTTGATCCATTTAGGGATGGTCTTGTCAGGAGAGAGACCTTTTCCTGGTAAATGGAACTAGCACAGTTTTAGACGGGTTTATGGATAGTCCTTTATCCTGACACCATCTATTGGCTATATTGAGGGCTTGCTGCATGCGGTCCGAGATGGTTTGCTCATGCCAGCCCACTATATAGATGACTAGATCGTCAGCGTAGCCCTGAGTGGGGAACCCTAGGTTGTTGAGCTCAAACAGTAGCTCGTCTATGACCAGAGTCCACAGGAGAGGAGAGAGTACTCCCCTTGAGGGCATCCCCTTGTGGCTGTGATTGAGGTCATGGTTCCTCCTAGGTCTACAGTTATGATTCTGGATTTGAGCATTTCCAGAATCCACCTAATAATGGGTGTGGCGACATTTTTACGTACAAGAGAGGCACGGATTGCCTCGTAAGACGTGTTGTCAAAAGCTCCTGAGATGTCTAGAAAAGCACCTAGTGCTATTTGTTGAGCCAATGGCCTTTTCAATGACTGTTGTAAGGCAATGGATGGCAGTCTCAGTTGATTTACCAGTTTGGTACGCATATTGGTACTTATGTAGGGAAGATGCTTGAGGTTCGCTTCCCTGATGTGCTGGTCAATTATCTTTTCCATAGTTTTAAGAAGGAAGGAGCTAAGACTAATTGGTCTATACGATTTAGGCAATTGGGAATCTTTCTTCCCTACCTTTGGAATAAACACAACTTTTACTTTAGCCCATTTGCTTGGTATGTGTCCAAGCACGAGACTAGCTCGGAATAGACGGACCAGGGGAGTGCAAATTGGTGCAGTCCCGCTGCAATAGGCATGGATAAATTCCATCTGGTCCAGGGGGATTTGTATGGGCTAAAACTTTGTATGGCCCATTGTACGCTATTTTGATGAAACAGTCTAAAGGGCATGTTTCCAATACGTTCTGATAGATAGGGGGGTTCCCTTCTTTCAGCCCCATTGGAGTCTGCCACAATAGCCACGCGCAGGTGTGGGCACTCTCCAATCTCAGAGAGGTAGGTTGGTGCCTCTCTTTCTGAGATGGGTTGCTCCATGGCCACGCACCCAGGAAAGTGAGTAGATAGGAGTAGACTACTCGTTTCCTTTGGGTTGTTTGTGTGGGTTCCATCTGGCTTTTCAGCGTACAGCTGCCGTTTGAGTGGTCTTTGGAGAGGGCTTTTTGTAGCCTGACAGCTTCGGGAGAGTTGAAATCTGCCCGCAGTGTTGGCGCCACGTAGCCCGTTTTGACCTTCTCAGCTCTTTGTTATACAGCGTTAAGGCGGATTTGTAGGAATCCCAAGTGACCTTCCCTTTTCTCGCCTTATTGAAGAGCCTTCGCGCAGCTTGTTTAAGATCGTCAAGGCTCTTGTTCCACCAGGAACAGCCCGACTGATCTTACGAACTTTTGTTCGCAGCTGACGTGATATGCTGATTCAATGTTTGTATGAAGCACAGTAGCCTCACGCTCTAACTCGTCTATTGTTAGTATCGGACGGGTGGAGCAGTCTCTGGATTGCTCAAGTTCAAAACAGAAAAGATCCCAGTTTGTGTTTTGGGATTTCTAGTAACTAGGCTACATTGCAAGGCACCTCCTATATCAAATCTGATGTGCTGGTGATCTGACATAGTGATCTCATTCGCAACGTGCCAGTTTGAGACAGCGGACAACATATTCAGACTGCAGAGAGTTAGGTCGAGGACTTCCTCTCTAATTGCATTGATAAATGTGGGCTCGCTGCCCTGATTTAGTAAACCTATGTTATTACTAATTATGTACTCAAGAAGGTACTCACCTCTTTTGTTGATGTTGCTGCTCCCCAGACCGTGTGATGCGCATTGGCATCGCAAGCAATTATCCACCGGAGCCGGTTTCTCTGGCAGTACTCTACCAGGGCACAGGTAGCCGCCGGAGGTACATCATCAGTGTCGCCGGGTAGATAGGCAGAGGCCAGCACTGCCTCCTGCTCGCCATGGGCAGTGGGTATTTTAACCCAGACCGCCACCAGGTCCTCAGTTATGAACTGTGAGAGGGAACAAACGTTAGATTTTTGTTAATTAACAAGGCCGCTCTGGGGCGAGGTTGGCCGTTTGCATATAGTAGCTTACCAGATGGGGTGCTAAGCCCCAGGACACGTCCGGCATTTATCCATGGCTCCTGGATAAATGCTATGTCCATCGTAGCAAACCTCTCGCAAAGGACGTCGGACGCGGCCTTTGCATGGTGAAGATTCGCTTGGAGACATCTGAGGTGTCTCCGGGTGTTGGGGAGGGTGGGGGGAAGGGGGACGGGACATTAGTCCGCCCTCTTGCGGCCCCTAGCCGCCATCTTCCGGCCTCGGTTGGTGCGCAGAAGGGCCTCCTCCTCAGGTGTGCGCCTCACACCCTTGTTTAAGCGCCCTGTTCCGCGCGTGATGCGCCCGTGCAGGGAGGGCGCATAATTTTATTCGGTGGCATGGGCTCTTGGGCAACTATGGTGCCGCTAGCCTCTGTGCCTACGCGAGCTGTGCCATCAGCGGCATTCTTTGGCGTTGTCGCAGCAGTGCCCTTTAGCCTTGGAGCAGGTGGGCTTCTCCGCTGCGAGAGCAGGAGCCACCGCCTGCGTCTTCGGCTGCGCGCTGGCCTTTGGCTTAAGTGTAGCCGTGCCCCACGCGAAGGACAGCTGGTATGCCAGCGACTTCAAGCGATTGGCCGAAACAGGATCCAGCGCAATCGTGATGATGGCCATGCTTTGCCTCATTTCACGGTGGAAGACACGCCAGTCTCCCACTCGCAGGCCGCTGTTCTGGCCTTCGACGAGCTTCAGGATCTCGTCCGTCTTCATTTCCGCGTTTGGAAGCGGAAAGTACCCAATGAAGACAGCGGCACGTGGAGCCTCTGCCTCTGGGACCACCTTGATGTGGGCGTCTTTCCATAGCCGTAGCTTTGGCACCTCTGTGCATAGCCACCACACGTCACGGCCATCCACCCTGGTCGAAAGGTGCAGCCAGAGAACAACGGCTTCACAGAGCCGTGTCTCAGGGCCATCACTCTCGATAGGATGGCGGACTGAATAGTGTTCAGCTGTTCGGTCGTGAGGAGATGCTCAGGGTAGTCGGCAGGAGTATCGCCATCTTCATCGAGCTGGCAACGTCCTGTAAGAGGCCATGACACCGACTTGGGGCGACTGCGCCTGTATTGCCTGCCCATCCGCTTCTGCGGTTGTGGTGGCTGCTGGAGCCTCCGTGGCCGGCAAAACAGTTGCAGTATCGCCCTTCGTCTGGGCACTAGGTGCCGCGGTTTTGTACATGGCCCTCTTTTTCGACGCCTCTTCTGGGGTCGTGTTGGCCGATCTACCTCTCTTACTGGTGGTAGCGCCACTCCTGCTGGGCATTTCCTTGGAGGGTCCATAGGCTTCTGGGCGAGCCTTTTGGCCTCCTCCATGGGTACGCCGTTCGCAAGGTGTCTGCGCAACCTCTTCCTTGCGGCGCCCGATAGTGCGATCCGCCTTGGTTTGTCATCCTTAGGGGAGGCGAGCAGAGTTTCTTCCTCTTCCTTGGTGATGCTGTCGGTGCCAGAGCTTTGTGAACATATGTCCATAGCATCTTCGGGCTCCCGGATGGGTTCGATTTCAATCGATTTGGGGCTGCTAGAGCACCCTGTTTCTTGAGGTTTATTTACATTAGATTCCATAAATTGGTCCCACGAGTAATGAGGAAGGAAGTATCCCCGGGGTAGAGCCTCATACCCCGGATCGGGCACTTATACGACCGGAGGTGCCAGGTATCCGGAAGCCACCGTTAGAACACACTAACGTAGTGCCATTCATCACAGAGGCACGGTACGGTAACACCGGTGATTACGGGTTTTTTCGAGTTTTCCTCTCTAGATCCGCCATATTTAGTCTAGAGCAAGGGCACCTCGAGCAGGATGTGGTTCTTCACCACGTATGGTCGGTCTTCAGTAGTCGGCATGTGGCTGCCAACTCCCACTGGCTGAGTTAGCTTGGCGCGGCGACAGGCACACACGCTTCACTACCAGAACCTTAGCCCTCAATAGCGAAATAAATAAACGTTTTTACGATTTTTAGATATACTGGCGAAAAGCTGGTTTTTATAAAAAAAAATGGAATTTATACCAGCATTGTAAAGAGTTTATACGAAAAAAAATTAGAATTTATACGCAAGATAAGAATTTATACGATTTGTTATACTGCGTAGTATAAAACTTAAACGGATTAGTATTAAAAATATACTAAAGGAAAATACTACAAAGTATAACTTTTATACTCTAAGGTATAAAATTTATAACGTTGAAAGTATAGAATTCATGTAACAATCGTATAGATTCTACGTATTTAGTTGGAATTCTGATTTAGACTTATTCTACCTGCTTATTGTTCTTGTTCTTGTTCTTGTTGCGAAACTTATGCTCATTTAGACTTATTCTACCTGCATGTGTTCCCGTTGCGAAACCGGAGAGATTATTAACTCTTGTCGCGAATTTGTTTATTACAGATTTCAATTTAGGTTTCGGTTCCGAAACCGGATGCTTACAAGAGTTTATTAAGTCTTGTTGCAAATTCGTTTTATTTGGCCTTTTTAGAGTCCAATAACTCTTGAACTGTCTGGCTAATTGGGTTTATTTGGATGTTGGTGTTATGTTCTGGGAACGAAGTGGACCTGTACATAACTTCTTCCTCCCCCCTTTACAACAGAATTCTGCTGAATTCTATATTGTTCAGTTGGATTTTATTCTTTTTGTGTTTTTATATAATCAGAATTATTAATATGACTATTAGTACATTTACAGCGGCATTAAATGAATAGATTATATTTTGGTGTGTATTTAAATTGTTTATGCTTATCCAGTTAATTTGGTTGGTGTCTAATATGTTTTAGAAAGTGATTTGCTTTGTAAAATTTTGGACTTGTCTCTTTTTCTCGTATAAAGTTTTTTCATTTTCTACTTCGAATATGTTGGTAAAATAACTATAATCTATACCTATCGTACAATTTGCAAAATGTATTAAAGTGTTATTTGAAATTTGTATTGTTTTGTTGCAGTTATTATATAATGTTTCGTTATTTACATTATTTATTACTATTGTTTCCTCGCTTAGTTCTATTATTTCCATTTCTTCTCTTTTTATAAGCCTACAATTATTTTTAAATATACAATTGCTTGCTGTTTTCATTTCTTTCAATTTTTTGCTTTATATTGTATATGTATGCAATGTTTTTATATCTTATATATAAAAATGAATCGCAAAATGTGTTGCTAAGCGCAAAACTCAATAACGCCTGGACCAATTTGGCCAATATTTTTATACCCGGTACCCATAGGGTGCAAGGGTATTATACGTTAGTGACACCCGAGAATGTATGTAACGGGCAGAGGAGAAATCTCCGACCCTATACAGTATATATATTCTTGATCAGCGTCACTAGCTATGTCCGTCTGTCCGTCTCTCCGTCTGTCCATCTGTCCGTCTGTCCGTCTGTCTGTTCGTGTGAGACAACAGATCTCAGAGACTATAAGAGCTAGAGTTACCAAATTTTGTGACAACATTGGAATCTGTTGCGCAGATCAAGATTGTTTTAAAATTTGGCCACGCCACTTTCGCCCCGAAAACATAAAAACTGTTTATTAGCCATACGCGTGATTTCGGCGTAAAGTAAATAGATATACCTAATAAGTAGGCAATCGTGGACGTGTTCTGAAAATTTGAGTAAAATCGGATGATAAACATAGAAGTTATTAAACAATAAAATTTGTGTGAGAGAGAGAGAGAGAGCAGCGCGCACGTGAGTGTTGCTCAACATGTTCCAAGCGACATTTGTCTTTGTTGGGTGTTGCTCAACATGTTCCTAGCAACATTTGTCGCTTTTGAGAGTTGGCCAACATGTTCCTAGCAACATTTGACTCTTTTGAGTGTTGCTCAACATGTTTCTAGCAATATTTGTCTCTGTTTGTCAACATTTCCTTTTTTTCATGTTCATGTGCTGTTTCATTTCACATGAACAATGCTTTGGGTACCGGGTATCTTACAGTCGTTCACACTCGACTGGCTTTCCACTTGTTTTTAAATGTTCGTTTAAGTCAAAGGATGGTTCTTATGACGAGAAAAATCGAATAATTTCGGTAAAACTAAAACAGCCCATTTTCTTTTCACATACTAAAACGGCTGCTTTGATATTGTCAGGTAATTTTCGTAAAACATTTCCTGTTGTTTGTATTAATGGTGAGTCTAGAACTGTTAAAGTGTACTATATATACATATGTGCGTGTACTTTCTCATTTCTCAAGACCAGACGAGCAAATATAGGAAGGCGAACGTAGTACAAATGGGGTATTACAAAGACGATTTCGGGTGCAGATGAAGGTAATGCACGAAACAGATCTGTTGACCCAGTACCTGTAGTGAACCTTTCAAGGAGATCACGAATACGTCGTGCTGTTTTGGCTAAAATGATTAATTAATTAATGATCGACGCAATATGTCCGCGACTCTTTCGCGATACTTTCGCGATTCTTCCGCGATACTTTCGCGACTCTTCCGCGATACTTCCGCGACTTCCGCGATACTTCCGCGATTCTTCCGCGATATTTCAGCCATACTTCCGCGATATTTCAGCCATACTTCCTCGATTCTTCCGCGGTGCTTCCGCGATACTTCCGCGCTCCGCCGCCCGATGAATCATCGTTGAATCATCGATGAAATGTTGATGAATCATCGATGAAATGTTGATGATTCATCGATGATTCATCAACATTTCATCGATGATTCATCGATGATTCATCAACATTTCATCGATGATTCATCAACATTTCATCGATGATTCAACGATGATTCATCGGGGAAGTATTGCGGAAGTATCGCGAAAGTATCGCGGAAGTATCATGGAAGTATCGCGGCGGAGCGCGGAAGTATCGCGGAAGCACCGCGGAAGAATCGAGGAAGTATGGCTGAAATATCGCGGAAGTATGGCTGAAATATCGCGGAAGAATCGCGGAAGTATCGCGGAAGTATCGCGGAAGAGTCGCGAAAGTATCGCGGAAGAATCGCGAAAGTATCGCGAAAGAGTCGCAGACATATTGCGTCGATCATTAGTGGTGTCATTTTAGCCAAAACAGCACGACTCGTGATCTCCTTGAAAAGTTCACTACGATACTGAGTCAAGATCTATTTCGTGCATACTTCATCTGCGCTCGAAATCTTCTTTATATTTGCGTTCTTTGCTATATGTGTCTTGAAAATGAAAGAAAGCACACTATTATCTATATATTACACCTTCTGAACTCACCATTCCAAACAACAGAGAAGTTTTTACCTGACAATATCCAAAGCGAAGAACTGAGCTGAAAATACTGTCAGAACCATTATTGACTTAAACGAACATTTTAAAAGATGAAAACAGTCGAGAATACTGGTAAGACCGGTACCCAAGCATTGTTCGTAATGAATGAAACAACACATGAAAAAAAATGTTGACAGACGAACATATTGCTAGAAACATGTTGAGCAACACTCAAGTATGTTGCTGGGGTATGTTGAACGCTCTCAAAAGCGACAATGTTGCAGGAACATGTTGAGCAAAATTGAACGAATGAAGATGGCACGCTTCGCGCTGCTCTCTACACAAAATGTTTAATAACTTCTGTTTATCATCCGATTTTACTCAGAACATTTTACGTCTGATACTGCTGGTATATCTGTTGCTTTGCGCCGAATCGCGTATGGCAATAAACATTTTATTTTTCGGGGCAGTGATGACCAATTTTACTGATAAAACATTCTGTTGTCTGCGTTGGCTTCTTATGATCTGGTCTGTTGATCTACGCATGAACAGACGGACAGACGGATGGGACGAACAGCAGTGACGCATAGGGCTTCAACAATATAGCCAGGTCGGAGATTTCCTTCTGCCTGTTATAGGTTGTCACAACGTATATACCCAGCGCTATGGTACCATGATATAAAATGGCCAAATTGGTCCAGGCGTTATTGACCAGTTTTGCGCTTAGCAACACATTTGCGATTCATTTATATATAAGATATAAAAACATTGCATACATATATAATATAAGCAAAAAATGAAAGAAATGAAAAAACAGCAAGCAATGTATATTTAAAATAATTGTGGCAGGCTTATAGAAAAATGAAACAGCAGTAATATAAATAATAACGAAACATTATATAATAACTGTAACAACACAATCCACAATTTCAAAATGGCTGCTGCAGATATAGTATGAACCAACATATTCAAGAAATGAAAAACTTTATACGAAAAAGACAAGTCAAAATTTTACAAAGCAAATCACTTCTAAAACATATTAGACACCAACAAATTAACTGGATAAGCATAAACACACCAAAATATAATCTATTCATTTAATGCCGCTGTAAATGTATAGTGTATTAATAATTCTGATTATATAAAAACACAAAAGAATAAAATCCAACTGAACAATATAGAATTCAGCAGAATTCTGTTGTAAAGGGGAAGAAGTTATGTACAGGTCCACTTCGTTCCCAGTCAACAGTCTTGAACTCTAAAAGGCAAATAAACGAATTTGCAACACGACTTAATAAACTCTTGTAAGCATCGGTTTCGGAACCGAAACCTAAATTGAAATCTGTAATAAACAAATTCGTGACAGAGTTAATCTCTCGGTTTCACGGCAGACATGCAGAATAAGTCTAAATGAGCATAAGTTTCGCAACAAGAACAAGAACAAGAACAATAAGCAGGTAGAATAAGTCTAAATCAGAATTCCAACTAAATACGTAGAATCTATACGATTGTTACATGAATTCTATACTCAACGTTATAAATTTTATACCTTAGAGTATAAAAAGTTATACTTTGTAGTATTTTCCTTTAGTATATTTTAATACTAATTCGTTTAAGTTTTATACTACGCAGTATAACAAATCGTATAAATTCTAATCTTGCGTATAAATTCTAATTTTTTTCGTATAAACTCTTTACAATGCTGGTATAAATTCCATATTTTTTTATAAAAACCAGCTTTTCGCCAGTATATCTAAAAATCGTAAAAACGTTTATTTATTTCGCTATTATTGCTCGTTTTGACAATAGCTTTATTATCAACGGTTGCTTTCAACATAATGTTATATAATATTATATATTATATGCATAGGGGACATTCCATATCAACTCGGCCACCCCTGTTTTTTTTTTTGCTCTGAAAAAAGAATGCATACCCACATTTTAAAGTGCCCCATGTATATATAGTGACCCTTAAATATTTTTTCGTTACCATCAATACTTTTCGAGATAATCGCTGTTGGACAAAAAACTTTAAAAAATCAAAGCATTGATATGGTGCATGCAATTTGACAGACAAAAAGTACGGTTATCCTTTTTTCAAACATATTTTTCAAAAAAAATTCTAGACTAATCTAGGTTTAATATTAAGCGGGTTTTTAATTAAAAAACTGTTTTTCATTTTTTTTTGTCTTAGTCGATATTCGCTTAAATTTTTTTTGTCAGGTAGAGAAGGTTCAGATACATAAGAAACAAAAAATCTTAGAATGGTAAAAATGTGTTTGCTAGAAAAAATTAAATTATTTTCATTGTTTATCCATTAATTGCTTTTTAAAAGGGGTATATTGGTTTTAGGATCAGATTCAAAATTCAACACTAAATATTGTTTAGGGAGACTAAGCGTGTATTTTAAAATGTATATGTAAGTTTATCGTACATAACGGTTTTAAAAAGTGGAGATTTAATTGTGACAGTGTAATCGCACTTTTTTTAAAGAAATGAAATGAAATGTTGATGAATCATCGATGAAATGTTGATGAATCATCGATGAAATGTTGATGAATCATCGATGAAATGTTGATGAAATTGTTGATGAATCATCGAAGAAATGTTGATGAATTTGTCACTGATGACAGCCTAGGACATGCCCATGTAAATTTCATTAACAGTTTGTATGGAGTGTCATCGATGATTCATCACCAAAAACGAAGTTTTTTTTATGAAACGTTGATGAAACGTTGATGAATCATCGATGAATCATCGATGAAATGTTCATGAATCATCGATGAAATGTTGATGAATCCTCGATGATTCATCGATGAAATGTTGATGAATCATCGATGAAATGTTGATGAATCATCGATGAAATGTTGATGAATTGTTGATGAACTGTTGATGAAATGTTGATGAATCATCGATGAAATGTTGATGAATCATCGATGAAATGTTAATGAATTGTTGCTGAAATGTTGATGAATCATCGATGAAATGTCGATGAATCATCGATGAAATGTTGATGAAATGTTGATAAATTGTTGATGAAACGTTGATGAATCATCGATGAAATGTTGATGAATCATCGATGAAATGTTGATGAATCATCGATGAAATGTTGATGAAATTGTTGATGAATCATCGATGAAATGTTGATGAATTTGTCACTGATGACAGCCTAGGACATGCCCATGTAAATTTCATCAACAGTTTGTATGGAGTGTCATCGATGATTCATCAACAAAAAACGAAGTTTTTTTGATGAAACGTTAATGACAGGTACTGCAGATCTGCGATGAATCATCGATGAAACGTTGATGAATCATCGATGAATCATCGATGAAATGTTGATGAATCATCGATGAAATGTTGATGAATCATCGATGAAATGTTGATGAATCGTCGATGAAATGTTGATGTATCATCGATGAATCATCGATGAAATGTTGATGAATCATCGATGAAATGTTGATGAAATGTTGATGAATCATCGATGAAACGTTGATGAATCATCGATGAATCATCGATGAAATGTTGATGAATCATCGATGAATCATCGATGAAATGTTGATGAATCATCGATGAAATGTTATTGAATCATCGATGAATCATCGATGAAATGTTGATGAATCATCGATGAAATGTTGATGAATCATCGATGAATCATCAATGAAATGTTGATGAATCATCGATGAAATGTTGATGAATCATCGATGAAATGTTGATGAATCATCGATGAAATGTTGATGAATCATCGATGAAACGTTGATGAATCATCGATGAAATGTTGATGAATCATCGATGAAATGTTGATGAATCATCGATGATATGTTGATGAATCATCGATGAATCATCGTTGAATCATCGATGAAATGTTGATGAATCATCGATGAAATGTTGATGAATCATCGATGAATCATCGATGAAATGTTGATGAATCATCGATGAATCATCGATGAATCATCGATGAAATGTTGATGAATCATCGATGAAATGTTGATGAATCATCGATGAAATGTTGATGAATCATCGATGAAATGTTGATGAATCATCGATAAAATGTTGATGAATCATCGATGAAATGTTGATGAAATTGTTGATGAATCATCGATGAAATGTTGATGAATTTGTCACTGATGACAGCCTAGGACATGCCCATGTAAATTTCATTAACAGTTTGTATGGAGTGTCATCGATGATTCATCAACAAAACGAAGTTTTTGATGAAACGTTGATGAAACGTTGATGAATCATCGAAGAAATTTTCATGAATCATCGATGAAATGTTGATGAATCCTCGATGATTCATCGATGAAATGTTGATGAATCATCGATGAAATGTTGATGAATCATCGATGAAATGTTCATGAATCATCGATGAAATGTTGATGAATCCTCGATGAAATGTTGATTAATCATCGATGAAATGTTAATGAATTGTTGCTGAAATGTTGATGAATCATCGATGAAATGTCGATGAATCATCGATGAAATGTTGATGAAATGTGGATAAATTGTTGATGAAACGTTGATGAATCATCGATGAAATGTTGATGAATCATCGATGAAATGTTGATGAAATTGTTGATGAATCATCGATGAAATGTCGATGAATTTGTCACTGATGACAGCCTAGGACATGCCCATGTAAATTTCATCAACAGTTTGTATGGAGTGTCATCGATGATTCATCAACAAAAACGAAGTTTTTGATGAAACGTTAATGACAGGTACTGCAGAAACGTTAATGACAGGTACTGCAGATCTGCGACTGAAAATCGGTTTCTTGTTGCTGGCTTTCGAACGAATGCTTCAAACTCGAAACAGCTGAGCGCTCTCGCGGCTCTCTCGGGGTGCTAGACATTTCGTTCGACTGCTCTGGGGTTCCAGGCTCAGCCGTTTGGTTGATAGCAGTTTTCTGCTGTTTGACGCCTCTATATATTTCTTGCTTAGTGGTATTATTTACCTACACATTTTACATGTTACTTGTTGAATTTGATAATTTTATATAAATCATGCGATCGCTTCGATTATCGATATTTTGTTTTGTTATGTTGGAACACACTTTCCGAAAATTCATACCAAATTTCAAGTATATGGCATATTTTGTTTGGCTGTGAGAGGCGTAAAGCTTATGAGTGTTTTGCGTGCTGGGCGATTTCTTGCTATCGAAAAATATGGATAAGGATTTGCATCAAATTTTGTGTAAAAATAAAATAAAGTGCTCCGAAACACTAAAACGAAAAGATTCTTATTTATTTTTCTACTTTTTATTCCATTAATACATTTCATATCAGTTCTGTCAAAGTGGGGTTATGAAAGTGAATTTTGTTCCTTTTGTAATTTCTTGCTTACGTTCTTTCTGTTCTACAGATCTTGTTACGTACGCCGGTTAGGGCCGACGTAAGTCATCCGGGTAACACGGAAGAGAATCAAGAGTAGCCAATACGGTAGTTCCCTAGGGAATCACTAGCAAGATTGTACAAAAATTTGGCTCTATCAGAAGACACCGCTCAAACTCGCAAAAGTAGGCCATGCAACCACCGGCAAGCCAACACAGCTGATTTTGCGGAACTATCAAACCTTAGAACAAAGATTACCCAAATCGAACTCTAGCCAATACGTGAAAGAGGGGAACTGATGACACTAGCTGGGAACACTTTTGTGTTCCATTCCAGTGATCCAGGGCAAGGAAGAGTCGCGGAAGTATCGCGGAAGAGTCTCGGAAGTATCGCGGAAAAATCGCGGAAGAGCCTCGGAAGTATCGCGGAAGAGTCGGAACATTGATGTTTCTGCAAACTTTCCAGGAATTAATTGTTATTAAGTTTAATACTTTAAGAATGAATTCAACATTGTATTTAAATATGATAATCAAAGTTTAAGTTTGTAAAATGCATTATAACTAATGAGCCAGATGTCCCCATTGAAAATTATTTTTAATATTGAAGTAGAAAGGCCAAAGCTTTGATTAAGCCTTGAAAATGCCGATTCAAGCAGTGCATGATACTGTGACCGCGATTTTCTCAAAATTGGTACGTGATGGAAACTTTTCAGTTTCGGATTGTAGCGATGTACCGGATTGTAATATACATTTTAAAAACTAAATAATCTTAAGTTAGCTACATTAGTGTTTAAAAATAATCTATTAATATTTGCTATCGAAATTCCTACAAGCTTTATTACACTTAAAATTTAACAGATAATTCCAATACCTAATAATGAAAATTTTGAAATAAATCACAAATCCGAAGTTATATTTAAATATAAAACATTACATTCACATATGAAAAAAAAATTGAAAGAAATTCAGCAGAATTCTTTTTGTAAAGGGGGGGGGGGAAGTTATGTACAGGTCCTCTCCGTTCCCAGAACATAACACCAACATCCAAATAAACCCAATTAGACAGACAGTTCAAGAGTTATTGGACTCGCAACCGAACCTAAATTGAACTCTGTAATAAACAAATTCGCGACAAGAGTTAATAATCTCTCGTATGCATCCGGTTTCGCAACGGGAACACATGCAGGTAGAATAAGTCAAAATGAGCATAAGTTTCGCAACAAGAACATAAGCAGGTAGAAAAAGTCTAAATCAGAATTCCAACTAAATACACCAACTCCAACCAACGTAAGACACAATAAGCTATCTGTTCGCGCCACAGGGCGCTTAGTTTTCAGAGGCAGTGTGGAAGCAAGCGGCCGTTTTCCCGCTCCCTCCGTTCTACCGGCTGAAGCTTGCATTTGTTCTTTTGTTAAGTTAGTCATAAGCAAACAGTGAACCGAAATAAAAGCATATTGTGAAGCCAACGCCGACGACACTGCTTCTTCTTCTTGCATCGGGGATATTTTTCGCACCCACCGACTCCGACTCTCGCCGACGCAGCCCCTACAACGAAGCCGGCAACTTATCTTGAGATTCGCCACCTTCAATACCATACATGCTGGAGGCGCTGAGGCGACCACATGCTTTTAAAATGCCGTGTTGGTCGATGAAAGGGAACAAATTGGCAATCGGAGTCGACTCTGGAAGGGCTTTTCTCTTCTAAATGCTTTTGCTCCTGGCCGTATGCTCTGCGCTGCGCAATGGAGATCAGAGCTCTCTCTGCCTCTCGGATCTCATCCCTAGTGGGTCTTGAACTGGGCGAGATCGAGCTCTTGCGGCAGCGGTTCAGGAATCGGAAAACATACGCCAGGACCCGCAGTGCTTTATCTAGCTTGGAAAAACGGTCTAGAAAATCGTCAGAGGGCGTTTGACTTTAATGAACTTTACTGTTCGCTGCTCTAGATCGGTTGTTAGATGAGCGTCGCTTTGCGCTGGCCATACATCTCTTTGTCTTTGTAGCCACTCTGGTCCTTGCCACCAAAGTTGACTGCCAGCTAGCTCTTGCAAAGATACGCCTAGACTGGCTAAGTCAGCGGAACTATGTTCGGAACGAACGTGTGCCCAATTGTCGACAGATGTTGCCAGAGTTATCTTGGCCACTCTGTTGGCCACAAACGTGGTCCAGTGGCAAGCTGGCTTCTTTAGCCAAGCCAGAACAATCGTAGAATTGGTCCAGCAGTACATTTTGGAACTGGCTGTCGGCATACTTGGAAGTATTGCTGTTAACATTTCGGTTAGCAGCACGGCACCGCAGAGCCTTGGAAGTGAGACGGTTTTGACCGAAGCGACTCGGGTCTTGGCTGTGAGGAGAGACGTCAAGATATTGGAACCGATCTCCACTCGTACGTAAATAGCCGCTCCATATGCTTTTGAGACGCATCGCAAAACCCGTGGTGTTCGACCTTGACCTCTGGTTGATACCCGACCCATCGAGAAACACGCATCTTGTTTGGGTCGCTATGTTGATGAATCATCGATGAAATGTTGATGAATCATCGATGAAATGTTGATGAATCATCGATGAAATGTTGATGAATCATCGATGAATCATCGATGAAATGTTGATGAATCATCGATGAAATGTTGATGTATCATCGATAAATCATCGATGAAATGTTGATGAATCATCGATGAATTATCGATGAAATGTTGATGAATCATCGATGAAATGTTGATGAATCATCGATGAAATGTTGATGAATCATCGATGAAATGTAGATGAATCATCGATGAAATGTTGATGAATCATCGATGAAATGTTGATGAATCATCGATGAAATGTTGATGAATTATCGATGAATCATCGATGAAATGTTGATGAATCATCGATGAAACGTTGATGAATCATCGATGAATCATCGATGAAATGTTGATGAATCATCGATGAAATGTTGATGAATCATCGATGAAATGTTGATGAATCATCGATGAAACGTTGATGAATCATCGATGAAATGATGATGAATCATCGATGAAATGTTGATGAATCATCGATGAAACGTTGATGAATCATCGATGAATCATCGATGAAATGTTGATGAATCATCGATGAATCATCGATGAATCATCGATGAAATGTTGATGAATCATCGATGAAATGTTGATGAATCATCTATGAAATGTAGATGAATCATCGATGAAATGTTGATGAATCATCGATGAAATGTTGATGAATCATCGATGAAATGTTGATGAATTATCGATGAATCATCGATGAAATGTTGATGAATCATCGATGAAACGTTGATGAATCATCGATGAATCATCGATGAAATGTTGATGAATCATCGATGAAATGTTGATGAATCATCGATGAAATAGTGATGAATCATCGATGAAACGTTGATGAATCATCGATGAAATGATGATGAATCATCGATGAATCATCGATGAAATGTTGATGAATCATCGATGAAATGTTGATGAATCATCGATGAAATGTTGATGAATCATCGATGAATCATCGATGAATCATCGATGAAATGTTGATGAATCATCGATGAAATGTTGATGAATCATCGATGAAATGTTGATGAATCATCGATGAAATGTTGATGAATCATCGATGAATCATCGATGAATCATCGATGAAATGTTGATGAATCATCGATGAAATGTTGATGAATCATCGATGAAATGTTGATGAATCATCGATGAAATGTTGATGAATCATCGATGAAATGTTGATGAATCATCAATGAAATGATGATGAATCATCGATGAAACGTTGATGAATCATCGATTAAATGTTGATGAATCATCGATGAATCATCGATGAAATGTTGATGAATCATCGATGAAATGTTGATGAATCATCGATGAATCATCGATGAAATGTTGATGAATCATCGATGAAATGTTGATGAATCATCGATGAAATGTTGATGAATCATCGATGAAATGTTGATGAATCATCGATGAAATGTTGATGAATCATCGATGAAATGATGATGAATCATCGATGAAACGTTGATGAATCATCGATGAATCATCGATGAAATGTTGATGAATCATCGATGAAACGTTGATGAATCATCGATGAATCATCGATGAAATGTTGATGAATCATCGATGAATCATCGATGAAATGTTGATGAATCATCGATGAAATGTTGATGAATCATCGATGAAATGTTGATGAATCATCGATGAAATGTTGATGAATCATCGATGAAATGTTGATGAATCATCGATGAAATGTTGATGAATCATCGATGAAATGTTGATGAATCATCGATGAATCATCGATGAAATGTTGATGAATCATCGATGAAATGTTGATGAATCATCGATGAAATGTTGATGAATCATCGATGAAATGTTGATGAATCATCGATGAAATGTTGATGAATCATCGATGAAATGTTGATGAATCATCGATGAAATGTTGATGAATCATCAATGAATTATCGATGAAATGTTGATGAATCATCGATGAAATGTTGATGAATCATCGATGAAATGTTGATGAATCATCGATGAAATGTTGATGAATCATCGATGAAATGTTGATGACTCATCGATGAATCATCGATGAAATGTTGATGAATCATCGATGAAATGTTGATGAATCATCGATGAAATGTTGATGAATCATCGATGAATTATCGATGAAATGTTGATGAATCATCGATGAAATGTTGATGAATCATCGATGAAATGTTGATGAATCATCGATGAAATGTTGATGAATCATCGATGAAATGTTGATGAATCATCGATGAAATGTTGATGAATTATCGATGAACCATCGATGAAATGTTGATGAATCATCGATGAAACGTTGATGAATCATCAATGAATCATCGATGAAATGTTGATGAATCATCGATGAAATGTTGATGAATCATCGATGAAATGTTGATGAATCATCGATGAATCATCGATGAAATGTTGATGAATCATCGATGAAATGTTGATGAATCATCGATGAAATGTTGATGAATCATCGATGAAATGTTGATGAATCATCGATGAAATGTTGATGAATCATCGATGAAATGTTGATGAATCATCGATGAAATGTTGATGAATCATCGATGAAATGTTGATGAATCATCGATGAATCATCGATGAAATGTTGATGAATCATCGATGAAATGTTGATGAATCATCGATGAATTATCGAAGAAATGTTGATGAATCATCGATGAAATGTTGATGAATCATCGATGAAATGTTGATGAATCATCGATGAAATGTTGATGAATCATCGATGAATCATCGATGAAATGTTGATGAATTATCGATGAATCATCGATGAAATGTTGATGAATCATCGATGAAACGTTGATGAATCATCGATGAAATGTTGATGAATCATCGATGAATCATAGATAAAATGTTGATGAATCATAGATGAAATGTTGATGTATCATCGATAAATCATCGATGAAATGTTGATGAATCATCGATGAATTATCGATGAAATGTTTATGTATCATCAATGAAATGTTGATGAATCCTCGATGATTCATCGATGAAATGTTGATGAATCATCGATGAAATGTTGATGAATCATCGATGAAATGTTCATGAATCATCGATGAAATGTTGATGAATCCTCGATGAAATGTTGATTAATCATCGATGAAATGTTAATGAATTGTTGCTGAAATGTTGATGAATCATCGATGAAATGTCGATGAATCATCGATGAAATGTTGATGAAATGTGGATAAATTGTTGATGAAACGTTGATGAATCATCGATGAAATGTTGATGAATCATCGATGAAATGTTGATGAAATTGTTGATGAATCATCGATGAAATGTCGATGAATTTGTCACTGATGACAGCCTAGGACATGCCCATGTAAATTTCATCAACAGTTTGTATGGAGTGTCATCGATGATTCATCAACAAAAACGAAGTTTTTTTGATGAAACGTTGATGAAACGTTGATGAATCATCGAAGAAATTTTCATGAATCATCGATGAAATGTTGATGAATCCTCGATGATTTATCGATGAAATGTTGATGAATCATCGATGAAATGTTGATGAATCATCGATGAAATGTTCATGAATCATCGATGAAATGTTGATGAATCCTCGATGAAATGTTGATTAATCATCGATGAAATGTTAATGAATTGTTGCTGAAATGTTGATGAATCATCGATGAAATGTCGATGAATCATCGATGAAATGTTGATGAAATGTGGATAAATTGTTGATGAAACGTTGATGAATCATCGATGAAATGTTGATGAATCATAGATGAAATGTTGATGAAATTGTTGATGAATCATCGATGAAATGTCGATGAATTTGTCACTGATGACAGCCTAGGACATGCCCATGTAAATTTCATCAACAGTTTGTATGGAGTGTCATCGATGATTCATCAACAAAACGAAGTTTTTGATGAAACGTTAATGACAGGTACTGCAGAAACGTTAATGACAGGTACTGCAGATCTGCGACTGAAAATCGGTTTCTTGTTGCTGGCTTTCGAACGAATGCTTTAAACTCGAAACAGCTGAGCGCTCTCGCGGCTCTCTCGGGGTGCTAGACATTTCGTTCGACTGCTCTGGGGTTCCAGGCTCAGCCGTTTGGTTGATAGCAGTTTTTCTGCTGTTTGACGCCTCTATATATTTCTTGCTTAGTGGTATTATTTACCTACACATTTTACATGTTACTTGTTGAATTTGATAATTTTATATAAATCATGCGATCGCTTCGATTATCGATATTTTGTTTTGTTATGTTGGAACACACTTTCCGAAAATTCATACCAAATTTCAAGTATATGGCATATTTTGTTTGGCTGTGAGAGGCGTAAAGCTTATGAGTGTTTTGCGTGCTGGGCGATTTCTTGCTATCGAAAAATATGGATAAGGATTTGCATCAAATTTTGTGTAAAAAATAAAATAAAGTGCTCCGAAACACTAAAACGAAAAGATTCTTATTTATTTTTTCTACTTTTTATTCCATTAATACATTTCATATCAGTTCTGTCAAAGTGGGGTTATGAAAGTGAATTTTGTTCCTTTTGTAATTTCTTGCTTACGTTCTTTCTGTTCTACAGATCTTGTTACGTACGCCGGTTAGGGCCGACGTAAGTCATCCGGGTAACACGGAAGAGAATCAAGAGTAGCCAATACGGTAGTTCCCTAGGGAATCACTAGCAAGATTGTACAAAATTTGGCTCTATCAGAAGACACCGCTCAAACTCGCAAAAGTAGGCCATGCAACCACCGGCAAGCCAACACAGCTGATTTTGCGGAACTATCAAACCTTAGAACAAAGATTACCCAAATCGAACTCTAGCCAATACGTGAAAAGAGGGGAACTGATGACACTAGCTGGGAACACTTTTGTGTTCCATTCCAGTGATCCAGGGCAAGGAAGAGTCGCGGAAGTATCGCGGAAGAGTCTCGGAAGTATCGCGGAAAAATCGCGGAAGAGCCTCGGAAGTATCGCGGAAGAGTCGGAACATTGATGTTTCTGCAAACTTTCCAGGAATTAATTGTTATTAAGTTTAATACTTTAAGAATGAATTCAACATTGTATTTAAATATGATAATCAAAGTTTAAGTTTGTAAAATGCATTATAACTAATGAGCCAGATGTCCCCATTGAAAATTATTTTTAATATTGAAGTAGAAAGGCCAAAGCTTTGATTAAGCCTTGAAAATGCCGATTCAAGCAGTGCATGATACTGTGACCGCGATTTTCTCAAAATTGGTACGTGATGGAAACTTTTCAGTTTCGGATTGTAGCGATGTACCGGATTGTAATATACATTTTAAAAACTAAATAATCTTAAGTTAGCTACATTAGTGTTTAAAAATAATCTATTAATATTTGCTATCGAAATTCCTACAAGCTTTATTACACTTAAAATTTAACAGATAATTCCAATACCTAATAATGAAAATTTTGAAATAAATCACAAATCCGAAGTTATATTTAAATATAAAAACATTACATTCACATATGAAAAAAATTGAAAGAAATTCAGCAGAATTCTTTTGGGAAGTTACGTACAGGTCCTCTCCGTTCCCAGAACATAACACCAACATCCAAATAAACCCAATTAGACAGACAGTTCAAGAGTTATTGGACTCGCAACCGAACCTAAATTGAACTCTGTAATAAACAAATTCGCGACAAGAGTTAATAATCTCTCGTATGCATCCGGTTTCGCAACGGGAACACATGCAGGTAGAATAAGTCAAAATGAGCATAAGTTTCGCAACAAGAACATAAGCAGGTAGAAAAAGTCTAAATCAGAATTCCAACTAAATACACCAACTCCAACCAACGTAAGACACAATAAGCTATCTGTTCGCGCCACAGGGCGCTTAGTTTTCAGAGGCAGTGTGGAAGCAAGCGGCCGTTTTCCCGCTCCCTCCGTTCTACCGGCTGAAGCTTGCATTTGTTCTTTTGTTAAGTTAGTCATAAGCAAACAGTGAACCGAAATAAAAGCATATTGTGAAGCCAACGCCGACGACACTGCTTCTTCTTCTTGCATCGGGGATATTTTTCGCACCCACCGACTCCGACTCTCGCCGACGCAGCCCCTACAACGAAGCCGGCAACTTATCTTGAGATTCGCCACCTTCAATACCATACATGCTGGAGGCGCTGAGGCGACCACATGCTTTTAAAATGCCGTGTTGGTCGATGAAAGGGAACAAATTGGCAATCGGAGTCGACTCTGGAAGGGGCTTTTTCTCTTCTAAATGCTTTTGCTCCTGGCCGTATGCTCTGCGCTGCGCAATGGAGATCAGAGCTCTCTGCCTCTCGGATCTCATCCCTAGTGGGTCTTGAACTGGGCGAGATCGAGCTCTTGCGGCAGCGGTTCAGGAATCGGAAAACATACGCCAGGACCCGCAGTGCTTTATCTAGCTTGGAAAAACGGTCTAGAAAATCGTCAGAGGGCGTTTGACTTTAATGAACTTTACTGTTCGCTGCTCTAGATCGGTTGTTAGATGAGCGTCGCTTTGCGCTGGCCATACATCTCTTTGTCTTTGTAGCCACTCTGGTCCTTGCCACCAAAGTTGACTGCCAGCTAGCTCTTGCAAAGATACGCCTAGACTGGCTAAGTCAGCGGAACTATGTTCGGAACGAACGTGTGCCCAATTGTCGACAGATGTTGCCAGAGTTATCTTGGCCACTCTGTTGGCCACAAACGTGGTCCAGTGGCAAGCTGGCTTCTTTAGCCAAGCCAGAACAATCGTAGAATTGGTCCAGCAGTACATTTTGGAACTGGCTGTCGGCATACTTGGAAGTATTGCTGTTAACATTTCGGTTAGCAGCACGGCACCGCAGAGCCTTGGAAGTGAGACGGTTTTGACCGAAGCGACTCGGGTCTTGGCTGTGAGGAGAGACGTCAAGATATTGGAACCGATCTCCACTCGTACGTAAATAGCCGCTCCATATGCTTTTGAGACGCATCGCAAAACCCGTGGTGTTCGACCTTGACCTCTGGTTGATACCCGACCCATCGAGAAACACGCATCTTGTTTGGGTCGCTATGTTGATGAATCATCGATGAAATGTTGATGAATCATCGATGAAATGTTGATGAATCATCGATGAAATGTTGATGAATCATCGATGAATCATCGATGAAATGTTGATGAATCATCGATGAAATGTTGATGTATCATCGATAAATCATCGATGAAATGTTGATGAATCATCGATGAATTATCGATGAAATGTTGATGAATCATCGATGAAATGTTGATGAATCATCGATGAAATGTTGATGAATCATCGATGAAATGTAGATGAATCATCGATGAAATGTTGATGAATCATCGATGAAATGTTGATGAATCATCGATGAAATGTTGATGAATTATCGATGAATCATCGATGAAATGTTGATGAATCATCGATGAAACGTTGATGAATCATCGATGAATCATCGATGAAATGTTGATGAATCATCGATGAAATGTTGATGAATCATCGATGAAATGTTGATGAATCATCGATGAAACGTTGATGAATCATCGATGAAATGATGATGAATCATCGATGAAATGTTGATGAATCATCGATGAAACGTTGATGAATCATCGATGAATCATCGATGAAATGTTGATGAATCATCGATGAAATGTTGATGAATCATCGATGAAATGTTGATGAATCATCAATGAAATGATGATGAATCATCGATGAAACGTTGATGAATCATCGATGAAATGTTGATGAATCATCGATGAATCATCGATGAAATGTTGATGAATCATCGATGAAATGTTGATGAATCATCGATGAATCATCGATGAAATGTTGATGAATCATCGATGAAATGTTGATGAATCATCGATGAAATGTTGATGAATCATCGATGAAATGTTGATGAATCATCGATGAAATGTTGATGAATCATCGATGAAATGATGATGAATCATCGATGAAACGTTGATGAATCATCGATGAATCATCGATGAAATGTTGATGAATCATCGATGAATCATCGATGAAACGTTGATGAATCATCGATAAAATGTTGATGAATCATCGATGAATCATCGATGAAACGTTGATGAATCATCAATGAAATGTTGATGAATCATCGATGAAATGTTGATGAATCATCGATGAAATGTTGATGAATCATCGATGAAATGTTGATGAATCATCGATGAATCATCGATGAAATGTTGATGAATCATCGATGAAATGTTGATGAATCATCGATGAAATGTTGATGAATCATCGATGAAATGTTGATGAATCATCGATGAAATGTTGATGAATCATCGATGAAATGTTGATGAATCATCGATGAAATGTTGATGAATCATCGATGAAATGTTGATGAATCGTCGATGAAATGTTGATGAATCATCGATGAATTATCGATGAAATGTTGATGAATCATCGATGAAATGTTGATGAATCATCGATGAAATGTTGATGAATCATCGATGAAATGTTGATGAATCATCGATGAAATGTTGATGACTCATCGATGAATCATCGATGAAATGTTGATGAATCATCGATGAAATGTTGATGAATCATCGATGAAATGTTGATGAATCATCGATGAATTATCGATGAAATGTTGATGAATCATCGATGAAATGTTGATGAATCATCGATGAAATGTTGATGAATCATCGATGAAATGTTGATGAATCATCGATGAAATGTTGATGAATTATCGATGAACCATCGATGAAATGTTGATGAATCATCGATGAAACGTTGATGAATCATCAATGAATCATCGATGAAATGTTGATGAATCATCGATGAAATGTTGATGAATCATCGATGAATTATCGATGAAATGATGATGAATCATCGATGAAATGTTGATGAATCATCGATGAAATGTTGATGAATCATCGATGAAATAGTGATGAATCATCGATGAAATGATGATGAATCATCGATGAGTCATCGATGAAATGTTGATGAATCATCGATGAATCATCAATGAATCATCGATGAATCATCGATGAATCATCGATGAATCATCGATGAAATGTTGATGAATCATCGATGAAATGTTGATGAATCATCGATGAATCATCGATGAAATGTTGATGAATCATCGATGAAATGTTGATGAATCATCGATGAAATGTTGATGAATCATCGATGAAATGTTGATGAATCATCGATGAAATGTTGATGAATCATCGATGAAATGTTGATGAATCATCGATGAAATGTTGATGAATCATCGATGAAATGTTGATGAATCATCGATGAAATGTTGATGAATCATCGATGAATCATCGATGAAATGTTGATGAATCATCGATGAAATGTTGATGAATCATCGATGAATTATCGAAGAAATGTTGATGAATCATCGATGAAATGTTGATGAATCATAAATGAAATGTTGATGAATCATCGATGAAATGTTGATGAATCATCGATGAAATGTTGATGAATCATCGATGAAACGTTGATGAATCATCGATGAAATGTTGATGAATCATCGATGAAATGTTGATATATAATCGATGATATGTTGATGAATCATCGATGAATCATCGTTGAATCATCGATGAAATGTTGATGAATAATCAATGAAATGTTGATGAATCATCGATGAATCATCAATGAATCATCGATAAAATGTTGATGAATCATCGATGAATCATCAATGAATCATCGATGAAATGTTGATGAATCATCTATGAAATGTTGATGAATCATCAATGAAATGTTGATGAATCATCGATGAAATGTTGATGAAATGGTTGATGAATCATCGATGAAATGTTGATGAATTTGTCACTGATGACAGCCTAGGACATGCCCATGTAAATTTCATTAACAGTTTGTATGGAGTGTCATCGATGATTCATCAACAAAAACGAAGAACGAACGTTGATGAATCATCGATGAATCATCGATGAAATGTTCATGAATCATCGATGAAATGTTGATGAATCCTCGATGATTCATCGATGAAATGTTGATGAATCATCGATGAAATGTTGATGAATTATCGATGAAATGTTGATGAATTGTTGATGAACTGTTGATGAAATGTTGATGAATCATCGATGAAATGTTGATGAATCATCGATGAAATGTTAATGAATTGTTGCTGAAATGTTGATGAATCATCGATGAAATGTCGATGAATCATCGATGAAATGTTGATGATATGTTGATGAATTGTTGATGAATCAACGATGAAATGTTGATGAATCATCGATGAAATTTTAATGAATCATCGATGAAATGTTGATGAATTGTTGATGAACTGTTGATGAAATGTTGATGAATCATCGATGAAATGTTGATGAATCATCGATGAAATGTTGATGAATTGTTGATGAAATGTTGATGAAATGTTGATGAATCATCGATGAAATGTCGATGAATCATCGATGAAATGTTGAAGAATTGTTGATGAAACGTTGATGAATCATCGATGAATCGACGATGAAATGTTGATGAATCATCGATGAAATGTTGATGAATCATCGATGAAATGTTGATGAAATTGTTGATGAATCATCGATGAAATGTTGATGAATTTGTCACTGATGACAGCCTAGGACATGCCCATGTAAATTTCATCAACAGTTTGTATGGAGTGTCATCGATGATTCATCAACAAAAACGAAGTTTTTTTGATGAAACGTTGATGAAACGTTGATGAAACGTTGATGAAACGTTGATGAAACGTTGATGAAACGTTGATGACAGGTACTGCAGATCTGCGACTGAAAATCGGTTTCTTGTTGCTGGCTTTCGAACGAATGCTTCGAACTCGAAACAGCTGAGCGCTCTCGCGGCTCTCTCGGGGTGCTAGACATTTCGTTCGGCTGCTCTGGGGTTCCAGGCTCAGCCGTTTGGTTGATAGCAGTTTTTCTGCTGTTTGACGCCTCTATATATTTCTTGCTTAGTGATAATACACAAATTTCAAACTTCGACATTTTTTAATTCTACCGAAAATGGATCTGTTTTTAATGATCCAATTGCAGACTGCGCTTAGCTTCCTTTCTTGTTAACTCTAAAATATTTAATGTAGTTTAAGTATTAAAAACGGGTCTTAGTATTACGTCCTGAAGACTTACTTGCCTTAATACTCGTTGCTCGTCTGTTTTTGACGAATCCAAGTTTTGTATCAATATCAGCAGCAGTCACAGACCACCAACACCAAATAAACAACAATATAAAGTAAAATACAATACAACAAATATTGTTTGTGCTTGTCTGAAGCGGCAAACATTGAAAAAATGGGTCTTTATACTGAAACATGGGTTTTATATTTTCGCCTTGAATATGAACAAATTTGGTTTAGTGCCAAACTCTTTTCCTCTAGTGTTGCCGACGCGAATCGTAGTTCTCTCCCGCTCTCCGGGAATTATCGAAGACAAACTGCCAGTACTGCTCTCGTCGGGAATTAGCGATGACAAAAATGAACAACTCTAAACAACAATAAACAATAACAATAAACTATAAACATCAACAACTAATAACAGAAAAAGCTAATAGCAAATACAACTAATAATTAAACTTTACAATTTGGGAACGAAATTTAAGGGAACATTTTAAATATTTCATTGATATAAGAAAAATTTTTTTTTATGAAGGAGAATATGATCTTAACAGACCGCTGCTAGTGGGATCAAAAGTGTTCCCCTCCCACGCGATCCCATTACACGACCGGCCCCAGCTGAAACCCCAGATAAAACCAAGCAGCCGATGCGCCGTCAGCGGGCAAGGAAGGATGCGCTGATCCTCATCCCTTCCCCGGAAATGACCTTCAGCGAGGTCCTGTGCTGGTCACTCGAACCCAGGATCCCAAAATGAAGGAAGTAGGCGACAAGGTGACTAAGGTCAGGAGAACCGGAAATGGTGAACTGTCCGTCTTCGTCATCAAAACCTGGCGGACGCGCTCGTCGAGCAGGCGCAGCTACCCACCGGAACTGTGACGGTCAAAGGCGTCAGAGTTTTAACGAACGGGGGCAAGGTAGCGACAGTGTCCGTACCGACCAGCTTGGCAGGCCTACTCAACAAGCTGGGTAAAGTTAAAGTTGGGTGGACACGGTGCCGCATAAGAGAAGTGGAGTCGCGTTCTAAATGCTTCAGGTGCTTAGAAGTTGGTCACATCGCCAGCAAGTGTGCCAGTACCACGGACAGAAGCAAATCCTGCTTCAGATGTGGGGCGAAATTGCAGCGTGCACCAACCCAGCGAGGTGCTACAGATGCGTGAATTGAAGAAACAGGATGTAAATCATCAGACCGGCGGGCGATACTGCCCAAGCAGAGCCAATCCCTCTAGAAAGGCATGAAGATGGTTCAACTTAATTTGAATCTGCTGTCGCAGTCCGTCCGAGAAACTGGTGCCGACTTCGCAGCCCTTAGCGAACCATACAGGGTACTCGCCAGCCCAAACTGGGCCGCTGACAGCACCAGGAAGGCTGCTCTCTGGTCTTGTGACAGCGCAGCAAGCCGGATGTGCGACATTCTGTCAGCAGAAGGCTTTGTTCGCGCACGGATTTGGGCGTTTTGGGTCTACAGCGTCTACCTCGCTCCCAGCCTGTCGCTCAGCGAATTTAGCGATAGAGTGGATCAGCTCGTGGCGGACGCCAGAGGAAGGTTCCCGTCGATAATCGCCGGGGACTTCAACGCCTGGGCCGTGGATTGGGGAAGCTCCCGCACCAACGCTAGGGGTAACGTCGTCCTCGAGGCTTTTTCCCAATTGAATACCGCCCTCCTGAACACAGGTCTCCAGCAGACTTTCAGTCGAGGGGGAATAGGCTCGATGGTGGATCTCACATTCGTGAGCAGCTTTAAAGCCAGGAGCTGCACATGGGAGCTCAGCGAGGGATACACAGCTAGCGACCATTTTGCGATATTCACCACGATCGATGAGCAGGAGGCGTTCCCCGTCCCTCATCCCGCACTAACTCGTAAAAGTTACATCGAGGCCTTCGCGGAGTGCATTGCTAGTTTGGAGTGCACTGGCAACGCTGAGCAAAGGGCTGAGTCGGTAACCCGTCAACTCCAAGCAGCTTGTGACAGCTGCATGATAAGCAGGAGAGAACACTCTCGTCACCGCGAACCAGTATACTGGTGGACACAGACGATTGCCAATACTAGAAGGGACTGTTCCAATGCAAGGCGCCGATACCAACGCTCTCGCGGAACCTCCGTTCACCTGGAGAGGCGGTTCGAGTATCAGACCTGCCGACGAGCCCTCAAGGCAGCTATTAGAGCCAGCAAGCAAAGGTGCTTCGCCGACCTCCGCGATTCGGCGGACAGCGACCCTTGGGGAAGCGCATACAAGATTGTGGTGAAAAAGCTGAACAGCTCCAGGCAGTTAGCTCCACTAACCCGGGAGAGTCTTGTGCGCACCGTAGAGCACCTGTTCCCCACGATATCAAACCCGCTGGTATCACCCTGCAACACTTCGCTGGCGTGCTACGAGTCCGTTTTGGATGTTTTCGACGGTTGTCTTTGGGCGGGCATCTCCCAGCAAGCTGGAAGATCCAAAGACTGGTGCTCTTACCGAAGCCGGGAAAACCGCCGGACCAGCCGTCATCGTTTCGGCCTATATACCTCATAGACGGAGCTGGAAAAGTGCTGGAGCACCTGATCGGCATCAGGATCCAGAAGGCTATAGTGGCGGCTGGCGACCTCTCTGATGCTCAGTTTGGCTTCAGAAAGGCGAAGTCAACCATTGATGCCATAACCAAGGTGGTTGACATCGCCAGGGCTGCTATCGCAGGCCGACTCTGGAAAGGAGGGGCAAAGGAATACTGCCTCATTGCGACATGGGACATACGCAATGCATTCAACACGACGAGATGGTGCAGCATTATGGAGGCTCTCACCAACTTCGATGTCCCCCCGTACTTACTCAGGATAATGAGGAGCTACTTCAATGAGCGGATCCTGAAATTTGTGACGCCAGCAGGATGGGAATCCATCGATCAAGTACCTCGGGGTGATGCTTGACACGAGGCTTTCGTTCCGCGCGCATCTCGCATACGCAAGCACCAAGGCGGCGGGTTCGTTCCGCTCTCTATCGCGTATACTGTTGAACCATAGAGGCCCGAAACAGAGGTCCAAGCTGCTTTTGACCAGCGTGGTTAGGGTTACCATGCTCTATGCCGCGCCGGTATGACGTACAGCCGCTCATTGAACGCCACCCACAGACTGGCTGCCCTCCTTATCAGCAGCGCATTCAGGACGGTATCGGACCAGGCTGCGTTAGTCCTGGCAGGGACTCCACCGCTCGATCTCCTTGCCTCCGAGCAGGCTTCTGTATACGAGCAAGTGCGCGGAAGAGCCCTAACAGACAGAGAGGAGTGGGGCGTGCCGCGGCCAAGCGGACGACCCTGGCATAATGCAAACCCGTTGGGAGAGCTCGTCTAATGGACGCTGGACCTTTCGGTTGATCCCAAACCTGGAGGCTTGGACCAGTAGACAACACGGTCAGGTGAACTTCAACCTGGCACAAGTGCTGAGTGGACACGGCTGTTTTCGTGGCTACCTACACAGGTTCGGCCACGAAGCCAGCGGAGCATGCGGGTGGTGCTCAGACGGAGAGGAGGAGTCAGCGGAGCACGTACTCTTTAGGTGCGGCCAGTTCGTGGTGGAGACACACGCACTGGAGGAGGAGTTGAACGCAGCGATCTCGACGGACAACCTAGTGAATATCATGCTTCGCTACGACGCCGACTGGCAGAAGGTCAGCGATTTCGCCGCTCTCGTCATGACCAGACTAAGGTCTGACGAGCAACAAAGACGAGAGGTGCAGTAAGGGATGGGCCCTTTGCTTTCGCGAAGCAATGCTTTGCGGCGGTACCGCGGAGGTGTCGGACCCTCCTGTATTACCCCCCTCCCCTGTATATTTTTTGATCAAATAAATGAATTAAAAAAAAAAACCGCTATATGGGGGTAGTTTTTTGTAAATTTTATAATAGCTCCGTTGGATTCGAAGAAGACACGTGTGCCTGCTTTTTTCATAAAAAACACCGAAATGCAGTCTTAGTATACTTAGTGTATAAGAAAGTCGTTAAAAATAAAAAAAAAAAATTAGATTCCAATTCAAATTCCTAGTGTGTTCTTATTCTGCGGTGGGTTTTCCCTTTCTAGAGTCAAACCAATAAGGTAGCGTGTCTTCCCTGATGGGTTTTCCCGTTTCAGAATCACACCAAAATCTTCCCTCGCCTTTACCTTATTTCCCATATTCAAAGGTTCTATATTTTGGATGGATCGTGTTGGTTGTCGGAGCCCGGTGTGGTGAATTTCAACGCCGCAAACATGTGTTTAGCACATGGATTTGGAGGCGACACTTGTATCTGATTTTTCTGTAATTATCATCGAGATGAAACCTTCAAACTAATGACATCGTTCTTTGTGTAAAAGAAAGCCTGTTAACAAATCTAAACAAACATTTTCCAATTCAAATTAAAAGTGGATTTCTTTTCAGGTGTTCCTTTTTCAGAGTCAATCCAAAAAATGAGTGTGTCAACCCCGGATGGGTTTTCCCGAACCTCCCTCGCCTACACCTTATTTCCGAGATAAAAATTAGGAGTTCGGTAAATGGGGGTGGGTTTTTCCAGTTTTCTAAATGAGACTTTTGGTTTTCAGTTGCCACACGTCAAGTCAAGTGAAGAAGGATTCCGCGTGGGATACCCGAAACACTGAATTCCCCAACTGAAACAGGTGAAATTAGGGGTTCGGCTATCTCACACATTCCGACGTCTCACCTCTCTGTGTTTTGTTTCGGGCCTTGATCACGCTAATCATCCCCGTAAACCACTCAACCGAACTAACAAAATCCTGCTTATTAACCTTCGGCACGGTTCACCCCTCATTTTCTTTCTCACCCCCATCGTATTTCTGGCTCAAATTTATATAACCGACCGATCCCCTTTCAACTTTTCATAATTAATTACACCCTCTATGACCCCACCTGTCAACTTTTTTCATTGATTACCCCATATAATTGCCTCCCCCACCCTAAGTGGTCCAGAACTCTCAACTAACTGCTCACGAAGCCACGCATGATTAATATAATTAACTTGTAAGTCTGGAAATATGCATTAAATCAAAGCATCTTTTGTATATACCATATTGCAGATATTGTCTGGCAATTTGATGCATTGTGTGTCTCCATGCAGTGGGATCGTTCCGTTTAAAATGTTGAGCAATTGCTCGAAGAATGATAATGATAATGATAATGGATCGTGTTGAAGTTGAACACGTATATTATTGTTAAGACGTAAGTTCTGTCCACAAAAAATTTGTACTTTCGTAGAGAGCGGACGTATTTCGCCCGAGCTCCGGGAAAATTATAGAAAGTGGATGATTTAAAGATAAAAATAAGGTTTAAAGTACTGGAGTATTCCAAGATCAGCGAAAGGACGCTAAAACAGAAAGATATATAGTTTTCGATTAGTGATAAGATTAAAACAATTGCATACTTATTTTATAAAAATAAGTGCCACGCGAAATAGCTCAATGAGCGACGAACAAAAGAAAGAGCGTAGAAGCTCCGTGAGCCCAAGTAACGGTTATTTCTCGTATTTCTCAAATCACAACAACAACAAAACGGCGACAAAAAGCAACTGTCTGGCGGTCGATTGCCAAAGAGCCCGGTCTTGCTCACCCACTCCACTCACTCCTACACCTACATTATGGAGTTCTCCGTGCAAAACCTCAACAACACGAAGTGATAAAATTTCTGCAACTACAGCAAAAGCAACAATTACAGTAACGGCGGCAAAAGCAACAACAACAAATACAGCAATGGCCAGTATTGCGGAGACGACTACGATGTCATCGACTGCAGCGCCAAATAAAATTACAACCAAAACTGCAAGCTCCAAAGCCAATATCGGCAATATTCAACAAGCGGCCCCGGCCATACAGACCGGCATGAATCGCTGTATCCAAATTAAGCGTAAGCTTAGCCCGCAAAACAACGCTGTCGGTAATAAGACAATGATAAGCCGTGTCCACAGAGACAACGATCTTCCCGGGAGATCGTGAGATTTGCCCTTTTAGCGGATGAACCACCGGAACTGGGTCAAGAGACCCAAAAGAAACCAAAGCCCCCACCAATTTACATTAGGGAGAAAAGCTCGAACGCCCTGGTCAACAAAATTGTTGCGCTTGTTGGGGATAGAAATTTTCATGTTATTCCGCTTACTAAAGGGAATATACACGAAACCAAACTTAAAACCAAATCTGAAGAACATTTCCGAGCAGTGTCCAAGTACCTGGATGAAGCTAAGAAGAATTACTACACGTACCAATTAAAAAGCAGCAAAGGCTTGCAAGAAGTATGAAGAGGAATCGAGCCCGACGTAACCCTCAGCGAAATTATAGAAGTCCTTAAAGAAAAGGACTTTTCTGCAAAGAACGTTAGCAACATCATAAAAAAAAAACCACAACCACTCTTTAAGGTCGAGCTGGAGCCAGACAGCAGAGCCTTGAAGAAAAATAAAGTCCATCCGTCTGACGCAATTAATGTCCTTCATAAAAACAACCATGAAACACTTGTTCAAAACCAGAACATGTTGATACAGTTGCTTGTAGTTCAGGAGTCCAAATAATTGATGTCTAGTCTTCGAACAACCATGTGGAACGCCAATGGCTTTTCACGGCATAAACTTGAAATACAACAGTTCCTGAATAAAAATCATATCGACGTTATGCCTCTTCGAAAGAGGCACCTCACAAGCAAATACAACTTTCATAAAAGAGGCTACGCCTTCTACCGCACAGATCATCCAGATAGTGAAGCCCACGGCGGAATCGGCGTCCTAATTAGAGCACACATAAAGCACCACTTTTACTCGCAGGCTACGTCTATTAAAGTGCAGTCAGGTATCGGCAACCTTTTCATAGCCGCTGTCTACTGCCCGCCTCGCTTTACAATTTCTGAAGCACATTTCATGGATTTTTACAACTCACTTGGAGATCGCTTCATAGCTGCAGGAGACTATAATGCCAAGCATACGCACTGGGGATACGCACTGACTCCCAAAGGAAACTTGAGCAACAAATTGGACTATGTCCACATATGGGCCAGCAGATCCCAGAAAGATGCCAGACTTAATAGACTTGCTGTAACAAAAAATATTTCACGCAACATTATAAGTGCCAAAGCGCTTTCGGATCTTTCAACAAGACCATTCGCCAGTACTAATAACTCTTCTATCTATCATCCCCACAGGCTGACGTCGCACAGAAATAACTGACTTAAATATAACAAATATGTAAGTTTCCACATTGAACTAACCCCACAGCTCAACATCGAAGCGGATATCGACTGCTCTTGAAGACGTACTCAATGCAGCAGCCACTATTTCAACACCACAAGGGAAGGACGTACAACCCAACAAATTCAAAACTAATGAACAAATTGAACAGCTTGTCCTGGAAAAGAGGCGTCTGTGACGTGCTTGGAGACCAACAGATCGCCATCTTCAAAACAACTTTATAAGGAAGCTCGGTTTAGAGCTCTAAAAAATGACGCTGAAAATGCACAAGTACGGTACATCGAGAAACTTTCGCCAACCAGTACAAGTCATCCTTTGTGGAGGGCTCACCCAAATCTAAGCTCTCCAATCGAAACAGTCACCGCGATAAGATAATCATCATTGCTGGGCCCGCAGCGACGAAGATAGAGCCGAAACATTTGCTTTACATCTCCGAAGAGTCTTCCAGCCGAACCCGGCCACTAGTCCATTTGTCCTACCACAAATCCAAACTAATACCTTGCCTTTACCAACATTCTTTCCGCCGAATGAGATCGTAAAAGACATTGTGGAACCGAAACCAAATAAGGCTCCGGGCGATGACTTAATAACTCTAAAAATGATAATAGAACTTCGAAACTTTCCTATTGAGGTTATATGTAAAATCTTCAATGGGGTTAAATGTCTCGGCTATTATACAAGAAAATGGAAGAAATCTGTCATCATAATGATACCGAAGCCCGGAAAGACCACACAGTCCCGTTATCCTACAGACCAATAAGTTTATTATCGTGTCTGTCCAAACTGTCCGAGAAATGCCTCCTAACTCGCATAGTTCCATATCTGGAAGCACACAATGTTATCCCGGCTTATCAATTTGGAACTATCGAACAAGTCAACCGAATAACATCTGAGATACGCACAGCCTTCGAGCATCGGGAATACTGCAGTGCAATATTCCTCGATGTATCTCAAGCTTTCGATAGAGTCTGGCTAAATGGCCTCATGCATTAAATCATGTGACGAAGTCACAACACAACGGTGTAAATTTAATGTACATAGTATGAGTTAGAATTAGTGTAAATATTAGGTTAAGCATAGTTTATAATCTCATACCCACCCACACACAGACTGCACGAAGCCTAGACACCTACACACACACCCACGGCACGGAGCCAAGACACACCACACACACACACACACACATGGCATGAAGCCGCAATCTTAAAAAGTAAACCTAAAAGAGAAGTAGCAGACTTAGTTTCAATAAGAGCAGAGGGGTAAGAGAGGCAGCAAAGCTTAGAGGTTAAGAGCCGGCACGCGCTGACTGCAAAATTCATAGCAGAGGATGGCTTGAACCGCAGCAGAGGCGAAAGCGGGGAACGTCCCGAGAAGAGGAACGGGAAGCAAAGCGATCGCGGCAGCGCTGCCACCAAAAACGTCGGCAGACCTAGGCCACGGTCATGCCACCAGCAGGAAGCGCAGATCACTTTCGTGTGACCCAGAAAAGGAAATAGACGCGTTCTCTCCGCGAATAAAACAAAGTGCGAACCGAAGTGAAAAGACAAAGTGAAGAGCAAGTGGGCGTGGCCACCAGCCAGGACACAGGACCCAGGACTCAGGAACCAGCCAGGATACGGGCGACGAGGCTCCAGGTAGCGGGTGAGCATGGCCGCTGCCATTGATAACAATCGGTGAGCATTAGCCCGCGTCTCCCCCTCTCTCTCTCTCCACCATTGTTTGCTGAAAATAAATAATGTACAGTCGAACCCGCTTTAGTTTCTTGAACCATTCCCGCCCCGATTCGCGGGCCAGGACGGGAATAGGAGTCCGTGGCCGCTGGAGCATTCCGGGCCCGAACTTGTAGCACGAGGTCGCCGGTCCCCCGCCTCCTCTTGGTCCCAACTGTTCCCCTCCCGCTTGCACCCGCCGCCGCTGGATCTTTCCGGGCGAGGGTTAAAGGCGGGACGGGAATAGGAGCCCGCCGACGCTGGGTCATTCCGGGCGCGGACTCGGGCAGTGGGTGCTGGGACATTCCGGGCCATTCGCCTTGTCTTCGGGGCCGTCCCGCCGCTGGAAGAATCCGGGCGTGGTCGCGGGCGCAGCCGCTGGAGCATTCCGGGCGCGCCTCACTGGTCCCTAGGGTCGTCCCGCCGCTGGACAACTTCCGGGCGTGGGCGTGGGCACTGGCCGCTGTAGAATTCCGGGCTAGTAGGACCTGGGTTAACACTTAACTGCCCCATTATTCCCCTTTAAACAAGTCCCTGAAAACCTTTGGCACTTTATGTCTGGCCGTCTCATCAATATAAATTTTGTGAGGGGAACTTTGGGCCGCTGAGGATCACCCCGGCCAGAGACACTTCCTTACAATCAAAACACACTTGCCTACATATACTCATAAGTTACTTGAGTCGTATCCTTACAACAGAGTCTTCGCAGTAAGGTGCATCGCAACAACATCTGGCGACTTCACTATCGAATCTGGAGTTACACAAGGAAGTGCACTTGGGCCTACTCTGTTTGTCCTTTATACTGCGGATATCCCTACGAACGAGCGGCTAACAACATCCACGTTAACAAACGACCCTGCGATCCTAAGCCGCTCGAAGTGCCCAACCCCAGCAACAACCGAACTAGCTAATAACCTCATGGTAGTTGAGAAGTGGCTATCTGACTGGCGTATTAAAATGAACGAACAAAAATGTAAGCACATAACTTTTACTCTTAACAGGCAAGCATGTTCTCCATTATCCTTGAATAGTACGCAGATTTCCCAAGTCAACGAAGTAACGATCCCGGCGTCCACCTCGACAGGCGACTAACCTGGCAAAGACACATCGAATGCACGAAACTGCATCTAAAACAAAAGCCAGCAGCTTTCACTGGATTTTAAACGCCCGATCGCCACTGCGACTGGACTACAAGGTCCTGCTCTACAACTGCACTCTCAAGCCAATCTGGACATATGGCTTCCAGCTGTGGGAGAACGCGAGCAGCAGCAACATAGACATCATACAGCGCGAGTTACAGTCTTGGGTCCGAGGACGCAGAGGAGGCATCCTGCGAGTATGACTTTAGAATATGCTGGAAAGGAGCTTTCAAATAAATCGACTGTATTGCTTGGCGTACCAAATGGGAATGAGGATGACATTTATTACAAATGTATGTGTGTCTATCAAATTACAAGGATGTTTGTGTTCGTCAGAGTTCTTGCATATTGGCGATTTTTGTTGTTGCAGTTGCCAAGTCTGCGTTGTATGCTGGAGGTACGTTCATGGAGATGGGGCATGTTAACTCCTCCCCCCCCAGTCCGAAGAGAAGGAAATTAAGAGGCCGGATCGGAGAAGGGTGGCTAGGCGACGTGTTGTGGTTTTACGCTGAAGTAGTTTTTCTGGATTCTTAGGCATTTGTGCTGGTATTGGTGGATGTTGTTGTTGGTGTACGCCATGAACTCCGACGATATTATGAATTTGTACATGTTGTATCAAAAATGGGTATCTTAATGTTAAACAAGAGTGTTGTGTTGAAGGTATAACAAGAGGGTGATTTGTAAATGTGTTAATTTAATGCTAACGTTACATTTTGTTTACATATTATCTCTCTATGTGTTGTATTTGTTCCTTATTAAATAACAATTAAGGGATAGAGTTTTTGTGTCTTTAGTGTCTTTCTTGAATAGTGTTGTCCATCTTGTGTTTCTGTATCTATATTTTGTCTTCTACTTGTTTGATTTTGTTTCGTAGGACTTCTAATGATACTTTAAAGGTTGGGGGTTTTTGGAAAGATTCTGGAACTAGTTTGTTGTTGAGAATTATGTGTCGGTGTTAGTATTTTTCTTAACTGTTTTTCTAATCTCTTGTTTGTGTAACTTTTGACCTCTAGTTGTTAGGAATGTGACGTCTTTGTCTTTTACTACATTGTGTAACGAAAATCTCGGTGTTATCTTGATTTGACGGTTTTCTTTTCTATATACCGTATCATTAGGCTCGACTTGGACTGGTGTCTCTCTGTCCTCGTTTAATTTAGCCAATCTTCTTTCTGTGGTCGCGTTTAATTATTCCTGTACTTTTTGGTATATGACTTGTCTAAATTCGTTTAATTTGTTAAGGTAGTCGTAGTGGTTGTAGAATGTTATTGTTTTGTTGAATATGTGAGTTCTTCCGTGAAAGAGCTTGAAAGGGGTATAGGATGTGCTGGAGTTTATTGAATTGTTATATCCGCATTCTAGGCGTGCTTCCTTTCTTTTATTCATGATTATCCTGTATAGTTTGGTTAAGGTGGAATGCAGCCTTTCGACAAAAGCGTTGCCCGTTGATTGTTGAAATGAAGTTGTATGAGCTGTTATCTGGAATTGGGTTAAGAGGTCGTTGAATAGACTGCCCGAAAATTCCGCGCCCTGGTCGAAAATTATTTTCTTTGGTGCGCCGTAGTGACTTATGAATTGTAATAGGGCATCGGCAACTTTTATTGAATTCCTATTTTTAAGGGGGTATGCTTGCGCTAGCTTGGTGAATTTGTCGATAATGGTGAGGTTACAAGAATTATTAATAGAATATATGTCTATATGCACAACTGCCAATGGTCCCTCTGGTGCGGTTGGGGCTTGCATCAATGGTCTATGGGGGTGTCTATTATACTTGAGGGTTGGGCAAGTGTCGTAATCTTTTATTATTTTTGTGATAATGTCTTTTAAATGCGGAAAATAAATGTCCCTTTTCAAATGGTTATATGTTTCATCATCTGTTGGTGTTAATGTGGTATTCACGAATTTTGTTTTCCTGGTCATGAGGATTAGTGATTTTGGCTAGCCATATTTTGCAACGCGCAACTTTGTAGAGGTCATTTTCGGAGAAATAGTTATAATAGGACTCTTCTATTAAATTGAAAATATTGTCTGGTGCAAATTTTGCGAATGTTTTATTAGGTTTCGGGATTGTTTGAAGGGTGTTTGTAACGGAGTCGAAAGTATGCACGGGTTCTGTGATTATGTGTCTTATTTTATGGACAAATGGTATTTCTATTTTGCTTGATGTCATTGTCCCGGTGCGGAATATTATTTGATTATTGAAATGATTTAGTGGTTGTGAAGCAACTGGTATAATTTTTGGGTCTTCTTTTATGTTCAAGTTTGGTTCAATTCAGCTGAGTGCGTCAGCGTTTTGCGACCCTTTTTTGTATATGACTTCGAAGTCGTAAGCGGCCAGGATGGTTTTCCATCGGAGTAGTTTTGGGTTTTGGCCTTTCAGATTTTCTAGCCAGATTAATGGCTTACGGTCTGTGACGATTTTGAATCTACGCCCGAAGAGGTATAGTCTGAAATGACCTACAGACCAAATGATAGCTAGCATTTCTTTTTCTATCGTAGAATATCGGACTTCCGTGTCCGATAGTATCCTGCTAGCGAAGGATATTGGTCTGTCATTAGTGTCTGGGATTTGTGACAACACAGAGCCTAACGCATAATTACTTGCGTCTGTGGTCAACGTAAACGGTTTGTTGAAATCAGGGTATGTGAGTATGGGATCATTACAAAGAAGATCTTTTGACGTTTCGACTGCTTGTTTAAATTCATCGTCTATTATTATAGATTTCTTTCCTTTTAACTGTCTTGTTTTGGGTTTAGTTATTTTCGCGAAGTCCTTTATGAATTTTCTGTAATACCCTAGTAGTCCTAAAAATTACTTAATTTCCCTTGTTATCTTCGGGCAGGGAAAGTCCTTGAGGGCTTGAAGTTTAATTGGGTTTGGTTTGACTCCTTCTTGGACGATGTGTCCCAAGAAGTCGATTTCCTTCCTTAAAAAGTTGCATTTGCTCGGTTGGATTTTTAGGTTTGCATCTTGGAGTTTTGTGAATACGGATTTAACATCCGCTATATGTTTTTGGAGTGAGGGTGAGAATATTATTATGTCGTCGAGATAGACGAGACTGGAAAGTGGCAGGGGCGTTCTTGAGACCGAACGGCATTCTCGTGAACTCATAATGCCCATTTTCGACGGTGAATGCCGTCTTGCTTGCGTCGCGTGGGTTCATTTGAATTTGGTGAAAGCCACTTGCTAAGTCTATGGTTGTAAAATACATGGTCTTTCCTAAACTGTCTAGTATATCCGCAATGTTCGGGATAGGGTATCTATCAAAGACAGTTTTCTCATTTAATTTCCGAAAATCGTTTACCAAGCGCCACTTTTTTTCGCTTGTGGTGTCACTTTTGTTGGGTACGACCCAGACGGGTGCACTCCAAGGGGAATGGCTGTTTTTTATGATGTTTTGTTCGAGCATTTTTGAAATTTGCTTTCGAACTTTGTCTTTATGTACATATGGGTAACGGTAAGATGTTGTGTGAATCGGTATATTATCTGTTGCTGGGATAGAGTGTTTGACGGCGTTAGAGAACGTTAGTTGATTGTTTTCGTCGTGGAAAAGTCTTTTGAATGACTTGCAAAGTTTCAGAATTTGTTGTTTTTCTTCGTTGTTGAGATGTTCCGTCTGAATGTTTAGTTGTTGGTCGCCCGGTCGTTCTGTATCTGTTGCCGCGGACATGCAGATTAAGTATTGGTGTGTTCGTGGAGAGAATTCTTCTGCCTGTAACGGTTCTTCGAGGTATAGTGTTTGGATCTGGTCTGAATTATTGCAGACTTCGAAGTAGGCAGATCCTGGGATTGCGGTGTATAAGCCGCCTGTAATGGATATTTGATTATCCAAATTCGTGGTTTCATATATAAAGTCTCCCTGCATGATGTTTACTGGGAGTGGTAATCGCATTTTGGTATTTTGTGGCAGGGTATGTAATGTGTCTACAGGATTTGTCCTTGTGAGAATTGGAATGGCGGTTTCTGGTTTTTCTAGTATGGAGTCGGCAAAGTTTATTTTTGCATTTAGGCCGGAAGTCCATGTCTAGGAGACCATTAAAGTGGGGGTGGAAATTGAATAGTAAGAACTTGAAATTGGGCATTTTTCCGAATTGTTTGAAATTTATTCCATCTGTATATTCCCGAATTTTGAATGTACTGAGAACAGTGTTGATATTGATATCGGAGGTTAGTTTTTTGATTTGGTCTGCATTAATAAGTGCTGGATCTATGAATGAGTAGGTAGATCCAGTGTCTATTAGGAATTTGAGAGGGTTTGACACCATGGGGTTTGGTGATAGGAAAACAAATGGCAAGGAACATCCATAAGTCTTCTTGCTCATGTAGCCGACTGGCTTCCCGAGGCTTCTAATAAAAAATTTGCATCATCGTTGATGTTACATAGGAGAGCGCTTGAATTATGGTTGTTCCTGTCTTGGTGGTTTAGGGTCTGAGCTGATCTGTTGCCATTGTAGAAGGGGTTCGAATTTTGTTTGGAATTTTGTTGATGTTGAGCGCGTTCTGTTGGCGCAGTGGGAAACGATTGAAATTTTGTTGTCGCTGTGTAAAACGACTATTATTGTCATTGTTGTTGTTATAAGGTCGTGGTACATGACGAGCGTTGTTGTCATTATAATAGTTTTGTTGTCGTGGTATGTAGCGGCTATTATAGTCACCGTTGGTTTGTTGTCTTTCGGCATATGGGTGATTCCTGTATATCGAGCTGTCGCGTCGTCGGTTTTTCTGGTGTTTATTCAGGCTTCTATAGAAATTTAATTCGATCTGCCCGTACTCGTACGCTTTCTCGATTGTATCTGTGCTTCAACTGTAATGTATGTGATTTAGTAAATAGTTTATATTTTATATTTAATAGGTTAGTGAACGTGTGACAACAATAGACGTTAAGTTGTTTGGGGATTGTTTTGTTGTTTGCTTTCTGTTGTTTTCTCTTCCTTTCCTTCTTTTTTTATATATTTTTGTGGTGCGTAGTGTGCAAAGCGGCATCAAGTGTTGCTTAGCCATTTTGTTGCGTCTCGCTCTCGCTCACGGTGGCAGCTAATGAACAGAGACGCACCAAGAATTTCGTAAGTCAGCGTAACCTTAACACATAGATATTGGCCGAAGGGAAAAGTTTTACGGTGTATGACTTTTATGTTTTTAATAGTATTTGTGCAGATTAAATTTATTCACTTTTTATAGTATTCTTGTTTTTATTTTTATCACAATAATAAATTTGCGTCCATGTAAATTGATAAATGAAAACGAGCCCGGTGCCTTTACAGCGATTGTTGTACACATATACGGTCGTTAATCACACAACTTACATTTATCTTTATAAACCACTGTGTGCGGATGGTCCCGGTGCTTTATCGGCGATTGATGCTGATGTATGCATTGGTGCGTCGGTGATATTCGAGGGCACGTCGTTATTATTATTTTTCTCCTGTGCAGCGAGTTTTGGTCCCAAGGAAATCTAATTCTGATCCGTCTTTTTTTTCGACTTCCTTCTGCAGCGATGGCCAAAACTTGAAAGGACAGCGACGTGTTGGCAAGTCAAATTCTGCCGGCGTCGCTGCCAACACATGTATAGAGAGAATATGTGTATTCTCGGCTGCATTTGCTCTCGCGACACTTGTAGTCAGTGTAAAGCACCAAAACGTCACGTTGCCTTCGTGTTTCGCTGCTTAGCACACAAGCGCAACGCTTCCATTGTGTGAGTTTGGACACCACTGCACCTGTGTATAACGAATTACACTCGACGACAGCGACCATAACGGTTCTTTCAAAAGCTACAAAACACACTTGACAACAGCGGTGCAAGGCTGTCGTCGCGTCAAAACGGGTCTTCTCAAAACTACAAAAACACAACAACCAATCACAATGCAATTATAGGATGATGCACATTACTATAGTGACAAAATTACTACTCTGATGAAAAACCCAAAAGGATACCCATACTCTCTCACACACGCATCCAACACCATGGTACAATACTACACACACCAAATGCTCTCCGACGTACACATATACGGTCATCGCACACAGTAGTTTGAGATGTCGAATTTTTGATTTCTTTATTATTTATGTTGGTTCCTTTTTTATATGTTGCTGTGTATGGATGATACCGGTGCCTTATCAGCAATTGATGTACACATATACGGTCATCGCACACAGCAACTTACTGGTTTAGTTGTTGTAAACTGTCACGCACAAGCGATCCCGGTGCCTTATCAGCGGTTGATGTACACATATACGGTTGCTTGCGTGGCAATTAGAACTTGATTTTGTTTGTTTCGCTTATTTTATTTGCATACTTTTGTGTGCGGATATGTATGCTCATTTTTGTAGTCGCCCCCCTTTGTGAACTGTTCGTTGCGTTGCTTGTTGTGCCTTCCCTTTTAAACTCCCATTTGCACTTGCACGTCATTATGTTTTATTTGTTTGTTTTGTATTTGTTGTCACCTGTTCACTCACCTCATCCTAAAAGAAAGCTAGAACGACAAGCGTAGTGGGCATGGTTAATCCCTTGTTCGTAGTCCGGCTGCGCCAGTTACAGTCTTGGGAGCAGAAGAGGCATCCTGCGAGTATGACTTTAGAATATGCTGGAAAGGAGCCTTCTAATAAATCGACTGTATTGCTTGGAGTACCAAATGGGAATGAGGATGACATTTATTACAAATATATGTGTGTCTATCAAATTACAAGGATGTGTGTGCTCGTCAGAGTTCTTGCATGTTGGCGATATTTGTTGTTGCAGTTGCTAAATCTGCGTTGTATGCTGGAGGTACATTCATGCCAGGGAGATGGGTTATGTTAACTCGCGCACAGTCGAAAATCCTCAGAACTATCACTGGGGCACCATGGTATATTCGCAATTTAAACATCCACAGGGATCTCGGCATTCTGGCAGTAAAAGATGAAGTAGACAAACAAAAGGTAACCTACAATAAAACACTTACTGTGCAGCCAAATCATGTGGCAAGAGGCTTGACTCGGGTTTCCAGCAGAACCCGACTGCATCGCAGCTGTACGCAGCTGCATTACGAATTAATACTGCGCCCGAAAGCACGCAACACTTGTTTTCGCAACTGCCTTTGTGGCTCAGAAGAAGATATACCTCAGAGAAAGAAGTATATGTGCACTTCTTAATTTGCTTATATTTACTATGGGGGTAACGGTAAATTTTTTGTAGGTATGCCAATTTGTTCTGTTATCTCTTGTGAAGGTCAAGCACTCCAGTATTCCTTTTTGCGCTTCATAATATGTTCCGTTTTCAAAAATATGTGAAGCAACTCGTGATTTTCAAAGGAAGTAAGTATATGTGCAAGCTGCGATTATTGTGTTCTCGCGTGTCGGCAAGCTCCAAAAAATTTCTTTATTCAGCAAAAAGAAAGTTTAATTGTTTGGGCACACTTTGGAGATAAAAAGGTGTGTTGTAATTTTAATTTTACGGTAGAATGCCACGTGGAACGCATTTGTCTGAGGAAGATCGCGGTCTGATCAAAGGGCTGGCCGAATCTGGCAAGAATGTTTCTTATATTGCCGCCAGACTAAATAGGCATAGAAACACTATTGCAAACTTCCTTAAAAATCCGGAAATGTATGGGAAAATAAAGCGGAGCGGCAGACCCACGGAAATCGATGCACGGTGCAAAAGGCAAATTCGGCGTCTAGCCGTTGAAAACAACAAGTCTTGCATGGAGATCAAAGGTCAACTGAAGCTTGACATATCCAAAAGGCGTATTAATCAAATTTTGAAGGAAAACGAAACCATTACATATGCCTCCCGCGACGCTATACCGAGGCTATTGAAGCGCCACATAACCGCCCGACTATTATTTGCTGAAAATACAAGTTTTGGTCAGAGGAGTTCACTAAAGTTATATTTTCGGACGAAAAAGTTTAACCTAGACGGCCCTGACTCCTGCCAAAAGTATTGGCGCGACAAAGGCAACCACGGCAGCACTGCTATAAGCGAAACCACGGTGGAGGATCATTAATGGTTTGGGCTGCATTTGGGCATGCTGGAAAGTCTCCCCTCTGTTTTATACCAACCAGAACCAATGCGGAAATGTATGTAGAGTTGTTGGAAACAGTGCTGATTGAATTTGCTGGAAACCTTTATGGGGATGAGTGGATCTTCCAGCAAGACAACGCGCCAATACATACAGCACGTAAAACAAAAGATTTTTGGATGGGAGGAAGATACCATTATTGCAGTGGCCAGCGATCAGCCCGGACCTAAACCCAATAGAAGATCTTTGGGAATATTATCCAACAAAGTTTACAAGAATGGACGCCAGTTTGACACCGTTATTGACCTGAAGAAAGCATTGCTCCAGGAATGGGATCAAATTAACCCTACAATACTCCAAAATTTGGCAACCTCAATGCCAAACCGGATAAATCAAATTTTCACTAAAAAGGAAAGCATATTAACTATTAAAAACTAAAAAAAATCTAAAAAATTATTTCATTAGTATTTTTAATTTTCACTTATTATGCACATATACTTATTTCATATGAATTTAAACTTTTTCACTAAATATTTTTCGATCCTTTAAGGCTATGAAAATATTATTGTTATTTTGTTGTTAATATGTATATATACTACACAAATAAAAAAAATCCAAAACATTCTCTTTGTTCTTAGCATTTTTATTTTAAATAATATCAATGCACATATACTTCTTTCTCTGAGGTATATATACATATACTAACTTTATTGTTTAATAACTTCCATGTTCATCATCCGAATTTACCCAAATTTTCGGAAAACGTCCGCAAAGGCCTACTTATATACTTTATCTATTTACTTTAAGCCAAAAATTACGACTATAGGCCATATAAAGTATTTTAAAATTTTCGGGGGCGGAAGTGGGCGTGGCCAAATTTTAAAACAAACTTGATCTGCGTGCAACGGATTCCAATGTTGTCACCAAATTTGGTAACTCTAGTTCTTATTGTCTCTGAGATCTGTTGTTTCACACGGACGGACAGACGGACATGGCTAAATCGACTCGGCTGGTGATGATGATCAAGAATATAAATACCCTATGGGGTCGGAGATGCCTCCTTCTGCCTGTTACATACATTCTCGGTTGGCACTAACTTATAATACCCTTGTACCCTATGGGTACCGGGTATAAAAAGTAAAGGCATTTAAACATTCCGTTTACTTCTCAAAACATTTAAGTCAACTGTTTGAGCAATAAAAATAATTAAATATTTCGATAACAAAACAGTGACAAAAAACGTGTGTAAACCGGAGCACCTAAAAACCAAAACGTACGTTTTTGGTCTTAAACGAAAACGAAAAATGGAAGTGAAAACCGGAACCTGCCTGGTAATGTTGTGACGATACAATGGATAACCATCGACATCATCTATACATTTTTTTGACCAACATTTCTTACATTTTCCATTGTTTATGCACGGCGCCGTCATATTTATAGCACCGCAAGTACCATGGATCATATAAGCAGTTATCATGTCATACAATTCTTGATCGATATTGTGATCCGGAATTTCAGCTAAGATAATTGTATCAATTTCTTCAGACCGTATTTTGTCACCCAACCAAATCAAAATATGCGAGTATAGCAAACCTCATTTTTGCTACTCGACAGAATATAGCCAGCAAATACAGGAAAATGTTTAATCAAGTTCATCAACGATTAAACCTTTTGTCTGAAGACACGTGCAGTGATATCGAGCCGATCTATTGCAGTTTGACCTGGCAATAATTAATTTTAATTTCATCCCATTTTGGATTCCATGTAATTGTAATAAACAAATGTCATGGCACCTTGAATATATTTTTGCATATGAATTGTACTACCAATGTATAACGATGGAAGAATAATTGAAGTACTAATGTCGTTTCCATTTAAATTACCAACAATAGCATAAAGTAAATTAATATATTCCTCAGCTCGAAGTTTCGCTTGATTTTTTCTAATGTATCGTGCGTGCGTCTTGGTGCGAAATCGTTTTATTGGGGCTTTATAGAGTCCAATAACTCTCGAACTGTCTGGCTAATTGGGTTTATTTGGATGTTGGTGTTATGTTCTGGGAACGGAGTGAACCTGCATTTGCATTATTTATTACTATGGTTTCCCCGTCTAGTTCTATTGTTTCCATTTCTACTCTTTTTATTAGTTTACAATTATTTTTAAATATACAATGCTTGCGGTTATTCATTTCTTTAAATTTTTTGTTTATTTCGCGATTCTTCCGTGTAACTTCCACGACTCTTTCGCGATACTTCCGCGACTCTTCCGCGATACTTCCGCGACTCTTCCGCGACTGTTTCGCGATACTTCCGCGACTCTTTCGCTATACTTCCGCGATTCTTTCGCGATACCTCCGCGATACCTCCGCGATACTTCCGCGACTCTTCCGCGATACTTCCGCGATTCTTCCGCGATACTTCCGCGACTCTTCCGCGATACTTCCACGACTCTTCCGCGATACTTCCGCGATACTTCCGCGGCTCTTCCGCGATACTGCCGCGACTCTTCCGCGATACTTCCGCGACTCTTCCGCGATTCTTCCGCGATACTTCCGCGACTCTTCCGCGATACTTCCGCGATACTTCCGCGACTCTTTCGCGATACTTCCGCGATTCTTACGCGATCCTTCGCGACTCTTCCGCGATTCTTCCGTGTAACTTCCGCGACTCTTCCGCGATTCTTCCGCGATACTTCCGCGACTCTTCCGCGATTCTTCCGCGATACTTCCGCGACTCTTCCGCGATACATCCGCGATACTTCCGCGGCTCTTCCTCGATACTTCCGCGACTCTTCCTCGACTCTTCCGCGACACTGCCGCGACTTTTCCGCGATACTTCCGCGACTCTTCCGCGATACTTTCGCGACTCTTCCGCGTTACTTCAGCGACTCTTCCGCTCTACTTCCGCGATTCTTTCCCGATACTTTCGCGACTCTTTAGCGAAACTTCCGCGAAACTTCCGCGACTCTTCCGCGTTACTTCAGCGACTCTTCCGCTATACTTCCGCGATTTTTCGCGATACCTCCGCAATACCTCCGCGATACTTCCGCGACTCTTCCGCGATAGTTTCGCGACTCTTCCGCGATACTTCCGCGGCTCTTCCTCGATACTTCCGCGACTCTTCCGCGACTCTTCCGCGACGCTTCCGCGATACTGCCGCGACCCTTCCGCGATTCTTCCGCGATACTTCCGCGACTCTTCCGCGATACTTCCGCGACTCTTCCGCGATTCTTCCGCGATACTTCCGCGACTCTTCCGCGATACTTCCGCAATACTTCCGCGGCTCTTCCGCGATACTTCCGCGACTCTTCCGCGATACTTCCGCGATACTTCCGCGACTCTTCCGCGATTCTTCCGCGATACTTCCGCGACTGTTCCGCGATACTTTCGCGATACTTCCGCGATCTTACGTGATCCTTCGTGACTCTTCCGCGATTCTTCCGTGTAACTTCCGCGACTCTTCCGCGATTCTTCCGCGATACTTCCGCGACTCTTCCGCGATACTTCCGCGACTCTTCCGCGACTCTTCCGCGATACTTCCACGACTCTTCCGCGATACTTTCACGACTCTTCCGCGATACTTCCGCGACTCTTCCGCGATAGTTTCGCGACTCTTCCGCGATACTTCCGCGACTCTTCCGCGATACTTCCGCGATACTTCCGCGGCTCTTCCTCGATACTTCCGCGACTCTTCCGCGACTCTTCCGCGATACTGCCGCGACTTTTCCGCGATTCTTTCGCGATACTTCCGCGACTCTTCCGCGATACTTCCGCGACTCTTCCGCGATTCTTCCGCGATACTTCCGCGACTCTTCCGCGATACTTCCGCGACTCTTCCGCGATACTTCCGCAATACTTCCGCGGCTCTTCCGAGATACTTCCGCGACTCTTCCGCGATACTTCCGCGACTCTTCCGCGATTCTTCCGCGATACTTCCGCGACTGTTCCGCGATACTTTCGCGATACTTCCGCGATCTTACGTGATCCTTCGCGACTCTTCCGCGATTCTTCCGTGTAACTTCCGCGACTCTTCCGCGATTCTTCCGCGATACTTCCGCGACTCTTCCGCGATACTTCCACGACTCTTTCGCGACTCTTCCGCGATTCTTCCGCGATACTTCCGCGACTCTTCCGCTATACTTTCACGACTTTTCCGCGATACTTTCGCGACTCTTTAGCGAAACTTCCGCGACTCTTCCGCGTTACTTCAGCGACTCTTCCGCTATACTTCCGCGATTTTTCGCGATACCTCCGCGATACTTCCGCGACTCTTTCGCGATAGTTTCGCGATACTTCCGCGATACTTCCGCGGCTCTTCCTCGATACTTCCGGGACTCTTCCGCGACTCTTCCGCGATACTGCCGTGACTTTTCCGCGATTCTTCCGCGATACTTCCGCGACTCTTCCGCGATACTTTCGCGACTCTTCCGCGATTCTTCCGCGATACTTCCGCGACTGTTCCGCGATACTTCCGCGATACTTTCGCGACTCTTTAGCGAAACTTCCGCGACTCTTCCGCGTTACTTCAGCGACTCTTCCGCTATACTTCCGCGATTTTTCGCGATACCTCCGCAATACCTCCGCGATACTTCCGCGACTCTTTCGCGATAGTTTCGCGACTCTTCCGCGATACTTTCACGACTTTTCCGCGATACTTTTGCGATACTTCCGCGATTCTTCCGCGACTCTTTCGCGACTCTTCCGCGATACTTCCGCGACTCTTTCGCTGTACTTCCGTGATACCTTCGCGATACTTCCGCGATACTTCCGCGACTATTCGGCGACTCTTCCGCGATACTTCCGCGACTCTTTCGCAATTCTTCCGCGATACTTCCGCGACTTTTCAGCGATACTTTCGCGACTCTTCCGATACTACACCCCAGCAGTACTGTTATTGTGTAGGCTAAGGTGCCTGGCATACAGTACATGAACTGTCTGCTTTGTGTCGAGGCAACTAGAACATGAACCAGTTGGACTTCGTCTTCATGTCAGCATAATATGCATTAGCGCTTGACCTTACAATCGCTACCTTTGTTATTGCATATACATATTGCTGAGACTAACCATTCTCCCGGCCGTTGAACAGGTGTTCCACCATCGCTAATGTTGAAAGCAAAACTGAGTGGGCTAGGTAACGACTGCTCAGCGTTTTCCTGAGGCTTGGAGGTCCGTTTTCGTGGCTTCCATTTGCTGCATTGCCGTCGTAGAATGAATGCAATGCTCACTATAATTGATATTGCTAAGGCCACATAGGCAGCTACTTGATGGTGCTCGATTTGAATTTTCGCATACATATCAACGATATATTAATGAAACAGCTAGCGGCATCGGAGAATATTATTGACTTCTTTGCCACGAATCATCAGCCGATATCGCGCTCATTTTCTTGCTGGTTTCTGCACCTGCAAAATAATCGTGAATAAATAAAGTACTATACAATAACTTTTGTAGATTATACCAGTTGCTGGATTTCTTTGTATGAATGATATCTATCTTCTCCCTCCCAAAATATCAATGAGTGTTACAATGCGTCGTAAGAGCTGTTACTGTCTTCAATCGTATGCAAAGTGTTATCTCTGCGTTGAATTCATATTTCTCAACGTGTAATTACTGCTAGCCACAAAAACTGCCACTTCGTTAATGGTTGGTGCATTATATTGGCCCGTCAGTTTATTAGTTTAAGGCGAGGTGATTTAAAACAAATAAAATAACGACGGATACGACGTTTAGTTTTCAGTGGCGAATATCAACTGAGTTGTCTTTATTGAAAAGGTCATATATAAAGGTTTTACATCGATAGACCCCACCTTCTTTAAGAGCTCGCAAATCGACATCCTGATCGGAGCCGACATTTTACCGTCGGTGATGTTGAGTGGCACTCGAAGGAGTATTTGCGGCTCACTCCTACGCCAAGAGACCATTTTTGGGTGGGTGCTGACGGGACCAATTTCCCATGTTAAATCCAATAAAGTCGCATCCTTTACGACTCAGGTTCACCAAATAGGTAGCGATTTGCTGGACACGCTTCTCAGCAAGTTCTGGGAGGAAAGGATCTACCAGTACAGATGGTAAAAGAGTCGGATTCTTATTGCGAAAGGAACTTTCTTCAAACGACTAAAAAATACGCAAGCGGGAGGTACGTGGTGACGCTTCCTTTCTGCGACCGTGAAAATTCCGGATCCGATCTAGGATATTCGAGACCCATTGCGTTGGCTCACTTTCTTAGAAACGAGAATCGGTTAAAAAAAACTTTCCCCTAAAAGAGCAATATGACAGATTGATTCAAGAGTATCTGGGTCTCTGTCATATGAAAGAAGTTCAGCCGACTCACAGTTCTCGTATCTATTATCTACCACACCATGCGGTAATTAAGCCTGAAAGCACCACTACCAAGCTTCGCGTTGTATTCAACGCTTCAAGCCCTTCGGCAAATGGGACCAGCTTAAACGATATTCTTCATGCTGGTCCAGTCCTACAATCCGATCTGACGATTCAGATCCTGAAATGGCGGTATTTCCAATATGTTTTTAGTGCGGACATTACCAAAATGTATTGCCAGATATGGGTCGATCCAGAGCATACGCCCTTTCAGAGAATTTTGTTCCGAAACAAAGAAGGAGTGATCCGAAATTTCGAGCTACAAACAGTTACCTTTCATCGCTATTCGAGTCCTGCAACAGCTGGCAGATGATCATTAGACATGTTATGTACGTCGATGATGTTCTGGCAGGTCCCAACTCCGCAGAAGAAGCTCAACTGTCCATCCAAGAGCTGCAGACAGCTCTAGGCTTCGCCGGTTTCCCATTGAGGAAGTGGACTGCCAACCAAAGGAGCATCCTAAAGGACATTCCTGCTGAGCACTTCCTGCACAGCGAGTTCCTCGACATCGATGCCAAAAGCACGGCGAAAACACTCGGTATTCGATGGAGGGCTATCTCCGAAAAATTTTGTCCCGCCATAGATAGGACTCGAACCTTCTTATACAAAACGCGAAGTTTTTTCCCAAATCGCCAAATTGTTCGATCCTGCCGGATGGCTGGCGCCTTTTATCATCCGTTCCAAAACCTTTATGCAATAAATTTGGTTGCAAAAGTTGGGCTGGGATGAAAGTATTCCCAGCGAAATGAGTCAGCAGTAGCGAACCTTTCTTTAAAATAAACCGACCTAAACAAGATGCGTGTTTCTCGATGGGTCGGGTATCAACCAGAGGTCAAGGTCGAACACCACGGGTTTTGCGTCTCAAAAAGCATATGGAGCGGCTATTTACGTACGAGTCGAGATCGATTCCAAGATCTTGACGTCTCTCCTCACAGCCAAGCCCCGAGTCGCTCCGGTCAAAACCGTCTGACTTCCAAGGCTAGAACTCTGCGGTGCCGTGCTGCTAACCGAAATGGTGACAGCAATACTTCCAAGTATGCCGTCAGCCAGTTCCGAAATTTACTACTGGACCGATTCTACGATTGTTCTGGCTTGGTTAAAGAAGCCAGCTTGCCACTGGACCACGTTTGTGGCCAACAGAGTGGCCAAAATAACTCTGGCAACATCTGTCGACAATTGGGCACACGTTCGTTCCGAACATAATTCCGCTGACTTAGCCAGTCGAGGCGTATCTTTGCGAGAGCTAGCTGGCAGTCAACTTTGGTGGCAAGGACCAGAGTGGCTAAAAAGACCAAGAGATCTATGGCCAGCGCAAAGCGACGCTCATCCAACAACCGACCTAGAGCAGCGAACAGTAAAAGTTCATTAAAGTCAAACGCCCCCTGACGATTTTCTTGACCGTTTTTCCAAGCTAGATAAAGCACTGCGGGTCCTGGCGTATGTTTTCCGATTCCTGAACCGCTGCCGCACATATGGGCCAGCAGATCCCAGAAAGATGCCAGACTTAATAGACTTGCTGTAACAAAAAATATTTCACGCAACATTATAAGTGCCAAAGCGCTTTCGGATCTTTTAACAAGACCATTCGCCAGTACTAATAACTCTTCTATCTATCATCCCCACAGGCTGACGTCGCACAGAACTAACCGACTTAAATATAACAAATATGTAAGTTCCCACATTAAACTAACCCCACAGCTCAACATCGAAGCGGATATCGACTGCTCTTGAAGACGTACTCAATGCAGCAGCCACTATTTCAACACCACAAGGGAAGGACGTATAACCCAACAAATTCAAAACTAATGAACAAATTGAACAGCTTGTCCTGGAAAAGAGGCGTCTGTGACGTGCTTGGAGACCAACAGATCGCCATCTTCAAAACAACTTTATAAGGAAGCTCGGTTTAGAGCTCTAAAACAAGACGCTGAAAATGCACAAGTACGGTACATCGAGAAACTTTCGCCAACCAGTACAAGTCATCCTTTGTGGAGGGCTCACCCAAATCTAAGCTCTCCAATCGAAACAGTCACCGCGATAAGATAATCATCATTGCTGGGCCCGCAGCGACGAAGATAGAGCCGAAACATTTGCTTTACATCTCCGAAGAGTCTTCCAGCCGAACCCGGCCACTAGTCCATTTGTCCTACCACAAATCCAAACTAATACCTTGCCTTTACCAACATTCTTTCCGCCGAATGAGATCGTAAAAGACATTGTGGAACCGAAACCAAATAAGGCTCCGGGCGATGACTTAATAACTCTAAAAATGATAATAGAACTTCAAAACTTTCCTATTGAGGTTATATGAAAATCTTCAATGGGGTTAAATGTCTCGGCTATTATACAAGAAAATGGAAGAAATCTGTCATCATAATGATACCGAAGCCCGGAAAGACCACACAGTCCCGTTATCCTACAGACCAATAAGTTTATTATCGTGTCTGTCCAAACTGTCCGAGAAATGCCTCCTAACTCGCATAGTTCCATATCTGGAAGCACACAATGTTATCCCGGCTTATCAATTTGGAACTATCGAACAAGTCAACCGAATAACATCTGAGATACGCACAGCCTTCGAGCATCGGGAATACTGCAGTGCAATATTCTTCGATGTATCTCAAGCTTTCGATAGAGTCTGGCTAAATGGCCTCATGCATTAAATCATGTGACGAAGTCACAACACAACGGTGTAAATTTAATGTACGTAGTATGAGTTAGAAATTGTGTAAATATTAGGTTAAGTATAGTTTATAATCTCATACCCACCCACACACAGACTGCACGAAGCCTAGACACCTACACACACCCACGGCACGGAGCCAAGACACACCACACACACACACACACATGGCATGAAGCCGCAATCTTAAAAAGTAAACCTAAAAGAGAAGTAGCAGACTTAGTTTCAATAAGAGCAGAGGGGTAAGAGAGGCAGCAAAGCTTAGAGGTTAAGAGCCGGCACGCGCTGACTGCAAAATTCATAGCAGAGGATGGCTTGAACCGCAGCAGAGGCGAAAGCGGGGAACGTCCCGAGAAGAGGAACGGGAAGCAAAGCGATCGCGGCAGCGCTGCCACCAAAAACGTCGGCAGACCTAGGCCACGGTCATGCCACCAGCAGGAAGCGCAGATCACTTTCGTGTGACCCAGAAAAGGAAATAGACGCGTTCTCTCCGCGAATAAAACAAAGTGCGAACCGAAGTGAAAAGACAAAGTGAAGAGCAAGTGGGCGTGGCCACCAGCCAGGACACAGGACCCAGGACTCAGGAACCAGCCAGGATACGGGCGACGAGGCTCCAGGTAGCGGGTGAGCATGGCCGCTGCCATTGATAACAATCGGTGAACATTAGCCCGCGTCTCCCCCTCTCTCTCTCTCCACCATTGTTTGCTGAAAATAAATAATGTACAGTCGAACCCGCTTTAGTTTCTTGAACCATTCCCGCCCCGATTCGCGGGCCGGTGCCTTTCGCTGCGCCCTCTAATCCCCTCCAGGTTTTCCCCGTTGCCGCTGGAGAATTCCGGGCGCTAGAAAGCCAGGACGGGAATAGGAGTCCGTGGCCGCTGGAGCATTCCGGGCCCGAACTTGTAGCACGAGGTCGCCGGTCCCCCGCCTCCTCTTGGTCCCAACTGTTCCCCTCCCGCTTGCACCCGCCGCCGCTGGATCTTTCCGGGCGAGGGTTAAAGGCGGGACGGGAATAGGAGCCCGCCGCCGCTGGGTCATTCCGGGCGCGGACTCGGGCAGTGGGTGCTGGGACATTCCGGGCCATTCGCCTTGTCTTCGGGGCCGTCCCGCCGCTGGAAGAATCCGGGCGTGGTCGCGGGCGCAGCCGCTGGAGCATTCCGGGCGCGCCTCACTGGTCCCTAGGGTCGTCCCGCCGCTGGACAACTTCCGGGCGTGGGCGTGGGCACTGGCCGCTGTAGAATTTCGGGCTAGTAGGACCTGGTTTAACACTTAACTGCCCCATTATTCCCCTTTAAACAAGTCCCTGAAAACCTTTGGCACTTTATGTCTGGACGTCTCATCAATATAATTTTTGTGAGGGGAACTTTGGGCCGCTGAGGATCACCCCGGCCAGAGACACTTCCTTACAATCAAAACACACTTGCCTACATATACTCATAAGTTACTTGAGTCGTATCTTTACAACAGAGTCTTCGCAGTAAGGTGCATCGCAACAACATCTGGCGACTACACTATCGAATCTGGAGTTACACAAGGAAGTGCACTTGGGCCTACTCTGTTTGTCCTTTATACTGCGGATATCCCTACGAACGAGCGGCTAACAACATCCACGTTAACGGACGACCCTGCGATCCTAAGCCGCTCGAAGTGCCCAACCCGAGCAACAACCGAACTAGCAAATAAACTCATGGTCTTTGGAAAACATAGGGCTGAGGAAGTGGCCGCCCGGATAGCATACGCGATTTGAGCAGCTGAGCTCGCCGGATTTGGGATAGGTTCTTTGGACGCCACTATCCTCTCCAAAACAATTATTTACGTGCCTGAAAAATAGAAGAAATCGTTCGACAGTCTTTTTTTCTGTCCACATAGCCCCACAAGCGGATTTATGCTTGATCGTAAAAACAATCGGGCTATGTTTTGGCCGTTTTCCCTCCCCATTCGCAAACTTCGTGAGCCGTTGGATCGTCGCGGGCCGTGCAATACGATCCCCTGTTGTTCATGTCGTTCGTCAAAAGTTATGTCATTTTCTTGATCCAGTTTCTACCAATGCATTTTTGTTGGTTTAAGTTCACATAACAAGTTTATTATAAAGGTTGGTCAAGAGTTTATTGGACATGAACATGTATTGAAATGTGGTTTTGTTTAGCTAGTAATATTCTGTATGAATGTTAAAAAAGTTAAGTAGAATTAAGCATATATATATAATATCGTGATATGGGTTTGGGGTTATAAATTCATTCACTTAATTAAAAGTTATTACTTTGTTGGTATTGAAAAATGCGATTAGGAAATTTTGTATGGTGTTGCGACTTTGCTTTTATATGATTGTTGTCAGATTAATGTGGCGTGAATGGTATTGGTTCTGCTTTTCATTATAGATGGTTAGTTTGGTTATGTCCAGAATCCTAAAAGCGCTTGGAGCTGATATGTGCCTCGCGGTTGTCGTTGCAGGATTTAAGCCACCCCTAGTGATACGGGAACATTTTATCGTTAGTTGCACGTTAGTTGCACGGTGTATTCTGAACTTTTATTCTGTCACTTTTGACACGGCAAATATCAGCAGGATTGTTTTACGCGTGGTATTATTAACACATGTCCTTCAGGATTCACATTGCACTCGGCATTGATCGACAAGACGTTGTAAGACCGTCGACAGTCCTAAGGATATTTGCTTCCTCAAAAGAACTGCCTTGGCACAGTAAATTTTCCGAGGTCAATATCGCGAAAGGCTATCTGACTTTTACACTTATGCGATTAGCACGCATTCAAGTTGGTATTAATGGATTTTCAGACTCTCTGAATAGACTTCCAGTTCCTAACTCTGATTTTGACTATCCCTAGGTACTGCTACACCGGGGTCTTTTATACCAAAGACTGTGCTATGGACCACCGGCATGGAACATAAAAGTGTTCCCAGCTAGTGTCATCAGTTCCCCTCTTTTCACCTATTGGCTAAAGTTCGATTTGTGTCGTCTTTGTTCTAAGGTTTGATAGTTCCGCAAAATTAGCAGTGTTGGGTTGCTGGCGATTGCATGGCCTACTTTTGCGAATTTGAGCGGTGTCTTCTGATAGAGCCAAATTTTTGTGCAATCTTGCCAGTGATTCTCTAGGAAAGTAGCGTATTGGCTACTCTTGATTCTCTTCCGTGTTACCCGTATGAATCACGTCGCCATAACCGGCGTACGTAACAAAGTCCCTGTTTAATGAGTGGCAGCCTTCTTAGACCGATACAAAAAAAAACAATTTAAACATTCCGCTTACTTCTCAAAACATTTAAGTCAACTGTTTGAGCAATAAAAAAATTTAAAAATTTCGATAACAAAACGGTGAAAAAAAATGTGTGAAAACCGGAGCACCTAAAACCAAAACGTACGTTTTTGGTCTAAAACGAAAACGAAAAACGAAAGTGAAAACCTGAGCCTGCCTGGTAATGTTGTGACGATACAATGGATAACCATTGGCATCATTTATAAAATTGTTTGGACAACTTTTCAGCATGCACGGCGCCGTCATATTTATAGCACCGCAATTGCCATAGATCAGATAAGCGGTTATCATGTCATACAATTCTTGATCAATATTGTGATCCGGAATTTCAGCTAAGATAATTTTATCAATTTCTTCAGACCGTATTTTGTCAGCCAACCAAATCAAAATATGCGAGTATAGCAAACCTCACTTTTGCTACTCGACAGAATATAGCCAGTAAATACAGGAAAATGTTTAATCAAGTTCATCAACGATTAAACTTTTTGTCTAAAGACAGTGATATCGAGCCGATCTATAGCAGTTTGTCCTGGCAATAATTCAATTTTAATTTCATCCCATTTTGGATTACATGTAATTGTAATAAACAAATGTCATGGCACCTTGAATATATTTTTGCATATGAGTTGTACTACCAATGTATAACGATGGAAGAATAATTGAAGTACTAATGTCGTTGATATTTACGTTTCCATTTAAATTACCAACAATAGCATCAAGTAAATTAATATATTCCTCAGCTCGAAGTTTCGCTTGATTTTTTCTAATGTATCGTGCGTGCGTCTTGGTGCGAAATCGTTTTATTGGGGCTTTATAGAGTCCAATAACTCTCGAACTGTCTGGCTAATTGGGTTTATTTGGATGTTGGTGTTATGTTCTGGGAACGGAGTGAACCTGCATTTGCATTATTTATTACTATGGTTTCCCCGTCTAGTTCTATTGTTTCCATTTCTACTCTTTGTATTAGTTTACAATTATTTTTAAATATACAATGCTTGCGGTTTTTCATTTCTTTCAAATTTTTGTTTATTTCGCGATTCTTCCGTGTAACTTCCGCGACTCTTTCGCGATACTTCCGCGACTCTTTCGCGATACTTCCGCGACTCTTCCGCGACTCTTCCGCGATACTTCCGCGATTCTTCCGCGATACTTCCGCGACTCTTTCGCGATACTTCCACGACTCTTCCGCGATACTTCCGCAATACTTCCGCGGCTCTTCCGCGATACTGCCGCGACTCTTCCGCGATACTTCCGCGACTCTTCCGCGATTCTTCCGCGATACTTCCGCGACTCGTCCGCGATACTTCCGCGATACTTCCGCGACTCTTTCGCGATACTTCCGCGATCTTACGTGATCCTTCGCGACTCTTCCGCGATACTTCCGCGACTCTTCCGCGATACTTCCGCGACTCTTCCGCGATTCTTCCGCGATACTTCCGCGACTCTTCCGCGATACTTCCACGACTCTTCCGCGATACTTTCACGACTTTTCCGCGATACTTTCGCGACTCTTTAGCGAAACTTCCGCGACTCTTCCGCGTTACTTCAGCGACTCTTCCGCTATACTTCCGCGATTTTTCGCGATACCACCGCAATACCTCCGCGATACTTCCGCGACTCTTCCGCGATAGTTTCGCGACTCTTCCGCGATACTTTCACGACTTTTCCGCGATACTTTCGCGATACTTCCGCGATTCTTCCGCGACTCTTTCGCGACTCTTCCGCGATACTTCCGCGACTATTCGGCGATACTTCCGCAATACTTCCGCGATACTTCCGCGGCTCTTCCTCGATACTTCCGCGACTCTTCCGCGATACTGCCGCGACTTTTCCGCGATTCTTCCGCGATACTTCCGCGGCTCTTCCGCGATACTTCCGCGACTCTTCCGCGATAGTTTCGCGACTCTTCCGCAATACTTTCACGACTTTTCCGCGATACTTTCGCGACTCTTCCGCAATTCTTCCGCGATACTTCCGCGACTCTTTAGCGATACTTTCGCGACTCTTCCGATAGAACATGAACCAGTTGGACTTCGTCTTCATGTCAGCATAATATGCATTAGCGCTTGACCTTACAATCGCTACCTTTGTTATTGCATATACATATTGCTGAGACTGACCATTCTCCCGGCCGTTGAACAGGTGTTCAAGCATCGCTAATGTTGAAAGCAAAACTGAGTGGGGTAGGTAACGACTGCTCAGCGTTTTCCTGAGGCTTGGAGGTCCGTTGTCGTGGCTTCCATTTGCTGCATTGCCGTCGTAGAATAAATGCAATGCTCACTATAATTGATATTGCTAAGGCCACATAGGCAGCTACTTGATGGTGCTGCACAGTGCTGAAGTGATTTTTCCATGTTGTATCCTTCAGTTTGGCCAGTCTTTGTTGTAGGACATTTAATTCGTTTAGTTCGGATACTCGGGTTCTAGTTTCTTGAGTTGGTTCTGATGTTTCTTCTACGTCAAACTTGGTGATATTGCCGAAACGAACATATGTTGATTTCGTTTCGCTGATCGTAGTGTTGAATGTGCCAACACTAATTTTTGAGTTGAGCGCGGGGCACTTTTAGACATAACTCAAATTCGTCTTCAGTCAATCCCATAAATTGATGTCTATGAGCATTGACTGCAATGATATTTGTCTTGATATCGAGTCTATGCCAGCTTCCTGCCTTCCACGCCGGGATGGGGATGATTCTGAACACTTCCTGCTGCGCTGTGGATACCAGAAGAAGTGTAATATTGAAGATTACATGATCGGTAGTTGTTGTGCCTTCAGCGTGCATAATTCGGTAGAGCTGGATAGCATTTTCCGATGATATCGGTAACATTTTTTCTGGTACAAGATGATCACGAACTTGATCAAGTTGATCTCTCAGTTGCTGAGGAGATACTAGCATGGGACTAATGGTTCGGTGGCGGACATCAGTAAGGACGCTAGCTATCTCATTTGCATCCGCTGCATCCCCGTCGCCAGCAGGGTTAGCTGGGCTGTTAGGACCATGAATGCTTGCTGTAGGTAGTCGCCTTCGTATTTGCCTCTCTCTCTTTTGATGGTTGCTAGTTGTTGTTCTAGCGTCCTGATTCGTTTGTCGTTGGCCGAATTGCTTTTTCTGACTACATTTATAATGGAGTCAAGAACAGACGTTTGATTCTTGAGCAGCATCATCAGCATATCATCGTTGGTTTTGACTTCGTTTATGATCTTGGCCATTTCTTCTGCAAAGTTTGAATCAAGCACCGCAAATAATATTTTTTGCTTGCTGCACCTACAGTTAGCGATTGTGGCTCGGTTGCTGCACCTGATGTGGTTTCAAGATGCAGCAATGTATGGTTTTTTTTGTCACATTTAAAACACATGCGACCTCGGCATTCCTTTGCCTTACACACAACCGTTGTTTTTGCACCCAATTGAGTCGTTCGGGTACTGTTTTGTTGCGGAAGTCAACGCATTTGTAAAGTGGATGATTCCTTTTGCAAACGGACAGTTTGATACCTTTAAAGCGCTGGCAGAGGTACATGTAGATTTTATTTGCTCCCTTTTTGCCTGTTGGCCTCTTTTTCCTGTCTCCAGTACTCGAATTCGTTGATCCAGGAAGCTGACCATTGTGTCCAAGCGATACTTTCGCGACTCTTCCGCGATTATTCCGCGACATTTCCGCTATACTTCCGCGATTCTTCCGCAATACTTCCTCGACTCTACCGCGATTCTTCCGCGATACTTCCGCGATTCTTCCGTGATACTTCCGCGACTCTTACGCGACTCTTCCGCGATACTCCCGCGACTCTTCCGCGATTCTTCCGCGATACTTCCGCGATTCTTCCGCGATTCTTCCGCGGCTCTTCCGCGATACTTCCTCGATATTTCCGCGATACTTCCGCGACTCTTCCGCGATACTTCCGCGACCTTTCCGCGACTCTTCCGCGATACTTCCACGACTCTTCCGCGATTCTTCCGCGATACTTCCGCGATTCTTCCGCGATACTTCCGCGACTCTTCCGTGATACTTCCGCGATTCTTCCGCGATACTTCCGCGACTCTTCCGCGACTCTTCCGCGACTCTGCCACGCTACTTCCGTGATACTTTCGCGATACTTCCGCGATACTTCCGCGACTATTCGGCGACTCTTCCGCGATACTTCCGCGACTCTTCCGCGATTCTTCCGCGATACTTCCGCTACTCTTCAGCGATATTTTCTTCAGGGATACTTTCGCGACTCTTCCGACACTACACCCCAGACGTTTAAGATAAAATTGCCTAGAGTCATTCCATTTCCTATTATTTTGGTTCCGAGCTTGGAAACCCCCTCTACATTGCTTTGCCAGCCAGGCCAATTGCTTAAAAATGACTTTTGGCAGCGGGCAAAAAGCGGGCGGCAGGAGCTGGTTAATGTAACCAGGTTATATTCCAATGCATTGCTTAAATCTAAAAGCTGTTCAGTTATTATATTATTGCAAAATATTTATCCACCAAAACTGTGTAATGCCACCAGATAGGCAGTGATAATGTTATTGCCAAATTTGATAGAAGCTACTATCTTATCAGATAAATCAAAAGGAGAAGTTTGCTTCTCTTCCGCAATACTTCCTCCGCGTCTCTTCCGCGATACTTCCGCGACTCTTCCGCGATACTTCCGCGACTTTTCCGCTATACTTCCGCAATACTTCCGCGGCTCTTCCGTGATACTTCCGCGACTCTTCCGCCATACTTCCGCGATACTTCGGCCGCTCTTCCGCGATTCTTCCGCGATTCTTCGGCGATTCTTCCGCGACTCTTCCGCGATTCCTCCGCGCTACTTGAGCGACTCTTCCGCGATTCTTCGCCGATTCTTCCGCGATACTTCCGCGATTCTTCCGCGATTCTTCCGCGATACTTCCGCGACTCTTCCGCGATACTGCCGCGACTCTTCCGCGATACTTCCGCGACATTTCCGCTATACTTCCGCGATTCTTCCGCAATACTTCCTCGACTCTTCGCGACTCTTCCGCTATACTTCCGCGACTCTTCCGATACTACACCCCAGCAATACCTTTAAAGTTTAAGATAAAATTGCCAATAATTTAAGATCTAATTGAGCTATTAAGAGTTTAAAAATCTTTCTATATCCCATAGATGAATAAGAGGCAGGCCGTTTCCTTTTATTTTGGTTCCGAGCCTGGAAAGCCCCTCTACATTGCTACATTGCCCTCTACATTGCTTTGCCAGCCAGGCCAATTGCTTAAAAATGACTTTTGGCACCGGGCAAAATGCGGGCGGCAGGAGCTGCTTAATGTAACCAGGTTATATTCCACCGCATTGCTTGAATCTGAAAGCTTTTCTGTTATTATAATATTGCAAAATATTTATCCACCAAAACTGTTTAATGCCACCAGATTGGCAGTGAAAATGTTATTGCCAAATTTAATTGAAGCTACTATCTTATCAGATAAATCAAAAGGAGAAGTTTGTTTCATACCACGTATCCGTATGATTCTAACTAATATGCCTGCCATTTGAGCTGAGACGATTGCAATACCCTGTACGGTTATCATTTGCGATGTCTATCAACAAGGCTCAAGGGCAAACACTTATCGTTTGCGGTGTGAATTTGAAAGAATCGTGTTTTTCACATGGCCAACGTGTTCCAGAGTCGGTACCCACAGCCGTTTGTTTATTTATATTTAATTGAAAAATTAAAAAAAAAATATTGTTTATCCAAATTATTTGGATTAAATTTTAAAATAGCAAGCAATTGATAAACTTTTTGTTGTTTAAATAAGTGAATTTATATTTCATTGTATACGTAGCGAGGCACGTACCGGGCCACTAGTTAGGTATAAAATAAAGAAAACATTTTAGTGTTTGCTTCTTGTTTCTTGATGGAAAATAACAAAATTGTACATTTTTGTACATTTGCCATATTTTTGTAAAAAATTCTTTGAATATTTCTTAATTGAATTTAATAGAGTCTTGCTGCAGCTGTCTGCAGCCCCCATACACCTCGAGGCAAAAAACGTAAGAAAGTCGCGGATCCAGAAGTTGTATTTTGTGCAGCCCTGGTGTAAAATCCCTGATAAACGTACGCCTGCTGGAACAAAACAAAATTAAAAAATAAAATATTATTATTTTTTGACGTGATAACGTCTTATAAATCGATAGAGCAGGCTGCACTCATGCGTCGTTACGTGAGCAGCAGCAGCAGAAAAGAGAGAGAATGAGAGGTCGAGTGGTGCTCTGGCAACCGCAACGTCTCGCGCGAAGCCAACTTCGTTTTTCTCTTACGCACACAAATGCAAGTCACATGTCATTGTATTTGTGTAGAAATCACTGATCTGAGGCTTTCCATGTAAGGCTTGAAGTGCAAGCGAGAGCGCGGAACGAGCGACAAAAAAGCACAATCGGCCTTTGCGTTCGGCAGCGTTCGACATCCGTCTCTCTCCTACTTGAGTGAGCGATGCGGCTGCGTGGACAGCTGCTATACTATTGTACATTTACATGTTTTGATCGAGTATCAAGTGCAGTGAAAAGTGAATGTGGTGTCAATTGTTTATAGCAACGATAATTGCAGCGATAAAAGTAATGATTCTTTCGATATTAATTATATATTCAGTGATATATTGTCGAATATTCGTGCTTTCATCATTAAAATGAATAGCATCGGTCCGCTAGTGCAGCGATTGTAGGTTATGCTGTAATTGTCAACATTAAAACAATAAGTTAACAGAACTATTTCACGTTGAGTAAAAAATCGATGGCTTTACTATTCAATCGAAATAATTATCGAGCGTAGCTATGATTTAAAAAAAATTTAAACATAAATATTAAATCTTCCACATATCACAAAACCGTTCTGAAATGACAGGTTGGACCAGCCATCTGTCAAAGGGAACATTTTTTCCTATATCAAACACATTGAGGCGGGCTTTTTAAAAACTAGATTTACGAAAATTTTAATGTTTCCAAATTTTAAATTTTAAATGTAAGATTTATAAACAACAATTTAATTATTTTTTATTATTATAATTAATTATTTAAAATTATTACTTTTTTATAACAAATTACAAATAAATTTGGAAAAATAATAAATTACTGATCTACACAGGTGCTTCAAATGGGGAGTAATTACGTTTTCGAAAAGTTTTGGGATGGTTGACAACTTAGAGATTCCTCTATAGTTGTTAGCATCCTTTTTGCTACCTTTTTTGTGGAGAGGAATCACGAATGATTCCTTCCAAATAAGGGGAAATTGGGAAGTTTCTAAGGACAAGGTAAGCAATTTTAAAAGGGGACTGCACAGGGACTCGGCACAATACCTAAGCACACAGCCTGGTATTCCGTCGGGACCTGGCGAATAAACCGGCTTGACACGTTGAAGATCTAAAAGAAGGGAGCTTTCGTTTAAGCTAGGACTGAAGACTAGATTTGATATGGGCATGCTTTAGGAATAGGTTTGGTTTGAATTGGATGACGGAGAATAAGTAGTTTGAAAAAACTGAGCAAAAAGATCGGCGATTGCCTGATCATTGTTTGCTGTCGTATTTTCAAATGAAAGCGAGGAAGGATGTGTAATAGGCTTACGTTTAGTGTTGACAAAATTATAAAACTGTTTTGGGTCCTGCGCAAACTGAACCCTACAACGAGTCAAATAGTTTTTGTAACACTGCGCTTTAAGCACGGTAAACTTTGACCGAGCCGCTAAATAGCGAGAATGAACAGCTTGAGAACCGTTGCGTTTAAATTTAGAATAGAGATTGGACTTGACATTTTTGAGGCGAGTCAACTCTTTACTAAACCAGGGAGGCTTATTGGAGATTGACGGATAGTATAACGGAACACATTCGGTAAAAAAGGAGTTCATGGCATTGTAAAAAATATCCATGCCACCCACCATGTCAGTGCACATGTAGAGATCGGACCAATCAAGTTCAGATATAAAATTATTCAGCCGTCGAAAATCCGCCTTGCGAATGCAGTGGACTTTTTTAGATGGCCAATCAGAATTATTCTCCATAGCAGTCCCAATATCGATAGTCACATCGAAAGTAGGATGGTATGGATCTTCAGGTAGCGTCAAGGGCGGGACCCTAACCAAACTGACTCTTGCCGGATCAGAGACAAAGCAGAGGTCTAGCAAGCGATCTAAGGAATTTCGTACATGGTTGACTTGAGACAGCGATTATTTAAATTTTTATATTACTTCAACTTAATTTTGTAAATTTTTGTTTATTTAACAAAACTTAGCTTTTTTTCATAGCTAAATCCGACTGTTCATCACATCTAGCAAAGTTTACAGGCCATCTAAAGGTGGTGTTCAACACTGTACCTTTAATCTAGTAAGTATCTGGCCAAAAATTTTAAAAAATTTCTCATTTTACTTAACTTTGAAAATCCACGATAAACCCATTTTTCAACGGATTTCTGGAGTTGTAGGCCTGTTTGATATTTTGGGCGATTACATTTAGAAAAAAACACGTTTTGATTTTTCAACGGATTTTTTTCGAGTTTTTAGGATGCTAGCAGCATGTTAACATTTGAGTTAACAGATTAACATTTCCACTGTTTTCAAGTTTATCGACCTCCAGCACACAAAGTACTTATCCAATATAAATAAAGTGTAAAAAAATCGAAAGGTTAGTTCATTACCTGTAAAATAAAACATTCGACGGCTAAATTGGTTGGCTACAACTCGAGCTATAAAATGAGGAACGTAAAATGAGCAGAATTTTTTTGTGTAAAACTTTAAAAAATCTTTAAAAAGAACGTATCCATAGAAAAAAAAATTAAAGCCATTTTCGTAATCTGGGGACTCAACTCTACCAGAATTTCGCATCAACAGGCTTGGAGCATTTATTTTTTTTTATTTTGTAAACTGGTGTAATTACAATACCTAATAATGAAAAATTTGAAATAGATCGCAAATCCGAAGTTATATTTAAACTAGCTGACCCGGCGAGCTCCGTTTCGAAACCAGATGGCTTCGTTTTATGTAACATTTCGTTTGGTGATTAAAAGATGAAGAAACATTTTTTTTATTGTTTTATATTTGAAAAGGAAAAGTTTTATTTCATTTCACAACAGTAATGAATTCATTTCGAATACAAAAATGAAATGTTATTTAGTTTAACTTCTCTAAGTGAAGTGTTCTTTGGTAAACCACATTTTTTTGTTTTTTGGTCTGACGTTAACACAAACAAAGCGGATGGTTTCCCAACTCGTGAACACGCAACGTATAACTGCCCATGTGAAAAACAATGATTTTCTAAATTTATCCCGCAAACATTAAGCGATTTGCCTTGCGACTTGTTAATTGTCATTGCGAACGCAAGGCAAACTGGAAATTGCAATCGTTTGAAGTCAAACGGAAGATCAGTCGGAATCATTGGTATTCAAGGAATACATACATTTTCACCTGCGTACTTTCCGTTAATAATGGTTGCCTTAATCAAGTTCGTGCGTATCCAATGGCATTCGTTCCTATGCTGTTGTGTTCCTGTATATTGCACCGCTTGTATTTGTAATTGCAAACAATCATTTGTTAAAGAATACGGTGTAACTTCTGATCGTGTGATGGTGTAGTGTGTGGTGTATATGCAGTTGTTATATGATTGGTTATGTGTGTTGTATTCTTACCCTGCAAGTGGCCTTCTCGAAAGATATTAGCTCCAAAGTAAGTAATGCGAAAGCAGTTATTGTATTCAAGGATGTGTTGAAGAATATGGCTGGAATCGGGATCACTTTCATCGAACAATGGTTTCAGTGGCTGTGGTGGCGTAAGTAATGGATTCACTTCACTTTTCCACTTGCGCAGCACAATCCACATAGGCACATAGTCGTCATTGGTCCAATATCTAAATTTTCATCATCACTGTAGTTCGCAGTGGGATCATATTAGAGGTCTGCACGAATGCACTCAAAATTTTCGGTTATTTGAGTACAACCAGCTTGAGTCGCAATTCGGCGTGCCAAAACGGTTTCAACAAAGTGAATTGCGCATTGGTTAGCGTTGTATTCGTTGTGTGCGAAATGAGTGAAATTTAAACCAAAGCGGAATGGATAGAATGAGTGAATACAGAGTAAATGTTTCGAGTACTCGAGTGAAATTTTGGCATTCTCGTCTCAGTAATTGAAAAATAAAATAAATAAATTACATATATATAATAAATAATCCATGTCTTTCTATTTGTCTATGTCTTGTATTGAAAAGCAAAACAAAAACAAATACGAAAAAACAAACACGCAATAAATTTGACTTCGCCACTGCGGCGCACAACTAACCGAGTACTCGGTCGCGAAACTCATTCGTGCATTGCTTCGCCGTTCGGATATGGTAAATTTTCTACTCATGCCTTCACCACATTTGCCGAATCCGTTTTACTCAATGTCTCACTCAGTCAGTCTGAACTTTGAGTGAGAGTACCAAATGCTGCTTTGAGTGCATTCATGCAGACCTCTAGATCATATTGGAATGCCAAGCGATAGTATGATGCGAATGATCTTCGTGTCCTCCTATTTTGTCTTTCTTCGCTTAAGTTCTGTGAATACACTTATTGCTGGCTTGCATGTCTTGTGCGGCGGGCGATGTTCGCACGTCGTCCCCTAGGCATTTTGGACTATGGAAAGAGTGGTGAATTTAACCTCAAATGAACGATCCACATAATTTACATAGTTCAACTTACCACCTTAAAGACAAATGCCTGCATCACAATTTCACGGTGAACACAATACCGGTTTGTCACATAATTCTAACTGAGCAGAAAACAATTAGTAGATGCCAAACAATGTATCACGCGCCGCATGCTATGAGTCGCGGAAGTATAGTGAAAGAATGGCGGAAGAGTCGGGGAAGTATTGCGGAAGTATCGCGAAAGTATCGCGGAAGTATCATGGAAGTATCGCGGCGGAGCGCGGAAGTATCGCGGAAGCACCGCGGAAGAATCGAGGAAGTATGGCTGAAATATCGCGGAAGTATGGCTGAAATATCGCGGAAGAATCGCGGAAGTATCGCGGAAGTCGCGGAAGTATCGCGGAAGAGTCGCGAAAGTATCGCGGAAGAATCGCGAAAGTATCGCGAAAGAGTTGCGGACATATTGCGTCGATCATTAATTAATTAATCATTTTAGCCAAAACAGCACGACGTATTCGTGATCTCCTTGAAAGGTTCACTACAGGTACTGGGTCAACAGATCTATTTCGTGCATTACCTTCATCTGCACTCCGAAATCGTCTTTGTAATACCCCATTTGTACTACGCGTTCGCCTTCCTATATTTGCTCGTCTTGGTCTTGAGAAAATGAGAAAGTACACGCACATATGTATATATAGTACACTTTAACAGTTCTAGACTCACCATTAATACAAACGACAGGAAATGTTTTACGAAAATTACCTGACAATAATATCAAAGCAGCCGTTTTAGTATGTGAAAAAGAAAATGGGCTGTTTTTAGCGTTTTACCGGAAATTATTCGATTTTTTCTCGTCGTAAGAACCATCGTTTGACTTAAACGAACATTTAAAAAACAAGTGGGAAAGCTACAGTCGAGTGTGAACGACTGTAAGATACCCGGTACCCAAAGCATTGTGGGTGAAATGAAACAGCACATGAACATGAAAAAAAGGAAATGTTGACAAACAGAGACAAATATTGCTAGAAACATGTTGAGCAACACTCAAAAGAGTCAAATGTTGCTAGGAACATGTTGGGCAACTCTCAAAAGCGACAAATGTTGCTAGGAACATGTTGAGCAACACCCAACAAAGACAAATGTCGCTTGGAACATGTTGAGCAACACTCACGTGCGCGCTGCTCTCTCTCTCTCTCTCTCTCACACAAATTTTATTGTTTAATAACTTCTATGTTTATCATCCGATTTTACTCAAATTTTCAGAACACGTCCACGATTGCCTACTTATTAGGTATATCTATTTACTTTACGCCGAAATCACGCGTATGGCTAATAAACAGTTTTTTATGTTTTTCGGGGGCGAAAGTGGGCGTGGCCAAATTTTAAAACAATCTTGATCTGCGTGCAACAGATTCCAATGTTGTCACAAAATTTGGTAACTCTAGCTCTTATAGTCTCTGAGATCTGTTGTCTCACACGAACAGACAGACGGACAGACGGACAGATGGACAGACGGACAGACGGACATAGCTAGTGACGCTGATCAAGAATATATATACTGTATAGGGTCGGAGATTTCTTCTTCTGCCTGTTATATACATTCTCGGTTGGCACTAACGTATAATACCCTTGTACCCTATGGGTACCGGGTATAAAAATATTGGCCAAATTGGTCCAGGCGTTATTGAGTTTTGCGCTTAGCAACACATTTTGCGATTCATTTTTATATATAAGATATAAAAACATTGCATACATATTTAATATAAGCAAAAAATTGAAAGAAATGAAAAACAGCAAGCAATTGTATATTTAAAAATAATTGTAGGCTTATAAAAAGAGAAGAAATGGAAATAATAGAACTAAGCGAGGAAACAATAGTAATAAATAATGTAAATAACGAAACATTATATAATAACTGTAACAACAAAACAATACAAATTTCAAATAACACTTTAATACATTTTGCAAATTGTACGATAGGTATAGATTATAGTTATTTTACCAACATATTCGAAGTAGAAAATGAAAAAACTTTATACGAGAAAAAGAGACAAGTCCAAAATTTTACAAAGCAAATCACCTTTTAAAACATATTAGACACCAACCAAATTAACTGGATAAGCATAAACAATTTAAATACACACCAAAATATAATCTATTCATTTAATGCCGCTGTAAATGTACTAATAGTCATATTAATAATTCTGATTATATAAAAACACAAAAAGAATAAAATCCAACTGAACAATATAGAATTCAGCAGAATTCCGTTGTAAAGGGGGGGAGGAAGAAGTTATGTACAGGTCCACTTCGTTCCCAGAACATAACACCAACATCCAAATAAACGGTTGCTTTCAACATAATGTTATATAATATTATATATTATATGCATAGGGGACATTCCATATCAACTCGGCCACCCCTGTTTTTTTTTTCGCTCTGAAAAAAGAATGCATACCCACATTTTAAAGTGCCCCATGTATATATAGTGACCCTTAAATATTTTTTCGTTACCATCAATACTCTTCGAGATAATCGCTGTTGGACAAAAAACTTTAAAAAATCAAAGCATTGATATGGTGCATGCAATTTGAAAGACAAAAAGTACGGTTATCCTTTTTTCAAACATATTTTTCATAAAAAAATACTAGACTAATCTAGGTTTAATATTAAGCGGGTTTTTAATTAAAAAACTGTTTTTCATTTTTTTTTTGTCTTAGTCGATATTCGCTTAAATTTTTTTTGTCAGGTAGAGAAGGTTCAGATACATAAGAAACAAAAAATCTTAGAATGGTAAAAATGTGTTTGCTAGAAAAAATTAAATTATTTTCATTGTTTATCCATTAATTGCTTTTTAAAAGGGGTATATTGGTTTTAGGATCAGACTCAAAATTCAACACTAAAAATTATTTAGGGAGACTAAGCGTGTATTTTAAAATGTATATGTAAGTTTATCGTACATAACGGTTTTAAAAAGTGGAGATTTAATTGTGACAGTGTAATCGCACTTTTTTTAAAAAAAAACCCTAAAATTTACATAGCCTGATGAACTAAAATATGTGGGATAAATATTTTGTATTTTTCCCATTACCTCTTCGGAAGTAAAAATTCCGTTAATTAACCTGGGGTCTAATCTGCGTGTTAGAATTGCTATTATTTGTTCTTCTGTGTACTCTCTTTTTTTTACTATGTGTCTGTGGTAAGTTAGGAATGGAAAATATCTGAATCCGTTTCGTCGATAAGTAGGAATAATTGATTTTTGAAAACATTAATGGGAGCTTCTACAGAAAATATAAGATTGTGAGATGAGTTTTCGTCGCTATGAATGGTGCGTCAGCTACTACATTAGCTACTCCTGGCTTGTATTTAATTTCGTGATTATATTCGCCAATAAGGTCTCTTCATCGTTTTAGTTTCGCGTTATGGTTATTGACACTATTTGAAAAACTTAGGGGCTGGTGATCTGTGTACATTACTACTTTTGAATATCCGTAAAGACAATGTCTTAGGCTTTGAAGTGCCCACACAATGGCTAACATTTCTCTTTCGTTTGTTGCATAATTTTCTTCGGTGTTTGAGAGTGTACCTGAGATAAATGTTATTGGTCTATGGTAACAAAACCATAAGACTAAGACTGCGCCTATTGCATAACTTGACGCGTGGGTTGTAAGCTGAAATTCTTTTCAAAAATCTGGTTCTGCTAGGGTGGCGTCTCGCGAGATGAGTGTATTTTTTAATTTTTCGAAACCCTTTATTGCTTCTTTGTCCAAGTTAATAGCTGTCCTGCTTGATTTATTTTTTGATTTGCGGCCTTCTTCTCCTCGGAGGAGAATGGTTAGTGGTTTGGCTATTTTTGCAAAATCTCTAATAAATCTTCTATACCTTCTATACCCTGTCATACCTAAGAAAGATCGTAGGTCTTTTAACGTTTTTGGGACCGGGAATTTTGAACCTGCTCTTATTTTGTAAATCTTTGTCTTAACTCCGTCTTGTGAGATTGTATACCCTAAAAAATCTACTTCGTTTTGAAAAACAAGTGAGAAAGCTACAGTCGAGTGTGACCGACTGTGAGATACCAGTACCCTAAGTATTGTGCATGAAATTAAATAGCACATGGACATGAAAAAACAAAATGTTGACAAATGAAGCTGAGCAAATGAAGTTGAGCAATGTTCAAAAGACTAATTCTGCAGCTGTACGCAGCTGCATTACAAATAATACTGCGCCCTAAAGCACGCAACACTTTTTTGCTACTGCCTTTGTGGCTCAGAAGGAGAAGAAGAAGCACACAGAATCTTTATTGTTTAATAACTTCCATGTTTATCATCTGATTTTACTTAAATTTTCAGAAAACGTCCGCAAATGCCTACTTATTTATTTTATTTATTTACTTTAAGCTAAAAATTACGACATTGCTTATATTAAGTTTTTACGATTTTCGGGGGCTGAAGTGGGCGTGGCCAAATTTTAAACCAATCTTGATCTGCGTGCAACAGATTCCAATGTTGTCACCAAATTTGGTAACTCTAGCTCTTATAGTCTCTGAGATCTGTTGTTTCACACGGACGGACGGACAGACGGACAGACGGACATGGTTAAATCGACTCGGCTGGTGATTCTGATCAAGAATATATATATACTTTATGGGGTCGGAGATTTCTCCTTCTGCCTGTTACATACATTCTCGATCGGCACTAACTTATAATACCCTTGTACCCTATGGGTACCGGGTATAATAACATTCTCTATTTGTACCCTCATGTTTGCGTCTTGTAGTGTTGAAAATACTTTTCTCGAGGTTCTGATCGTGTTCTATTTCGTTTTGCTAAAACGATTATGTCGTCAACGTACACATAGCAAATTTTCCTTTGTATTCCCTCAGGATGTCTTCCAGGGCTCTTTGGAATATAGATGGTGAGTTTTGAGACCAAATGAAAGCCTGGTGAATTCATATTTTCCACCGTTTACTGCAAAGGCTGTTTTTCGATATCCGTGTCTTTTAGTGGGATTTGATAAAAACCACTTTTAAGATCTAACACTGAAAAATATTTGTTATCCCTAGCTGTGCAATAATTTCGCCAATTTCTGGGATAGGGTACCGATCTGAGATAGTGACATCGTTGAGTTTCCTGTAGTCTATTACCAATATATACTTTTTTCTTCGGACTGACCTGACTTTTTGGAACTACCCAAACGGGTGCATTATACGGAGAACATGAAGGTCTAATAATGCCACCTTCGAGCATTTCGTTTATCTGCTTTTCTACTTCCTGTCTTAGTGAAGCTGGGTATGGGTAGTGTTTTCCATAAACTGGGGAGTCTGATGATGTTCTTATTCTTCCTACCACTTTAGTAGTGTATGCTAATTTTGTGTCTGGGTCGGCGAATAAGTTTTTGTGGCTTTGAACAAGGTTTTCTATAATTATTTTTTTGTGACTCCGGTCACATGACTGACTTGTGGTCCTATTGTGTTAACGGCTTGTGCGGCTAATTGGTGAATTTTAATTTTCCTTTTATTTTCAAGAATTAATGTATCATTTTGACATCTATAATTGCGCCTAATAATTTCATTGTATCGTTTCCTAATATGCCGTGGAATGTTTTTAGTGTATCTAGTAAAAAATTTCATTGTTTTATCTGAGATATTGGGAAGTTTAAGAATCGTGTGTTGTGTAATTTCATTGTTGCCTCCCACAGAGCTGACTGAAAAGTTTTTCTCGTTTGGTTTTGGGTGTGGTACCAGTTGTGTTTGAATGTAATTCTGGTTTGAGCCTGTGTCTATTAGGAATTTAAAGATTTTCCGTTCCCCGTCGTTACTTTAAAGTAAGGTAGTGAGGAACGATTTATTCTTAAAATAGAGCTCGGACATGTCAATGTATTCTTGTTGTTTGGTATCAATTTACCAAGTAAATTCTTCTTAAAGTTCGCCTATATTATTGTGTTCTGCCATTTCGTAATATTCCTGCTCTGCACTAGTTGTATCTTCTTGTGTTTCCTGTTGTGTAGTAGTTTCTGACTCGGTTTGAATATGAAATTTTTTGGCATCTTGCTAGCGTTCTGAACATTAGAAGTGCTAAGAGGTCGTTTCCCAAAATAATCGTTGTTCGCCGGCTTATTTATATAGTTGATATGACGCGAACGAATTGATTGATCAACCTTCATAGGTACTGCTTTTGGTTGGGGTCGCGGGGCGGTGTCGGAGAAATATAGGGTGTTAATGGTCTTGCTTGGCTTTAATTAGCTTGGTTGTAAAAATTAGGTTGGGTGGTTTGTGTGAAGGGAATTTCCCGGTTGCGGCTACTACCTGCATCTGTTTAGGATTGTAGTATAAATGGGGATGAAAATTTTGTTTGGCTCCTACCATTCGGAACGGTTGGTGGGTTCTTGGTGGTAGTGAAGGCGGTTTTCCTGAGTAAATGCTTTTGGGTGTTTGGTTGTTTCTAGTGGTCTGGTTCTCGAGCAAACTGCATAGGTGTAGTGCATGCCCTAAGTCGTGCGGTTCTTTTATCGCTAAAAGTTGAGCTAGATTTTCGTTTAGGCCTCTAACAAAAGTATCTAAAGCTTTCTCCGTATACATAGTCGTCAAAATTTTATGGTGTCCTGTGAAGCATCCAGATTACTAACTTGGTTCAGGATTAAGGATAGCTGTTGGTAGACTGTTTGGTAGAACTCAACTATAGTATTGTTTCCTTGAGCAAGGGCATAAAGGTCTCGTTTGTCGGCAAAATGCGATGTTAGGCATTTCATAATAGCTGGCCAGTCAAGTGGGGTGTTGTATGATTCTAACACTGCGTCTGCCTGTCCCGTAATTTTATTGCGGACTGCCAAAAGAATGCCGTAATATTTTGGCGAACCGATTCTACCTTCATAGATTTTAGAACTCGTGCTACGCTGTTTTTCCATGAGGAAAATTCACTTTTGTTTCCTGAAAATTCTCTAAGCGATCGTACAATGTCCGGTATTTTTCTAATTTACTAAGGTTGAGTGCTCGTTCTCGTCTGATTGTTTGGTCTGTATATTGCAAAAATCATTTTGGGTTTATTTATTTCCTTCACTAAGCCACTTAATTTGGTTTCTAAGACGCCTTTTATTATTTCTTCGATATCTCTCTCAGTCCTGAGTCGCGCGTTGCTAGTTGCGGAAGGGCCTACAAGGTTTCCTAGTCGGTCTGCTAAATCTTGGTCTGGCATTTTAGTTATGTTTTGTGGTCACGATTTTTGAACAGTTGATTAAAGGGATGAATTTATATTTAAAAATTTTTTATAGTTACTCAGAATTCGGGGTGAAAATAATTAATTAATTTTTGCTGTAAAAATTATAAAGTTTGATTTAAAACTTAGATTTTTGATTTTAGATTTTAGATTTTTTCTGTGTTTTCTTAATTTTGAATTTAGATTTTTAACCCTTAAATAATTTTTGTTTAAATTTGATAAGTAACAAATTTTTTATAGAAAATTTAGCGATCGATTTAATTTAATTTAAAATTTGTTGATTCTTTGTTTATTAATTAAATTTTTGATAGTTCCTTTTCATGGAATTTGTTTGTCGCTTGACAATTATTGTCTCCTTTTTCTTCTTTTCTCCTTTTGTTTGGAGTATTTGCTTAATTTTATGCTTACAAAAATCATATCTCGGTGTGCTCTCGTGCCGGTAGTCTTTGTGTTTTCCTTTTGTCCCGCGTTGCAGCGATTTCTCCAGAATGCAGGCCTACTAGGGCACCTCTTTTACACCTTTCTTTGCACGTTCCTCCGAACGGGTACTAGAGGAATCACAGCGATAAAATTTGGCCTGGTATGTCCACCGGGTAGAAGTCCTTTTGTACGAGTGTCACTTTGTAGCGTTTTCTGGAACGGCACTTTAATTGTGGCACTTCCGGGTTTCGGTGGTCGGGTTTTTCGTACGGATTAGGCAGAATAATTTTTCCGAACTGGCAGGATTTTCTTTACTGCTCTACACGAGACGCGGAACTTGTATCCTTCGCGAACTTTATACCAGGCCCTGTTCGGGCGCCAGTTAAAGTTTTGATAATATTTTTATTAAAAAATATAAACTTTCTTTATTGAGTGCAATTTTACAACTGATTTTTCTTATGCTAATGATTAATAATGTTACCTATGCTTCATTGGTTTGCTGCTGCCGCTTCTGCCGCTGCTGCTGCCTCTGCTGACGTTGTCTGCTACCATCGTTGAACATCGCTGTTGTCGCTGATGTGGTCGGTCCTAAGTGGTCGCTGTCGCTGATATTGCTGCTACTGCGGTGCAGTTGACCATTTCTTATTCTAATTGGGCAATGTAATTTGGCAATAGTTGTTGTTGCCAAATGCGCTCGGTGTTGGGTTCAGTCACCCAGCGTTAAAGCTTTCCCACGATCGTAGAGTAGGAAGTGAAAACTCAGCGCAAGTGGCTGCTGAACTCAATTGGGGACATATTGGGAAACATTCCGGCCAATAACTTTATATGTTGGGAAATCGGTGCTAATGCCTTACTCACACTCGTAATCTATTTGTTGTTGTTCAGATTTCTGCGCGTGTGGCGATACTCCTACTTTGGTTGAGCATTTAGCATTCTGGGTGTTAACTCATGTAATCCAAAATGCCAGGACAAACTGCAATAGATCGGCTCGATATCACTGCAAGTGTCTTCAGACAAAAGGTTTAATCGTTGATGAACTTGATTAAACATGTTCATGTATTTGCTGGCTATATTCTGTCGAATAAAAAATTTAGGTTTGCTATACTCGCATATTTAGATTTGGTTGGCTGACAAATTACGGTCTGAAGAAATTGATAAAATTATCATAGCTGAAATTCCGGATCACAATATCGATCAAGACTTGTAGGACATGATAACCGCTTATATGATCAATGGTACTTGCGGTGCTATAAATATGACGACGCCGTGCATGAACAATGGAAAATGTAAGAAAAGTTGCCCAAAATTTTTATAAATGATGTCGATGGTTATCCATTGTATCGTCACAACATTACCAGGCAGGCTCCGGTTTTCACTTCGGTTTTTCGTTTTCGTTTTAGACCAAAACGTACGTTTTGGTTTTAGGTGCTCCGGTTTTCACACATTTTTGTCACCGTTTTGTTATCGAAATTTTTAAATTTTTTTATTGCTCAAACAGTTGACTTAAATGTTTTGAGAAGTAAGCGGAATGTTTAAATTGTTTTTTATCGGTCTAAGAAGGCTGCCACTCATTAAACAGGGACTTTGTTACGTACGCCGGTTATGGCGACGTGATTCATACGGGTAACACGGAAGAGAATCAAGAGTAGCCAATACGCTACTTTCCTAGAGAATCACTGGCAAGATTGCACAAAAATTTGGCTCTATCAGAAGACACCGCTCAAATTCGCAAAAGTAGGCCATGCAATCGCCAGCAACCCAACACTGCTAATTTTGCGGAACTATCAAACCTTAGAACAAAGACGACACAAATCGAACTTTAGCCAATTGGTGAAAAGAGGGGAACTGATGACACTAGCTGGGAACACTTTTGTGTTCCATTCCGGTGATAAATAGCACAGTCTTTGGTATAAAAGACCCCGGTGTAGCAGTACCAATGGATAGTCACAGTCAGTTAGGAGCTTGAAGTCTATTCAGAGAGTCTGAAAATCAATTAATAATAATTAATAATACAATAAAAGTCAGATAGCCTTTTGCGATTTTGACCGCGGCAATGCAGTTCTTTTAAGGAAGCAAATATCCTTAGGACTGTTGACGGGCTTACAACGTCTTGTCGAACAACGCCGAGTGCAATGTGAATCCTGAAGGACATGTGTTAATAATACCACGCGTAAAACAATCCTGCCGATCTTTGCCCTGTCAAAAGTGAATACTGGAGATCAATTTGGAGTGCCACTATGCACACAATAAACCGTGCAACGATAACTAGGCGTAGCCTAAATCCTACAACGGCAACCCCGAGGCACATATCAGCTCCAAGGGCTTCAAGGATTCTGAACATCACCAAAGCGGACTCTACATCAATAATTAAAATCAGAACCAATACCATCAACGCCACATTAATGTGAGAACCATTATATAAAAACAAAGCCGCAAGAACATAAACAATTTGCTGCACTTATCAACATATTTTTCAATACCAAAACATATTTTTTTTTTTGTAAATTTAGTAAATGAATTTATAACCCCAAACCCATAGCACGATATTATATATATATGCTTAATTCTACTTTACTTTTGCATCAAGTAAAACCTCGACTCCGGAACAAGAGGTCTCAACGTTAGAATAACCGAGGGTGAGTCAACGGGGCCTTTGCCCAACATTGTCTGATATATATATATATACCCACACCATATCACATGATACAATATTAGCTTTCAATAATACAATTACATACATAAGTACACATCTAAATATTATTTACACTCATTCCGAATATACCTTGCTAAACAAAACCACATTTCAATACACGTTAATGTCTAACACACTATTGTCCAACCTATATAATAAACTTGTAATGTGAACTTAAACCAACAAAAATGCATTGGTAGAAACCTATTAAAAGGGGGCATTGGTACAAATGGAAGACTGGGTCAAGAAAATGACATAACTCTTGACGAACGACATGAACTACAGTATTGCTCGGCCCGCGACGAACCGAAGGCGCACGAAATTTGCGAATGGGGAGGAAAACGGCCAAAACATAGCCCGCTTGTTTTCACGATCAAGCACGAATCCGCTTGTGGGGCAATGTGGACAGAAAGACAAACTGACGAACAATTACTTCTGTATTTCAGGCACGTAAATAATTATTCTGATTACCTTTGGAGAGGATAGTGGCGTCCAAAGAACCCACCCCAAATCCGGCGAGCTAAGCTGCACAAATCGAGTCTGCTATCCGGGCGGCCACTTCCTCAGCCCTATGTCCTTAAAGGACTGAGGCACAACAACTCCACCGACGTAACAAAACATCCAAGCAGTGAAGAAAATTGTTTTGGAAAATCGTCGAATCACTATCAGAGAAGTTGGTGAGGAAGTTGGTATATCGTTTGGCTCGTGCCATGAAATTTTTTCTTACGTTTAGGGCATGAGAAGTGTGTCAGCGAAGTTTGTTCCAAAATTACTAAATTTTGACCAAAAGAACCGTCGCATCGCTCAAGAACTGACGTCAACGACGATCCAGATTTACTCAAAGGGTCATAACTGGTGACGTGTTATGGGTATATGGTTATGATATCAAAACCAAAGCCCAATCGACCCAATGGAAGCGGCCAGAAGAGCCAAGACCGAAAAAGCACGATAAGTTCGATCAAAATTTAGCTCACTGTTTTTTCGAATACCATGGCGTGGTGCATCAGGAGTTCTTACCATATGGTCGTACTGTCAATAATCAATATTATCTTGAAGTTACGCGCCGTTTGCCAGAGGCAATTCGAAGAAAACGTCCAGAATTGTGGAAAACAAAAGCATCACGACAATGCCCTGCTCACTCATCTTTGCTTGTGAGAGATTTTTAAGCCAAAAACAACACCACAATTATGCCTCAGCCACCATATTCACCGGATTTAGCTCCATGTGACTTTTTCTTATTCCCAAAACTAAAGAGACCTATGAAAGGACGGAGATTTGCAACGATTTAAGAGATAAAGACTGCCCCGCTGGAAGAGCTCAAGGCAATACCGAAAAGCCCCTATGATAAGTGCTTTGAGGTAGATAAATCGTTGGCATAAGTGTTTTGTATCTGAGGGGTTTACTTTGAAGGGGACAACATTAATATTGATAAATAAATAATATTAAATAATCTATTTAAAATTATATATTATATTATAAATAAATAAGTAAATACAAAGTCACAATATTTTTGAACACACCTCGTATACCCTAAAAGTCCGTTACTTCGAGAAAAAAAGGGTAGATGGTGCAAAAGTTGGAGAAAATATTTTGACGTGCTTTAGACAAATGGGTCGAGGAAAATATTATTTTATTGAAACTCGAAATAAAAATAAATCTGTTTGATAATGACTCCAGCAGATATGAAAAAGGCCCATAAGATTTGACGTCCGCTACACATAGAAGTCTCTCAAGCACCGTGGCGGATGAGTTATATTTTGGGACTGTATTGCTCGTCAAGCCGTTGTCCTATTCGTTGTACTATTCGGTTATAAAAATAACTTAACAGATATTACGCGAACCGTTTACTGAAAAAAAAATGTCCTTGAGATGGGTCTTTCAACAGGACAACGACATAAAACCCACCCCAGGACTGGTCAATGCCTGACTTACAGACAACAAGGTAAACGTTATAAGTTGACGAAGTCGGTCTACAGACCTAAATCCAACTGTAAACTCAAGGGGAGACTAGAAACTTTGTATTTGCGACAAAAACGTTTCAAAATGCCAAAGAACTGTGGGAATTCTTGCCAAAACCCGGTATGAGCTCTTTTAAGCTGAATAGCCACAATGGGCAACGTAAGGTTTGGGAGTCATTAAACCTTAAAAGTGCCGATTCAAGCAGTGCATGATATTTTGACCGCGATTTTCACAAAATTGGTGGGTGATGAAAACTTTTCAGTTTCGGATTAGTAATGTACCGGTTCAGATCTATCAGAATCAATGGCTTTTATTCTCCGGAATTTTCTTGGTTGACCAGTGCTATCATATGCTACTAGTATTAAGAAAACAGTGGGAAAATTTTATTTCGTTTCGAGTTGTAGTCTTTGTAGAATTGGTGAACTTATTATTAGGCCAAAACGTCCATTCAACTCAAAATTAAACACAGCATTAAAAATGAAACCCAGTTTCATTCAGTTAGCTCAAAACTGAGATTTTTAGCGTTGCAACGGACAGACAGACGGACATGACTAGATCGACTTGGCTGGTGATGCTGATCAAGAATATATGGGCAAATCCTGGAAAAGGTCCACCAGGCCCGAAAATTAAAATGTTCATTATCATCGTATTTTTGCGGGTATTAATAAAAAACTTCATATCCAAATCAAAATGTTCTTAATACAATGGTTACATAGCATATCTTAGCGTTTTCGGGTAAAATCGGACAAAAACAAAAAAACTAAAGTTTGGTATTTTTTTGTATTTTTAAGAGCTGTTTTATATTTAATATTTGGCAGGCAAAACATTCGAAATGTTTCAACCTTTTCTACCAAATCTTCTCTTTGATATCTATTAATTACAGATTAAGTTGATTTTCAAAGAAATATTAAGTTATTCATAGGAAAACTACAGTTTGTATGATAGTGGAAAAATGTAGCGTGCGACACGTAGCGTGCGACACAATGGGTTTACGGCTTTTCTAAAATCCGTAAACATTATTAAGACCAAACGATCGGTTTTGTCTTCTAATATTCTTAACTTTCTTTAGGATATTAACTTTCATAAGGTTCATTTTGCATAATTCGCTAAAAATTGCGTTTGAAATGAAAATTTTGAAACTAACTTCCACTTTGTGTAGCGTGCGACACGTCACAATTTTATCAATTATTTTCAAAACAGTGACTCCAGTGAAATTGAAACTTATTCCCTCCAAAAGTACTCTCAATTCACTCTAAACAAATAACAAAAGTTTACGGTAAATCTTTAAAAAGCCCCCAAAATTGATTTTCATTAGCTAAAATCGTGCGAATGTAGCGCGCGACACGTGGGATTTGCCCATATGTACTTTATTGGGTCGGAGATGCTTCCTTCAGTGCGTTGCAAACTTCTGGACAAAATTATAATACTCTGCAAGGGTATAATTTCAGGGGAAGATGTACTCGTTGCAGCAGCCAAATTTAACAGCTTGTCCAGGAAAAGGGTTGTCTGCGACGTGCTTGGCAAACCAACAAATCGACATCCTCATAACACCGTATTAAGGAAGCCACTCGCACACTAAACCGAGCTTTGAAGCAGGACGCTGAAAATGCACAGCTATTGTACATCGAAACACTTTCGCCAACCAGTACATGGCATCCTTTGTAAAGCGCTCTCCTAAATCTAAGCTCTAAAGTAGTGTCACCCCGATAATAAAATCATCAGAAAGCCGAAACTTTTACTTCACATCTTCGAAGCGTCTTTCAGCCGAAACCTGCGACTAGTCCATTGATTAAGCCGAATGAGATCGCAAAAGCCATTGGGGAACTCAAAACCAAAAGTCCAGGCGGTGACGTAATATCTCAAAGAATTCTAATTGAACTTTCAAACTCTCTGAATGGCGGTTGGAATGGCTCGCAAGTTTACCACTTTATTAGGCTCTTAACAGTATTCTATGGGATTCGGTAGATGCCCGTTGCGAATGGTTTCGAAGTATTCAATAGTCTACCAGTATGAGAGAGGCTAGAAAGTCTACCAGCATTGAGAAGGTCATGAGTCGCGGAGGCTCGGTAGTCTACAAGAGGTGGAGAGGGGGATAAATACAACGGGGAGTAACTAACTACAAATGTATGTATAATTGCGGACTTTGGCACTGACTGCAGAATGTGGGCTACCAAACAGTAAGCTTACCTTACCCGATCGCTGTCGGTAGCCGACTACCTCCCATTAGCTGTGGCCCGCTTTATAAAGGGCTTGGGCCTACTCTGTTCGTCCTTGATACAGCGGACATTGCTACGAACGAGCGGCTTACAACATCCACGTTCGCTGACGACACTGCGTTTCTAAGTCGCTCGAGGTGCCTAAACCGAGCAATAACTCAACTAGGCAATTACCTCTTGGTGGTTGAGAAGGGCTATCCGACTGACATATTAAAAATGAACAAAAATGTAAATGTTACTCTCTCCACTATCCTTAAATAGTACGGAAGTTCCACAAGTCAACGAAGTAACCTATATCAGCGTCCACCTCGAGAGACGAATAACCTGGCAAAGACACATTGGATGCAAGAAACTACATACATCTAAAACTATAAGCCAGCAGCCTCCACTGGATTTTAAACGCTCGATCGCCCCTGTTTCTGGACTACAAGGTCTACACAAAGTTCTACAAGGTCCTACTCCACAATTCCACTCTCAAGTCTATCTGGACATATGGCTCACAGCTATGAAGGAACGCAAGCAGTAGCAACATAGACAAAATACATCCCGCACAAAAAAATCCTTAGAACTATTATTGGGGAACCATTGTATATTCGCAGCCAAAACATCCACAGGGATCTCGGCATTCTTGCAGTAAAAGATGAAATTGACAAGCAACAAGAAAGGAAGCTAACCTCGGCAAGCCGAAGTTTATATATCCTTGCAGATAATAATTTAAATAAAAATTAGAAATCTTATATATCGTTTTAATCCGAAATCTTTAAATAGAACGAAAGGCGGCTAATTTGAACAGATAATTTCCTAAGTTTTAATCTGATATTTTTGAAAACAACGAATATCGGATAATTTGGCCAGATCATTCCTATGGCAGCTATAAGATATAGTGGTCCGACTTGCATGAAATCTTAAATGTATGGCTGGATTTAAATAAAACGCCATTTACTAAGTTTTAATTCGATATCTTTAAAAACAACAAAAATCGGTTAATTTGACCCGATCGTTCCTATGGCAGCTATAAGATATAGTGGTCCGATTTGCATGAAATTTAAAATGTATAGCTATAATATAATTAAAGGATCATATATTTAATTTTACATATATAATATACCTTCAAAATGACGAAAATATGACATTTTGGCCCTATCTTTACTATGGCAGCTATAAGATATAGTGGTTCGATTCCGGCCGTTCCGACATATATAGCTGCAATAGAGGGTCGGAGATGCTTTCTTCACTGCGTTGCAAACATCTGATCAAAATTATAAAACCCTCTGTATGGGTATAAAAAGAGACCTACAATGAAAAACTATCTGTGCGCCCAAATCATCTCGCAAGACGCCTGACTCAGGTTTCCAGCAGAGCCCGCCTACAACGCAACGACCTTCCAACCCAGCAATAATTTGCAGGGCCATTTAACTCTGTGTCAGTCATATAACTGTTAGTTGGGTTATAGCGTTAAGATTTGATACACTTATTATAAGTCTCGATAATAAATAAAAGCAAAAAATAATGTTGGGGAAAAGTTTGTTGAGTACAGTGTAATAGATATGCAATTTGTAAAGGCCACAATAAATAAATAATTTTCCTTTTATTTTTATAAACAAGTCTTGTTTTTATTCAAATAACAGAAATCATGAAAAGGTTATAGGTAGAACAGTTTATCCAAAAGAGAATCTGCTATATCACGTTGAATACTTTGTCCAATTAAGTAGGCCATTTTGTGAGCGTACTGAAAAAAAAATTATTACTTTATTAAAATTATACTGATAACTTATAAAGTGCAATGATAATAATATAATAAAATTAGACTTGTAAGACCAGAAATGCTTATTTAAACAAGTAGGTAAGTTACAGTCGATACCCGGTGTAAGATACCCGGTACCCAAAGCATTGTGGCGGACAGACAGACAGATGGACACACAAACATAATCGAACTTAATCGACTCGGCTGGTGATGCTGATCAAGAACATATACACTGTATGGGGTCGGAGATGCCTTCTTTGCCTGTTGCATACATTCTCGATCTGCACGAAGCTATAATACCCTGGTACCCTATGGATACAGGGTATAAAAAGACGGGAACACACTTATGAATAAATTTCATTCTAAGCACCGTTATGCATTTCAATGTCTAACCTTGCATAATCAATAATTATAATTTTATTTGGACAATCGTCATAGTTTAAATATACAGGAGGATATCCAGGAGTGCTCCAGAAACCACTGGAAAAATTGACTGATTTCAAAACCAATTCGCTATTCGTCAATTCGTGCTCCAGAACTAGGGCTTCACCCAGAACAGACAAACGTTGCTAGGAAAATGTTGAGCAACATCCAAAAGAGACAAATGTTGCTAGGGACATGTTGAGCAACACGCATTGGTGCTGTCAACACAGAAGAAGAAGCAGCAAACTCAGATACTTAATTGTTTAATGACTTTCATGTTTATCATACATTTTACTCAAATTACACTGTCCTGCTAATTTCAATTTTTGTCTGCGAATAGAATGTGACATAGTGTTTACGTAGAAAAATTTAAAATTGTTGTGATTTATTTACATTTTTCATGTACCCCACTATATAAACACACCCCTGTGCATGCGATCATATCAGCTCAATTGAAAGGGAATGGTACAGCCTGTAGTTTCTGTTATCAGTAAAGTTTATAACAAGTTAGAGTTTAGCTGTAGGTATTTGAAAATGGCCAAAAGCGCTGTTTTTCAGGGTTACAACAGTTGATTTCTCGAAAATGTGACGTGATGTAAAATTTTAAGCTTGGATTAGTGTTCAGCGTAAAAATTTTTCCGGGTGTACAATGTCATTCTATATGCAGTGTTATTAGAGGGCGTCCGCGTTCATATCTATTTACTTTAAAAGAAAATAACAACAACAGCTAAGTTATACGTTGTTCATGATTTTCGAGGGCGTTAGTGGGAGTGGCAAAATTTGAAAACTAATTTAATTTGGCTGCATCTGATTAAAACAGGGGTCGGCAGCGTCGTATACACTGTGCATAGGGAAAATTTTCAGGCAGCGCTGTCGGCACATGTACAGTATAAGCGCTTCGTGTTTGTTCGGGACTCTGTTGGGCTGTCGTAGCAAGCTTTAAAGCTATGTAAAAACGGCTCCGTATCAATGTTAACAAGTGAGAAAGCTACAGTCGGGTGACCGACTGTGAGATACCCGGTACCCAAAGTATTGCCCGTGAAATTAAATAGCACACGGACATGGAAAAAACAAAAAGTTGACAAATAAAGTCAAATGTTACTAAAAACATAATGAGCAACGTTCAAAAAAGACTAATTCTGCAGCTGTACGCAGCTGCATTACGAATTAATACTGCGCCCTAAAGCACGCAACACTTTTTTTTTGCTACTGCCTTTGTGGCTCAGAAGGAGAAGAAGAAGCACACAGAATCTTTATTGTTTAATAACTTCCATGTTTATCATCTGATTTTACTTAAATTTTCAGAAAACGTCCGCAAATGCCTACTTATTTATTTTATTTATTTACTTTAAGCTAAAAATTACGACATTGCTTATATTAAGTTTTTTACGATTTTCGGGGGCTGAAGTGGGCGTGGCCAAATTTTAAACCAATCTTGATCTGCGTGCAACAGATTCCAATGTTGTCACCAAATTTGGTAACTCTAGCTCTTATAGTCTCTGAGATCTGTTGTTTCACACGGACGGACGGACAGACGGACAGACGGACATGGTTAAATCGACTCGGCTGGTGATTCTGATCAAGAATATATATATACTTTATGGGGTCGGAGATTTCTCCTTCTGCCTGTTACATACATTCTCGATCGGCACTAACTTATAATACCCTTGTACCCTATGGGTACCGGGTATAATAACATTTCTCTATTTGTACCCTCATGTTTGCGTCTTGTAGTGTTGAAAATACTTTTCTCGAGGTTCTGATCGTGTTCTATTTCGTTTTTGCTAAAAACGATTATGTCGTCAACGTACACATAGCAAATTTTCCCTTTGTATTCCCTCAGGATGTCTTCCAGGGCTCTTTGGAATATAGATGGTGAGTTTTTGAGACCAAATGAAAGCCTGGTGAATTCATATTTTCCACCGTTTACTGCAAAGGCTGTTTTTTCGATATCCGTGTCTTTTAGTGGGATTTGATAAAAACCACTTTTAAGATCTAACACTGAAAAATATTTGTTATCCCCTAGCTGTGCAATAATTTCGCCAATTTCTGGGATAGGGTACCGATCTGAGATAGTGACATCGTTGAGTTTCCTGTAGTCTATTACCAATATATACTTTTTTCTTCGGACTGACCTGACTTTTTTGGAACTACCCAAACGGGTGCATTATACGGAGAACATGAAGGTCTAATAATGCCATCTTCGAGCATTTCGTTTATCTGCTTTTCTACTTCCTGTCTTAGTGAAGCTGGGTATGGGTAGTGTTTTCCATAAACTGGGGAGTCTGATGATGTTCTTATTCTTCCTACCACTTTAGTAGTGTATGCTAATTTTGTGTCTGGGTCGGCGAATAAGTTTTTGTGGCTTTGAACAAGGTTTTCTATAATTATTTTTTGTGACTCGGTCACATGACTGACTTGTGGTCCTATTGTGTTAACGGCTTGTGCGGCTAATTGGTGAATTTTAATTTTCCTTTTATTTTCAAGAATTAATGTATCATTTTTTACATCTATAATTGCGCCTAATAATTTCATTGTATCGTTTCCTAATATGCCGTGGAATGTTTTTAGTGTATCTAGTAAAAAAAATTTCATTGTTTTATCTGAGATATTGGGAAGTTTAAGAATCGTGTGTTGTGTAATTTCATTGTTGCCTCCCACAGAGCTGACTGAAAAGTTTTTCTCGTTTGGTTTTGGGTGTGGTACCAGTTGTGTTTGAATGTAATTCTGGTTTGAGCCTGTGTCTATTAGGAATTTAAAGATTTTTCCGTTCCCCGTCGTTACTTTAAAGTAAGGTAGTGAGGAACGATTTATTCTTAAAAATAGAGCTCGGACATGTCAATGTATTCTTGTTGTTTGGTATCAATTTACCAAGTAAATTCTTCTTAAAGTTCGCCTATATTATTGTGTTCTGCCATTTCGTAATATTCCTGCTCTGCACTAGTTGTATCTTCTTGTGTTTCCTGTTGTGTAGTAGTTTCTGACTCGGTTTGAATATGAAATTTTTTTGGCATCTTGCTAGCGTTCTGAACATTAGAAGTGCTAAGAGGTCGTTTCCCAAAATAATCGTTGTTCGCCGGCTTATTTATATAGTTGATATGACGCGAACGAATTGATTGATCAACCTTCATAGGTACTGCTTTTGGTTGGGGTCGCGGGGGCGGTGTCGGAGAAATATAGGGTGTTAATGGTCTTGCTTGGCTTTAATTAGCTTGGTTGTAAAAATTAGGTTGGGTGGTTTGTGTGAAGGGGAATTTCCCGGTTGCGGCTACTACCTGCATCTGTTTAGGATTGTAGTATAAATGGGGATGAAAATTTTATTTGGCTCCTACCATTCGGAACGGTTGGTGGGTTCTTGGTGGTAGTGAAGGCGGTTTTCCTGAGTAAATGCTTTTGGGTGTTTGGTTGTTTCTAGTGGTCTGGTTCTCGAGCAAACTGCATAGGTGTAGTGCATGCCCTAAGTCGTGCGGTTCTTTTATCGCTAAAAGTTGAGCTAGATTTTCGTTTAGGCCTCTAACAAAAGTATCTAAAGCTTTCTCCGTATACATAGTCGTCAAAAATTTTATGGTGTCCTGTGAAGCATCCAGATTACTAACTTGGTTCAGGATTAAGGATAGCTGTTGGTAGACTGTTTGGTAGAACTCAACTATAGTATTGTTTCCTTGAGCAAGGGCATAAAGGTCTCGTTTGTCGGCAAAATGCGATGTTAGGCATTTCATAATAGCTGGCCAGTCAAGTGGGGTGTTGTATGATTCTAACACTGCGTCTGCCTGTCCCGTAATTTTATTGCGGACTGCCAAAAGAATGCCGTAATATTTTGGCGAACCGATTCTACCTTCATAGATTTTTAGAACTCGTGCTACGCTGTTTTTCCATGAGGAAAATTCACTTTTGTTTCCTGAAAATTCTCTAAGCGATCGTACAATGTCCGGTATTTTTTCTAATTTACTAAGGTTGAGTGCTCGTTCTCGTCTGATTGTTTGGTCTGTATATTGCAAAAAATCATTTTTGGGTTTATTTATTTCCTTCACTAAGCCACTTAATTTGGTTTCTAAGACGCCTTTTATTATTTCTTCGATATCTCTCTCAGTCCTGAGTCGCGCGTTGCTAGTTGCGGAAGGGCCTACAAGGTTTCCTAGTCGGTCTGCTAAATCTTGGTCTGGCATTTTAGTTATGTTTTGTGGTCACGATTTTTGAACAGTTGATTAAAGGGATGAATTTATATTTAAAAAATTTTTTTGATAGTTACTCAGAATTCGGGGTGAAAATAATTAATTAATTTTTGCTGTAAAAATTATAAAGTTTGATTTAAAACTTAGATTTTTGATTTTTAGATTTTAGATTTTTTTTCTGTGTTTTCTTAATTTTGAATTTAGATTTTTAACCCTTAAATAATTTTTGTTTAAATTTGATAAGTAACAAATTTTTTTATAGAAAATTTAGCGATCGATTTAATTTAATTTAAAAATTTGTTGATTCTTTGTTTATTAATTAAATTTTTTGATAGTTCCTTTTCATGGAATTTGTTTGTCGCTTGACAATTATTGTCTCCTTTTTTCTTCTTTTCTCCTTTTGTTTGGAGTATTTGCTTAATTTTATGCTTACAAAAAATCATATCTCGGTGTGCTCTCGTGCCGGTAGTCTTTGTGTTTTCCTTTTGTCCCGCGTTGCAGCGATTTCTCCAGAATGCAGGCCTACTAGGGCACCTCTTTTACACCTTTCTTTGCACGTTCCTCCGAACGGGTACTAGAGGAATCACAGCGATAAAATTTGGCCTGGTATGTCCACCGGGTAGAAGTCCTTTTGTACGAGTGTCACTTTGTAGCGTTTTCTGGAACGGCACTTTAATTGTGGCACTTCCGGGTTTCGGTGGTCGGGTTTTTTCGTACGGATTAGGCAGAATAATTTTTCCGAACTGGCAGGATTTTCTTTACTGCTCTACACGAGACGCGGAACTTGTATCCTTCGCGAACTTTATACCAGGCCCTGTTCGGGCGCCAGTTAAAGTTTTGATAATATTTTTATTAAAAAATATAAACTTTCTTTATTGAGTGCAATTTTACAACTGATTTTTCTTATGCTAATGATTAATAATGTTACCTATGCTTCATTGGTTTGCTGCTGCCGCTTCTGCCGCTGCTGCTGCCTCTGCTGACGTTGTCTGCTACCATCGTTGAACATCGCTGTTGTCGCTGATGTGGTCGGTCCTAAGTGGTCGCTGTCGCTGATATTGCTGCTACTGCGGTGCAGTTGACCATTTCTTATTCTAATTGGGCAATGTAATTTGGCAATAGTTGTTGTTGCCAAATGCGCTTGGTGTTGGGTTCAGTCACCCAGCGTTAAAGCTTTCCCACGATCGTAGAGTAGGAAGTGAAAACTCAGCGCAAGTGGCTGCTGAACTCAATTGGGGACATATTGGGAAACATTCCGGCCAATAACTTTATATGTTGGGAAATCGGTGCTAATGCCTTACTCACACTCGTAATCTATTTGTTGTTGTTCAGATTTCTGCGCGTGTGGCGATACTCCTACTTTGGTTGAGCATTTAGCATTCTGGGTGTTAACTCATGTAATCCAAAATGCCAGGACAAACTGCAATAGATCGGCTCGATATCACTGCAAGTGTCTTCAGACAAAAGGTTTAATCGTTGATGAACTTGATTAAACATGTTCATGTATTTGCTGGCTATATTCTGTCGAATAAAAAATTTAGGTTTGCTATACTCGCATATTTAGATTTGGTTGGCTGACAAATTACGGTCTGAAGAAATTGATAAAATTATCATAGCTGAAATTCCGGATCACAATATCGATCAAGACTTGTAGGACATGATAACCGCTTATATGATCAATGGTACTTGCGGTGCTATAAATATGACGACGCCGTGCATGAACAATGGAAAATGTAAGAAAAGTTGCCCAAAAATTTTTATAAATGATGTCGATGGTTATCCATTGTATCGTCACAACATTACCAGGCAGGCTCCGGTTTTCACTTCGGTTTTTCGTTTTCGTTTTAGACCAAAAACGTACGTTTTGGTTTTAGGTGCTCCGGTTTTCACACATTTTTGTCACCGTTTTGTTATCGAAATTTTTAAATTTTTTTATTGCTCAAACAGTTGACTTAAATGTTTTGAGAAGTAAGCGGAATGTTTAAATTGTTTTTTATCGGTCTAAGAAGGCTGCCACTCATTAAACAGGGACTTTGTTACGTACGCCGGTTATGGCGACGTGATTCATACGGGTAACACGGAAGAGAATCAAGAGTAGCCAATACGCTACTTTCCTAGAGAATCACTGGCAAGATTGCACAAAAATTTGGCTCTATCAGAAGACACCGCTCAAATTCGCAAAAGTAGGCCATGCAATCGCCAGCAACCCAACACTGCTAATTTTGCGGAACTATCAAACCTTAGAACAAAGACGACACAAATCGAACTTTAGCCAATTGGTGAAAGAGGGGAACTGATGACACTAGCTGGGAACACTTTTGTGTTCCATTCCGGTGATAAATAGCACAGTCTTTGGTATAAAAGACCCCGGTGTAGCAGTACCAATGGATAGTCACAGTCAGTTAGGAGCTTGAAGTCTATTCAGAGAGTCTGAAAATCAATTAATAATAATTAATAATACAATAAAAGTCAGATAGCCTTTTGCGATTTTGACCGCGGCAATGCAGTTCTTTAAGGAAGCAAATATCCTTAGGACTGTTGACGGGCTTACAACGTCTTGTCGAACAACGCCGAGTGCAATGTGAATCCTGAAGGACATGTGTTAATAATACCACGCGTAAAACAATCCTGCCGATCTTTGCCCTGTCAAAAGTGAATACTGGAGATCAATTTGGAGTGCCACTATGCACACAATAAACCGTGCAACGATAACTAGGCGTAGCCTAAATCCTACAACGGCAACCCCGAGGCACATATCAGCTCCAAGGGCTTCAAGGATTCTGAACATCACCAAAGCGGACTCTACATCAATAATTAAAATCAGAACCAATACCATCAACGCCACATTAATCTGAGAACCATTATATAAAAACAAAGCCGCAAGAACATAAACAATTTGCTGCACTTATCAACATATTTTTCAATACCAAAACATATTTTTTTTTTGTAAATTTAGTAAATGAATTTATAACCCCAAACCCATAGCACGATATTATATATATATGCTTAATTCTACTTTACTTTTGCATCAAGTAAAACCTCGACTCCGGAACAAGAGGTCTCAACGTTAGAATAACCGAGGGTGAGTCAACGGGGCCTTTGCCCAACATTGTCTGATATATATATATATACCCACACCATATCACATGATACAATATTAGCTTTCAATAATACAATTACATACATAAGTACACATCTAAATATTATTTACACTCATTCCGAATATACCTTGCTAAACAAAACCACATTTCAATACACGTTAATGTCTAACACACTATTGTCCAACCTATATAATAAACTTGTAATGTGAACTTAAACCAACAAAAATGCATTGGTAGAAACCTATTAAAAGGGGGCATTGGTACAAATGGAAGACTGGGTCAAGAAAATGACATAACTCTTGACGAACGACATGAACTACAGTATTGCTCGGCCCGCGACGAACCGAAGGCGCACGAAATTTGCGAATGGGGAGGAAAAACGGCCAAAACATAGCCCGCTTGTTTTCACGATCAAGCACGAATCCGCTTGTGGGGCAATGTGGACAGAAAGACAAACTGACGAACAATTACTTCTGTATTTCAGGCACGTAAATAATTGTTCTGATTACCTTTGGAGAGGATAGTGGCGTCCAAAGAACCCACCCCAAATCCGGCGAGCTAAGCTGCACAAATCGAGTCTGCTATCCGGGCGGCCACTTCCTCAGCCCTATGTCCTTAAAGGACTGAGGCACAACAACTCCACCGACGTAACAAAACATCCAAGCAGTGAAGAAAATTGTTTTGGAAAATCGTCGAATCACTATCAGAGAAGTTGGTGAGGAAGTTGGTATATCGTTTGGCTCGTGCCATGAAATTTTTTCTTACGTTTAGGGCATGAGAAGTGTGTCAGCGAAGTTTGTTCCAAAATTACTAAATTTTGACCAAAGAACCGTCGCATCGCTCAAGAACTGACGTCAACGACGATCCAGATTTACTCAAAGGGTCATAACTGGTGACGTGTTATGGGTATATGGTTATGATATCAAAACCAAAGCCCAATCGACCCAATGGAAGCGGCCAGAAGAGCCAAGACCGAAAAAGCACGATAAGTTCGATCAAAATTTAGCTCACTGTTTTTCGAATACCATGGCGTGGTGCATCAGGAGTTCTTACCATATGGTCGTACTGTCAATAATCAATATTATCTTGAAGTTACGCGCCGTTTGCGAGAGGCAATTCGAAGAAAACGTCCAGAATTGTGGAAAAACAAAAGCATCACGACAATGCCCTGCTCACTCATCTTTGCTTGTGAGAGATTTTTAAGCCAAAAACAACACCACAATTATGCCTCAGCCACCATATTCACCGGATTTAGCTCCATGTGACTTTTTCTTATTCCCAAAACTAAAGAGACCTATGAAAGGACGGAGATTTGCAACGATTTAAGAGATAAAGACTGCCCCGCTGGAAGAGCTCAAGGCAATACCGAAAAGCCCCTATGATAAGTGCTTTGAGGTAGATAAATCGTTGGCATAAGTGTTTTGTATCTGAGGGGTTTACTTTGAAGGGGACAACATTAATATTGATAAATAAATAATATTAAATAATCTATTTAAAATTATATATTATATTATAAATAAATAAGTAAATACAAAGTCACAATATTTTTGAACACACCTCGTATACCCTAAAAAGTCCGTTACTTCGAGAAAAAAAGGGTAGATGGTGCAAAAGTTGGAGAAAATATTTTGACGTGCTTTAGACAAATGGGTCGAGGAAAATATTATTTTATTGAAACTCGAAATAAAAATAAATCTGTTTGATAATGACTCCAGCAGATATGAAAAAGGCCCATAAGATTTGACGTCCGCTACACATAGAAGTCTCTCAAGCACCGTGGCGGATGAGTTATATTTTGGGACTGTATTGCTCGTCAAGCCGTTGTCCTATTCGTTGTACTATTCGGTTATAAAAATAACTTAACAGATATTACGCGAACCGTTTACTGAAAAAAAAAATGTCCTTGAGATGGGTCTTTCAACAGGACAACGACATAAAACCCACCCCAGGACTGGTCAATGCCTGACTTACAGACAACAAGGTAAACGTTATAAGTTGACGAAGTCGGTCTACAGACCTAAATCCAACTGTAAACTCAAGGGAGACTAGAAACTTTGTATTTGCGACAAAAACGTTTCAAAATGCCAAAGAACTGTGGGAATTCTTGCCAAAACCCGGTATGAGCTCTTTTAAGCTGAATAGCCACAATGGGCAACGTAAGGTTTGGGAGTCATTAAACCTTAAAAGTGCCGATTCAAGCAGTGCATGATATTTTGACCGCGATTTTCACAAAATTGGTGGGTGATGAAAACTTTTCAGTTTCGGATTAGTAATGTACCGGTTCAGATCTATCAGAATCAATGGCTTTTATTCTCCGGAATTTTCTTGGTTGACCAGTGCTATCATATGCTACTAGTATTAAGAAAACAGTGGGAAAATTTTATTTCGTTTCGAGTTGTAGTCTTTGTAGAATTGGTGAACTTATTATTAGGCCAAAACGTCCATTCAACTCAAAATTAAACACAGCATTAAAAATGAAACCCAGTTTCATTCAGTTAGCTCAAAACTGAGATTTTTAGCGTTGCAACGGACAGACAGACGGACATGACTAGATCGACTTGGCTGGTGATGCTGATCAAGAATATATGGGCAAATCCTGGAAAAGGTCCACCAGGCCCGAAAATTAAAATGTTCATTATCATCGTATTTTTGCGGGTATTAATAAAAAACTTCATATCCAAATCAAAATGTTCTTAATACAATGGTTACATAGCATATCTTAGCGTTTTCGGGTAAAATCGGACAAAAACAAAAAAACTAAAGTTTGGTATTTTTTTGTATTTTTAAGAGCTGTTTTATATTTAATATTTGGCAGGCAAAACATTCGAAATGTTTCAACCTTTTCTACCAAATCTTCTCTTTGATATCTATTAATTACAGATTAAGTTGATTTTCAAAGAAATATTAAGTTATTCATAGGAAAACTACAGTTTGTATGATAGTGGAAAAATGTAGCGTGCGACACGTAGCGTGCGACACAATGGGTTTACGGCTTTTCTAAAATCCGTAAACATTATTAAGACCAAACGATCGGTTTTGTCTTCTAATATTCTTAACTTTCTTTAGGATATTAACTTTCATAAGGTTCATTTTGCATAATTCGCTAAAAATTGCGTTTGAAATGAAAATTTTGAAACTAACTTCCACTTTGTGTAGCGTGCGACACGTCACAATTTTATCAATTATTTTCAAAACAGTGACTCCAGTGAAATTGAAACTTATTCCCTCCAAAAGTACTCTCAATTCACTCTAAACAAATAACAAAAGTTTACGGTAAATCTTTAAAAAGCCCCCAAAATTGATTTTCATTAGCTAAAATCGTGCGAATGTAGCGCGCGACACGTGGATTTGCCCATATGTACTTTATTGGGTCGGAGATGCTTCCTTCAGTGCGTTGCAAACTTCTGGACAAAATTATAATACTCTGCAAGGGTATAATTTCAGGGGAAGATGTACTCGTTGCAGCAGCCAAATTTAACAGCTTGTCCAGGAAAAGGGTTGTCTGCGACGTGCTTGGCAAACCAACAAATCGACATCCTCATAACACCGTATTAAGGAAGCCACTCGCACACTAAACCGAGCTTTGAAGCAGGACGCTGAAAATGCACAGCTATTGTACATCGAAACACTTTCGCCAACCAGTACATGGCATCCTTTGTAAAGCGCTCTCCTAAATCTAAGCTCTAAAGTAGTGTCACCCCGATAATAAAATCATCAGAAAGCCGAAACTTTTACTTCACATCTTCGAAGCGTCTTTCAGCCGAAACCTGCGACTAGTCCATTGATTAAGCCGAATGAGATCGCAAAAGCCATTGGGGAACTCAAAACCAAAAGTCCAGGCGGTGACGTAATATCTCAAAGAATTCTAATTGAACTTTCAAACTCTCTGAATGGCGGTTGGAATGGCTCGCAAGTTTACCACTTTATTAGGCTCTTAACAGTATTCTATGGGATTCGGTAGATGCCCGTTGCGAATGGTTTCGAAGTATTCAATAGTCTACCAGTATGAGAGAGGCTAGAAAGTCTACCAGCATTGAGAAGGTCATGAGTCGCGGAGGCTCGGTAGTCTACAAGAGGTGGAGAGGGGGATAAATACAACGGGGAGTAACTAACTACAAATGTATGTATAATTGCGGACTTTGGCACTGACTGCAGAATGTGGGCTACCAAACAGTAAGCTTACCTTACCCGATCGCTGTCGGTAGCCGACTACCTCCCATTAGCTGTGGCCCGCTTTATAAAGGGCTTGGGCCTACTCTGTTCGTCCTTGATACAGCGGACATTGCTACGAACGAGCGGCTTACAACATCCACGTTCGCTGACGACACTGCGTTTCTAAGTCGCTCGAGGTGCCTAAACCGAGCAATAACTCAACTAGGCAATTACCTCTTGGTGGTTGAAGGGGCTATCCGACTGACATATTAAAAAAAATGAACAAAAATGTAAATGTTACTCTCTCCACTATCCTTAAATAGTACGGAAGTTCCACAAGTCAACGAAGTAACCTATATCAGCGTCCACCTCGAGAGACGAATAACCTGGCAAAGACACATTGGATGCAAGAAACTACATACATCTAAAACTATAAGCCAGCAGCCTCCACTGGATTTTAAACGCTCGATCGCCCCTGTTTCTGGACTACAAGGTCTACACAAAGTTCTACAAGGTCCTACTCCACAATTCCACTCTCAAGTCTATCTGGACATATGGCTCACAGCTATGAAGGAACGCAAGCAGTAGCAACATAGACAAAATACATCCCGCACAAAAAAATCCTTAGAACTATTATTGGGGAACCATTGTATATTCGCAGCCAAAACATCCACAGGGATCTCGGCATTCTTGCAGTAAAAGATGAAATTGACAAGCAACAAGAAGAAGCTAACCTCGGCAAGCCGAAGTTTATATATCCTTGCAGATAATAATTTAAATAAAAATTAGAAATCTTATATATCGTTTTAATCCGAAATCTTTAAATAGAACGAAAGGCGGCTAATTTGAACAGATAATTTCCTAAGTTTTAATCTGATATTTTTGAAAACAACGAATATCGGATAATTTGGCCAGATCATTCCTATGGCAGCTATAAGATATAGTGGTCCGACTTGCATGAAATCTTAAATGTATGGCTGGATTTAAATAAAACGCCATTTACTAAGTTTTAATTCGATATCTTTAAAACAACAAAAATCGGTTAATTTGACCCGATCGTTCCTATGGCAGCTATAAGATATAGTGGTCCGATTTGCATGAAATTTAAAATGTATAGCTATAATATAATTAAAGGATCATATATTTAATTTTACATATATAATATACCTTCAAAATGACGAAAATATGACATTTTGGCCCTATCTTTACTATGGCAGCTATAAGATATAGTGGTTCGATTCCGGCCGTTCCGACATATATAGCTGCAATAGAGGGTCGGAGATGCTTTCTTCACTGCGTTGCAAACATCTGATCAAAATTATAAAACCCTCTGTATGGGTATAAAAGAGACCTACAATGAAAAACTATCTGTGCGCCCAAATCATCTCGCAAGACGCCTGACTCAGGTTTCCAGCAGAGCCCGCCTACAACGCAACGACCTTCCAACCCAGCAATAATTTGCAGGGCCATTTAACTCTGTGTCAGTCATATAACTGTTAGTTGGGTTATAGCGTTAAGATTTGATACACTTATTATAAGTCTCGATAATAAATAAAAGCAAAAAATAATGTTGGGGAAAAGTTTGTTGAGTACAGTGTAATAGATATGCAATTTGTAAAGGCCACAATAAATAAATAATTTTCCTTTTATTTTTATAAACAAGTCTTGTTTTTATTCAAATAACAGAAATCATGAAAAAGGTTATAGGTAGAACAGTTTATCCAAAAGAGAATCTGCTATATCACGTTGAATACTTTGTCCAATTAAGTAGGCCATTTTGTGAGCGTACTGAAAAAAAAATTATTACTTTATTAAAATTATACTGATAACTTATAAAGTGCAATGATAATAATATAATAAAATTAGACTTGTAAGACCAGAAATGCTTATTTAAACAAGTAGGTAAGTTACAGTCGATACCCGGTGTAAGATACCCGGTACCCAAAGCATTGTGGCGGACAGACAGACAGATGGACACACAAACATAATCGAACTTAATCGACTCGGCTGGTGATGCTGATCAAGAACATATACACTGTATGGGGTCGGAGATGCCTTCTTTGCCTGTTGCATACATTCTCGATCTGCACGAAGCTATAATACCCTGGTACCCTATGGATACAGGGTATAAAAAGACGGGAACACACTTATGAATAAATTTCATTCTAAGCACCGTTATGCATTTCAATGTCTAACCTTGCATAATCAATAATTATAATTTTATTTGGACAATCGTCATAGTTTAAATATACAGGACGATATCCAGGAGTGCTCCAGAAACCACTGGAAAAATTGACTGATTTCAAAACCAATTCGCTATTCGTCAATTCGTGCTCCAGAACTAGGGCTTCACCCAGAACAGACAAACGTTGCTAGGAAAATGTTGAGCAACATCCAAAAAGAGACAAATGTTGCTAGGGACATGTTGAGCAACACGCATTGGTGCTGTCAACACAGAAGAAGAAGCAGCAAACTCAGATACTTAATTGTTTAATGACTTTCATGTTTATCATACATTTTACTCAAATTACACTGTCCTGCTAATTTCAATTTTTGTCTGCGAATAGAATGTGACATAGTGTTTACGTAGAAAAATTTAAAATTGTTGTGATTTATTTACATTTTTCATGTACCCCACTATATAAACACACCCCCTGTGCATGCGATCATATCAGCTCAATTGAAAGGGAATGGTACAGCCTGTAGTTTCTGTTATCAGTAAAGTTTATAACAAGTTAGAGTTTAGCTGTAGGTATTTGAAAATGGCCAAAAGCGCTGTTTTTCAGGGTTACAACAGTTGATTTCTCGAAAATGTGACGTGATGTAAAATTTTAAGCTTGGATTAGTGTTCAGCGTAAAAATTTTTTCCGGGTGTACAATGTCATTCTATATGCAGTGTTATTAGAGGGCGTCCGCGTTCATATCTATTTACTTTAAAAAGAAAATAACAACAACAGCTAAGTTATACGTTGTTCATGATTTTCGAGGGCGTTAGTGGGAGTGGCAAAATTTGAAAACTAATTTAATTTGGCTGCATCTGATTAAAACAGGGGTCGGCAGCGTCGTATACACTGTGCATAGGGAAAATTTTCAGGCAGCGCTGTCGGCACATGTACAGTATAAGCGCTTCGTGTTTGTTCGGGACTCTGTTGGGCTGTCGTAGCAAGCTTTAAAGCTATGTAAAAACGGCTCCGTATCAATGTTAACAAGTGAGAAAGCTACAGTCGGGTGACCGACTGTGAGATACCCGGTACCCAAAGTATTGCCCGTGAAATTAAATAGCACACGGACATGGAAAAAACAAAAAGTTGACAAATAAAGTCAAATGTTACTGTTTATGGGGAAGACAACTAAAATGCCACCCTTTAATTGTACATTAATTAAAACGCACGATTTATCTAATATTATTACGTGTTTTATTAGCAAAGTTCGGAGCTGACTGACTGCCCGGCAAGCTAAGCTTCAATATATATATGTTTTCATGTTCATGTGTTTACAAATGTAGTTTCGCTGAATAGATAACGCGACAGATGTAGCGAGATAAGGAAGGCAAAGAATAGCCGAAAAAGAGAGCGTGTAAGAGCGCCGCAGGTGCAATGGTACACCTATGCGCACCTCACTAGGCGCTGGCGGTCTGCTCTGAACATACTCCCCGTTGGAAGTGATACGGTTCCAACCAAATGGGAGTCGATGGGCAGAACGGCTAACTTGGCAACGGCTCTCTTGCTTAGACCCGTAGCTGTCCTGACCATAGCTACTCTGATGGTGCCGTCCTCGCCGGGTATGACTCCTTGGATGCACCCAAGCTGCCATTTCAAGGGTGGGATGTTGTCCTCCTTCAGCAACACGATGCTGCCGACCTTGATGTTAGGTGTTTCGGAGCGCCATTTGCTTCTTTCTTGCAGCAGAGACATACTCTCTGCTCCACCTTTCCAGAAGTGTTGCTGCATCTGAGTCACTCTTTGCCATCTGCCGAGACGGCCTTCGCGAAGATGTGTAACGTCAGGTTCAGGAAACCTTGCGTAGCTGGAACCCTTTAAGAAGTGCGCCGGCGTTAGCACCTCCAAATTTTCAGCAGATTCTGAAATTGGACAGAGCGGACGTGAGTTAAGGATGGCAGAAATCTCATATGCAAGAGTTCTCAATTCATCAAGGGCTAAAATGGATGCACCGACGACTCTGTAAAGTGATATTTGGCCGACTTAACAGCCGCCTCCCACAGACCACCGAAGTGAGGGCCCGCGGAGGTATAAACTTCCAATCAATCCCGTCAGCCAAACAGGAAGAGACCATCGACGCCGTGTGGTTCGCTCAAAAATAACTCCTTCAGTTCGGCTAACTCGCTCTTAGCGCCGACAAAGTTCGTCGCATTGTCACTCCAAATAGTACGTGGATTGCCCCTTAGGCTGATGAATCTTCTCAGAGCTGCGATGAAAGAATCCGTTGTGAGGTCCTGAACGACTTCCAAATGAGCAGCCTTCGTTGAAAAGCAGACAAAGACGGCGATGTAGCACTTGTGGGGTGCCTTGTTCCGGGTCTCTGCCTTGTGATAGAATGGCCCACAATAGTCCACTCCTGTGGTATGAAATGCTGGGTTAGGCTGAACTCGATCTGCTGGCAAGCTACCCATGACGTGCTCCCAAGCAACAGGCTTCATCCGAAAACATCTGACGCATTTGTTGATAACGCTTGCCACGAACTTTCGGCCTCCAATTGGCCAATACCTTTGCCTTAACGTAGCGAGCAACGCCTGTGATCCTGCGTGGAAATATTTTTCATGATAATAGACTATAATTGCCCTGCTGACTGGATGGTCTTTGGGTAACAATATCGGATGCTTAGCGTCGTAGTTCAAGCTTGCGTTCTGAAGCCTTCCACCAACGCGAAGTAATCCATCGGAGCCGAGTATTGGCCTCAGAGAAATCAGCTTGCTTTTCTGTGGAAACGGCTTGCCCTGGCTAAGAATTCGATACTCCTCGGCCAAGTGAACCTGCTGGATGCTCCTCAGAAGAAGTACGGTTCCCAAGTTGATCTCGTTCACAGTAACATGGCATTTTAACGCTGATTTGGTTCTGCAATTCGAAATGAAGCGATAAATGTATGCAAATACACGCTGCAGCTTGTGAAATGAATTGAGATATTTGCAGTTAATAGAAATGTCAGTGCAAACTGTTCCAATGAGTGCCGCAGCACGACGCTCTGGGAGATCCTTTACTGCGTTCAGCAGGGAGGGCCAATTCAAAGGATCTTGCACCAGGAAAGGAGGTCCATTAGCCCAAAGGGAATGCTCCAGCAATTCTCTCGGGTACAGCCTCGCGACACGACGTCCGCAGGATTTAAGTTTGTTGGAACATGATGCCAAGTCATGTCTTTCGTCATCTCTTGAATTTTCGCGATTCTGTTGGATACAAATACGTTAAACTCCCTCGGGGTTGCCGAATCCAAGACAACACAATAGACGAGTCCGACCAGCAATGAAAGGCGCAATCGAAATCAATGGTCTCCTTGACGCTTACGATAAGCTCAGCCAATAAAAGCGCTGCTGAAAGTTCCAGTCTTGGAATTGTTAAGGCCTTTAAGGGGCTACTCTCGACTTGGCGCAGAGTAGATGGGTTTTGCGTCTCCATTTGCCTCCGATCGCAAATACAAACACGCTCCATACGCCGCTATGCTAGCATCGCAGAATCCGTGCAACTCGACCGAAGCCTGCAGCTCCATTACGAATCGAGGAAATTTCAAGTTCTGGACGATCGACAACTGAGAGGTCAACTCCCCATGACGAAAGAAGTGGCTCTGGCAATGTGTCATCCCAATCCACGTTAGAATTCCATAGGGATTGCAAAAGATTTTAGACTTCGTGACAATTGGTGCAATTAAACCGAGTGGATCATAGAATTTGGCTATTGTTGACAATACAGTCCGTTTTGTGGCTTGATGACTTGACGAAATTTGGGAAAAGTTAAATAGAAGATGATCAGAAATTGGGTCCCATACTAGTCCCAATGCCTTGGCGATAGCTGATCCATCGTGAAATTTGATAAACTGCTCTTTATCGCAATCAGACTCTCCTTCGAGGGCACTTGACTCATTCGAACACCATTTGCGGATTGGAAAGTGGCCTCGTGCTAGAAGTTCCTTCACCTGCTGACGAATTTCTCTCACCTCTTCGACTGAATCGCCACCAGAGATTAAATCATCCACATAGAAATCCCTACGAACAATTTTTGCGCCAATTGGAAGTGATTGCTCTTCATCATAAGAAAGTTGATGCATGGCTCTTATAGCCAAGAATGCAGCTGGCTTGGTTCCATAAGTCACCGTGTTCAGTTTATAAACACTCAACTCATCCGTGGAGTTTTCTCGCCAAACGATACACTGCAAAAGTCATCTGGATACGAAACGCGTACGCAGCGGTACATCTTGCAGATGTCTCCACACAGAGCTACTTTGAAAATCTAAAGCGAAGCAGTATATTAAAGATTTTCTGCTGAATGGTAGGCCCTGCTAGGAGTAAGTCGTTTAGCGAGCTACCAGAGGTCGATTTAGCAGACCCATCAAATACGACACGAAGTTTTGTGCTTGTACTTTCAAGTTTATGTACGCAATGGTGCGGCAAGAAAAATTGTGGTACAGTTGGATCCTTTGATGCAAGGGACATGTGCCCTAAGTCGATGTACTCTTGTAGGAATGCCGAATACTGAGCTTTCAGAGCGGGGTTTCTGTCTAGTTTAGCTTCCAAACTCTTGAAACGACGACGAGCTAAACAAAAGAATCACCCAGTGATTCGAAGCTTGAAGCGGACAAAAGACGAACAGAGTACTGGCCATTCCCAAGTCTCTTGCAATTTTCCTTGAAGAATTGTTCGCATCGCAAGTCTTCAGGCGCCATCGTTGGTTCCACCGAACTGAAGTCCTCAATTTCCCAAAATCGTTTTATTACGGCAGCAAGTGCGTCATCATTAGACTGATCAACAGGATCCTTGACAATGGCGGCTAGGACAGACTTATGATTTGGCATATTCGATATCCCCCCAGAAACGATCCAACCAAATTTGGTGTTCTGAAGTGTTGGCAAAGTCCTATCCAAATGAATTTGTCCCATAGCAATAATATCGAAAAACAGACCAGCGCCAATTAAGAGGTCGATTCGTTGTGATTGGTTGAAATAAGGATCAGCGAGCGGAATGTTTTCTGGCATCCTCCATCCTGTTGCATTTATATTGAAATGCGGCTGATAATCAGTGATACTTTGAGTCACAACAGCAGCAAATGACGCACGATAACTTGCATCCCGTGATTGCGCAAGAACATCGACTTCCCTATTCGAATTCATAGACGACTTCCCAATCCCCGAAATGATTGTATGCGATTGTTTAAGTTTCAAATTTAGTTGGCTAGCTAGGCGCGAGGTGACGAAATTTAACTGAGAGGCTGAATCTAGAATTGCTCGGCAAGGCACAAATGAACCAACTCTATTCTTTACGTAGATAATAGCAGTTGGAAGCAACACGTAGTCTGTCGGCATGATATTTGAGGGTTTAGGTGGAGGGTGTGCTAAATGGTGATTAGGATGCGATGATGAAGATGAGCATGTTACTAGTGTTGATGAAGTCGATGGTAATGGCTGCGAAGTTATGAGCGGGTCGGATGATGGGGGTGAAAATGAGGTAGCTGGTACGGATGGGTCTGGGGTCATGTGCAATAATGAATGGTGCTTCATGCGACAATATCTGCAATGAGTTGACTTGCATTGCTGCAAACTATGCCCTTTGCGCAAACAGTTGAGGCAGAGGTGCATTTTCTTTGCTTCTTTGAATCGAAGGTTTGGACTCAAGTTTAGAAAACGGGAGCATTTCGGCAAATAATGATCTCTGGCATCACAAAATAGGCATACTGGATGCTTCGAGTTGGTAGCATAAGCAATAAGTGTACTTGGGTTAGATCTATGTACGTTTCTTCCCACCTGCTGGCCTGGCGTTTGCATTACCAAGGCTTGATCCATGTTCTCCATCATCCTGCACCTCTTCTCCAAGAAAGACTCCATAGTAGTCCAGGTAGAAAGCTCAGAGGTAGACAACTCTTCTTCCCATTTTTCCAGCGTCCTCTGATCCAGTTTGTGCGCGACAATATGTATCAGAAATCCATCCAAAATTTGCTGCGTAGTGCCAAGGGTACGGATGGCCCGAAGATGCGAATTCATCCAATCGCTGAGCTCTCGAAGACCCTTGGCCGATCCCTTCTCGACACCTTTTAAACCAAATATTGCCTGAACGTGTGCCTGAAAATGTAAAACTTTATTATCAAATCGATTTATGAGCAAATCCAAAGCCTTTTTATAATTGGCATTCGAGGGTTCAAGCGAGCGTATGGTTTCCAAAGCCACGCCGCCTAAACTGGACCGTAAATATTGTAGTTTTTCAATATCACTTAGATCGTCGTCACTGCCAATGACCGTGGTGAATGTTGCGAGAAAATCTGGCCACTCAGCATATGATCCATGAAACCTAGCCATCTCCAAATTGGGCAATCGTGGTTTTCTAGACCGGAAAGAAAGATCCGTGTTGTTAATTATGTCGAAAGATGTAGAATTTGCAGCATTGGAAGCTGGCAATTGCAGCTTGCGTTGTGCTGCTAAGCCACGATTGAGTTTTGCCTTAACATCCATGAAAACGCCGGAAAACTCAAATCGCGTATCACTCGTAATCTCCGTTAAATCCAGTTTTTCCAGCGATGTTTGCGCGGCTTCAAAGGCCAAGTTCACAGAATTTATCCATTCCAGTCGCGCAAGAATGTCAGCTTCATCGAATTGATTAAAAGATTCCGCGGTTAAATAGTTTTTCATTGCGCGGGTTTGCCGAAAAATTGATTGCACCTTGGCTCGGAAAAATTCGATGTCACTTGGAGCATCATTTTGAGGTTGAATCGCGTTTTCTGTGTCAACCATCTTTAATCACAAAAGAAATAAAAAGAAAATGGTTGAGAAAGTTCAACGGACACGAGAAACTGTTGGTTTTTGCCGCGAAAGTGTGATGTACCAAGCGTCACCGAAAATGTAACGGAACTTTGGATTTGTTGTTGTTGTTGATACGGATTTTGTCTGCCTAGCAACAGCGGATTCACTTCTTGTTAATGTTTTGTAGCACAGCACTTTGTTTTTCACAGCGCGAAATGTGTGCACTTTATGCATGTATTTACGTGTGTTTGTGACCGAATGCCCGCAAACGACAACGAAAATAGCTTGTTGTTTAAACGATATTAAACAATTGTAAAAAAACCGAGTTGCAGACTCCGAACTTTACGAGAATCACGTCGGGGTCACCAAAATGTTTATGGGGAAGACAACTAAAATGCCACCCTTTAATTGTACATTAATTAAAACGCACGATTTATCTAATATTATTACGTGTTTTATTAGCAAAGTTCGGAGCTGACTGACTGCCCGGCAAGCTAAGCTTCAATATATATATGTTTTCATGTTCATGTGTTTACAAATGTAGTTTCGCTGAATAGATAACGCGACAGATGTAGCGAGATAAGGAAGGCAAAGAATAGCCGAAAAAGAGAGCGTGTAAGAGCGCCGCAGGTGCAATGGTACACCTATGCGCACCTCACTAGGCGCTGGCGGTCTGCTCTGAACAGTTACTAAAAACATAATGAGCAACGTTCAAAAAAGACTAATTCTGCAGCTGTACGCAGCTGCATTACGAATTAATACTGCGCTCGAAAGCACGCAACACTTTTTTTCGCTGTTGCCACCCAAAAGCTAAGTGCTTAGACACGCGAAATTATTCCTAAGCAGTGCGATAGAGCGAGAGAGCATGAAAGCATTAATTGTTTAATAACTTCCATGTTTATCATCCGATTTTACTCAAATTTGTAGAGCACGTCCGCAATCGCCTACTTATTAAGTCTATTTACTTTAAGTCGAAAATAACGCCTATAGCTAATATACCGTTTTTTATTATTTTTGGGGGTGGCAGTGGGCGTGGCCAAATTTTAAAAAAAACTTGATCTGCGTGCAACAGATTCCAATGTTGTCACCAAATTTGGTAACTCTAGCTCTTATAGTCTATGAGATCTGTTGTTTCACACGGACGGACAGACGGACGGACGGACGGACGGACAGACGGACAGACGGACAGACGGACAGACGGACAGACGGACAGACGGACAGACGGACATGGCTAAATCGATTGGTTGGTGACGTTGATCAAGAATATATATACTTTATAGGGTCGGAGATTTCTCCTTCTGCCTGTTACATACATTCTCGGTTAGCACTAACTTATAATACCCTTGTACCCTATGGGTACCGGGTATAAAAATGTTTGGGTGCCGCTGCGGCAGAGATACATATGACCGAATAGCCTATGCACAATTGCTCGGATCTCGCAGCAACAGAGATGCGAATCGTTCCATTGCTCTGTTGTCCAAAATGCTGTACGTTGTCAAAAATGTATGCACAATAGCTCGGATTTTTCGCAGCATCAGAAAAGCAAATCATTCGAGTCTATTAGTATAATTCGGGTCTGTTAGTTTCGCACTGGGTGCCGACCCCTGGATTAAAATGTTGTCTCCAAATCTAGTAGCTCTAGCTCTTATAGTCTTTGACATCTGTTGATTCATACAGACGGACGGGAGGACAGACGGATAGGGCAAAATCGACTTGTCTGGTAATGCTGATAAAAAAAATATGGGCAATTATCCAGAAAGGTCAACCAGAGCAAAAAACTTTAAGACTAAAATATATATATTTTTTTTTTCGTTTTACTTCTATATTTAAAATTAAAATATAATTTTCTTTTAATGTGAATGAGTCAAAGCAACGGGAAGAAAAATACATTTCAAGTAGTGACGATGAGCACCGAGACTGTGGTGCGCAAGGAGACTACTATATAGAGCCGTAGCCGAATTGAAAATCTGCTACGACAGTCCGAAAGGTATTGTAAAGCTCTTTAAAAATGCATACAACTTTTTTTTTAACGGATTAGTTCAGGAGAAATGGGAGTGAAAGTGCAACATTGAAAATTTTGAAAATTTGAGCAGTATGAGCTGAACGACCACTTTTTGTGACATTAATTAATAACTTAAAACCGAAGCAATATTTTTAGACTATGTTTCTTGATATAAGTTTCGTATAACAAATAAAAGTTGTTTAAGAAAAAAGGGCGTGGTCCCGATTTTTTAAAGAATTTAATTTGTTTTTTTCAGTGAAAATATAAATTTTTTGTTGTAGTTGTAAGTAGTATTTCTAAATAATACAATTTTTAAAAATGGGCATTGTCCAATCTTTTTTCACGTAAAATTACAGATTGGATCTTTTGCACTGTCAGGGACTTAAACACTTTGTTTCGTATCCTTTCACTCACTTTTACAAAGTAACTAACTGGAAGAACCGTGGTTTCTATAATATGATCTGAGTGAACAAGGATTAAGTAATCCGTCGTTAAAAAATGTTATATCCATAGTATTTTTCTCGACTTTTGTTTTTTATAAATCAAGTAAATCGGTATTTTGCCTATGTTAGGATAGCATCTTAAAAGTTACATTTTAGAGAAAGTGCGCAAAAGTGCTCTTTTATATTTATAGTTTACATTAAGAATTTAATACTTTACAACATATTAACCATTTTAGAGGTGTAATGAGCTGCGATCACTTTGTAGCTCTATTTTAAAATTAGAGTACACTTAAAATTTATAGTTTGTTATAACTTACACAATATTGTAGAGAAACTGCAGTTCACGCTCACAAACACATATTTTAACCTATTATGAGTCGAACTGCATTTTAAAAAGAGCGCATAAATTAGTTTATTTAAAGCGTTTTGGCACTTTAAACTTGCAGTATAAACAATAGATTTGTTGAAGTAATAGCGGATAACTTAACAGCGACTTTTCTGTTCGTAACCATTTAGATTAATGTTATTTAAATACATCCTTGTTAAAAAAACCGTGAGAAGATTCATGGGCAGCTTCAAAGCGGAATGTGCAGTTCGACCGCCTTCCAACAACGTGGCAGCAATGCCAGATGATGCAACAGCCAACGCAATTTGAGATCTTGATCGAATCGTTGCCAGAATCAACGAAATGACAAATGTCTTGCCTGTCCCACCAGGAGCATCGAGAAAGTATAAGCCTCCCGATCCATCGTCAACAACCTTCATTATCGAATCGTACACGTTCTTCTGCTCGGCATTCAAAAACGGCACATTGGTTCGGACTCTTTCGGCCAAGTTATCTTGGTTATAGTGTTGCTCCCGTTGAAAATCGCGATTGAAAGCATCGTGCACTGAACGATGTGGCGTTGGCAATTCCAATGTCGACAGTAGACTGCCGCACATGAGCATACACATGTCTTCGATCCGTATTAAAGCTTCGTTGTGCATTTCTCCGTTAATGGCAAGAGTGAAATTCATAGTTGTCCTGCGAACGTCTATTAAAATGTCGTCAGCCATATCGTCCTTGTACTTTTCCCACAGTGCGGTCGGGTTCGACGGATGACATGTGGCTATGATTATTGCAAATAATGCACGAATTTGATTTGATCCAGAAAGAGAAACAGTGGCATCAGCGAGCGTTGAGTCCCAATGTGTGTCGTTTTCAAGCAAATTTAAACGTTGGCAAGCCTCCCGAAAAGTGGCGCACAGCACACCATCCACAGTACGCAGGGACTCGAAGGATGTAGGGCCTCTTATGTTCACCAAAAGCAAGCGAATATAAAAGCATTCGTCTTGGCGTGGATGAACTGTGTATATTCGTCCGAGAGCATCAGTCGAATAGATATCAGCGAAACCATCAACAGCATCGCCTCTTTTTCGGCGTTGAAACTTTTGCGATGCAGCGTTCCATGTATAATAGCGTGGCATTTCCGAATAGAGTAAAGTCCTTGCGAACGGATCGCTTTCGCATGTAGAAAAGAAATTTGTCAATGTTGTCGCTGGTGGCCGTTCTGCTCTTTGCGCTGCATTCGCGTCCGTAAAGTAGACACGCTGGCCGTTTTCCAAGTGAACAGACGTTCATGAATCGGAAATGAAAACAGACGCCAAATGGCCTCGTTACAACTTACGTAACGTCCAAGTTGAAATTTCGTCACCTCGTCGTTTGCATTCGGATCAGCAATGCCAAACACCGCCATGTCGCTCCCTTTGTTCACATATTTGCAAATGTATTTGATTGATTTTATAGAGTTGCAGTACTCAACATTGCAGTGCGTTGAAAACGTTTTCGACAAAAGCGGACAATATTGAACGATCCAGCGGTTATCGACGATGACTTTGTTATATTTTACCATCATTTCGATCCATCTGCCGTTCTCATCTGGAGAACGACGCCTATACAATGGATATCCATCGTTTCCACTGATTGTTTCAGCCACCAACGGACGGGGAAATCGTTTTGTGCAATTTCCGTTTTCCATGCATGGTGATTCTGGGTTGTGGACTCCGCAAGGGCCATGGATCATACTCGTTTTCACAACGGAATGCAGCTCCGGATCAGTTTCTGGATCTGGTATTTCGGCAGAAATAATCGAATCAATATGTTCTGGTCGGATCTTGTCGAACATCCAAAGCAAAATGTGCGCATTTGGTAAGCCACGCTTCTGCCATTCAACCGAGTACATCCAACAACGAACTACGCCAAAAACCTTCTGCTTGACGATGTAATCCATAAGAATTTTTACCTTTAGCGTGAATACTCGTGCAGTGATGTCATGTCGATCGCTGGATGTTTGTCCTTGGTGCAACAAATTCGTAATTTCGGGCCATTTCGGGTTGCATGTAAACGTGATAAATAAATCAGGTCGTCCGTAATTCCGCACGTACGTCAACGCATCTTGAGCGTACTCATGCATATGGCGCGGGCTCCCAACATAAGTAGCTGGCAGAATGGTCAAACAACCAATGTTTTCCGCGTGTCCATCAGTAGCGATGGCGTCACGCAAGTGGATGTACTCGTCAGATCATAACTTTGACTGATTGAAACGAATGAAATTGAGACGCTCCGTTTCTACTTTTACATACATGTCGACACAGTACTGCTGAAACAAACGGCGGTATCTCAACAGATGATTGTCAACATCTAGTCGAATCATCAATCGATATGCATAAAAATTTATTGAGCTGACTTTCTTATTCGTTTCTTCTCCTGTAATATGAATTCGAATTTACGTGCAGAATGAAAAAGAAGTGATTAAACAAACCTGTCGTTGGATTGACCATCTTTATGTTGAAGTGATAGCCATCTTCTCCACGACAGAACATCAACGGATATTGAAGTGCATCATATGACCGATGAGTCTCATAAACGCGTTGCAATTGTCCATCATCCCGACGCTTGAGAACAATATCGCGTGATTCCACATTCTCGCCAACAATCACCACTGCGACTTCATTGATAGTGGGCGCATTGAATTGTCTTAAATGGCTTCCTGCTGGTCTTTTATCTGCTCTGATAATGATTTTGTGGTCGTCAGAATGCATTGTATCCAAAGCTGTTTTGAACAATCTGACCAATTCATTACACTCATGAAGAAGATTTTGCAATTGTTGTATTATTTCACGTTTAGTTGCAGTGAAAATTGCACAACGCTGATTAAGTTCAACTGCCGAATCACCAACGAAATAGATCTGAAGGAATTTATGATCTTTGTTTGGTGGTGGTAACAAAGCGCCCGCTCGATGGTGAATTGACCCTTGAATCTGAATTTTGTGATGCAATTTCGTGAAAAATTATAGTTGTTCATGTTGATAAAAGAGTGACGCTATTACCTTATAACTCGGATTGTAGCCTGGTTGTTGAACAACCTCTGCTCCAAATGACGTCATTTGAAAACATCCGTTATATTTTTGTGCGTGCAACAGGAAATGGTTCGAATTGCTTGTATTTCCATATAGAAGCAAATACAATGGCTCTGGTGGATGAGTCAAAACCGGCAATTTTACCTTGCCACCTGCGCAGCATAAGCCGGGAGCTTCCAATCGAAACATCAGTGCATTGCAGTGTTGACATACCACAGACAATGAACCGATAACAACGCAGCTATGGTCTTTGTAGGACGTTGAGAAATTGTATGCAATTGCAGCGCGATTCAAGTCTGTTCTTGGTACTCTTTGTGTAGAGCGAATCTGTGCTTAACGGGTTCGTCTCGATTCATTTCTTTCTGCACGTTCGTCTTGCGTTTGACTTTCATGGACATTCCGACTATATATATATATATATATATATATATATACATTTATTCATCATGCTGATCGTTATGCATAATTTTTAACAAGTCAAGAGCCGCCATCGGCATGATATGTAGATTTTTTTTACGACTCTTGAAAAAGCTTAACATTAAAAGACCTGCGCTAAACAGTAATATTTTTAAATCATCCTTATTTGAGTTTTCTCGACTGTACTTTCAGTTCGTATTTAATTATTTCTAGGCCAAGAAAAAATTGAAAAGAAACTCAACCAGAAGCTACTGCCACTAACCAACACAATGTTATTTGCAAACAGGAAGTGCGCGCTACGGAACCAGGGCTGAAGAGATTTGAATTCAGCAATATATCTACGCTAACTAAAATATGATTTTCTCAGAAAAGGCACAAAAGGGCAGGCTAAGGGTATTATAAGTTAGAGCCAACCGAGAATGTATGTAACAGGCAGAAGGAGTCATCTCCGACCCCATAAAGTATATATTCTTGATCAGCATCACCAGCCGAGTCGATTTAGCCATGTCCGTCTGTCTGTCTGTCCGTCTTTCCGTCTGTCTGTCCGTGTGAAACAACAGATCTCAGAGACTATAAGAGCTAGAGTTACCAAATTTGGTAACATCATTGGAATCCAAGGGAATAAAGCATCCGTTCTTCAGAACAAATTTTAGCTTTAATACCAGGTGCGGATTGCTGACTGTCAGGAAGTAGGAAGAATAGATCTCACGCTATCACAATGGGCCTCATAACTCTAACCTGTATTGTTGGCCTTTTTATCGATACGTGGATGTTTTGTTTGTCGAATTAGTTTTATATTAGGATGAGAAGTTCTCATTGAGAACAGCTGTATACCGCAGAGGTTCTCGCCCATAACATAGCTTATGATAACGGATGTGTTCTCTAATATGTACATATACGCTAGAAAAAACGGGAAAAATCATTTTAAATGCCTAATGTGAAACCCCAAAATATATAATGTAATTTTTAATGTCAGTAAAATTTAAATTTAATGTCAGTATTATTTCAATACTTACCATACAGCAAGCAGGAATTCGTACAGTGCCGGCCCAATTGTAATATAGAAAACACAGTTTATAGCTTAATTTTTGAATGATATCGGGGCCATATTTCGCGTCGTCTCGTAAAACAACAAAATGAGTAGGGCTGACAGTACCCTGCCGAACCAATTGCGAAACCAAAAAAAAATCATACATTTTAGCTCTGGTTATGTGTTTATCAACTATTGTTCCTGGCAACGGATTATCAAGATGATTGTCGATTCCCTGAAAAATGTGTAAAAGAGAGTAGTTAAAACTTGTTTAAACAAGAAAAAAAGCAAACTTTGGTAAACCGATATACAGTTGCAGTCTGCAATTGAATCATTTAAAAACGATCCATTTGGGTTACAGTTAAAAAATATCGAAGTTTGTAAACATTTTACATTTTACATGTTGAATTTTATATATTACATGTAGATCGTTTTTATGGCAGCTATATAATTCTTATGTAGTTATCCGATCTTAATGAAATTAAAACGATAATTCTAAAAAACCGCTATATCTCTATACGATATAGCAGTCCCATTTCGGCCATTCTGACATATATACTGCATTCTAAAGAAATAACACTATCAGGCAGGCTCCGGTTTTCACTTTCACAAGATTCTCTCGTTTTCGTTTTCGAAAACGAGAAATCGGTGCTCCCGTTTTTACTTTCACAAGACTTTTTCGTTTTCAAAAACGGGCAAGTTTGTCTTGTCGAAATGAAAAGTAAATGCCTTTTTCTACATCAAATCGGTTCTTAATTGCAAAAGGAAAAAAATAGTTGACTCGTTGGTCTGTTCATGTTTGTTTCACACCATCAGTGGATCAATCTAGTTCGTAATTACTTTTAAAAAAAATTATTTTCTGACCCTACCTCGAATTTGCAAATAAAATATTTGCCGTCGGCAACGACAACTTTCGTTTTGGTTGCCAGTGCTGCCGTACTGTTGGTGGAACCAAACAATCTGGTCGAAATGCTTGTAAAATTAAAAGGGGGCATTAATTATGTTCAAAGAAGATAAAATAAGGTCTTAATAAATAAAACGGTTTAATTTTATTGTTTAAATTATACTTTTACCATTTAAACGAGAAAGAAAGCTAACTTCAGTAAACCGAAGTTTGTATACCCTTGCAGTCTGCAATTGGATCATTGAAAATCGATCCATTTTGGTATTGTAAAAAAAAAATGTCAAATTATGTAAATTTTGTAAAATGTTACATTTTACATGTAGACTTTTACATTTTCATATAAATCGACCGATCCCTTCTATGGCAGCTATATGATGTAGTTGTCCGATCTTAATGAAATTAAAACCGTAATTCTAGAACTATAAAAAACGACTATATCTCGAAATTTATAGAAAGTCGTTGAAAAACAGAGAAGTTAAAATTTTTTTTACATTAATTTCGCCATCATTTCTATGGCAGCTATAAGATATAGTGGTCCGATTTTGGCCGTTCCGACATATATACTGCGTGCTAAAGAAATAAGACTATGCTGAAAATTTCAGCCCGATAGCTCAAAAACTGAGAGACTAGTTCGCGTAGAAACCGACAGACCGGCAGACGGACAGACGGACAGACAGACAGACAGACGGACATGGCTAGATCGACTCGGCTGGTAATGCTGATCAAGAATATATATACTTGATGGGGTCGGAGATGCCTCCTTCACTGCGTTGCAAACATCATGACAAAATTATTATACCCTCTGCAAGGGTATAAAAAGGTATAAAATTTCCTGTTTAAAGAGTGGCAGCGCTCTTGGACCGATAAATAAACAATTTCTGCATTTATTTCGGTTTAAAACCAACAACTAAAAAAAGTAAAGGCATTTAAACATTCCGTTTACTTCTCAAAACGTCAAAGTCAACAGTTTGAGCAATAAAAACGAGAAAGAAAGCTATCTTCGGTAAACCGAAGTTTGTATACCCTTGCAGTCTGCAATTGGATCATTGAAATTCGATCCATTTTGGTAATGTTAAAAGAAAAATGTCAAATTATGTAAATTTTGTAAATTTTACATTTTACATGTAGAGTTTTACATTTTCATATAAATCGACCGATCCCTTCTATGGCAGCTATATGATATAGTTGTCCGATCTTAATGAAATTAAAACCGTAATTCTAAAACTATAAAAAACGACTATATCTCGAAATTTATAGAAATTCGTTGAAAAACAGAGAAGTTAAAATTTTTTTTACATTAATTTCCCCATCATTTCTATGGCAGCTATAAGATATAGTGGTCCGATTTCGGCCGTTCCGACATATATACTGCGTGCCAATGAAATAAGACTATGCTGAAAATTTCAGCCCGATAGCTCAAAAACTGAGAGACTAGTTCGCGTAGAAACCGACAGACGGACAGACGGACAGACGGACAGACGGACAGACGGACAGACAGACGGACATGGCTAGATCGACTCGGCTGGTGACGCTGATCAAGAATATATATACTTTATGGGGTCGGAGATGCCTCCTTCACTGCGTTGCAAACATCATGACAAAATTATTATACCCTCTGCAAGGGTATAATAATTAAATATTTCAATAACAAAACGATGACAAAAAGTTTGTGAAAACCGGAGCACCTAAAAACGAAAACGTTCGATTTTGGTCTAAAACGAAAATGAAAAACAAAAGTGAAAGCCGGAGCCTGCCTGTATGATGCAAATTTCAGCCCGAAAGCTTAAAAACTGATAAACTAGTTCGCGTAGAAACCGACAGACAGACAGACAGACGGACAGGCAGACGGACAGACAGACGGACAGACAGACGGACAGACAGACGGACAGACAGACAGACAGACAGACAGACGGACAGACGGACAGATGGACAGACGGACAGACAGACAGACAGACAGACGGACGGACCGACAGACGGACATGGCTAAATCGACTCGGCAGGTGATGCTGATCAAGAATATATATACTTTATGGGGTCGGAGATGCCTACTTTACTGCGTTGCAAAAATCTTGGCAAAATTATACCCTCTGCAAGGGTATACAAATAATTTAATACACATAAGTCACGCATCATTTACAAGTTCCCCGAAAGTATAAAAAAGAGGTGTATGTCAAAAAGTAAGGTGACTTTTCCAATTTCTGATTTCAATGTCTCATTTTGAATTTCCATTATGTTGGTACATATATATACAGTTTCAAGTGACTGAGAGCTGAGTAGGTGATTTATCCCGATTAAAGACGTGTAATCCCAGTGGTAGGGGACATTAAAGACTTTCAATCAGTAAAGAGCTAAGAAAAGTGAAGGTGTGAAAAAAGGTCTCGAAGACTTTTCCGATAACCAACCGCTCAAAATATAAGGTGCCGGACGATGCAAGACCTATAGAAGGATCAGATAGTTGAAAGCCCAAAAATATTAGGCTTTAAAAAAAAATCCTGAGAAAACGGCTTAATATATTTGTCACAGAATATGTTAGGTAGTATACGAGGTGTGTTCAAGAAGTATCTCGAATTTTGTGTTTTTTCAAAAATTATTTATTTTTTTATGAATATCTATATTGTCCCCTTCAAAGTAATCCCCATGAGATATTATACACTTGTGCCAACGGTTTTTCCAATCTTCGAAGCACTTCAAAAAGGCATTTTTTTAATCTTGTTCAGCTCCTCCTTCGATGCAGTCTTTATCTCGTCAAGCGTAGCGTAACGTCTTCCTTTCATGGGCTTCAGCTTATGGAACAAGAAAAAGTCACAGAGGGCCAGATCTGGGGAATACGGTGGCTGCGGCATCATTAGTGTGTTGTTTTTGGCCAAAAAGTCACAAGCAACGATGTGTAAGCAGGGGTAATATTCCAGGCAGGTAATATTCCTTCTTGACCGTTCTACCCTGTGGCAAGAACTCATGATGCACCACGCCCCTGCAATCGAATAAAACTGTCAGCCAAACTTTCACATTCAACCGAACTTGCCGCGCTTTTTTCGGTCTTGGTTCGTGCGGCAGCTCCCATTGATATGATTGAGCTTTGGTTTCCACGTCATAACCATAAACCCACGATTCGTCACCAGATATGACCCTCTGGAGCAAATTTGGGTCGTCGCGCACAGAGTCCAACATCTCATTAGCAATGTTCATGCGATGCTGTTTTTGGTCGCAATTGAGCAATTTTGGTACGAATTTCGCGGCAACCCGTCTCATACCCAAATCCTTGATAAAAATCGAATGGCACGAGGCAATCGATATGTTTAGGTCCTTAGCAACTTCTCTAACGGTGATTGGCCAATACCATTTTCTCCAATTCATTAATTTTTTCGTCTGTGGTTGAAGGGCTCGGGCGTCCGGCACGCTCTTCGTCGATCACATCTTCTTCTTCTGAGAACATTTTGTACCACCGATAAACGTTGCTTCGGTCCAAGGTAGCTTTTCCGTATGCCACAGTCAACATTCGGAATGCATCCGCGCACTTAATTTCGTTTTTCACACAAAATTTCATTCTTTGATCCATTTTTTTAATAGGTATAAATCGAAGTGAGAGTGAGAGACTTGAGTACCAACATAAAGCCACAAAAAAAATCGAAATTCGAATACACGTAACCCGCGAAAATTCAAAATTCGCGATACTTTTTGAACACACCTCGTATTTTAGGACTGCTCTCTTAAAGGTGGCAAATGGGTTACTAATGGGTTGCCAATGGGTGACGTGACCTAAGTAGCAGTTCCGGTAGTGCGACCCAGTTTGAGAAACTGTATCGAGTGTGGCTACGTGAACGTTGTCGGGATTACGATACTAGAGAGGATATGTAATGAATTGACAGGAAGTGGTGACTTCGTTCTATTTTTGGTTAAGCCTTTGAACAACAACGCTGCAAAAACTTACTTACTTACAAATCCGATGCTGGGAGTGCAATCACTTATAATTTTTCATAAATATGACTGAAGAAGCCTGTAAGGACTCCTTACAGACCTGGGGAAGAACAGATTGCCCGACATACTTTTTGGGGTCGGAGACGCTTCCTTCACTGCGTTATTTTCTGACTAAAATTATAAGAAGCTGCAAAGGTATACTAACTTACAAGTAATGTGACTAGTTTTGTCTTCGACACTAAGCTAGAGATCAGACGTGTGTTCCTCCGCTTTAGCCCAGATTCCAACCATAATAACAACTAGAAAACAACTAACGTATATACTACCAATAACTCTTAAAGTAACCTATCATATCAAAGGAAAACTGCAAGTGCAAAGCATACAACATGTAAGCAGCCAACTGTACAGCACGAAAACGTCGAGATGGGGGATCCCCGATCGTGGCACAAGTAAAACAACACCCATCGTCAAATGTGAATAAGAAATATCATTATCTTATTAAGTCATCGTTTCTCTTTCAAAGTGATCGGTCGTGTTTTTGTTTTTCGCCTAGTATTTGTGTTAATTTCTTGCTATTAACCACCGGGGTTTATTTAAAACTTCTATCTTGTGTCAATAATAATTCACCGTTTCACTTCGCGTGTGCATGCAGCTGTTTTTGTGTATTAATAACTATATTAATTGCAATTTTAGTTTTGTGTAGCGATTTGCTTATTTGCATTTTTGCATTCCTCTTTGTGCTTTATCCGTAACGCCGAAATTACAGCTCGACGGCTTAAGCTACCTAACACTCGCTCTATTGCTCGCTCTCTCACTCTCTCAGTACACGTAACTACTCTTATTTTCTCTTAACTTCTGATTGGTACAGTGGTAAGTCACTAAAATGTCCTCCTTTATTGTCTGTTCAAAAAGGTTATTGCCAATGATGACCCTAATATCGGTTGCTGGCTGTGTGACAATGTCGTGCACGCCAAGTGCATTGATTGCATAGGCCGGCTGGCTGATAATATTACTAAAAACATTGGATTGTGCTACTGCTGTGAGGCTTGTCGGGATGTTGAAAGGGAAATGATGGCTTTTATGTGGCAAACCAAAAATTGTTTCAAAGAGCTAATTGTTAGTTTTTGTAAAACTAAAGAGTAGCTCATGGAGCTGGACTCCCAGTTTAATGGCCTAAAGCTATTAAACGAGTCCCCAAAGCGCAAGAAAACCATGGTTTGCACACCGCATTTGGCCACTGCCCTGCAATTCGACGCAGCTTCTCAACAGCTGACTCCCTCGGCACAGCCCCCGACCCCAATATATATAGCTCCAATGATATTGAGGTCGGGTGCGAAAAAAGATTCGGCCTCCGAATGTGCCGCGACAGGGACCGCAGCTCCAGTGATTTTCGTTGAGTCCGCTGGGGGGTCAAAATCAAATTTAACGACCCCTCAGATCCCCGTCCCGAATGCTAGCCAGGGTGACAGGCCTGGATTACCGGCCTAAATACAGTAATACAGTCAACCAGTCTGTTGCCAAAAGCCCTTATTGCAGTACCACCAACGAGGCAGATATTTTATATTCAAGACAGAACCAAGTCAGTCACCAAGTCGAGACAGAACCAAGATAAAATTAAGGAGAAAAAATTTTAATTCTTATGTTAGGGATATTTCATCTTTCAAAATAAGTGTCCCTGACGAATAATTTTTATAATTTTGTCAACACTAAACGTAAGCCTATTACACATCCTTCCTTGCTTTCATTTGCAAATACGAGAGCAATCAATGATCAGGCAATCGACCATCTTTTTGCTCAGTTTTTTCAAACTACTTATTCTTCGTCATCCGATTTAAACCAGACGTATTCTTATAGCATGCCCAAATCAAACCTAATAGAGACCTGAATGAATACATGTGGATCATTTATTAATATAGGTTATAATGTTCGAGTATTAATAAGGTTTAAGTAATTATAAGGTTATAAAGACAGCGGATTTTATGGCAGCACGGAGTTTTATGTTAGCTGGCTACGATTTTAGAACGACTGGACTACGACGAGTTTACGGCTTCTGCGACTGCTATCGACTTCAACTGTAGAGTGCGGCTTTCTGTAACTGCTGAAGGCTTTCTGCAACTGCTAACGGCTTCTCTTCTGTTACGGCTTTACTTCTGCTATGGCTTTACTTCTGCTAACGGCTTTTCTTCTGCTTAATTTCACCACACGACTGCTGCTCTGCTTCGGCTCTGACGACTACTACTTCTGACTCCGCTTCGAAACCACTGGCACTGCTATCTCACCAGCAAACCAGTACTGCAAACTCCTCTATATATCGCCTGCTTACATTCGGTCATCCTGCTCCTCGTCGTCTGTCCCAGACGACAGCAAGTCTTCATTTGATTCGACATATCTCCATAGTTTAATATTGTCTACGCTTGTTGATGTAGAATTCGGGCCTTCAAAATCGGCAGCCTTCCTCACGTCATAGCGACCGCAACGCATAACTTTGATTACTTCGTATGGGCCAAGAAATGGACTTGCCAGTTTTCTTCCGGCGACAAACTATGGTCGCTTAATGGCGACCAAATCTCCTTTTTTATAAGTGACTTCCTTCTTACGCTTTTTGTCATAGTTGTGTTTATACGCATCCTGGGCCTTCATAATCTGTATCCTAGCTTCGTGACGCATCTGTTGTCTCTCCTTCTCAAAGTCTTCGATCAACTCTTGTTCCAGAACCGTAGTTATCTTGTCCGTGACTTTGGTCAGCATCTTCGTACCAAACATCAGTTCAAATGGTGCTTTTTGTGTAGAAGAGTGGACACACGAGTTGATGGCTTTCTGTACTTCGGCCAAGAACTTATACCATTTTGTTGTATCCTCTGACAGATTACTAATGATAGACAAAATGACACGATTCACTCGCTCTATCTGGCCGTTCCCTCTGGCCACTCCAGTTGTTGTCCAGACGTGTTGAATCGCATTCTCCTTCACGAACTCTTCAAATGCGCCTGAAGTGAAAGCTGCTCCTCTATCAGTCACGACCCGAGCAGGAAATCCAAAAACTTTAGACCATTCTTCCAGCTTTTTGACAACTTCATCGGCACCGGTAGTTTTTGTAGCAAACAACCATACAAACTTCGAAAATCCATCGACCATTGCGAAAATGTATTTGTATAGTTTCGCCGTGGAGTCCATTGGGCCTAGGTGATCCAAATGCAGCGTCTGTAACGGTTGACCTCCTTTGTCGATACAGTTGAGGTAACCTTCCTGCTTACCAATCTTCTTATTGTTCATTATGCACTTTATGCATGAGGCGATAACCTGTGCTACCTTTCGCTCCATGTGCGGGATAAAAAATTGCTGCTGCAGGCTGTGCATCGTCTTTGTTACTGCAAAGTGTCTATCTGTATGGGCTTCAGTTATAATCTCGCTTTCCATTGCCTTGGGAACAACCAGAAGATCATGACCGTCCACATGCTTGTACAAAACGTCTCCTTTTAGCTTATATCCTTGGTATGGTCCTTTCTCCAAGATACACAAGATTGCATTAATGAAATTGTCCATCCGTTGTGCTTTCTTAAGACGTGCTGTTACTTCTGATCCCACTACCAAAATATTCGGAAATCGACTCAAGCAGTCAACGTGTTTCATTTTCTCTGCGTTACGATGCTCCACTGTAAACGTATAATCTTGCAGAGACAAGATCCATTGCGCCACTTCTCGAGGAACATCCTTTTTTTTGATAGTTTGGGTAAACGCTGCGCAATCTGTGACCAACACAAAGTTAACACCCAGCAGGTAGTGTCTAAACTTTCGATTGCCAAATGTGCTGCTTTAACCTCCAGAACATAACTATGTCGCTTAGAATCGCTCTCTGAGGTTTTTTTGCTCCAGAAAAAGATTGGATGAAGGTTTTCTCCAAACCGCTGAAACAACGTTGCGCCAAAACCATCCTTCGATGCGTCTGTGTGCAGTTCAGTGGGCGCATTTTGTGAGTAGATTCATAGAACTGGTTCTTGGCAAAGGCTATTCTTCAACTGATTAAATGCGTTCAGCTCTTCGGCGTCCATCTTAAATTCTGCATCCTTTTTCAAGAGGTTTGTTAATGGTCGGGCTCTGTGTGCGTATCCCTTGATGAACTTTCGGAAAAAACCAGTCAATCCCAAAAACGACTGCACTGCTTTAACGTTCGCCGGGATAGAAAAGTGTTTCACCGCATGAGTCTTTTCGGCTCCAGGCCAAATCCTCCCGTTTTCAACCGTATGCCCAAGGAAATCGATCTTGCTTTCCAAAAAACGGCACTTCTTCCATTTTATCAGCAATGAGAACTGAGCAGCTACCTCCAAAACAAGTTTTAGCTTTATCAAGCATTCATCCGCTGTCATTCCGTAAATTATGATGTCATCCATATAAATTTGCATAACATCTCGGCTAACCAGATCTTGAAAAACGCAGTTAATGAATCGTATGAATGTTGCCGGCGAATTTGTGAATCCAAAGGGCGTTTTATTGAACTCGAACAAGCCCTCCTTCGTTATAAACGCTGTATATTTTCGGCTCTCCTCTTCTACCGGAACGTGGAAAAAACTGCTTTCTAACTCCATGACTATAAACGGTTTCGCAGCTTGAAGCTTTTCGAGGACATCATCCATAAGCGTTTAGTTGACGAAAATCAACGCACACTCTGTTGGACCCATCCTTCTTCTTGACGATGACAACTCTGCTGGCAAAATTTGACGTCGACTTGCGTACTACTACTGACACGTCGGCACCTGTGTCAACCAGGCAATTGATCGCCACTTTATTGATGGCAACGGATTTAAGACGATTGTTGTTGTGGATCACTTTCACGCTGTGCTCAGCTTTTGAGCAACTTCTCGACATGTGACCACTTTCGCCGCACTTAAAACATTTGGTTGCAGCTTAACAATCCTTCCTCAGATGCGTTGTGGACCCGCAGTTAAAGCAATGCGCTCCTCTTCCTGAGTAGTCGGGTTTTTTTCCAGCGCCCGCTGCGTGTTTATGAATTGGTTTGCGTTCCTTAATTTGCTCGTATATTAAGTATTGGTTTTGAAGTTCCTCGTACGACTTGCAACTGTACTTGTTATATTTGTATTCGTTTTTAACATTCAGGCCATCAACTATGTACTGGATGACTGACATAGAATCCACACCTACACTGAGCGCAGGAATTTGTCTCATTTGCAAAACATACTCATGGAACGATTCGGCTTCTCGTTTCTTTCTTTCGCGCAGCTTCTTATGTACATCAGCACTGTTACGTCGGTGGTGTCGTTGTGCCTCAGTCCTGGGAGGACATAGGGCTGAGGAAGTGGCCGCCCGGATAGCAGACACGATTTGTGCAGCTGAGCTCGCCGGATTTGGGGTGGGTTCTTTGGACGCCACTATCCTCTCCAAACGTAATCAGAACAATTATTTACGTGCCTGAAAAATAGAAGAAATCGTTCGTCAGTCTGTCTTTCTGTCCACATTGCCCCGCAAGCAAATTTATGCTTGATCGTGAAAAACAATCGGGCTATGTGTTGGCCGTTTTCCTCCCCATTCGCAAACTTCGTGCGCCGTTGGATCGTCGCGGGCCGTGCAATACGATCCCCTGTTGTTCATATTGTTCGTTAAAAGTTATGTCATTTTCTTGACCCAGTCTTCCATTCGTACCACTGCCCCCCTTTTAATAGGTTTCTACCAATGCATTTTTTTTGTGGGTTTAGGCTCACATTACAAGTTTATTATATATGTTGGGCAAAAGTGTATTGGACATGAACGTGTATTGAAATGTGGTTTATATAGCAAGTGATATTCTGAATGAGTGTAAATAATATTTAAATGTGCACTTATGTTATGTTATGTATGTAAGTGTATCTTTGAATGCTAATATTGTATTAGGTGTGGTGTGTGTAATATAATGGGGCACGATCATATATATATATATAGATAAGACAATATTGGGCAAAGGTCCCGTTGACTCACCCTCGGTTATTCCATCGTTGAGAGCTCTCGTTCCGGAGTTGAGGTTTTAGTTGTTGCAAAAGTTAATTAGAATTAAGCATATATATATATAATATCGTGCTATGGGTTTGGGGGTAATAAATTCATTCACTAAATTACAAGTTATAGGTGTTGGTGTTGAAAAAATGCGTTTATACGTTTAGGAAATTGTTTATGTTGTGGCAGATTTGCTTTTATATGTTTGTTGTCAGATTAATGTGGCGTTGATGGTATTGGATCGGCTTTTCATTATTGATGTAGAGTCCGCTTGGGTGATGTCCAGAATCCTGGAAGTGCTTGGAGCGGATATGTGTCTCGGGGTTGTAGTTGCAGGATCTAGGCTACGCCTAGTGACACGGGAACATAGTTTTTATCGTTAGTTGCACGGTTTATTCAGTACATAGTGGAACAAAATTAGTATTCAGTTTTGACTTTTGAAACGGCAAAGATCGGCAGGATTGCTTTAGGCGTGGTATTATTAACACATGTCCTTTAGGATTCACATTGCACTCGGCATTGTTCGACGGGACGTTGTAACAGCCTTAAGGATATTCGCTTCCTTACAAGGACTGCATCGGCACCGTAAATTTACCGCGGTCAATATCGCGAAAGGCTATCCGACTTTTAGACTTATGCGGTTTGCACGCATTCAAGTTGGTATTGATAGATTTTTAGACTTTCTGAATAGACTTTCAGTTCCTAACGCTGACTTTTGACTCTCCTCGTACAGCTAAACCGGGGTCTTTTATACCAAAGACTGTGTCAACTTTTCCCTAGGAATCACCGGAATAGAACACAAAAGTGTTCCCAGTTAGAGTCATCAATTCCCCTCTTTTCTCCTATTGGCTAGGGTTCATTTCGGGTCGTTCTTTGTTCTAACTTTTGACGATTTCGCAAAATCAGCAGTGTTGGGCTGCTAGTGATTGCATGGCCTAATTTGGCGCGTTTGGCGGTGTCATTTGCCAGAGCCACATTCTGGTGCAATCTTGCCAGTGATTCTCTATGGAACTAGCGTATTGGCAACTCTTGGTTCTCTTCCGTGTTACTCGTGGGAATCACGTCGCCCTAACCGGCGTACGTAACAGGCTCGGGGTCGTCGATGCTGATCAGCATGGAATGATCCCGTAAAAAACTTAACGTACAGGCGGTTATGTTGGTTTTCCGCGCCCAACGTGGGCCTCGACCCATACCCTGAGGTCAAGAGTCTCATGCTCTATTGAATGAACTAGCCGGGCCGAAATTGGTTTATTGGATTTGAGGTATTGTGAAGTATCGGAATTTTGACGGCAATTAAATTGGGTGTACAAAGATATGTGCTGCTGCTGACTTACGTTGAGTTGACGTTCTGTCTCGAATCCATTTCTCAACTCGGATTCCCTGTTTCTTAAACGCTGCCAACGTATTTATTGTTGATGCGAGTAGGAACACCCCATTTGTGAGTTAAGATTTTCCTTCAAAATTCCTACGAAGTTATCTTCCGGAATTTTGTTCTTCAATTGAATTGAAGATTATGCATGGCCGCAATAAAATCGTCAAAGCTCTCGTTGTATCCTTGGCGTCGTTCCATAAGTTCTTTAATAGTAACATAGTCATTGTCTGACGTGGAGAAAGCTTTAGTCATTTCGTTAGTCATGTCATAATATCCAAATTCAAAATCGTCAGCTCGGTCTTCCATCAACTGCCAGTACCATTTGGCTGCGGTACCACTCAATAAGCAGTGAAATTCCTTAAATATCTGATTAAAAGTGTACCCGTGCATTTCCGTTAAGCGACTCACTCGGAACAGAAAACTCTCCACTGACATGCCCCTACTAGATCCATCAAACTTAAGGTTCCATTTGTCCAGGCGTATTGGTCGAGTTCCTGTATAGCTGCTAAGCTGTGTTTCGTTGTCTCTGGCGCTGGGATTGGGCTGGTTTTCCACGGCTACCTCCCTAGGACTCGGTATTGGTTGGTTTGCGGCTACTGATGTCTGTCTTGGTTGGCCCTGCCGCGCGGCTCCGTGTCTTTGAGGCGTCGAACTGACCTCGGTGTCTTCCCTGGGTATTGGGCTCTCTCTTTGCTGTACTGCGGAAAGTTCGGCTACTTGGCGCCGCAGGCTGACTACTTCCTCCTGCATTTTGGCCATTCTCGTTGTCATGGTTGTCTTCATCTCGTTATTTGACACAATTAATGCTGAGAGCATTCGCTCTAGCCGATCATTGTCATCATTATATCTGGGTCTAGCTCCTTGGTTAGTCGGAAGAATACTGGACCGCCCTAATGGTGGCCCCAAGTCGAGTTGTTCCCCTCCTACAGCTCCTTCGGAATCGTCCATGATTACGCTGCTGCAATCTGCTAAACTCCTAAGTTATTTAGTTTGCTATTAAAGCTTATCGACTGGTTGTTTTCGTCAACTGGCGATAGGCTAGCTCTTGCCGGTGTTTCTGTTCTGGTTTGTCTGGCTTCTCTTGCCGCCAGTGTTGATGCTCGGAAAGTCCTCAATGGAGGTAGATTAAGTGTCACCTTCTTCTTTTTTCTTATCTCCTGCCATATGTTAAAAATATTGTAAATATATATACGCCCGACCACTCTGCCGTGTAATCGCGGTACTTATTTGTTTGCGTTTGTTATTAAACTTTGTTGTAATAAGATATATTTATACGTGCTTGCGCGTTGTTGGTTTTTGTTAAGTTATTTTTCGTTTTCGTTTGCTTCAATATTTTTGCTTGGCAGCAAAAGTTTTTATGACGAATAAAAATTGTGTAATTCAAAACGGGGTGCGCTGGTACTCCTGGTTCATGGTATGGGTCAAGAATCGTCCGAAATTAAGCCCCAAATAAAATTCCAAAAAGCTCCCTATTCAAGTGAATTCGCTGAATGGATTCAACTGCCCTCCACCGGAGTGATCAGTTCCTTCACAGTACATGGGACTGCTGCTCACCCACAGGAAGGCTTTGTCCGAACCCCCTCCCCCCGGTCGTCGGAAACAGGTAGACTCACTCACATGCAGACGGATGGAGCTTTATTCCAGACAGGCGAAAGGAATTGCCTCCCTGCTCCTCTCTCTCTGGACTCGAACCTTGCGAGCGACCTGGTTCTGTGCCTAGTACGACTGAATAGCGTCGGCCAGAGAGATAAATACTGTCGTCCCGCCCGTTAGTCATGGTAACCGTACAGACTCGAACCTTGCGAGAGACCTGGCATAGCCTAGTACAACTGAATAGCGTCGGCTGTACGGTTACGGTCTTTCCCCCACCCCCTTCAGTACTGGATCGACAAACGATGACGAACCGCTACCCCAACCGATGATGGCGGCTATATTATGGCGATGACTGGATACTATTAAGACCGGTCGGTGGTGCGCCGTTATTCGCTTGCGACCCTGCTCTTCCTGGACTCGAACCTTGCGAGCGACCTGGCATAGCCTAGTACGACTGAATAGCGTCGGCCAGGAAGCGCAGCTAAGTTTAGTTACGTTAAATATTTTAAAAATGGTCTGCACTTTTATAGAGAAGCTGTTATGGTATTATTTCTTTTAACGAGTATTGAATTAAATATTTAAAATTTAAAAGGGTTCTCAAAGTCAAGTGCCAATTCTAAAACTACAAGTGTCGGATCGGATGGCCTTTCCGCTTCTGATACCATCTGTCTGAGAAGTTGGTGACTTTAAAAGAAGATACAGAAAAGTTATATTTGATAAGTCTATTGAATTTACAGAAAATGTTATAAAAATTGTTAGCTAATTTCGACACCAAAGTGATCGGCTCTGATATCTCTAAATTCTTGAGACAGTACTAAAAAATTGTTTATCTGAATGCTAAGGTGTTTCTCGTCAAAGAGAATAAGTTTTTGGCAATAAAGGATGCAAGGATATTGCCTACGTTGGGCGCCATTTCTGTTACGTCGGTGGTGTCGTTGTGCCTCAGTCCTGGGAGGACATAGGGCTGAGGAAGTGGCCGCCCGGATAGCAGACACGATTTGTGCAGCTGAGCTCGCCGGATTTGGGGTGGGTTCTTTGGACGCCACTATCCTCTCCAAACGTAATCAGAACAATTATTTACGTGCCTGAAAAATAGAAGAAATCGTTCGTCAGTCTGTCTTTCTGTCCACATTGCCCCGCAAGCAAATTTATGCTTGATCGTGAAAAACAATCGGGCTATGTGTTGGCCGTTTTCCCTCCCCATTCGCAAACTTCGTGCGCCGTTGGATCGTCGCGGGCCGTGCAATACGATCCCCTGTTGTTCATATTGTTCGTTAAAAGTTATGTCATTTTCTTGACCCAGTCTTCCATTCGTACCACTGCCCCCCTTTTAATAGGTTTCTACCAATGCATTTTTTTGTGGGTTTAGGCTCACATTACAAGTTTATTATATATGTTGGGCAAAAGTGTATTGGACATGAACGTGTATTGAAATGTGGTTTATATAGCAAGTGATATTCTGAATGAGTGTAAATAATATTTAAATGTGCACTTATGTTATGTTATGTATGTAAGTGTATCTTTGAATGCTAATATTGTATTAGGTGTGGTGTGTGTAATATAATGGGGCACGATCATATATATATATATAGATAAGACAATATTGGGCAAAGGTCCCGTTGACTCACCCTCGGTTATTCCATCGTTGAGAGCTCTCGTTCCGGAGTTGAGGTTTTAGTTGTTGCAAAAGTTAATTAGAATTAAGCATATATATATATAATATCGTGCTATGGGTTTGGGGGTAATAAATTCATTCACTAAATTACAAGTTATAGGTGTTGGTGTTGAAAAAATGCGTTTATACGTTTAGGAAATTGTTTATGTTGTGGCAGATTTGCTTTTATATGTTTGTTGTCAGATTAATGTGGCGTTGATGGTATTGGATCGGCTTTTCATTATTGATGTAGAGTCCGCTTGGGTGATGTCCAGAATCCTGGAAGTGCTTGGAGCGGATATGTGTCTCGGGGTTGTAGTTGCAGGATCTAGGCTACGCCTAGTGACACGGGAACATAGTTTTTATCGTTAGTTGCACGGTTTATTCAGTACATAGTGGAACAAAATTAGTATTCAGTTTTGACTTTTGAAACGGCAAAGATCGGCAGGATTGCTTTAGGCGTGGTATTATTAACACATGTCCTTTAGGATTCACATTGCACTCGGCATTGTTCGACGGGACGTTGTAACAGCCTTAAGGATATTCGCTTCCTTACAAGGACTGCATCGGCACCGTAAATTTACCGCGGTCAATATCGCGAAAGGCTATCCGACTTTTAGACTTATGCGGTTTGCACGCATTCAAGTTGGTATTGATAGATTTTAGACTTTCTGAATAGACTTTCAGTTCCTAACGCTGACTTTTGACTCTCCTCGTACAGCTAAACCGGGGTCTTTTATACCAAAGACTGTGTCAACTTTTCCCTAGGAATCACCGGAATAGAACACAAAAGTGTTCCCAGTTAGAGTCATCAATTCCCCTCTTTTCTCCTATTGGCTAGGGTTCATTTCGGGTCGTTCTTTGTTCTAACTTTTGACGATTTCGCAAAATCAGCAGTGTTGGGCTGCTAGTGATTGCATGGCCTAATTTGGCGCGTTTGGCGGTGTCATTTGCCAGAGCCACATTCTGGTGCAATCTTGCCAGTGATTCTCTATGGAACTAGCGTATTGGCAACTCTTGGTTCTCTTCCGTGTTACTCGTGGGAATCACGTCGCCCTAACCGGCGTACGTAATAGCACCGGCAAATGTACGTTTGAATTCGGCGATCAATGCATTTTTTAGCTCGACGTAACTCCCGATGAAAACTGAACTTAAAAACAAGGCTGCTGCTTTTGTCATTTTACTACGAGCTTGTACATATCGCTGTTTATCATCGAGCATGTAGGCATCTGAATTTTTCTCGAAATTAAAGAACCACTGTTCTACTGGAATAATCTGCCCATCGAATTCCGGCACATCTTTTGCGAAACTTTCTGCTGAAACTATACTGCCACTTTGTGCTTTTTGAGCATTTTGGGCCTGTAGATGGAGCAACTTCACTATTTCTTCGAGATTTCTACTGTTTTGCATAACTTGCTGTTCCATTTTCACCAACTTTTCACACTTCACAGCCAATTTTTCGTCTTCCGACATGTACTTATAGTATAGTTGTCTCTGTTGCACTGCAGGTTTTGGCACGGCTTTTTTCGGCGAATTTACAGTTTTCTTTTTTGGTGTGTACCCTTTTTTCATATCTCAGTTCACGCTTCTGCACGCATACACACACGGCTTTAATTGCAGCTTTAACTCTCAGCTTCTTGATCAGGCACGGTTGATCAGGCACGGTTGAGCAGGCACGGTTGAGCCCCCAAATGTGGATCATTTATTAATATAGGTTATAATGTTCGAATATTAATAAGGTTTAAGTAATGATAAGGTTATAAAGACAGCGGATTTTATGGCAGCACGGAGTTTATTTTAGAACGACTGGACTACGACGAGTTTACGGCTTCTGCGACTGCTATCGACTTCAACTGTAGAGTGCGGCTTTCTGTAACTGATGACGGCTTTCTGCAACTGCTAACGGCGTCTCTTCTGTTACGGCTTTACTTCTGCTACGGCTTTACTTCTGCTAACGGCTTTTCTTCTGCTTAATTTCACCACACGACTGCTGCTCTGCTTCGGCTCTGACGACTACTACTTCTGACTCCGCTCCGGAACCACTGGCACTGCTATCACACCAGCAAACCAGTACTGCCAACTCCTCTATATATCGCCTGCTTACATACATTCATTTTTAGGTATACAGTACTGTACAATAGTCTGGTGTTCTCAAAAATAACAGTATTTATACTGTTATAATAACTCATTCTATACTGTACAGTATGTTCAATACGTCAGAAAGAGCCTGTACAACTTTCGTACTGATCTCACTGAAAATGAGTGACAGTAAAAGTTGTATATTTCGGGTATGAATATCAATCCTATTCCGAACGTCACAAGGTGTACAGTAAATAAAACAAAATATACAACTGTACAAATGAGTGCTACAAATATTCAAGTCGATGTACATAAGTTCACTTCAATAAATTTTAAATGATACAACAAATTGTGTATTTTAGCTTAAATAAAACCAGAAATCATGTTGGGGAATACCCAAGACCCATGAGTTCGCTGAATGACTTCAAGAAGTACGCGGCTAATGCTAAGTCCAAAATAGCACCCAATGAACTAAAACCATATGTTCCAAAAGGTCGAAGCAAGGTTTGGGAGACCTTTTCGCGGATAGTCGATAGAAATGGATTAGAGATAACAGATGTAGTTGCAACAAGTGCACAAACATGTACAAGTTCGATAAAAGCACATACAATCTAGTTTAACACAAATGCTAAGTAATGGCTAATACTCTTAAGCGGGGCCATCTTGATATAATAGTTGACAATGAATCGAAGGAGCTATGCACCAAGCTAGCAGTGCAGCTTCAGAAAGGACTTTTTCGGTTGCTAAAAAACCTCACAACCGAAAAACGCTGCAGAATTGCCAATACGCCAGATATGGTAAATAGTTATTTTATTGCAACGATTTTAATAAAAGTTAAGTTAAATCAATTAAAAAGTTTACGTATTTACAAGTACACAGTACATCAAAACACTGTACACTGAGTTAACTGTACACCAATTTTGGTGTACTCATTATATACTGTACAGTACTACACTGAGTGTGAGCAGAATCTGTCAAATACAGACAATATGACAACATTCACTCACATTAATTTGGAGCTGTTCAGTAAAATGGTGTGCCTCAAATCTAGCTTGTAAGCGCGGAGATAAGTCTGGCCTCCAGCCATTCGCCATTCTTCAATTTAGCGTTTTTTGCTTTCTTATGAAAACGATTCACAAAGAAAATATGCAACATATCGGATTGAATCAAATTGTATTTTCTTCAGAATTAAATGCTCTTCTATTTGAACCTAAGTTATTGTAAAAAGTCTTTTTATACCCGGTACCAGAAACTGCAAGCTTTCGAAGGTGTCGGTCGTGTTTTTTGCTCGCTCCTACGATTATTTTGATTCGCCTGTAAAGAGTCATTTAAAATTGTTGTCTTTGATTTTACTGTAATCAGCCGGGAAAGTTTCTATAATTACGTTACCATCGGACCGCAAAAAGTTTCTACCTTGCCAGTTTATAACATTTTTTAAATTTGCATATACTGTCCTCATACAAAAGACCGCCAAGTGTTTTGTTTTTGGACATCCTCGGTGTTGTTGTTTACACTTCGACCCCGTTACACCGCGCTTGCTGCTCTTTCTCCTGTTACACCTCTCTCTGGATCGCCGTACTGACGCTGCTGCGCTCTCCTGGACAGCTCTCTCGAATACTCAGCTGTTGCTGTAAAGCTCTCTCTGAAGCTGTACTTTCGCTCGCCGTTCTTCAACTGCGCGGGATTTGATTGCTCCCAATCTGACAGCTCTCCCAAAGTTGTCTGCTTAGAACCTACTCTCGCTGGATCGTCGCACTGACGCTGCCTATGCACGGTTTTGGACCGCTCTCTTGAACTCTCCCGAACTACTCTGCTGTTGCTGTTGTTGCTGCTCCTGCTTTTGCCGATCTTCAACCTGCGCTGGATTTGGCAGGTCTTTTTGAAATGCTCTGCCAATCTGTCAACTTTGAACCTACTCTTAGCTGGACCACCTGTGGCTACTGCACTTGCTCTGCTTATTACGTAAAGCTATTCAGCACTCTCTTTTGTGCACTCTCTTAACTTAGAGGTTTGCATATAAACACTGGACAAAATGAGTATAATCTGCGCCGCAAGGAAATGTGAATTTAGCGGAGTTATCACTGCTGAATCGTATCTCACTTGTTGGCTGTGCGATAACCGTTCCCACCTAAAATGTGCTGGCATTGGTCATTATGGCCGAATCAGCGATATTCTTGGAAAAAATATTGGATTGACCTGGACTTGTCTAGCCTGTCATGAAATAGAGGGCGAAATGCGCACGTTTATGAAGCCAACTCGTAATGGTTTCTGGAGGTTCGAAAGCAATTTAGCTCCCTCAACGACCAATTTCTTAATCTGGAGTCCCTGTTTCTTGGCCTTAAACTTCTCAGCGAATCACCGAGACGTAAAATTGCAAATACCAACCACCTGCAAGTAAATCTGTGCACTACTCCTGCCTTCCACCTGCCAGTAAGGGACTCTGCTATCTCACCAGCCGTCTCATTCTCTGAGTCGATTGACCCAGGGCCCAATTCGACCTCAGATCTTCCTGATCCTGGCCTACCCAATGGATTATCTTTTGCTCATCCCTCCTCGGCGACGGATAATGCTCTGGCTGCTCGTCCGTCCGGAATGATCACTGATCTCCTGCCGACTGCTAATTTTGTTCCTGTCGCTCCGGCTGTCAACTGCTGACTGCTGATCCTGTTGCTGCTCCTGCTTCTCATCCGATAATTGCTGCCGCTGCTGGTAATGATCTGATTCCTGTTGCTGCTGCTGTTAGTCATCCGATTCCTGTTGCTGCTGCTGTTAGTCATCCGATTCCTGTTCCTTCTATGATGTCTAACGTCTGCACCACTACACCTTATGGTGTTGAGTGCAGATCAACTACGATGTCCAACAATGCTGTCAGTACCTCCGGTCCCAAGACACTGATGGGCGTAGCCCCCCCATCCCGTTCCTCAGGACTATTGCTCAGAGCCGTGGTTCCTCGCAAAACCATTTTTGTCTCTCGGCTCATGCCGGAAGCCACGAAGTATGATATTAAAAATCACGTTTGCTTCAAACTTGGAGTTTCTCCGAATGTCATCATAGTCACTTAATTTAATTTTAAACATAAGCGTAGTATATCGTCATTTAAAATTATTCTTCCGGATTCCTTTTTGACTAAAGCTCTTGACCCAAATATTTGGCCTGAACATACGATACTTCATACTTCACACACGATACTTCCTTTACAAGAACTCTAACCAGAATCCCAGCATTAATACTCCAAAATACTAAATCATATTTTTTGCGTCCATTATCAAAATGTACGTAGTATTCTAGGTAAACTAGCTCAAATTTATTCTAATAGTGCCTCGTTTGATTTTGATGCTATCGCCTTTTCAGAAACGTGGCTAAATTCTTCAGTTTTGGATCAGGAAATTTTAGTTAATAATTTTTTAATTTACCGATCCGACCGCTCAGCTTTTGCTGGCGGTGTTCTTATTGCTGTTAAAAATGACTTTTCCTCTGAACTATTTCCATTTATTAATACAGGGGGCATTGAATTTATTGCCGTCAAAGTCAGCGTCGGCAATCCAAACTTGTTCTTAACATGTTCTTATATACCTCCTCGATCTGATAATAGTGTCTATGTGAATCATCTATCTGCTATCCAAACTATTTTGTCTGGCCTAAGCTCTGAAGACCAATTAGTTGTCATGGACGACTTTAACCTTCCTCATCTCTCATGGCTTCCCTGGGACGACTCAAATCTTCTTTTATCGGACACTCAACATGAATTTACTGAAGGTTTAACTGACTCTTCACTTGAGCAAATTAGTCCCGTCAAGAATAATCGAGATAGGCTTTTAGACCTCATATTTGTAATCGATGCTTCCTTGGCATCGGTAGCCAGATGTTGTCCCATGTCCTATCCAGAAGATCCATATCATCCCACTTTATCAATATCTGTTAAATGTTGTATCTCTGTTAATACTGTCCTTTCGTCACTTCCTACTCGTTACAAATGTTTCCGTAAAGCTAACTTTGATGGTTTATATTTATCTTTATCACAAATGGATTGGTCGTTCTTAACGAATTTTAATGATATTGACTTTGCTGTAAATGCATTTAAATCAGCAATTGGCTCCGTACTTGGAGGCCTCCATGGTTCAACAAAAACTTTTCCTACCTAAAAAATAAAAAGGCAAGCCTCTTTAAAAAATACAAGAAAAATGGTTTCCCGCATGTCTATGCTCAATATTTATCAGTAAAATCAAATTTTCTTTCGCTGAATTCCCAACTTTATTCTAAGCTAAGTCTAATGCCTACCCTCCATCGCTTAGTTTCCTCGACCAATCTGAATCTTCCTCGCTGCGCATATCCAACCTATTTGCAACATTTTTCCAATCTACGTATACTTCTGTCTCCTTCGATCCTTCTACTTCCTATCCTTATAGTTTACCTCATGCTAACGATATCTGGGTACCCTTCTTCGCACAGAGCGAAGTTCTGCATGGTTTAAAAACTATTGACATGTTTTACTTTGCTGGCCCTGACAATATTCCGAGCTGTGTCCTTAAGCACTGTGCCCAAGTTCTATGTCTACCTTTGAGCTATCTTTTTAATCTATCGCTAAAACATTGTTCTCTCCCAAGTATTTGGAATGAGTCTTTTATCATTCCCCTCCATAAAAAAGGCTCTAGATCAAATGTAGCCAATTATAGTGCCATCGCCAAGCTCTCGGCTATCCCTAAGCTTCTGGAACATTTGATAACCCGTCAATTGCAAAACCTAATCTGATAAACCGAAGTTTTTAAAGTCGTATGCAAGTTGATGTTATCTTTACAGACTTCAGTAAAGCGTTTGATTCTGTAAATCACTCACTCCTTCAAAAACTATCTCTTTTAGGATTTTCCCCTTCTATTCTGAAATGGATCGCTTCCTATTTGTCAAACCGTACTCAACGTGTTCTTTTCAATAATGTACTGCCTAATGTTATCAATGTCACTTCCGGTGTCCCACAAGGCAGTCACCTTGGTCCACTTCTCTTTATCTTGTTTATTAACGACCTTCCAAAAGTGATATCCTTCTCATCTGTTCTAATGTATGCCGATGATGTCAAGATCTGCCTACCATACTCAAATCGACTCTCATATAATGACCTTCAAACATGACTTAAATTCTATTCTCAGTTGGTGTTCGATAAATCTTCTATTTCTTAACTATTCTAAATGTAAACTTATGACCTTATATCGCTATCCTCCGCATATAGTATACTATTCCTTGGGGAATCATTTATTTGATCGGATAGAATCATCGAATGACCTAGGAGTTTTTTTTCGATCACAAATTAAGTTTTAAGAGCCACATTACTGCCATGGTAAATAAAGCTAAAGGTGTCTTTGCATTTATCAAGCGATGGTCCAAAGAATTTAATGACCCTTATACTACAAAGACTCTCTATGTATCCTTAGTTCGACCAATCTTAGAGTATTGTTCCTGTGTGTGGAGCCCGCAGTACAAGGATCAGCAAGATCTAATTGAATCTGTTCAGAAGCAATTTCTTATCTTTGCCCTTCGAAATTTAAACTGGGATTCTGATAGATTCTTAACGAGTTACCGGCATAGGCTTAAATTAATCGACCTTCCGTCCCTACATCATCGCCGAGTGTGCAGTGGAGTGATCTTCGTCCATAAGCTCCTTCTTGGTCTTATCGACTCACAATTTTTATTAACTAATGTTGATATTGCTGTCCATTCAAGATTTACTCATTTTTTCCGTCCTTTACGTTTGCCTGTATGTAAATCTAATTATACTCAGCACGACCCATTTAGAGTTTTATGTAAAAATTTCAATGCTGTGAACCAACCATATAATTTCTAATGAATCAATCGAGGTCATTAAAAATAATATTTACATATTTCTTGAGTCGTCCGAATTGTAATTTTGTTAAGTTTATAGTTTTAAGCCTTGTCGTTTAGAATTTAAGCACAGCTATTCTAACAGATATTTGTTATGCTAAATCTACTATATATATAAAAATGGATTGCTGTTCGTTAGTCTCGCTAAAGCTCGAGAACGGCTGGACCGATTTGGCTAATTTTGGTCTTGAATTATTCGTGGAAGTCCAGGGAAGGTTTAAAAGTAAAAAAAAAATATGAGTATGCAGCCAATAGCCATTTTCAACAGCTATTTTCTTCTTCACATACATATGTAACTAAAACGGTTGCTTTGATATTATTGTCAGGTAATTTTCGTCAAACATGGTGAGTCTAGAACTGTTAAAGTTTACTATATATATGTGCGCGTACTTTCCTCATTTTCTCAAGACCAACCCGAGCAAATATAGGAAGGCGAACGGGTAGTACAAATGGGGTATTACAAAGACGATCACGGAGTGCAGATGAAGGTAATGCACGAAATAGATCTGTTGACCCCGTACCTGTAGTGAATCACGAATACGTCGTGCTGTTTTGGCTGAAATGAATAATGTACGGATACATTGAAATGATGGACGCAATATGTCCGCGACTCTTTCGCGATACTTTCGCGATACTTCCGCGACTCTTCCGCGATTCTTCCGCGATACTTCCGCGATATTTCCGCGAATCTTCCGCGATGCTTCCGCGATACTTCCGCGATACTTCCGCGCTCCTCCGCGATACTTCCGCGATTCTTCCGCGATACTTCCGCGACTCTTCCGCGATTCTTCCGCGATACTTCCGCGATACTTCCCAGACTCTTCCGCGATTCTTCCGCGATACTTCCGCGATATTGCCGCGATTCTTCCGCGATATTGCCGCGACTCTTCCGCGATGCTTCCGCGATACTTCCGCGATACTTCCGCGCTCCTCCGCGATACTTCCGTGATTCTTCCGCGATAATTTCGCGGTACTTCCGCGCTCCTCCGCGATACTTCCGCGATTCTTCCGCGATACTTCCGCGACTCTTGCGCGATTCTTCCGCGATACTTCCGCGATATTTCAGCGATTCTTCCGTGATTCTTCCGCGATGCTTCCGCGATACGTCGGCTTCATGCCGACTTGCAAGGTAAAAGATACAACAACAAAATATTACATTTACATGGTTCAATGGTGCTAACACCAGATGAACCGTTAAGAAGTCGCAAGGCAAATCGCTTAGTGTTTACGGGATAAATTTAGAAAATCATTGTTTTACACATGGGCAGTTATATTTTGCGTATTCACGAGTTGGGAAACCATCCGCTTTGTTTGTGTTAACGTCAGACCAAAAACAAAAATGTGGTTTACCAAAGAGCACTTCAATGAAACTGATAATTTGCGGACACGTATAACGCTTCGATTCAGTATTTACTTTGGATTCACTTTCATTCACTTAGAGAAGTTCAACTAAATACCACTTCACTTTTGTAATCATAATGAATTCATTACTGTTGTGAAATGAAATAAAGCTTTTCCTTTTCAAATATAAAACAAAAAAAAAACAATTTTTCTTCATCTTTTAATCACCAAACGAAATGTTACATAAAACACTTTTTCTTTTTAAATATAAAACAAACAAACAAAAAAATGTTTCTTCATCTTTTAGTCACCAAACGAAATGTTACATAAAACGAAGCCATCTGGTGGCGAAACGGACTTCGCCGGGTCAGCTACTAAATAAATAAATAATACAGGTACAAGGGTATTATAAGTTAGTGCCAACCGAGAATGTATGTAACAGGCAGAAGGAACAAATCTTCGATCCTATAAAGTATATATTTTCTTGATCAGCGTCACCAGCCGCGTCGATGTAGCCATGTCGGTCTGTCTGTCCGTGTAAAACAACAGATCTCAGATACTATAAGAGCTAGAGTTACCAAATTTGATGACAACATTGGAATCTGTTGCTGAAAAGTTTTTTTTTTAATTTGGCCACGCCCACTTCCACCCCCGAATATCATAGAAAACGTTATATAAGCAATAGTCGTGACTTTTGTCTTAATGTAAATGAAAAAAAATAGCAGTTATTTGTTAACGTTTTCTAAAATTTGAGTAAAATTGGACGATAAACATGAAAGTTATTAAACAATAAAGTTTCTGTGTATATTTATTTTTCTTCGGTGCCAATCGGTGTTGCTGAACATGTTCCTAGCAATATTTGTCTTCATTTGTCAACAATTTCTTTTTTTCCATGTTCATGTGCTGTTTAATTTCTCCCACTAAGCTTTTGGTACCGGGTATCTCACAGTCGGCCACACTCGACTGTAGCTTTCCCACTTCTTTTACATTTATCTTGTGACAACACGTATATATATATATAAATATATTCTTTTAGCCGTTTTTATACCCGGTACCCATAGGGTACAAGGGTATTATAAGTTAGTGCCAACCGAGAATGTATGTAACAGGCAGAAGGAGAAATCTCCGACCCTATAAAGTATATATATTCTTGATCAGCCTCACCAGCCGAGTCGATTTAGCCATGTCCGTCTGTCCGTGTTGGTAAACAGATCTCAGAGACTATAAGAGCTAGAGTTACCAAATTTGATGACAACATTCGAATCTGTTGTTCGCAGATCAACTTTGTTTTGAAATTTGGTCACGCCCACTTGCGCCATCCAAAATCATAAAAAACAGTATATAAGCAATCTTCGTAATTTCGTAATTTTCGTCTTAATTATATCTATTTAGATATAATAAATAAGTAAGTGATAACCATGGAAGTTATTAAACAATAAAGTTGCTATGTATGTATTGAGTCAAAACGAGAGCAATAGGCACACTCTCGCTCTATTGCACTGCTTACGAACAATTTCGCGTGTCTGAGCACTTAGCTTTTGAGAGACAACAGAGTGCCAGTGCGTGTTGCTTAAGATGTCCCTAGCAAGATTTGTCATTTTTTGGTTGTTGCTCAACAAGTTTCCAGCAACATTTGCCTTCTTTTGTCAACATTTTCCTTTTTCCCTGTTTATGTGCTATTTAATTTCACCCACAATGCTTTGGGTACCGGGTATCTTACAGTCGGTCACAGTCGACTGTAGCTTTCCCACTTGTTATACCCGGTACCCATAGGGTACAAGGGTATTATAAGTTAGTGCCAACCGAGAATGTATGTAACAGGCAGAAGGAGGCATCTCCGACCCCATATAGTATATATATTCTTGATCAGCGTTACTACGTGGACTGCCGTCCACAGTGATAAGGTCAGATTTCGGAATATATATGGCATTTCCCACGGAAGGTATTGCCTATAATTTATTGGCAAAAAATTCCAGCGATCTGTCAAGTCGTTTATTTTACATTGATTTTTAAATTCTGCTTGTTTGCGATGCAATTACGACATTTTCCATTTTTTATACCCGGTACCGTTAGGGTACAAGGGTATTATAGGTTAGTGCCAACCGAGAATGTATGTAACAGGCAGAAGGAGGCATCTCCGACCCCATATAGTATATATATTCTTGATCAGCGTTACTAGCAGAGTCGATCTAGCCATGTCCGTCTGTCCGTCTGTCTGTCCGTGTGTATAAGAGCTAGAGTTACCAAATTTGGTGACAACATTGAAATCTGTTGCACGCAGATCAAGTTTGTTTTAAAATTTGGCCACGCCCACTTCCGCCCCCAAAAATCATAAAAAACGGTATTTAACCATGTGTGTGATTTTCGGCGTAAAGTAAAAAGATAGGCTTAATAAGTAGGCAATTATGGACGTGAGTAAAATCGGATGATAAACATAGAAGTTATTAAACAATAAAGTTTCTGTGTGAGAGAGAGAGATAGAGAGAGAGAGAGCGCACGTGCGTATTGCTCATCATGTTCCTAGCAACTTTTGTCTTTGTTGGGTGTTGCTCAGCATGTTCCTAGCAAAATTTGTCGCTTTTAAGAGTTGCCCAAAATGTTCCTAGCAACATTTGTCTCTTTTGAGTTCTGCACAACATGTTTCTAGCAATATTTGTCTCTGTTTGTCAACATTTCCTTTTTTCCATGTTCATGTGCTGTTTAATTTCACCCACAATGCTTTGGGTACCGGGTATCTTACAGTCGGTCACACTCGACTGTAGCTTTTCCACTAGTTTTTTAATATTTTTGTAAAAACAAAATCTTAAAATATTGCTGATATGTCCAAAAAAGTTTTAAACATTCTAGTACATTCTGCCTTGCCCACGCCCTTTGCAGGCTGGCTTTTGCGCGTTCTTAGTTCCGTGTACAATGGCGGATACTAATACATACCTTGCCGGGGAAGGATGTATACTACTTTCAAGGCACCTCTGAGACTGACAGTCGTATGATTCAACCCAATGAACCACAAGTTACGAAACTATCAGCTTCCGCAAAAAGCAAGATATCCCGACCACCAGTTAAAACTGAAGATGTTATTAAAGAAGCTGTAGTTCAGGCTTCTAAGAATGGCGACTGCCTTTGATGTCAATATGGAACCGGTCTGCTCCGTAAATGCTGACCCTAAGTGGATAAGCAAGAGTGCTGCTGATAAGGAGCGCTTTACTCAAGTAAAAAATATCAGGAAAAGGCGAAATCTTGGAGAAATTGGCGACCATAAGTCTTTGCAGCTGAAGAGTCTTCCAAACGGAGAAAAGAAATCTTATATTGGCAAGAATAATAGCTTCGCCATTCTGTCTGATGATGAGAATGACGCAATCATCCCCGCTAATACTGGTGATTCAATCTCTCTGTCAGCTGAAGCTTCGCAACCCAGAACCAACAAATGGGATCCCCGTCCCCCACCCTTTCTTTTGAGGGGTGTTACGGATATCAAAGAATTGATTGCCCTACTATCTCGTGTAACGACTGGATTTCGCCTTAAAACGACTGGGCGATCCTCCTGCCGAATAACTGTGGATGATGAAAATATATACAGTAAAGTTCAAAAACTTTTTAAGGATAAGGGGAATCCCGTCAGTACCTTTCAGTTTAAAAATGAGCGAACTTTTTGAATCGTAATCAAAGGTCTCAATGCATCAACTGAGACTAGTGAAATAATTGCAAGACTAAAAGAACTGGGGCACAACCCCCGAAATATTTAGAATATTTAATATTCTATTAATATTTAATATTAATTTGTAGAACTAGAGCCTGCAAGGAACAACAAGGATGTGTATGACATTCGAGTCATTGACTACCAGGTGGTGAAAGTAGAGCCTCAACAACCCAGAAAGGGCCCCTTAAGATGTTTCCAATGCCAATTATTTGGGCATTCATCACCGAAGTGTGCCCGATGTGCTGGTGACCATAACACAAACGAGAAGGAAAACTGCCCCGCTGTACAAGAGGAACAGCTCAAATGTATAAACTGTGGCTCCAATCATAGTGCGTCCTCACGCAGTTGTCCCGCCTACCTGGAGCAATCCCAGAGGCGCAAGTCCATTGGCTCAACGAACCAACGAACTCAAAAGCGTCCAGATTTTCAACCTGCTCCGCCGACGGGTCAGAATGCTTGGTTTACATCTAGTCTTCCTATTTCCTCAAACCAACAATTAATGGCATCTAACTCCTGCCTAAATGTGCATTCAATAAGCCAGCCCCATATTGGAACTGACAGAAAGACTCCCTCAATTAAACAACTTGCTTAAGACAGACTACTGAAATTCATTATTGATTTTCAGAAGCAGCAGGAAGCTGCTGCAATATCACAAGCGGCTGCGATCGACAAGCTTCTGCTGCGCTTCGATCAAATGATGTCGGTGATGACGGCGACAATACAAATGTTACAGAGCGTGATGTCTAAACACGCCAGTCCCTTGGAGTCAACGCACTGCGATGACTAATTACGAGATAAATATAGTTATGTGGAACGCCAACACCTTAGTTGGCAAATCCCTAGAGGTTGAGCTTCTCGTCCAGGAACGCAACATTGACATCCTGCTGATCTCTGAAACACATTTTACCAGCCGTTCTTTCTTCCGTGTTCATGGATATGCAGTACCGATGATCGACATCGGGGAGGTGCTGCAATCATCATTAAATCCTCCTTGGACTATAACCTGAGTGCCTCAATATCGGAACCCCACCTGCAAGCAATTTCCATAAATTTGGTCACCACACTTGGAAGAATTTCGTTTGGTGCTGTTAACTGTCCTTCTGGTCACCGTCACTCTTGGTCAGCTGAGCAATATCTTCGCCTGTTTGGCTCTATGGGCAGCCGCTTTTTTATTGGAGGGGATTGGAATGCGCACCACAGCTTCTGGGGATGCAGACGCTCCTGCCCTCGGGGAAACACTCTGATGTCCGTTGTCTCTAGCTCAACCATGCAGATTCTGGCTACCGGGGGACCTACGCACTTTCCTTGGAATAATGATCATCTACCGACAGCCATTAACTTTGCAGTGTATAGAGGCATTCCGTGCAGCACCTTGCCATTTCGGATTGTTCGGGCCTTTCCTCTGACCACATTTCGCTCCTGATATATTTCTGCGTTGCTGCCTATCAGGTCGTTGCTAAAACCAGGCTTTTCCCTCGGGGATCAGACACAAGAAGTTTTAGTGCCAGACTTTCTGTACTGACTGAAGATAACGCATCACTTGTAACGGCGGATTACATTGATTCTTTTGCTCAGGACTTAGTAGATAAAATTCATCAAGCTGCCCCTCCTGCTAGATGTATATCTATTTCTCCGCCATCCTGGACACCTTCAAAGTTGAAATTGCAGCCTTGGCCAGGAAGGGTCATGCACTTCGTCGTACCTGGATGAGGACAAGGCATACTATCGATTTAGCTAGGTGGAAGGCATCTGTTTCGGAACTTAGGAAAGTTCTCCGGTTGGCTAAGTCGGAATTTTCGTAAATCATCTCAATGCCATTGATCCTAACCAGGATCATGGGTTTGCTTTATGGAAATGCACCCGAAACCTAAAAAGGCAGCCACTTCCCAGGTTTTCTCTTAAACGAAGCGATGGTACTTGGGCTCACAGCGATTCCGCTATTGCTGAAGTATTTGCAGGCGATCTGAAGAGACGCTTTACTCCGTTTGATTTTGCAACAAGCCAGGAGACCCAAACAACAATCTCTAGGTTTGGGCTCTCCTTTGGTTCTCCTGTTGCTGTGCGGCCAGTGGATCAAGATGAGGTACGTGATCATATTAAGCGACTGGTTCCCACTAAGGCTCCTGGCATGGATGCAATTGATGGTAGAGTAGCAAAGGCACTTCCTAGCTCAGTTATTGCACAGCTCTGCCTTCTCTTTAATGCTTCCATTAACCTTGGCAATTTTCCATCCCCCTGGAAACGTGCACTTGTCACAATGGTCCATAAGAAAGGGAAAGACCCGTGCACACCAGAATCTTACAGGCCGATAAGTCTCCTGTCCACTTTCTCCAAGATATTCAAGCGGATCGTGCTCGGTAGCTGAAAATTGACGCCTTCATGGACGCTCAGCCGGGCCACCAATTTGGCATTCGAATAGCGCCATAGCGCTATTGAGCAAGTTTACAGAGTGGTTAACCACATTCTGAGTGCTTTAGAAGATCGCAATTACTGTTCAGCTGTATTTCTAGACGTACGGCAGCCCTTTAACAGGGTTTGGCATGAAGGTATATTTTACAAATTAATGCCGCTTTTACCTGAGGGACTCTGGAAGCTTATTGTGTCATTTCTGGATAACAGGAAGTTTTCCGTTGAGATCCGTGGACATCGTTCGGAACTACGCCCAATTTACGCTGGGCTGTGCTTTTGGCCCGGTACTGAACACACTTTACACATCGGATCTTCCAAGCGCCATTGCTCGTGGTACTCTTCTAGCTGCTGGCAGCACCCCCGTATCGGCTTCCAATCGTTACCAGACATTCCTGGACGAATTCGAGTGTTGGGCATCTCAATGGAACATAGCGCTTAACATTAAAAAGACACAGCACGCCGCATTCGCACTTCGGCCTGGCCGCTCACGCGCCCTTTACTTGGATGGGAAAAGACTAAAGCATGTGATACCTTGGCGTAACCCTAGACCGCTGGCTTTGCTGGAAGGGGCAGATTGACCGAGTCTGCGGATCAGCAAAGACAAAGCTCGAAAAAATGGATTGGCTCCTTCGTTCTGATAGCGGTCTATCCCTCCTTGCCAAGGTGCGACTATTTAAAGCCATTGTCCTGAACTGGGGGATTAGATGCTGGGGCACCGCTTCACTAAAAAGGGTGCAAACATGCATAACGAAGGCTCTGAGAAGGATGCTGGGAGTTAAGTGGCACCACTACGTACACAATCAAACGCTATTTCAAGACACAGGAATACCAACTTTAACAGAAACAATTTCATCATTTGCAAACCGATACAAGGACCGCCTGCTAGCGCATACGAACCGTTTGGCCAGACACCTTGCCACCCCGTAATGCCGACGACTTCTGCGCAGAAGACACCCTGCGGATCTATGGATACTCGGCCGAGACAGACATGGACGATTACTTAAACACCGTATAATCACACATAAAATGCCCCAAAGTTAAGCTCTTTTCCACCCGTAGTTTCCTGGATCTATAGTTACTGTTAATCAAACACGAAAACAAGAGCTAATCTTGTGAGGCGTGATAATTAAACTTACAAAAGAAAATTGCCAATTTTTTCGAGTGTTACACTGGTATAGCCCCTTAAAGAAAAGGTTTAAAATTTAATTCATTTTTCGAAATGCTTTATATATAACAAATAAAATTTTTTTTTAGACTCTTTATTCTTCATTTTAAGCGAGTGTAAAAAACTCGTTTGTTTTATTGTTTAATTTGAACTTTTTAACTAGATCTTTTTAACATATTGTCCAGCAAAATCTTTTATTACTACCATATTTCTCATTATTGCTTGCTTTGTCAGCCGACCCGCTGACACCATGTCCACAAATGTAAATGTTGAATTTTCTTTTTCTTGGCCATCTGTCCAATTCGCTTAAAGAGATAGCCCCACTTATGTACTCTATGTAGTCATTCGTTAGTTCGTTTTATATTCCGGCCTCTTTCATGTCTGCTCTGATTTTTTTAAATTTAAATCTTTATGTCGAAGAAACTGACAACCTTTTCCGACAACGTTTGACGAACGACTGCCAAGATATCGTCGTCAACTGAGGGCAGCTCTCTCGATGAGACTACTTTTATATAATTGTATCATGGGGTACGGTGAAGGGACGAGACGTCTACCCCTCTGCGGCTTGGGTGAAGCGAATACTATTTCTACCCGCCTCGAGGCTATGGTGTGGAAACCTCTAGTTTTACCACCGACAGGTGCGAACATACATAGATCCGACCCCGAAGAGCAGACTGTGGGAGTAGTGAATCCGAACCGCCGACCCGCAGGACCTATGATCCTTAAGGTGCACCAGGGGGGTAAACCACGCAAGAAAAGGACTACATATGCCTTAAATTTGCAATTGGCAACGGATTTAAGTACTGAGACCTTTTAGTTGTTTGCCGTTTCATTTCACGCCGTGGGAAGTGATCGATTACAGCTGCACAACGACACTTTTACTTAGACACTCTCGACAGAAGGCATTAAATAGAACTTCATAACGCCACATACTCCTCATTGGAGTGGCAAATAGGCCAGTCAAGCTGCACCTCAATGGAGTAATAGGTAACGACGACATTCTTACATTCGAACCAACGCATACTTTATTAACACAATGGAAGCCGTGGTTAATTCACGACCACTGTATACGACATCTGATACCGACATTGACATTAATCGGTCGTCCGTACACTTTAATACTAGAAGGAAATCTGGAGGCAAGCGCTTAGGCACTCTCGACAGAAGGCATTAAATAGAACTTCATAACGCGACATACTCCTCATTGGAGTGGCAAATAGGCCAGTCAAGCTGCACCTCAATGGAGTAATAGGTAACGACGCCATTCTTACATTCGAACCAACGCATACTTTATTAACACAATGGAAGCCGTGGTTAATTCACGACCACTGTAGACGACATCTGATACCGACATTGACATTAATCGGTCGTCCGTACACTTTAATACTAGAAGGAAATCTGGAGGCAAGCGCTTATTAATGGCTTTTGGAAAAGTTGGCGTCCTCTGTCGCGCTACCACTCTGGGCGGCCAATCACAACGAACAAATGTGGTGGGACGAGCACACAAATGTACTGAGCTAGCCGCACACGTAAGTCGCGAGCGAAGTAAGCAAAACTGCTCCTTACAATATATTTCACAAACTTTAGGTTATATCAGGTTAGCGACACCCACCTACCATGTGCGCTTTACTGTGCGCTATATACGGTATGCTTTTTTTTCGAAACCATGTTTTCCAAAATGGCGTGAACGAAAATTCAAAAAGTAACTGTACCTATGTATGTACATATGTATTCAGTCATACACGTTTCTAATCAGCGTTAGAATATTCTACTCTGTAGCAGTAAGAGCAATAGGCTTACGATCCGAGAACCTTAGCAAAAACAAGAACACACCAGAGCGGTAAGAAATGAAAAATTTATATTGCACGGCTGCCATACATTTTATAAGATTAGCACAATCTATTAAAAAAATAAATCATGAATAGCGTGTAAAATTAGTTGTTTTATATGAACCTCTCCCCTTAAATCAATATGACTATTAAACATTGAGTAAACAAGTAATATAAATTAATTAGTTAATACAAAACTGTAAAAATATACAGATAACAAATGTGTCATTTCGAAATTTGTAAGGATTGAACCAGGTTAGATCTTCCATAAGCAGATTACTTCCTCCACGCAGACTACTGGGCTACACCCATAACTGTAGCTTTTGCGGCGATTGTCATACTATGGACAGGTTACACCCTCCCATTAAAAATTTAGCGGCCAGATAAAGTTCAGCCAAAGATAATTTGGTCCTCTATCGTGGAAATGTGAGAGCTAAGTTTAGCAGGGCCCCAAACCCTTTTCCGGTCCGTAATATAACAGCCTATTTCTGATACCGATAAAAAAATGAACATTTTCCAATTTAAAATTTTTGTTAGCCAAGCATACTTATAATTAACCAATTCAGCCATGTGGTAACGCACAATTCAGTGTTTTACAGCAATATTTTTTATATTTTATTTATTTATATGGTACTTAAATTCTAAACAATATGGGTTAAAACCGTTAACATAACAAAGTTACAATTGGGACGATTTAAGAAACAAGTAAGATTATTTTTAATACCCTTGATTGATTGATTATGTAGATCAGATATGGTTCACAGCATTTTAATTATTACATAAATCTTTAAATGGGTCGTTCTGCGCATAATTTGATCTGCAAACAGGCAAACGTAAAGGACGGAAAGAACGAGTAAATATTGAAGGGACAGCAATATCAACACACCTAATAAAAATTGGGAATCGATAAGACCAAGAAGGAGCTTATGGACGAAGATCACTCCACTGCAAACTCGGCGATGATGTAGGGACGCAAGGTCGATTAATTTAAGCCTATGCCGGTAACTCGGTAAGAATCTATCAGAATCCCAGTTTAAATTTCGAAGGGCAAAGATAAGAAATTGCTTCTGAACAGATTCAATTAGATCTTGCTGATCCTTGTACTGCGGGCTCCACACACAGAAACAATACTCTAAGATTGGTCGAACTAAGGATACATAGAGAGTCTTTGTAGTATAAGGGTCATTAAATTCTTTGGACCATCGCTTGATAAATGCTAAGACACCTTTAGCTTTATTTACCATGGCAGTAATGTGGCTCTTAAAACTTAATTTGTGATCGAAAAGAACTCCTAGGTCATTCGATGATTCTATCCGATCAAATGAATGATTCCCCAAGGAGTAGTATACTAGATGCGGAGGATAGCGATATAAGGTCATAAGTTTACATTTAGAATAGTTAAGAAATAGAAGATTTATCGAACACCAACTGAGAATAGAGTTTAAGTCATGTTTGAAGGTCATTATATGAGAGTCGATTTGAGTATGGTAGGCAGATCTTGACATCATCGGCATACATTAGAACAGATGAGAAGGATATCACTTTTGGAAGGTCGTTAATAAACAAGATAAAGAGAAGTGGACCAAGGTGACTGCCTTGTGGGACACCGGAAGTGACATTGATTACATTAGGCAGTACATTATTGAAAAGAACACGTTGAGTACGGTTTGACAAATAAGAAGCGATCCATTTCAGAATAGAAGGGGAAAATCCTAAAAGAGATAGTTTTTGAAGGAGTGAGTGATTTACAGAATCAAACGCTTTACTGAAGTCTGTAAAGATAACATCAACTTGCATACGACTTTAAAAACTTCGGTTTATCAGATTAGTGAATTCCAATAGATTAGTAGTTGTGGATCGCTGTTTAAAAAAACAATGTTGAGATGATGACACCAGGCTTCTACATAGGTTTTGCAATTGACGGGTTATCAAATGTTCCAGAAGCTTAGGGATAGCCGAGAGCTTGGCGATGGCACGATAATTGGCTACATTTGATCTTGATCTTTTTTTATGGAGAGGAGTGATGAAAGACTCATTCCAAATACTTGGGAGAGAACAATGTTTCAGCGATAGGTTTTTTAAACCGTGCAGAACATCACTCTCTGCAAATAAAGGTACGCAGATATCGTTAGCATGAGCTAAACTATAAGGATAGGAAGTAGCAGGATCGTAGATTGGAAAAATGTTGCAAATAGGTTGGATATGCCCAGCGAGGAAGATTCAGATTGGGCGAGGAAACTAAGCGATGGAGGGTAGGCATTAGACTTGCGTTTGGAATTAACGAAATTGTAGAATTGTTATGGATGAAATCGGAAATCTCATTGGGTAAGATATTGTGAATAAAGTTTAGAATTTGGCGCAAGAAATTGTGATCTGACTGATAAATATTGAGCAAAGACATGCGCGGAACCGGTTTTCTTGTATTTTTTAAGGAGGCTTGACTTTTTATTTTTTAGGGAGGACAAGTTTTTGTTGAACCATGGAGGCTTATGGGAAGCAGAGACAGTCAATTCAGGAACAAAAGTGTCAAGCCAACAGCTGAGTTAAATGCATTTACAGCAATGTCAATTTCATTAAGAATGACCAATCTATTTGTGATATATATAGATAAATATAAACCATCAAAGTTAGCTTTACGGAAAAAGCTCTCGTTGTGGACTGGTGCATGTACGAGTGAGCGGGAGAGAAGATATAATTTACGTCGAGAGCATGCAAGAGCTTTCCTTACTACAGCAAGACCACTTGCCAACTAAGATGACCTCTGCTGATGATCGGAGCTTTCGCAAGTAGAATAAACAAGTGGGAAAGCTACAGTCGAGTGTGACCGACTGTAAGATACCCGGTACCCAAAGCATTGTGGCTGAAATTAAACAGCACATGAACATGGAAAAAAGGAAATGTTGACAAATAGAGACAAATATTGCTAGAAACAAGTTGATCAACACTCAAAAGAGACAAATGTTGCTAGGAACATGCTGAGCAACACTCAACAAAGACAAATGTTGCTAGGAACATTTTGAGCAACACGCACGTGCGCGCTCTCTCTCTCTCTCTCTCTCAGAAACTTTGTTTCATAACTTCTGTGTTTATCATCCGATTTTACTCAAATTTTCAGAACACGTCTACGATTGCCTACTTATTAAGCCTATCTATTTATTTTACGTCGAAAATCACGCATATGGTTATATACGATATATATCGTTTTTTATGATTTTTGGGGGCGGAAGTGGGCGTGGCCAAATTTCTGCGTGCAACAGATTCCAATGTGGTCACCAAATTTGGTAACTCTAGCTCTTATAGTCTCTGAGATCTGTTGTTTCACACGGACGGACGGACGGACAGACGGACAGACGGACAGACAGACATGGCTAGATCGACTCGGCTAGTGACGCTGATCAAGAATATATATACTTTATAGGGTCGGAGATTTCTACTTCTGCCTGTTACATACATTCTCGGTTGGCACTAACTTATAATACCCTTGTACCCTATGGGTACCGGGTATAAAAATAAATCCATATATTTAATTTAATGTCAAAGAGGCAATGCGGATGAAGAGACAGAAGCTTCTTTCTGCAGTATTCTCTCGTCGTGGACTGGTGCATGTACTAGTGAGCGGGAGAGAAGATGTAATTTGCGTCGAGAGCATGCAAAAGCTTTCACTACTCCAGCAAGACCTTTTGCCAACTGAGATGACCACTGCTCATGATCGGCGCTTTCCCAAGTAGAATAAAAAATAAATTTAATTGAATGTTTAAAATTTAATACGTTAGTTTTAGTAAGTATTTCATACCTAAATATTCCTTTTTTTTTTTGTTTGTGTGTGTATTTTTCAGAACTATTTAAAAACTTATAAACAAATTAAATGCTGAGCAATGTAGTGAGCTCCAGAGAAAATAGCCATAGTATGCTTAGAATACTTAGCAGTCAGAAAGCCGGCATGCAGGTTTGCCATATAAACGCTCAAAGTTTAGTAAATAAATTAGATGAATTTAGATATCTTATGGTAAATTCAAGCATTGACGTAGTTTGTGTATCGGAAATATGGTTTAAACTTGATTTGCTAATATCTTGTGACGGTTTTAATGTTTTCGTTCAGATAGACTAGGCCGTGCTGGCGGAGTTGCAATATACGTAAATAAACAAATTAAATGTCGTGTACTGTGTAAGCAACCCTTTGATAGTCCGATCGAATATTTATTCCTTAAACTTTTAAATACAAATAGTGGTAAGACTCTAGTTGGCTGCGTATATAGACCTCATAAAAATATTGACACGAGTGATATCATTAATTAAATATCCGATATAGCGCTATCTTTCGCGGACGTTATAATTGCGGGCGATCTGAACAGTAATATGTTACAGGAACATTCTCTCTCTGGAGAAATGCAAGCCATTGGCTTATATTTAGTTAACACGACAGTCCCTACCCATTATAGCGGAACAAGTAGTACACCTTTGGATGTATTTTTTGAAAGCAATGCAGAAAGAATTCTCTTGTATGACCAAATATCTGTACCTAATTTTTCAAAGCATGACCTCATTTTCTTAAGCTATGACGTATTGCCTGACAAAAATGAAGAAATTATTACATATAAGGACTTTAGACATATTGATTATAGGGGGTTTAGACATTGAGTTAAATAACTGTGACTGTAAACGAACAGGTACATCAGCTTCGGATTATCAAACGACAAACCCTGGTTTAATACGGCTATACAAAACGGAATACTAGAAAGAAATAGGGCTTATAATCGATGGAAGCGTTATAGAACGGAACAATTATACAATGAATTTTCAAGGCACAGACGTATAGTAAACAATCTCATCTGCAATACAAAACGTACCTACTTTTCACATAAGTTAAATAGTGCAATATCCTCTAGTCAGACATGGAAGCATATTAAGGAAATCGGAATTGGAAAACACAAACCAAAGATAACTGCCGATATAGATGTTAATTATCTTAACAAGAAATTTACGCAACTTAATGTACCAGAAGTCTTAGACAACCCATACCTGAACTCATCGCCAGTAAACTGTGATAATTTATTTGAATTCGGCTGCGTAAGCCAATATAACGTCCTAGAATCAATCTGTGATATTAAATCCAATTCAATTGGCATGGACAAACTAAACCCAACATTTTTGACATCAATTCTTCCGAAAATATTAAAACATATCTCACATATAATAAATACAGCACTAACGACTTCAACATTTCCGGATGACTGGAAAGTGGCATAAATTATCCCAATACTAAAGAATTGAAATGAGTACAGGCCAATATCCATACTGCCGTTCCTCTTAAAAGGTTTTGAGAAATTAATGGCCAAACAAATAAACACCTTTCTTGACTTAAACGGTATATTAGACACAAGGCAATCTGGTTTCCGTAAGAACAGAAGTTGTACGACAGCAATACTAACAAGTGAGAAAGCTACAGTCGAGTGCGACCGACTGTGAGATACCCGGTACCCAAAGTATTGTGCGTGAAATTAAATAGCACACGGACATGGGAAAAACAAAATGTTGACAAATAAAGACAAATTTTGCCAAAAACATGTTGAGCAAAGTTTAAAAGAGACAAATTCTGTACGCAGCTGCGTTACGAATTAATACTGCGCCCAAAAGCACGCAACACTTTTTTTCGCTACTGCCGTTGTGGCTCAAGATGGTAAGAAACTTAATTGTTTAATAACTTCCATGTTTATCATCCGATTTTACTCAAATTTTCAGAAAACGTCCGCAAATGCCTACTTATTTATTTTATCTATTTATTTTGAGCCAAAGTTTACGAATCTAGCTTATTTAAGTTTTATTCGTTTTTGGGGCGGAAGTGGGCGTGGCCAAATTTTAAAACAAACTTGATCTGCGTGCAACAGATTCCAATGTTGTCACCAAATTTGGTAACTCTAGCTCTTATAGTCTCTGAGATCTGTTGTTTCACACGGACGGACAGACGGACAGACGGACAGACGGACAGACGGACAGACGGACAGACGGACAGACGGACATGGCTAGATCGACTCGGCTAGTGACGCTGATTAAGAATATATATACTTTATAGGGTCGGAGATTTCTCCTTCTGCCTGTTACATACATTCTCGGTTGGCACTAACTTATAATACCCTTGTACCCTATGGGTACCGGGTATAAAAATAGTAGAGGACATATGAAACAAAGTAGATAACAGTGAGGTAACTTTTTTAACACTCCTTGACTACAGTAAAGCATTTGACACGGTTAACCACGAAATTCTTAAAAGTATTTCTTGACTGGCAGGAAGCAGGCTGTTGTAGCAAATGGGAATGAGTCGGACTTGGTATCTATTAGCCGGAGGGTCCCGCAGGGATCCGTGTTAGGGCCGCTTTTATTCTCCCTTTATGCAAACGACCTTCCAAAAACCTTATTAGTAAGTAATGTACACATGTATGCTGATGACGTACAAATGTATGTTAGTCGTCCTTTGAGTAAAATTCATGATTGTGTTGATTTATGTAATGCTGACCTATCGCGTGTCTCAGAAGGGGCGAAAGTCAATGGCTTAGCTATAAACCCCTCTAAATCGAAGTGTCTTATAATATATAAAAGAAAAATACAAACTGAACACTTGGACAAACTTATTATAGACAATCAGACAATTGACCATGTTGAAAAGGCGGATAATCTGGGAATAACTTTTAATAGGACTTTAACATGGAATGACCAAGTAAATAAAATATCTGGTATAATATGCGGGCTGTTGAGGCAACTTAAAATAACGAAATCTTTTCTGCCTGCAAGAACAAGATATTTGCTAGCAAAATCATTCTTAATAACAACACAGACATATGGTATAGAGATATATGGAAATACTGATATGGCCAGTCAACAAAAGATAAAAGTATCGTTTAATAATATATCTAGGTTCGTTTATAATATAGGACGATTTGACCATATATTTATACAAACAAGCTACTTAATATGCAATATAAAAGCTTGATTCAATTTAAAATATTAAAACTTTTGCACAAAGTTATATTAACCAAGCAGCCATCATACCTATTTGATTTATTAAACTTTGCATTGTCTAGGCGAACAAACAACTTAAAGAATGTTAGATGCAAAGTTGAGAGTTCTAAAAAGCATTTCTACTATAACGCTATACTACTCTGGAATAATTTACCACATTATATAAAAGTAAATAAACAAATAAATTAAAAGTAATAAAGAAGCACACACAAATTTAAAACTAGTTTAATGGAACACTTTAAAAATATTTAAAATATTTAATACAAACAAACACTGTACAGTCCAATGAATTGTTAATCACACATTTTTTTGTATTAATTGATTTTATTAAAGTCTTTCTTTTTATATAAATTTAAATTGTAAATTAGTATTAAGTACCAATCTTTGAAAATTAATGAACGCTGTATAGCGTAGCACTAGGAAGTAAGCAATAATATAGATAAAGATAAAGAAACACTTTAACGAATAAGAAGTGACGAGTTATCAGAGATACAACATTCAACAGATATTGATAAAGTAGGATGATATGAATCTTCAGGATAGGATATCGGACGATATCTGGCTACCTTTACCAAGGAAGCATGGATTACAAATATAAGGTCTAAAAGATTATATCGATTATTCTTGACGGGATTAATTTGCACAAGTGAAGAGTCAGTTAATCCGTCAGTAAAATCATAGTCACAAGGAAGACATGAAAGATGAGGAAGGTTAAAGTCGCCCAAGTTAACATGCCCCACCTCCCCGGCATGAACGTACCTCCAGCATACAACGCAAACTTGGCAACTGCAACAACAAAAATCGCCAACATGCAAGAACTCTGACGAACACACACATCCTTGTACATTGATAGACACATATACATTTGTAATAAATGTCATCCTCATTCTCATTTGGTACTCCAAGCAATACAGCAGGGTTCGTAACTGTTATAATTTTTAAAATAAAAGTTGTAAAATAAGAGTTATTTTTTGAATTTAAAACGAGAAAGAAAGCTAACTTCGGTAAACCGAAGCTTATATACCCTTGCAGTCAGCAATTGGATCATTAAAAATCGATCCATTTTGGTAATGTACAAAAAAATGTCAAATAATGTAAATTTTGTAAATTTTACATTTTACATGAAGAATTTTACATTTTCATATAAATCGACCGATCCCTTCTATGGCAGCTATATGATAAAGTTGTCCGATCTTAATGAAATTAAAACCGTAATTCTAGAACTATAAAAAACGACTATATCTCGAAATTTATAGAAATTCGTTGAAAAACAGAGAAGTTAAAATTTTTTTTACATTAATTTCGCTATCATTCCTATGGCAGCTATAGGATATAGTGGTCCGATTTCGGCCGTTCCGACATATATAATGCGTGCTAAAGAAATAAGACTGTGCTAAAATTTCAGCCCGATAGCTCAAAAACTGAGAGACGAGTTCGCGTAGAAACCGACAGACAGACAGACGGACAGACAGACAGACGGACAGACAGACAGACGGACAGACAGACAGACGGACATGGCTAGATCGACTCGGCTGGTGATGCTGATCAAGAATATATATACTTTATGGGGTCTGAGATGCCTCCTTCACTGCGTTGCAAATATCATGGCAGAATTATAATACCCTATGCAAGGGTATAAAAATAATTGCAAAATAACTGTTATTTTTGTTTTTTAATAAAAAAAGTTAAAAATAATTCTTATTTTTCAATTTTTATATTCACTGCGTTGCAAATATCATGGCAGAATTATAATACCCTCTGCAAGGGTATAAAAATAATTGCAAAATAACTGTTATTTTTGTTTTTTAATAAAAAAGTTAAAAATAATTCTTATTTTTCAATTTTTATATAAAAGTTGAATCATAACTCTTATTTGTAATTTTTAAAAATAAAAATTGCCAATAAGAATTGTTTGTCAATTTTTATTTTGAAAAATTGAAAATAACTGTTATTCTTCAATTTTTATTTTAAAAATTGAAAATAAAAATTGAATTGCAATAACTTTTGAACGGAGCGGTTTATTTGAAAGAACGAAAGATAACTTCAATCTACGTCTGAATACCTTTCGTTGGATGTATGTATGTATGCATGAATTTTTACCATATGACAAGTGCATGTACATATTTATGTATATATCATATGGTAAATTATAATACATTATATACATTATAATACATCAAACGAAAAGTATTGAGACGTAGATTAAAAATATCTTTCGATCTTTAAAATAAACCGCTCCGTTCTTTAAAAATTGAAGAATAACAGTTATTTTCAATTTTTCAAAATAAAAATTGACAAACAATTCTTATTGGCAATTTTTATTTTTAAAAATTACAAATAAGAGTTATGATTTAACTTTTATATAAAAATTGAAAAATAAGAATTATTTTTAACTTTTTTATTAAAAATCAAAAATAACAGTTAAATTTTTTTTGCAATGTCCTTAAAAAAATAAGTTATACATAATTTTCCTATCGTCGCAGCTAATTTTTTTGGCTCCAATTTTTATTTATCTCATAACTGTTATTTGCAACCCCTGCAATACAGTCGATTTATTTACAAGCTCATTTCCAGCATATTCTAAAGCAGGGGTCGGCAGCGTCGTATGCACAGTGTATAGGAAAACTTGTCAGGCAGCGCTGTCGGGACATGTATAGTATAAGCGCTTCGTGTTTGTTCGGGATTCTGTTAGGCTAACATAACAAACTTCGGAGCTATGTAAAAACAACGTCGTATATATATGTTCAGGTGGCGCTGCGACATAGAAGCTACCGAGAAGCCTGTACACAATTGCTCGGTCCTGCTTTAGAACAGGGGTCGGCACCCATACACACACAGTTTTTTAGTGCCTATGTATGCGAAGCTAACAGACCCGAATGATACTAACAGACCCGAATGATACTAACAGACCCTAACGATTTGCTTCTCTGCTGCTACGAGAACCGAGCAATTGTGTACAGGCTTCTCGGTAGCTTCTCTGTCGCAGCAGCACCTGAACATATATATACGACGTTGTTTTTACATAGCTCCGAAGTTTGTTATGTTAGCCTAACAGAATCCCGAACAAACACGAAGCGCTTATACTATACATTTCCCGACAGCGCCGCCTAAAAAGTTTTCCGATACACTGTGCATACGACGCTGCCGACCCCTGTTCTAAAGTCATACTCGCAGAATGCCTCCTCTGCTCCCTCGGACCCAAGACTGTAACTGGCGCAGCCGGACTACGAACAAGGGATTAACCATGCCCACTACGCTTATCGTTCTAGCTTCCTTTTAGGGTGAGGTGAGTGAACAGGTGACAACAAATACAAAACAAACAAATAAAACATAATGACGTGCAAGTGCAAATGGGAGTTCAATAGGGAAGGCACAACAAGCAACGCAACCAACAGTTTACAAAAGGGGGTGACTACAAAAATGTGCATACATATCCGCACACAAAAATATGCAAATGAAATAAGCGAAACAAACAAAGTCAAATTCTAATTGCCACGCAAGCGACCGTATATGTGTACATCAACCGCTGATAAGGCACCGGGATCGCTTGTACGTGACAGTTTACAACAATTAAACCAGTAAGTTGCTGTGTGCGATGACCGTATATGTGTACATCAATCGCTGATAAGGAACCGGGATCATCCATACACAGCAACTCATAAAAGGGAACCAACATAAATAATAAAGAAATCAAAAATTCGACATCTCAAACTACTGTGTGCGATGACCGTATATGTGTATGTCGGAGAGCATTTGGTGTGTGTAGTATTGTACCATGGTGTTGGATGCGTGTGTGAGAGAGTATGGGTATCCTTTTGGGTTTTTCATCAGAGTAGTAATTTCGTCACTATGGTAATGTGCATCAGCCTATAATTGCATTGTGATTGTTTGTTGTGTTTTAGTAGTTTTGAGAAGACCCGTTTTGACGCGACGACAGCCTTGAACCGCTGTTGTCAAGTGTGTTTTGTAGCTTTAGAAAGAACCGTTATGGTCGCTGTCGCCGAGTGTGGTTCGTTATACACAGGTGCAGTGGTGTCCACCCAGTCGGACCTTGTAGAACGGGTTGTAAAAAAAACGGTTCTGAAACGGTTCTGAAACGGTTCTATATGCCGCCAATTCTAGCTCAAAAATCGCCAGAACTATGATATAATACATATTAGATGTATGCAATAACATGTGTTCTTTTGTTGGTTAATTAGAAGCGAAGAAATGGGTTATAAAATAAATATTATGTGCAACTTTCGCTTCTCTAAGAATGCATAAATATACGTTTTTTTGGAAGTAAACTACCCGAGCGCTTCCCGAACAGTCGGCTTTTTTTTTCTATAGCTTCGGTTCCGTGCAATCGTCGCTTCTCTTAAAACGCATAAATATGCGTTCTATCCGAAACCAGCATTTGTTATTGTTTTGTATTCTCTTTCATATAAGTGCAAACGTCGCTTCTCTTACTTTTCTCTTAAAGATGCATTATTTTGGAAACCAAAAATAAGAAGAAAATAGAATGAAAAAACTTGCGTTTGGCTTTTGCGTTTTCTTTTGTTACTTGCTTTAGTTGCATTAAGAAGTTTGCTTGACGCAGTTGTGAAATTCATTTTAATAAGTAAGCAAGGTAAGAAAACATATATATATTGTTAAATAAGATAATTCATTTCAGTTTCAGATATATTAAGAACATAAGGTATGCGATTGCCATAATTAAATAAAAGATATATTACTTTTATTTCAGAACTGGTATGTATACATAAATATACAAAATATAATATTTATCATTTCAGATTTCGTCTATTTATAGGTCATAATATTATAATTTTTTTTTATTTCAGATAATATTTGCGTTTTATGGTGAGTGTATATAATTTTAGTTTCCCATTTATTATTTTTATAACGTTATTTAATTATTGCATCAAAAAACAATATTATTATTTTCAATATAATTGCAGGCATTAATCACATAAAAAATGTATTGTGCGATTTTATTAACCTACATATATTATATACACATGTCAAAAGCAAGAAAATACACGTTTTATAAATTTTTATTGTTGTTTTAATAGTTATTAGAACATTCTCAGCGAACGGTTCTTTATGTATGCTACAGATTTGTTCTTTACGCCTTCCTTCATGACAGTTATATAACTCTTATCAATGGGTTATTTTGAATCGGTATTTTGCATGAAAGATACATTGCTACAGAACCGGTTTTGATGTGTTATATAACGCATATTTTAGAAACTAAAGTTGGAAGCGAAACCCGAAGATTGCCGAAGTGTAATATACGTTATTCATATGTTGCGAAAGAACTGTTGCAGCATACAAAAAAAGAACAGTGGTTTCCTTGTTTCACCCCATATTAATCTGAAAGGAAGACTGCAAGTATTGAGAATGCATTCTTTACTGTCAAAGAACGCATAGAAATGTGCTTGCTGGAAGCGACCAGGTCCGACTGGGCAATCTCACACAATGCACTATGGGTAAAAAACCCGATTTTGGTGCATAAACCAAGTTATTTTCTTAATTAATTTTTATGAATGGCCCATACTAATCGAATCTAGACATCTTCATTTCAAAAAAACCGCCCTCCAAAAATTTTTGGTGGCAACTCTGTAGTGTTGCCACTCCAACAAAGTCAGCTATTCGAGAGGCTTTGCTATGTCGTTAAATTGGCGCGAAAAATTGGCAAACTTTACGTGCTTGTTGTTTTCTGTGAAAAAAAAGTTTAATAAATATGAAAATGGAAATTCCTTGCAAAGGTATTTATTAATGCAAATTAGCTTAAACATTTTAATTTATGTGTCTTGTTGTCCACCTGTGAACTTTTTTATATGTGTATCTTTATAGATTTGAACTAACAATTGTGTTTGTGTTTTGTGGAGTATAACTTATTAATAGCACAGACTTGCAAAAGAGTAAGAACGAGAAATTGATTACAAAAGTGTCCTTATTGTCATACAACTAACCGTTTTTGCTCATTTTTGCTCCTTTTCGCTAAACTTGCGTTTATGTAGACACATATGTGTTTGGTCACGGGGCTTGCAGTTTGGGAAAGCAACAAACGCTCGCGAGAAGCATTGGAGACTTACATATTCGACAAATTGAATGCCGAACATCAAAATGAAACAATAATAAAAACAATATCAACTAAAATTACTAACCTTATAAATTACATAAATAAACATTTGCCTCGAGGCTGCCGAAACATAAAGCGATTTAGACAAAAACACGCTATGTGGCTAGCCGGTAATATGACTATACTTTCTGATAGAAATGAATCCCCTCAGAAGAAAGGTGGTCGTCCAAAATTGTCATATGAAGCTGCTGGTAAACGACTCAAAATAAAGTTGGCATCTGAACTTGCGGTAGAAAATGAAAATTCAACTCCTTTGTTACTACACGCTGCTAACATTTCCGCCCGAAAATCAACAGAAAATGAAATTATTAAAAAAAAGTGATAGAACTGAATCGCTGGCTCCGAGTCCAATAACTTCTGAAAAGGCATTCGCTTTTTTTATGGAAAATGGATTTACTAAGCAGCAATACATAAATGTAAAACAAATTAGTAAACAACATGGCTGAGAAATTTACCCCCCTTATTCGAAAATAGCTGAGGAGAAATTAAAATGTAGACCTGCTGGAATAGCATGGACCGAAAATGAAGCCAAAGTTTCCTTGCAAAACTTATTGAACCATACCGCTTCACGAATATTACTGATGCAAAAGGAAGTTTGTGAAGTACTTTCAGATGTTACTCATTGTACTCTTATTTTTAGCTATGGTTTTGATGGGTCTACTGGTCACAGTTTATACAAACAAAAATTTAGCATCGCAGAGGGTCCATCTTTAGATGATTCTTTTGTTGTTACATCAATGATTCCTATCAAAATGATAGATCAGAAACAAAGGGTCATTTGGTAAAATAAATCGCCTCAGTCCATAAGATTTTACCGTCCTGTCAAAATTGATTACGTAAAAGAAACAACGTCTCTTATATTAAAAGAAAATGAAAACTTGGACAATCAGATTAAAAACTTGGATATATACGTGCATCCTTATCAATCAGCCGAAATTTTTGTAAAATTTGATGGGCACCTAACACTTATAGACGGCAAGGTGTTAAATATATTAACAGGAACGAAATCCTGTCAGTTGTGTCCAATGTGTGGGGCAAAGCCCACCCAGCTTCTTACTATTACTGATTTTAGCTCCAAAACGTTTGATATGAAGCCACATACGGATCAATATGGATTAAGTTCCCTTCATGCGTGGATCCGCTTTTTTGAATTCTTGCTCAAAATATCGTACAGAATTGAGCTTAGAAAGTGGCATGTCAAGGGAAATGACAAAATCGAATTGGAGGCACGTAAACATAAAGTTCAAGCAGCGTTTTGGAATGATATGGGGCTTCATGTGGACAAGTCGAGACAAAACGGCAGTGGCAATACAAATGACGGAAATACGGCGAGGCGGGCATTCTCCAACCCAAAATTATTGTCCTGTATATTAGGAATAGATCACAGTTTGATTCAGCGCCTACATGTAATTCTGATCGCCATAAATTGTCATTACCCTATAAATTCGGAAAAATTCAAAATATTCTGTTCAGAAACTTTTTCTATGTATATGGCTAATTACTTTTGGTACCCCATGTCGCCAACAGTGCACAAAGTTTTAGTACATGGATACATAATCATTGAAAAATCGATTGTTCTTGTTGGCTCTTTAGCAGAAAGTGCATCAGAAGCAAGACACAAACTTTTTAAGGCTGACAGAAAAGACCATGCCAGAAAATGCAGCCGGGTTGACAATATGTCAGATATTTTTCACAGAGCTATGGATTCGTCTGATCCCCTATTATCTAGTTTTTGCTCAACAAAAACCAACCGGATGCCTCTGCCAGCAGAGGTTGTAGATCTTTTGGATTCGCCAATCATATCCCCAGGCACAGAAGACACAGATAAAAAAAATTGTAACGATGATGTAAGTGACACTTTTGAAATAGAATTAGAGGAAGAGGTACCAGACGATATTGAAAACTAAAAAACAAGGAAAAAATAAAAAGAGTAAGTTAAAATTGTTGAGTTATTAAAAAAAATTAATCGAATTTTTTTCAGTGTTCTTCAAATGTAACAATGGATCCCAAATATGTTACCGGTTTTTGTAACACCAAATAGGATTAAAATTATAATTTATTATAATTACTTATTTTAAAATGTATTTTTAACCACTGTGCGGTGGACAAATTAAAAAAAAAAAACAAAAACCAAAATTTTGTTTAAGTTTATTTAAAAAGTTTCAAGTCAATATCTTAAAAACTAGAGTTTATGCACCAAAATCGGGTTTTTTACCCATAGTGGCAATGGAAGCGTTGCGCTTGTGTGCGAAGCAGCGAAGCACGAAGGCAACGTGACGTTTTGCTGCTTTACACTGACTACAAGTGTCGCGAGAGCAAATGCAGCCGAGAATACACATATTCTCTTTATACATGTGTCGGCAGAGACGCCGGCAGAATTTGACTTGCCAACACGTCGCTGTCCTTTCAAGTTTTGGCCATCGCTGCAGAAGGAAGTCGAAAAAAAAAGACGGATCAGAATTAGATTTCCTTGGGACCAAAACTCGTTGCACAGGAGAAAAATAATAACAACGACGTGTCCTCGAATATCACCGACGCACCAATGTATACATCAGAATCAATTGCCGATAAAGCACCGGGACCATCCGCACACAGTGGTTTATAAAGATAAAGTTGTGTGATTAACGACCGTATATGTGTACAACAATCGCTGTAAAGGCACCGGGCTCGTTTTCATTTATCAATTTACATGAACGCAAATTTATTATTGTGATAAAAATAAAAACAAGAATACTATAAAAAGTGAATAAATTTAATCTGCACAAATACTATTAAAAACATAAAAGTCATACACCGTGAAACTTTTCCCTTTGGCCAATATCTATGTGTTAAGGTTACGCTGACTTACGAAATTCTTGGTGCGTCTCTGTTCATTAGCTGCCACCGTGAGCGAGAGCGAGACGCAACAAAATGGCGAAGCAACACTTGATGCCGCTTTGCACACTACGCACCACAAAAATATATAAAAAAAGAAGGAAAGGAAGAGAAAACAACAGAAAGCGAACAACAAAACAATCCCCAAACAACTTAACGTCTATTGTTGTCACACGTTCACTAACCTATTAAATATAAAATATGAAATATTTACTAAATCACATACATTACAGTTGAAGCATAGATACAATCGAGAAAGCGTACGAGTACGGGCAGATCGAATTAAATTTCTATAGAAGCCTGAATAAACACCAGAAAAACCGACGACGCGACAGCTCGATATACAGGAATCACCCATATGCCGAAAGACAACAAACCAACGGTGACTATAATAGCCGCTACATACCACGACAACAAAACTATTATAATGACAACAACGCTCGTCATGTACCACGACATTATAACAACAACAATGACAATAATAGTCATTTTACACAGCGACAAAAAAATTTCAATCGTTTCCCACTGCGCCAACAGAACGCGCTCTACATCAACAAAATTCCAAACAAAATTCGAACCCCTTCCACAATGGCGACAGATCAGCTCAGACCCAAAACCACCAAGACAGGAACAACCATAATTCAAGTGCTCTCCTATGTAACATCAACGATGACGCAAATTTTTTATTAGAAGCCTCGGGAAGCCAGTCGGCTACATAAGCAAGAAGATTTATGGATCTTCCTTGCCATTTGTTCTCCTATCACCAAACCCCATGGTGTCAAACCCTCTCAAATTCCTAATAGACACTGGATCTACCTACTCATTCATAGATCCAGCACTTATTAATGCAGACCAAATCAAAAAACTAACCTCCGATATCAATATCCACACTGTTCTCAGTACATTCAAAATTCGGGAATATAAAGATGAAATAAATTTCAAACAATTCCGAAAAATGCCCAATTTCAAGTTCTTACTATTCAATTTCCACCCCCACTTTAATGGTCTCCTAGACATGGACTTCCGGCCTAAATGCAAAAATAAACTTTGCCGACTCCATACTAGAAACACCAGAAACCGCCATTCCAATTCTCACAAGGACAAATCCTGTAGACACTTTACATACCCTGCCACAAAATACCAAAATGCGATTACCACTCCCAGTAAACATGCAGGGAGACTTTATATATAAAACCACGAATTTGCATAATCAAATATCCATAACAGGCTGCTTATACACCGCAATCGCAGGATCCGCCTACTTCGAAGTCTGCAATAACTCAGACCAGATCCAAACACTATACCTCGAAGAACCGTTACAGGCAGAAGAATTCTCTCCACGAACCCACCAATACTTAAACTGCATGTCCGCGGCAAAAGATACAGAGCGACCGGGCGACCAACTAAACATTCAGACGGAACACCTCAACAACGAAGGAAAACAACAAATTCTGAAACTTTGCAAGTCATTCAAAAGACTCTTCCACGACGAAAACAATCAACTAACGTTCTCTAACGCCGTCAAACACTCTATCCCAGCGCAATAAACTTCTGCATTTGGGAGGCTCACAACTTCAGTCTATTGTGATTAACTTGCCAGGAGCGATGTTTACTTATATTCCGGAGGAGCAGAACGATGTCTTCACACCTTTGGTGGAAAAATTAAATGAATATTTTTCGCCGATATGCAATTCGGTATTTGAGCGACACTTGTACCGTAGCATGACACCGCGGGATGGAGAATGTTTCACCGAGTTTCTTACTAGACTAATTGATTCTTGGGCAACGGCTAAGCTGAAGAAAAAGTTGCTGTCAACTGAACAGTCCTTGGAGGAAGTCATTACTGCTTGTCTAATTGAGGAACAGGTGAGCAAGCAGACGCAATCAATGTCATCAATATCATTAAATGGATGCTCAGGCTCTATGGTCAATAAGATTGCATCGCGCACGGCTAAATGGAACAACACCAAAGTAGAGTGCGGCAGATGTGGCCGAAATGATCGTGATTCAAATAGTTTGCTTTGTCCAGTGATAAATGCGGAATGTAACAGATGTTTCAAAGTCGGGTACTTTGCTAAGAGATGTCGGACTACTGTGAAGAGATCTGGCGGAAATCATCGAGGTAGTGCAAAGCGGCGCTATGTAGATAAAACACCGGTCCGAGCAGTGAGTGGTGGTCAACAATTTCACAATCCCTTTTTCCGAGTTGCGAATGATTGTAACATGGGCGACGTCATTTCTTGCCGTGTTGGTGAGTTATCAATTAGCATGGTCATCGATTCCGAATCCAAGTATAACTTATTAAGTCAAGATGACAGCTATATTAAATCTGCGAACTGAGTCGACAAATCAATTTCGGGCATATGCTGCGGATCAGTTGTTACAGATTTCATGTAAGTTTGAAGCACCGATTGCAGTTGGAGGGAATGCTGAGTCCATTGCAACCTTTTCTGTCATAAAAAAAGGTAGGCAATCGTTGCTTGGTTGCGAAACAGCCATAAAACTCAACGTGTTTAGACTGGGCATAGCTATAAATAGAGTCGAAAAGTTGGAACCTTTTCCAAAGTGGAATAATGTATCTATTCGTCTGTCAATTGATCCACATGTGAGGCCCGTGAAGCAACCAATGCGACGCATCTCAGCCGCCATTCAGGACAAGTTAAAAGAAGAGCAAGAATCGGCATTATCTTAAGATATAATAGAGCCAGTACACGGACCAAGTGATTGGATTTCTCCAATAGTTATCGCATTCAAAGGTGATGGGAATATAAGGCTGTGCATTGATATGCGTCAAGCGAATAAAGCAATTCAACGGGAAAATTACCCATTACCAACATTCGAGTCGTTTTTAACGAAGCTTAAGGACGCTAAGTATTTTTCTCGACTGGATTTGAAAAGTGCGTATCAGCCGATAAATTACTACATTTATAACACCACAAGGACTGTATAGATAACAGCGTCTACTCTGCGGTGTTAACTCAGCACCTGAGATATTTCAAAAACTGCTGGAGGAACGATTAGCGAAATGCCCGAATGCATTAACTGATATGATGTAATTGTCTTCGGAAGTTTATTGGAGGAAGACGACAAATTGCTGGAGATGGTAAAAGTTATTTTCAAGGAAAACAATATATTTCTCAACAAAGATAAATGCGTATGGAAAACATAGCGACTTAAGGGGGTCTACTCATTGAGCAACTTTTTTTTTCGACTTTTTTTTTTTTTACATTTAAATATAGCTTGGGTAGTTGTGAATATGCCCCTTTTAGGGGTTTATTTTTAGAAATTTTTAGAAATTCAAAATACTTTAGAAGATTGTGAAGAGGATACTGAATATACCAGTACATCGGCCAAATTACTTCAAACTTTAACCGCGTTTATCTCGAAACCACGTTTTCCGAACTGGCGGCCATGATATCTCCAGCTCAACTGAACCGATTTTCATGAAACAAAGTGGAATCGACGCAGAATTGTCACCTTTCTCGGGTGATACTCACCCATAATTTTAAAAAAAGTTTTACTTTTTTTTTTTACACTAAACTTAAAAAAAAAAGCCCGAAATTGAAATTTTTTTCGAATGGCCGCCATTTTGTCAAAAACAAATCACAAAATTATGGGTGATTGTCACCCGAGAATTACATCTATACTCTTTATAACCCCGTTTTTTTTTTCATAGACGCTCCGGAGACCCGGAATCGTGGCCGCCGTGACGACACCTTTTTTTTCCACCACCAACTTTGAAACCTCATTACTTTTTGAACAGCCCTCGTATCGAGGCAAAAAAAAAAAATTACTACAGTCGAGTGACCGACTGTGCACACGGACATGGAAAAAACAAACAGTTGACAAATAAAGTCAAATGTTACTAAAAACATATTATGCAACGTTCAAAAAAGACTAATTCTGCAGCTGTACGCAGCTGCATTACGAATTAACACTTTTACAACACTTTTTTTCGCTACTGTCACCCAAAAGTTACGTGCTCAGACACGCGAAATTATTCCTAAGCAGTGCGATAGAGCGAGAGAATGTGAAAGCATTTATTGATTAATAACTTCCATGTTTATCATCCGATTTTACTCAAATTTGCAGAGCACGTCCGCAATCGCCTTCTTATTAAGTCTATCTATCTTTATTATTTTCGGGGGCGGAAGTGGGCGTGGCCAAATTTTAAAACAAACTTGGTCTGCGTGCAACAGATTCCAATGTTGTCACCAAATTTGGTATCTCTAGCTCTTATAGTCTCTGAGATCTGTTGTTTCACACGGACGGACGGACGGACAGACGGACGGACGGACGGACGGTCAGACGGACATGGCTAAATCGACTCGGCTGGTGACGCTGATCAAGAATTTATATACTTTATAGGGTCGGAAATTTCCCCTTCTGCCTGTTACATACATTCTCGGTTGGCACTAACTTATAATACCCTTGTACCCTATGGGTACCGGGTATAAAAAAGTTTTCAATTATTCTTTGCGTTTTCAAATAAGAATTTTTTTAAAAAGGGTCCAAAAAACGGGTTTTAGATGAGAAGACCCCCTTAAGTTCCTCGGGCATATGTTATCTGACACAGGCATTTCTGCTGGTCCAGAGAAGTAGAAGTAATTACGGCACCAAAGAACAAAGAGGAACATCGTACTTTCTTAGGCCTGGTCACTTACGTGGAAAGGTTCTTGCCAGATTTGGCAGATACAACAGGATCGTTGAAAAAGTTACTGTGAGAAAAGTTTCTGTGGAACCAACAAGAACAGCAAGCATTCGACAAATTAAAAATTGGAGTTTCACGAGTTTCGGAGTTGGCACCGATTACCCGTGTAATAGTTGATGCCAGTCCTGTAGCGCGTCAAAAATAATCCATTTATCATATCGTTTGCAAGTAAGAGCCTTAATGATGTTGAGAAACGATATTCGCAAAAGGAACGGAAAAGGAACGTTTGGCATTGGTATTGACCGTGGAAAAATTTCATTACTATGTTGCTGGTTTGGAATTCGAGTTCGAATTGACCATAAGCCATTGGAAGGGATTTTTAAACCAACTTCAAAGCCTCCAGCTAGAATTGAGAGGTGGTTATTACGTCTACAGGCATACCGTTTCCAGGTATGGGAAGGAAAATATTGCTGACTCGATCTCACGCTTATGTGACATTTCAAGTACTTAATCATTTGATTCGGGTGGAGAGGAAAACGTATTCCATATGATTTCAATTTCTACTCCCACATCTTTAAATATATCCGAGATTTTTGAAATGAGTACTAGAGACGAGGAAGTACTAGAGCCATAATATGCCTGGACAATGACTGCTGGAATTCTGCAACAACTAGCCCATATTATCCGTTTCGCCTGGAGCTGTCGAGTATTGGTAGTATTCTATTAAGAGGAAGCCGTCTGATCATCCCCCAACAACTACGACAGAGTGTTTTAACACTAGCTCATGAGGGACACCCTGGAGAAGCAGCAATGAAAAGTCGACTGAGATCAAAAGTATGGTGGCCACAAATTGACAGGGATGCAGAAAAATTTGTCAAGGATTGTCGTGACTGTATATTGGTATCTTTACCAGATAATCCAGTCCCAATGAGACGTCATGCATTTTCGAGTAGCCCATGGGTATGGGTAGCCACTGATTTGTTAGGACCGTTGCCAAATAATGAGCACTTGCTAGTTCTTATCGATTACTATTCTAGATACATAGAAGTAACATTTTTACAATCAATAAAATCGAAGGTGCTTATTGAAGAGATGTCCGAAATTTTTAGTAGATTGGAGTATCCAAAAATGTTAAGAACAGACAATGGCAGTCAATATGTGAGTGTAGAGTTCAAAAAATATTGTGAGACGAATGGAATTGACATCATTACAACCCCTCCTTTTTGGCCTCAAGCTAATGGCGAGGTAGAAAATAGGTCATTAGTAAAGCGGTTGAAAATAGCACATGTGAATGATCAAAATTATAAACATGAGATTCAAAAATTCATATTAATGTACAATGTTACTCCCCATGGTACTACGGGCTCGCAACCATCCGAGCTTATATTCAATCGGATATATTTATATATAAGGAAAAGGATAAAAAGGTGGCAGACAAAACTAGAAGAGCCACGGAATGGGAGATAAAGTAGTGCTAAAGAACGTGATTTTTCCTAACAAATTAACTCCCAATTTTGATACAACAGTCTATGAGGTAATTCAGATAGATGGAAGCGTAGTAAAGATATAGGGAGGAGGTAAAACGTATTTTAGAAATATAAGTCATGTTAGCGTTGGGAGTGAAATTAAATAGCAAATGGAAGAAAATGTTGAAAAATTACGACAAATGTTGCTAGAAACATGTTGAGCAAACACCCAAAAAAGACATATGTTGCTGGGGACATGTTGAGCAACACGCACGTGCGCTCTTAACATAGAAGAAGAAGCATACACAGAATCTTTATTGTTTAATAAATTAGGGGGGTCTTCTCATTGAGCAATTTTTTTTTTCGACTTTTTTTTTTGCATTTATTAATAGCTTGGGTAGTTGTGAATATGCCCCTAAAAGGAAATTTAGAAATACTTTAGAAGATACAGCCTTTTTTGTGAAGAGGATACTGAATATACCAGTACATGGGCCAAATTACCTTAAACTTTAAACGGGTTTATCTCGAAACCACGTTTTTCGAACTGGCGGCCATGATATCTCCAGTTCAACTGAACCGATTTTCATGAAACAAAGTGGAATCGACGCAGAATTGTCACCATTCTCGGGTGACACTCACCCATAATTTAAAAAAAAAATTGTACTATCCTTTTTTTACACTTAACAAAAAAAAAAAAGCCCGAAATTGACATTTTTTTTTGAATGGCCGCCTCTTTGTCAAAAAAAAAATACAAAATTATGGGTGAGTGTCACCCGAGAATTACATCTATACTGATTATAACCCCGTTTTTATACCCGGTACCCATAGGGTACAAGGGTATTATAAGTTAGTGCCAACCGAGAATGTATGTAACAGGCAGAAGGAGAAATCTCCGACCCTATAAAGTATATATATTCTTGATCACCATCACTAGCCGAGTCGATCTAGCCATGTCCGTCTGTCCGTCTGTCCGTCTTTCCGTCTGTCTGTCCGTGTGAAACAACAGATCTCAGAGACTATAAGAGCTAGAGTTACCAAATTTGGTGACAACATTGAAATCTGTTGCACGCAGATCAAGTTTGTTTTAAAATTTGGCCACGCCCACTTCCGCCCCCGAAATACATAAAAAACGGTATATAGCCATATGCGTAATTTTTGGCGTAAAATAAATAGATAGACTTAATAAGTAGGCAATCGTGGACGTGTTCTGAAAATTCGGAAAAAAAAGATCTGAAAAAAAATCGGATGATAAACATAGAAGTTATTAAACAATAAAGTTTCTGAGAGAGAGAGAGAGAGAGCGGCACGTGCGTGCTGCTCAAAATGTTCCCAGCAACATTTGTCTTTGTTGGGTGCTGCTCAGCATGTTCCTAGCAACATTTCTCGCTTTTGAGAGTTGCGCAACATGTTCCTAGCAAACATTTGTCTCTTTTGAGTGTTGCTCAACATATTTCTAGCTATATTTGTCTTCATTTGTCAGAAAATGTTCTTTTTCCATGTTTATGTGCTGTTTACCCACAATTGCTTTGGGTACCGGGTATCTTACAGTCGGTCACGCTCGACTGTAGCTTTCCCACTTGCATTTTTCATATCAGACGCTCCGGAGACCCGGAATCGTGGCCGCCGTGGCGACACCTTTTTCTTCCACAACTAACTTTGAAGTCATATTACTTTTTGAACAGCCCTCGTATCGAGGCAAAAACAATTTTTTATTTACTTTAAACCTTTTATAATACAATAAATAAAAAAAGTTTTCAATTATTCTTTGCGTTTTAAATAAAAATTTTTTTTAAAAAGGGTCCAAAAAACGGGTTTTAGATGAGAAGACCCCCTTAAATGTTTATCATCCAATTTTACTCAAATTTTCAGAAAACGACCGAGAATTCCTACTTATTTATTATATCTATTTACTTTACAGAAAATTACGACTTAAGTTTAAATAAAGTTTTTAAGACTTTCGGTGCGGAAGTGGGCGTGGCCAAATTCTAAATCAAACTTAATCTGCGTGCAACAGATAGAAATATTGTCACCAAATTTGGTAACTCTAGCTCTTATAGTATCTGAGGTCTGTTGTTTCACACGGACAGACAGACGGACGGACAGACAGACAGACAGACAGACAGACAGACAGACAGACAGACAGACAGACAGACGGACATGGCTTTATAGGGTCGGAGATTTTTCCTTCTGCCTGTTACATACATTCTCGGTTGGCACTAACGTATGTATAATAGCCTTGCCTTGTACCCTATCGGAACCGGGTATCAAAATAATAATAATAATAATTTTTTTTTTTTTTGTCTGGTACATTTTTAAATCGCGCGATATATTATGATTTCAAAATTGATTATTGGTGATCTTATAGATTCTTTATGCATTAAAGCAGTTCTTAGAATGAGGGTAAGATCGAAGGTAAGACACTCGCTAAGATCGATGAAATTGTTTAAAATTAATATTCATAAGGGGTTATATACAGTCACAATTAAAAAAAATGTTTTTTTTATTTGCATTTTTATTTTATTAAGGTTACGAAAAATCTGAATAAAGAATTAAAAATAATGGTAAATTAACACATCCCAAAAATATGCAATCAATAAGACATATGCTAAAAACCAACAAACCGTTGTTGATAAATTCCCGATGGGAGTTCTAACGGAACAAAGTCCAGAAAAAGCACACAGAGGTAGGGGTAGTAAAACTCCCCCCTCTGGCCTCCAACATTAAGCGCGGCCGAAGTTAATGCATCGGGTCTTACAGATTTCCAAGTCCGGGTTCAGCAAGGCACTAGTATATAATGACGCATTTAATGTTGAAGTTCAATCGGCATCAAAGATCACTGATGATCTCGTTAGTGAGAGTGAAACAGGCTGTATGAACAAACCGGCTGCATTTGTCTTCTGACAAAAATGATCTGTGTACCTGGCAATTAATAGTCATAAAATCTAATTTCTGTATATGAAGATCAGGTTAGACCTCGAGTGGGCGCAAATTACGAATAGATTCCAGGAATATTTTTGAAGTTACAGACAAAATTAGAATGTCGTGCCGTGGGATGTAGAACTGTTTGTGAAACTTTAAACTCGTTTACCTCAAAACTATGTTTTTCAAGTCGGTGAACACGATTTTTCCAGAATCGCTGAACCGATTTTGCTCTAATTTTCATAAAGCTCAACAACTACTTTTTGCTGTCCTTGATCGGACGTTTTCTGCAAATTTGAGTAAAATCGGATGATAAACATGGAAGTTATTAGACAATAAAGACTGTAAGCTTCTACTTCTTCTATGTTGAGAGCGTCAGTGCGTGTTGCTCAATATGTCCCTAACTATGTAGCATGAATAAAGTTTCAAAATACATAAATTAAAACTTACCGAAAAAATTCTTGTATTGATCCGCTTTTGTACTACAATAAATGAAATTTGTATTCGACCTTTGCAAACACTTTCAAATTGAGGGATTTCGTATTTTGCACAGATATCCATCTGACCATCTCCAATTCCATCTCTAAAATAAATTAAAAAGTTTACACAAATTAAGTACATTCCGTTAATACATTCATATGACCTCATAGTTATTATAAGTATACTAAGAGATCCGAACTTCATTTTTAATGTCAGTAAAACGCGGTTTGATAAAAATATTCGTACTTAAAAAACAAAATTTGTTAAAAAACAAGAAAAAACGAGAAAGAAATCTATACCCTTGCAGTCTGCAATTGGATCATTGATAATCGATCCATTTTGGTAATGTCGAAAAAATATCAAATTATGTAAATTTTGTACATTTTACATTTTACATGTATAATTTTACATTTTAATGTAAATCGTCCGATTATTTATATGGCAGCTATATGATATAGTTGTCCGATCTTAATGAAATTATAACCGTCAATCTAGAGCTATAAAAAACAACTATATCTCGAAATTTATAGAAATTCGTTGAAAAACAGAGAAGTTAACATTTTTTTTACATTAATTTCGCCATCATTCCTATGACAGCTATAGGATATAGTGGTCCGATTTCGGCATATATACTGCGTGCTAAGGAAATAAGTCTATGCTGAAAATGTCAGCACGATAGCTCAAAAACTGAGAGACTAGTTCGCGTAGAAACCGACAGACAGACAGACGGACATGCCTAGATCGACTCGGCTGGTGATGCTGATCAAGAATATATATAATTTATGGGGCGAAGATGCCTCGTTCACTGCGTTGCAAATAGCATGGCAAAATTATAATAACCTCTGCAAGGGTATAATAAAAATAGAAATCAGTTAAACAAACTCAAAATAATAATAAAATATTTATAAGTAAGTTGTTAGATTAAGAAATGTCCATTTATCTATTTTGATTAGTGCAATAAACATAAGTTTACCCTTGTCGCACTATGATATTATAAAATAAATAAATAAAATTAAAATAAATGCCTAAGAACTTTATAATTCTGCGGTCTAACAAAATTTCAGATCAATCGGTTATTATTTGGTTGAGTTATGAGTCCGGCCACGGATAAATAGGGTCTACGGAGAAATGATACACGACTGCCATTTTGTTTTTGATACAAAAAAATCAAAAACCATTTCGAGTAAATGTATCACACCATAATACTTCATTCACAAATTTTCGATTAGCCCATCCATTTGGCCGAAAAAAAATTCTGAAAATCCACTTGTTTTTAGCTACTTAGATGTCCCTCCTTAAGCCGGATACTCTCTTGTGAAGGAAGTGTAATGGTGCGGGGATCCGTATGCATTTTGCCACATGTAAAATAAACGCAGTAAAATATAAATCTATCACTGAAAATGCTATTCCCTGAGGCAGATATTTCTGAAGAGGCCAAACAGCAGAGATCCAAGATGGCTCCATTGAGGAACACCAGAATTCACAAGGACAAGGTTCGACAAAGAACCCTTGAAGGCTACCCTCTGAGTTCTGTTAGATAAATAAGTCGAAATCCACTTGGTCAACGTGATAGGGAATCCTAAGAGAGCAAGCTTTTTTAACAGTAACTGGGGTTTCACGGTGTCGAAAGCGTTTTTGTTGATCTTAGTACTAGGATTAAGCATTACTTCCCTTTTTATTAAGCGGAATGATAAAAGGTTCTTTTCAAACGTCAAGAAAAATTAATTCTGAAGGGATATTTAAAAAAGTTTTGCCAGTAGTTTACTCAGAGCTTTAGCACAATGTTTTTGAACGCAACTTGGTACCCGATCTGAACCAGAGGAGAAGGAAGCCTTAATAGTTTGAAGATTTTGAAGAACATCATTTTCACTAATCAGTGGCATAAAAATACAATTAGTGTGCGGAAGTGAGTAAGGATAGAATGAGGTAGTGTCGAAACTTACACATAAATATGTAGATTGGAAGAAGTTTGCAAATAAATATGCAATATCGGACTCTTTGGAGGCGGAAATAGAATTAAAATGAAGACAAGATGGAAATTGTTGTGATTTACGTTTCAAATTAACGAACGCATAGAACTGCTTAGGGTTATCCTGGAACTCAATTGTACAACGAATCAGGTATTTTTTGTAGCATTCGGAATTGTGGGTTAAAAAATTTGCACTAGCCGTTAAATAATTTAAATGGTCAGCATTCGGTAGAACCGTTCTACAATGCTAGATGGGCTTTCAGGTAAATCCATAAAGGACCAGTCCACTGAGGATAATTAAACATTCATTTCAATGAAATTGGCTTTGCGAAAGCAACGAAAAGTTGCTGACTCGACTTCAGGACAAGGCAATAACGAAGCCGAAGCTTCTAAAAAGATCTCAAGTGTGGGGTGATACGCGTCTTCGGGGCTCGAGAGAGGCTGAATTCTAGAGGCATAGGCATTTGCAAACTTGGAGGCAAAAATAAGATCTAAGAGTTTGCTAGAGTAGTTCCTCACAGCATTCAATTGTCCCAATGAAAGGTCAATTAGACCATGTACCAGATCATCGGGTACAGTGCACTGTGGGCTGAACGACCACTTTTTGTGGCATTAATTAATAACTCCAAAACGAAGCAACATATTAAGGTTCTGTTTTTTTAGTTAAGCAATGGATCACTAAAGTAATATATTTTAAGAAAAAAAAGGCGTGGGCCCACGTCTTAAAAAAAAAAAATTTTTTTTTTAGTGTAGCCGAAAAAAAATTTTTGTTTTGTTTGCATTATAAAATATACTTACCTTTTTTATAAATAAAATTAAAGTTTTGCTTTTTTTGTTTCTCAGTTTTTTAGCGCAAAAACTCGCTAAATCCTCCGAAAAAAATCTGTAAACTTAAAAACTACAATATTATGTAAACTATTATGTTTATTTCGCAAACCTATTGTTCATCGTCATCTTCTTCGTTATCCAGCTCCATATTCCATGAATATCCAAAGGAATTTTCAATAGGCTCATCATCGTCCAATTCGTCTATGACATTAAACTCGCAAGACAGTAAGCTTGTTACCTCATCTGGGAGCCCTTGTCTTTTTTTGATTCGCCTGTTTAGGTTTACAGAGGATATGATCGGATCTGATGTATCTATAGCTCTTTCGAATACATCGCCAAAGCTATCCTTCCGGCTAGTTTTGCGAGCATGGTGCAGGCCGGACTTGTACAATTTGTTTCTGGACTCAGCACCCTCTTCTCCAAAGTATCCTACTGGACGGACCGTGTTTTCTATAATGTCAGACGAGTGAACAAGAATTTTGTGTACAGTCGCAGTCATCGGCAGCCAAGGATACTCGTCAATTAAAATTTCCCCAGTTTCGTTGCAGAAGCTTTGAAATTTGGGTTCATTAATTGGCAACTGACACGAGAGGCAAATTAAAATAGTCCGAAGATTTGTAATCAGCCAATGGTTTGTTCCAGTGATATCTGAGAATTTTTTAGGTTCACTGAAAGCACGACGAGCCGTATTTCCATCATTCGTGCTGCCAAATCCGCCTACTTTTGCTTGATCAACCCTCAAAGACATCTGCTTCCAAAACAAGTCTTAATAAGTAGGCATTTGCGGACGTTTTCTGAAACTTTGAGTAAAATCGGATGATAGAAGAGCCACGGCTGTAGACAAACTTTTTTTTATACCCGGTACCCATAGGGTACAAGGGTATTATAAGTTAGTGCCAACCGAGAATGAATGTAACAGGCAGAAGGAGAAACCTCCGACCCTATAAGGTATATATATTCTTGATCAGCGTCACTAGCCGAGTTGATCTAGCCATGTCCGTCTGTCCGTCTGTCTGTTGCACGCAGATCATGTTCGTTTTAAATGTTGGCCACGCCCACTTCCGCCCCCGAAAATAATAAACTACGGTATATTAGCTATAGGCGTGGTTTTCGGCTTAAAGTAAATAGATAGACTTAATAAGTAGGCAATCGTGGACGTGTTTTGAAAATTTGAGTAAAATCGGATGATAAGCATGAAAGTTATTATTACATTCTCGGTTGGCACTAACTTATAATACCCTTGTACCATATCGGTACCGGATATAAAAATAATTATAATTTTGGTCTTCGGCCGATTTTTTCATTTGGCACGCGCTTAAAATGTTATTCGTTGGCTGCGATCGAGCAAGTGTGGGTGCTTCGTCGAGATTTCTGATAATAAGTTTATAAATTGTTTAAAAAGCGTAATTTTCATTGCGAATAGTTTAAATAATAATTAATAATTGTTCGGGAGGTGAAAGTTTGGGTACCGGTACCGGTACCGGGTCGAAAACACTCGATTGTGGATTTCTTACTTGTTTTAACCCTATTTCCTTTTTTTTTTTGTCTGGTACACTTTTAAATTGCGCGATATATTACACTAGCTTACAAAATAAAAAAAAATAAATGCTCCAAGCCTGTTGATGCGATATTCTGGTAGAGTTGAATACCCAAATCACGAAAATGTCTTTAATTTTTTTTTTCTATGGATAGGTTTTTTTTTAAAGATTTTTAAAAGTTTTATATTCATTTTATAGCTCGAGTTGTAGCCAACCAAATTAGCCGTCGAATGTTTTATTTTACAGGTAATGAACCAACCTTTCGATTTAATTTGTATCTTACTTCAACTTAATTTTGTAAATTTTTGTTTATTTAACGAAACTTCGCTTTTTTTCATAGCTAAATCCGACTGTTCATCACATCTAGAAAAGTTAACAGACCATCTAAAGGCGGTGTCCAGCACTGTACCTTTAATCTAGTAGAAATCTGCCCAAAAATTTAAAAAAATTTCTCATTTAACTTAACTTTGAAAATCCACGATAAATGCATTTTTCAACGGATTTCTGGAGTTGTAGGCCTGTTTGATACTTTGGGCGATCAACTTAAAAAAAAAAACAAGTGGGAAAGCTACAGTCGAGCGTGACCGACTGTAAGATACCCGGTACCCAAAGCATTGTGGGCAAAATTAAACAGCACATGAACATGGAAAAAAGGAAATGTTGACAAATAGAGACAAATATTGCTAGAAACATGTTGATCAACACTCAAATGAGACAAATGTTGCTAGGAACTTGTTGGGCAACTCTCAAAAGCGACCAATGTTGCTAGGAACATACTAAGCAACACCCAACAAAGGCAAATGTTCTAGGAACACTTTGAGCAACACGCACGTGCGCGCTCTCTCTCTCTCTCTCTCAGAAACTTTATTGTTTAATAACTTCTGTTTATTATCCAATTTTACTGAAGTTTTCAGAACACGTCCACGATTGCCTACTTATTAAGCCTATCTATTTATTTTACGCCGAAAATCACGCATATGGTTATATACCTTTTTAATCACTTTCGGGGGCGGAAGTGGGCGTGGCCAAATTTTAAAACAAACTTGATCTGCGTGCAACAGATTCCCATGTGGTCACCAAATTTGGTAACTCTAGCTCTTATAGTCTCTGAGATCTGTTGTTTCAGACGGACAGAAGGACAGACGGACATGGCTAGATCGACTCGGCTAGTGACGCTGATCAAGAATATATATACTTTATTGGGTCGGATATTTATCCTTCTGCCTGTTACATACATTCTCGGTTGGCACTAACTTATGTTACGTCGGTGGTGTCGTTGTGCCTTAGTCCTTGGAGGACATAGGGCTGAGGAAGTGGCTGCCCGGATAGCAGACACGATTTGTGCAGCTGAGCTCGCCGGATTTGGGGTGGGTTCTTTGGACGCCACTATCCTCTCCAAACGTAATCAGAACAATTATTTACGTGCCTGAAAAATAGTAGAAATCGTTCGTCAGTCTGTCTTTCTGTCCACATTGCCCCGCAAGCAAATTTATGCTTGATCGTGAAAAACAATCGGGCTATGTTTTGGCCGTTTTCCCTCCCCATCCGCAAACTTCGTGCGCCGTTGGATCGTCGCGGGCCGTGCAATACGATCCCCTGTTGTACATGTCGTTCGTCCAAAAGTTATGTCATTTTCTTGACCCATTCGTACCATTGCCCCCCTTTTAATGGGTTTCTACCAATGCATTTTTGTTGGCTTAAGTTCGCATTACAAGTTTATTATAAAGGTTGGTCAAGAGTTTATTGGACATGAATGTATTGAATGTATTGAAATGTGGTTTTGTATAGTAAGGGATGCTCTGAATGAGTGTAAACAATATTTAAATGTGTACTTATGTTATGTTATGCATGTAAGTGTATCTTTGAATGCTAATATTGTATTAGATATGGTGTGTGTAATATAATGGGGCACGATCATATATATATATATATCAGACAATATTGGGCAAAAGGTCCCGTTGACTCACCCTCGGTTATTCCATCGTTGAGAGCTCTCGTTCCGGAGTTGAGGTTTTACTTGTTGCAAAAGTTAAGCAGAATTAAGCATATATATATATAATATCGTGCTATGGGTTTGGGGGGTAATAAATTCATTCACTAAATTAAAAGTTACAGGTGTTGGTGTTGAAAAATGCGTTTATACGTTTAGGAAATTGTTTATGTTGTGGCAGATTTGCTTTTATATGTTTGTTGTCAGATTAATGTGGCGTTGATGGTATTGGATCGGCTTTTCATTATTGATGTAGAGTCCGCTTGGGTGATGTCCAGAATCCTGGAAGCGCTTGGAGCTGATATGTGTCTCCGGGTTGTAGTTGCAGGATCTAGGCTACGCCTAGTGACACGGGAACATAGTTTTTTTTATCGTTAGTTGCACGGTTTATTCGGTACATAGTGGAACAAAATTGGTATTCAGTTTTGACTTTTGAAACGGCAAAGATCGGCAGGATTGCTTTAGGCGTGGTATTATTAACACATGTCCTTTAGGATTCACATTGCACTCGGCATTGTTCGACGGGACGTTGTAACAGCCTTAAGGATATTTGCTTCCTTAAAAGGACTGCATCGGCACCGTAAATTTACCGCGGTCAATATCGCGAAAGGCTATCCGACTTTTAGACTTATGCGGTTTGCACGCATTCAAGTTGGTATTGATGGATTTTTAGACTTTCTGAATAGACTTCCAGTTCCTAACGCTGACTTTGACTCTCTCCGTACAGCTAAACCGGGGTCTTTTATACCAAAGACTGTGTCAACATTTCCCTAGGAATCACCGGAATAGAACACAAAAGTGTTCCCAGTTAGAGTCATCGATTCCCCTCTTTTTTCCTATTGGCTAGGGTTCAATTCGGGTCGTTCTTTGTTCTAACTTTTGACGATTCCGCAAAATCAGCAGTGTTGGGTTGCTAGTGATTGCATGGCCTAATTTGGCGCGTTTGGCGGTGTCATTTGCCAGAGCCACATTCTGGTGCAATCTTGCCAGTGATTCACTATTAGCGTATTGGCAACTCTTGGTTCTCTTCCGTGTTACCCGTGGGAATCACGTCGCCCTAACCGGCGTACGTAACACTTATAATACCCTTGTTCCCTATGGGTACCGGGTATAATAAATTAAAGCCATTTTCTTGATCTGGGGACTCAGCTCTACCAGAATTTCACATCAACAGGCTTGGAGCATTTTGAGTGTAAACTAGTGTTATGATTTCAATATTAATTATTGATGATCTTATAGATTCTTTATGCATTCAAGCAGGTTTTAGAATGAGGGTATTATGACACTCGCTAAGATTGATGAGATTTTTTTTAGATTAATATTCTTAAGGGGTTACATACAGTCACAATTTAAGAATAATCGATTTTTTACCGTTTTTATTTTATTAAGATTTGAGGAAAATTTTCGAAGTTACAGACAAAATTATAAAGTTGCGCCGTGGGGTGTATAACTGTTTGTGAAACTTTAAACTCGTTAACCTCAAAACTATGTTTTTCAAGTCGGTGAACACGATTTTTCCAGAACCGCTGGACCGATTTTGCTCTAATTTTCACAAAAGCTCAACAACTACTTTTTGCTGTCCTTGATCGACGCTTTTTCAAATAAAATACGAATTATAATTTGAATCAACAATTAAAGACGATTTTTTTTTCACAACAATTAAATTAATGAGTCCATAAAAATCATATTTTTACAAATAAAATATTATTTTTGCTTTAGAAAAATTGAAAAACTATAGCCAAATATTCGCTATAATAAACAAATATTTCCCTCTACAAAAAAATTCAAAAAAACTGAATTTTTCCGACCGCCTGACTGTATATAATACCTTAAAGTATTTAAGTATTTAATTTTTTTTTCCTTGGGTGAATCAGTGAATTCATAATTTATTGGTAGACTTATAAATGATTTTTAAAATCGGCTGTAGACAAACTTTTTTTTTTCTTAATCGCGCTATTTTTTTTATACAACATTTTTTTGCAAACTTAAAATATTAAAATTAAAATATTATTATGATTTCATATTTCCTTCTCAAAAAATACACATATAGAATTTTTTAAGAAAAAAAAAAACTTTTTCCCCGGTTATTTATATATATATATATTAATTTTACCTGATTAATTAAAATCAAAATAATATTAAAATAAAAGTTATTTTTGATTTATATTTCAAAAATTAATAAATAAGAGTTATTATTTGATTTATATTATAAAAATAAAAAATAACAAGTAAGAAAGCTACAGTCGAGTGTTTGACTGTGAGATACCCGGTACCCAAACGTTTGACGGTTAATTAATACATCTTAATTAAAAATTAAATCGCCGCTCGAATTAGCTCCCGACTAAATAAATAATTTGTCATATATTAAATCGGGACCCAGGGAGGCCATTGCAAATAAATGGGTAAACCATTTATTTAATTATAACAATTTTATTATATTTATTACAAGAAACAAATCGCCTTCTTATTGAAAAGTGTGGAAGCTATTAGAAGTAACAATCGTTGTCCATAACGCAACATAGAGCATAGCCCAGATGTCTAAGCGGCGGGCAGGCGTTTTTTATGCAAGAAAGTTCTGAGCTCTAAACCCGCCCATTCCAAAGAATTTATTTACATTTTTATTTCAGATTCCTATTCATTTTTTCGGCAAAGTTGGGTTATAAATGTAAATTTTGTTATTTTTATCATTTCTTGGTCACGCTCGTTCTTTTCTGTAGCTTGGCGAAATTTTTTTGGTCAGCAAACGATCTCTTTTCTCTTTCACACACACTTTTTTATTACAATAAAAAGCATCCTTTCATTAAAAAAATGTAGAAGCTATTAGATGTTAACAATCGCTGGCAATTTTTTTTCAGTTCTGCCAAAATTAGGTTAACAGTTGTCGAAGCATACTTAGTAAGAAAATGGCGCTTCATATGAAATATAGGTAGTGGACCAGTTGTCTGAGCAGCCGATGCATTTACGTTTTGCAAAATTGGCCCGAGCTCAATCCCACAAAAAACTAAAAGATTTTCTTTTTTGTATTTTTATTCTAAAATTTTTTTCAAGTTGTTCTCCGGGTATAATAACAAAGGAAAAAGGAAGAAATGCAAAAAAAACAAAAAAAAAAAATATTTTCGCGGTCGGGCCTTGAACCTACGACCTAGACGGCTACATTCTGCGCAACTTGCAATAGCAGCGTCTTAGGGGGGTGTTTTAAAATTCTAACCTTATTGCTTATATCTCCCATGTTTATCATCCGATTTTACCCAAATTTTCAGAAAACGTCCGCTCGAACCTATTTATTTATTGTATCTATTAACTTTAACTAGTATAGCTTATTTTACGTTTTTTATAATTTTTGAGGGCGGAAGTGGGCGTGGCCAAATTTGAAAACAAACTTGATCTGCGTGCAACAGATTCCAATGTTGTCACCAAATTTGGTAACTCTAGCTCTTATAGTCTCTGAGATGTGTTGTTTGACACGGACGGACAGACGGACGGACGGACGGACGGACAGGCGGACAGACAGATATGGCTAAATCGACTCGGCTGGTGACGCTGATCAAGAATATATATACTTTATAGGGTCGGAGATTTCTCCTTCTGCCTGTTACATACATTCTCGGTTGGCACTAACTTATAATACCCTTGTACCCTATGGGTACCGGGTATAAAAATCAAATGGGAATATCTTTTAAGCTTAAGATCCTATAGCACATATCGTCCTATATATTATATATGATCAACTCTTCAATACCTTTCATCGTAAGAGAACATTAAATACCAGATTACGTTGTACGCAGGCTGGTGGTTTACAAATTTAAAAACGCATCTCCTGGACTCGCACGCCAGGAGATGCATTTTTAAATTTGTAAAGTACGTTCCTTTAAATGACCGTTGCCAAACTTTACAGACGGATACTTCTTTTGAAATAAAATTAAACAAGAAAAAAAACTAACTTCGGTAATCGGTAATTCCCTTGCAGTCTGGAACTGGATCATTGAAAATCGATCCATTTTGGTAAAATTGAAAAATATCGAAGTTTGTAAATTTGTATTACATTTACCTAGACATTTTACATTTTACATGTAGAATTTCATGTAAATTGACCGATCGCTTCTATGGAAAGCTATATAATATAGTTGTCCGATCTTAATAAAATTAAAAAATGCTATATCTCGAAATTTATTGAAATACGTTAGAAAAATGTGAATTCATAATTATTTTTTCGTTAATTTCGTCATCATCCCTATGGCAGCTAAAGGAGATAATGGTCCGATTTCGTCTGTTCCGACATATATACTGCGTGCAAAAGAATAAGGCTATCAGGCAGGCTCCGGTTTTCACTTTTATTTTTCGTTTTAGGTGCTCCGGTTTTCACCTACTTTTGGTCATCGATTTGTTATCAAAATATTTAATTGTTTTTATTGTTCAAACAGTTGACTTGAATGTTTTGAGAAGTAAACGGAATGTTTAAATGCCTTTACTGTTTTAATTGTTTGTTTTTAACCCAAATAAATGCAGAAATTGTTTATTTATCGGTCCAAGAGTGCTGCCACTCATTAAACAGGTACTTTTATACCTTTTTTAAATGGCAAAAGTACCATTTAAACAATGAAAATAAACTGGTTTATTTATTAAAACCTTATTTTATCTTTCTTGAACATAATTAATGTGCTCTTTTTAATTTTACATGCATTTCGACCAGATTGTTTGGTTTCACAAACAGTACGGCAGCACTGGCAACCAAAACGAAAGTTGTCGTTGCCGACGGCAAATATTTTATTTGCAAATTCGAGGTGGGGTCAAAAAATAATTTTTTAAAAAGTAATTACGAACTAGATTGATCCACTGATGGTGTTAAACAAACATCAATAGACCAACGAGTCAGTTTTTTTTTTCCCTTTGCAATTAAGAACCGATTTGATGTAGAAAAAGGCATTTACTTTTCGTTACAAGACAAACTTGCCCGTTTTTGAAAACGAAAAAGTCTTGTGAAGTTGAAAACGGGAGCACCGATATCTCGTTTTTGAAAACGAAAACGAGAGAATCTTGTGATAGTGAAAACCGGAGTTTGCCTGTATGCTGACTATTTTAGCCCGATAGCTCAAAAACTGAGAGACTAGTTCGCGTAGAAACCCACAGTCGGACAGACAGACAGACGGAGGGACAGACAGTCAGACAGACAGACGGACAGACAGACAGACAGACAGACAGTCAGACGGACATGGCTAGATCGACTTGCAGGGTGTTATAATTTTTTCCAGAAGTTTGCAACGCAGTGAAGGAAGCATCTCCGACCCCATAAAGTATATATATTCTTGATCAGCATCACCAACCGAGTCGATCTAGCCATGCCCGTCTGTCCGTTGCTACGCAAACTAGTCTCTCAGTTTTTGAGCTATCCGAATGAAACTACTTTGCAGTTAGTCTTCTTTCTATTGCAGCTAGTATATATGTAATAGCCTTGTTCCACTGCTCCGTTATTTCGAAAATGGACCGTCGGTTGTTCCTCAGCTCCATCTACATTCTCCGGCGACATGTGAATGGGACGAACATCTGAGCAGGCGTTGTTTATAAAATCAAAACATTTATAAATTTAACTTCATGTTTTCTTTATTATTAAACGATATATATATTTTCTTTCGTTGACAAACTTAGGAATGTTCATGGACTTGAAGTTTCGAAGGATCCGATGGACTTGTTGAAAATATATCCACGCTGAAGGTGCTCTTCCTGTGGTACCCTGCTCTTTGACTTCATTCTTGTACTTCCTGGTCAGGTTGTCGTTTTTCGTCCTGACGTCCTTCCACTCCCCTTCTTCTAGACCGGCTTCAACCAGCTTCTCGGCCATCCTTTGGTATATATGGTTGTTCTTCTGTGGTGACCGCATTGGAATTATGTTTTCCTTCCACATATCCAATACAAGCGCATTATGAGGCGCTTAAATAATGGAGCGTTTGCGCTTCTTTCTACTCATCTTTATGCAAAACAAATAAATACTTTAAAAAACAATAATAAATTATGCTTACCTTACAAGTTTTAAAATAGCTGTGTTTAGAGAAGGCACTCACAAAATATCGTCGATAATCGATATTTTTCGGTGTTTTTTTTTTTAGTATGTATAGAAACCTTCTAGGCGAATGGTGAACGAATGGTCTGTCGATTTTGAACGGACCATTTAAAACCCATGTAAAATAATTGATCATTCTCGAGAATGGAGCTGAATGTAGCAGTGAAACAAGGCTATTAAATGTAAAAATTTACAAAACTTACAAAATTTGATATTTTTTTAACATTACCAAAACGGATGGATTTTTAATGATCCAATTGCAGGCTCCAAGGGTATATAAACTTCAGCTTACCGAAGTTAGCTTCCTTTCTTGTTTTAGTATAGTATAATGCGATGCTCCTTGATTTGTGCCAGAAAAATATTTCTGATATCGTCGAGTGCGACCGACTATGAGAAACCCGGATCACAATGCTTTAGGTAAAATTCAAAGGCACCCGGGACATGGAAACAAGAAAATTTTAACTAATGAAGGGCAATGTGGCTAGGAACTTGATGAGCAACACCCAAAAAAATAAAAAAAATACAAAAAATGTGTGTTTAGCATTCCACATTGGTGGTGTCAATACAAATGTATACGTTACATTTACAGAAGCATTTACAAACTTTCTATTGTTTAATAACTATGTTTCCATATTTATCATTCTTCCATCTGTGCCTGTTACATCTCAATTTGGTCTCTCACTTAGTTATATCACGGTGTCTAATTGAGATGCGTTTTGTGCGGAGTTGAAATAGCTGCTACGGCAAAGTAAATAAGCAGCTAGGAGGGGCAAGAAAATCGGAGAATAAAATCCGTTAAGACTGTATAGCAACAGGCAAGGAGCTACGACGCAGGTGGCCGTCAAAGAGAAGACACCGTGAATACAACGGGACTCCCTCTCTGTGTTCAAATTGGTTCGTTACAGTTTTTTCAACAGTTTGTCCAAGATAGGTTCTTTGAAATTTGTCCACGCCAACTACAGAGTTAAATTACAGTGTTGGTCAATTCTTGTAGTTGGTCTGTTAATTTGAATCATGAGGGTTAACAGTGTCCTAATTCTTGTTCGATACGTTGGTCGTTTTAGCTTTAGTATGTTAGCAGCCGTTAACACTCGATTTAAGGGGGGTAGGCTTATTTCAGTGCAAAACGGATCACTTTTTAAAAATTTGTCGTGGCGAAACGGCTCGAGTTAGTTTTTTTATCAAAAGTTATAACACATCATTTAAACAATTTGTTTTGAACATTTTTAATTGAAAAATATTTTCAGCTATAGGAGGTATCGGAAATCTCCCGTGGCCCCTTCAAAAGAAGTTTATTTGCTGTGTACATCCTAACCGCCCACTCACGTACTCACGTGGAGTAAAAAAATTTTTTATGACAATTGGAAGTCAAACCCACAACATTTAAATAAAATAAAAATGTTTTTGTTAAATATTAATTATAAAAAAACCCGACCCGAGTTATCGTGTACACCAACATCGAATATAAAATTCCGTTAAAATAACGAAGATATTCAATACAAAATGTTTCATATTCATTACCTGTATATAACAACACTCTCAGGAAGATAGCCATTTCGTTTTTCGTATAATCTTAGAGTAGCTTCAAAAGCTGCAGTTAACCCATTAACAATTTCTTCGCCCCTTGTTTGTACAATAGCTTTACTGTACCATTGTGTATACGATGAATTCATAGACGCCACGAATGCTGAAATAATAAAATAAACAACTTAGTTTTTTTTTAGTTTAAATAGTTGGAAAAAATACAAGAAAAGTTAAAATTAAAGATTTTTCGGGTATTTCGACTCTACTTCTTGATGTGTTTTTCGGCTTTTCCCCTTGACTTTAGCAGGGTGGCTGTTGCGAGAGAGAAAGCTAGATCCACAAAATTTGGTGACAGCATTGGAACCTGTTGCAGGCAGATCGAGTTTGTTTTAAAATTTATCCACGCCCACTTCCGCCCCCAAAAATCATAAAAAACGTTATATTAGCTATGCTCGTTATTTTTGGGTAAATGTTAATAGATAAAGTAAATGAAGAGGCTTAAGCGGTCGTTTTCTAAAAATTTGAGTATAGTCGGATGATAAACATGGGAGATATTAGCAATAAAGTTCAAATTTTAGGACATTCCCCTAAGGCAAGCTGCGTAGCCTGTAGCTGTCTGGCTCGTGGGTTCGAGCCCTGACCGCGCCCAAAACTTTGTTGTTAGTTTTTATTTATTTTTTTTTAATATACATGGAGAAAAACTATAAAGTAATTAAAAAAAACGAAAAAAATATATTTTTTCGTTTTGTGTGGGGTTGATTTTGGGCCAATTTTGCAAAATGTAAATGCATCGGCCGCTTAAACCTCTGGACAATTACCTATATTGCACGTGAAGCGGCGATTTTCATACTTAGTATGCTTCGACAATTATTAACTTTTTTTTTTGGCAAAACTTAAATAAAAGGTTTTAACTGTATAAAAAGGAGAAAAATTGAAAAAGCCAGAACTCAGGCCTTTCTTGCATAAAAAACCTTTTCCCAGCTCTTAGACCGACTATGTATGGGACCTAATTCAAGCGGCGATTTATTTTTACAAGGATTGAAGCAGTATTATATAGTATGTATTATTTCAAATTGCCTTTTAATGTAAAGCACAATCGTTTAGGTACCGGGTATCTCACAGTCGAGCACACTCGACTGTAGCTGTTATACTTGTTTTATGTATATTTTTAGTTTTTTTTTGTTGGAGTTATTTGTTTATGTTTATATTTAAATACAATAAATTGTAAGAAGTAAAGTTGTTTCTAAGTTTTTTTTTAGTGTTTACTCTTTATAAATAAAAATTATACTAAATTCTCATTAAACTAAATTCTTAAATTTACCAGATTTTGTTCGATAAATAAAACCAAATGTAGACAACCTATTATCTGCAGAAAAAACGATTAATTTTATACCACGTTTTGAGGCCACGAGGCCGACTTCTTAATGGTACCAATGACCCAAATCAAATTAATTACGTTGTCTATGTATGTTTATAAAGGCGATTATTTAATTTTTATCTTCAACTTAATTATACCCTTGCAGAGGGTATTATAAATTTGCCATGATATTTGCAACGCAGTGAAGTATATATATTCTTGATCAGCATCACCAGCCGAGTGGATCTAGCCATGTCCGTCTGTCTGTCCTTCTGTCGGTTTCTACGCGAACTAGTCTTTCAGTTTTTGAGCTATCGGGTTTAGTCTTATTTCTTTAGCACGCAGTATAAATGTCGGAACGGCCGAAATCGGACCACTGTATCCTATTGCTGCCATAGGAATGATGGCGAAATTAATGTAAAAAAAATTTTCATTTTTTTGTTTTTCAACGTACATCAATTTCAAGATATAGCAGTTTCTTACGGTTATATATTTATGGGTTTAATTTCATTAAGATCAGACAGCTACATCATATAGCTGCCATAGAAACGATCGGTCTATTTAAATGAGAATGTAAAATTCTACATGTAAAATGTAAAACTCTACATGTAAAATGTAAAATTCTATATGTAAGATGTAAAATGCTTACAAACTAAGATATTTTTTCAACTGTAACCAAAATGAATCGATTTTCAATAATCCAATTGCCGACTCCAAGGGTATACAAATTTCGGTTTCGAAGATATTGTTTTGTATATTTTTGTTTATTTAACAAAACTTAGGTTTTTTTCATAGCTAAATCCGACTGTTCATCACATCTAGTAAAGTTAACGTATACACTGTGCATAGGAAAAATTGTCGGCACATATATGTATAGTATAACCGCTTCGTGTTTGTTCGGGACATTTGCAACGCAGTCAACGAGGCATTTTCGACCCCATCAAGTATATATATTCTTGATTAGCGTCACCAGCCGAGTCGATTTAGCCATGTCCGTCTGTCCGTCCGTGTGAAACAACAGATCTCAGAGACTATAAGAGCTAGAGTTACCAAATTAGTGACAGCATTGGAATCTGTTGAACGCAGATCAAGTTTGTTTTAAAATTTGGCCACACCCACTGCCGCCCCCGAAAATCGTAAAAAACTTTATATAACCTATAGTTGTAATTTTTGGCTTAAAGTAAATAGATAAAATAAATAAGTAGGCATTTGCGGACTTTTTCTTAAAATTTGAGAAAAATCGGATAATAAACATAAAAGTTATTAAACAGATACACACGAAAACCTAAAACTATTATCACAGTTTCTATCGATATTTGTACGTACGTCCTCAACATAGTCAGCTTCGGTCACCTCAGGTACTTTGCACTCTAAAAAAGTTATATTGAGTTCCTCCGGATCAACCTGACTGGTTGGTCAATATTTGGATTTTCCAATACGCAGCTCTTTAATGTAGACCCAGTTTTGCTTATTGGATGTAGCCTCGTTAAATTTACGAGGTGTTTTCAAAAAGTATTTTGAATTTTCGAGGGTTACGTATATTCGAATTTCGATTTTATTGTGGCTTCATGTTGGTACACATGTCTCTCACACATGCTGACAAGCTCGGCCATTTTGAATGTTTACTTCATGGTTGTCAGCTGCTTTGCTTGCACGTGTTTTGGATCGTCTTCGATTTTTACCTATTCAAAAAAATGGATCAAAGAACCTGTATCAAATTTTGTGTGAAAAACGAAATTAAGTGCGCGGATCTATTCCGAATGTTGGCTGTGGCATACGGAGAAGCTATCTTGGACCAAAGCAACGTTTATCGGTGGTACATAATGTTCTCAGGAGGCCGAGAAGATTGGCCTTTTGGCCAAAAAATGGCTTTTGCACCACGATAACGCTCCTGCTCACACATCGTTGCTTGTGCGCGACTTTTTGGGCAAAAACAACACACTAATGATGCCACAGCCACCGTATTCCCCAGATCTGGCCCCCTGTGACTTTTTCTTGTTCTCTAATCTGAAGAGGCCCATGAAAGGACGACGTTACGCTACGCTTGACGAGATAAAGACGGCATCGAAGGAGGAGCTGAACAAGATAAAAAAAAAATGATTTTTTAAAGTGCTTTAAAGATTGGAAAAACCTTTGGCACAAGTGTATAATATCTCATGGGGATTACTTTGAAGGGGCGAAAAAGATATTCATGAATAAATAAATAATTTTTGAAGAAGCACAAAATTCGAGATACTTTTTGAACACACTTATAAAAATATTTTCGTTTTTCTAAGTTAATTAATTTTATCACATTTTTCTGTAATAACCTATGCTGTTCAGAATGCTGAAATGCAATGTCACGCTTATTTATTAATCTTTTGATTTCCAAATTAAACCACGGGTTTACCCGTGACATAAGAGTTTTCGTCACAAGTGGAACTGATTTATTATATAAATACGTTATATTATTATGTAGGACAGTCAGTTGTTAGTCGATATTTGGAAAGTCATAGATAGAGTCCTAGTCACATGTATTAATGTCAGCACTTATCAAGGCGTAGTCAATATGTTTAAAGTCCCTATATACTATTGTTTCTTCGGTCAAGCTTGTACGAAAATTATACGTCAGGTAAATTAAGTCATGTTTTGAGAACATTGCACAGTGGTCGGGCTTGTATGGAGCAGCGGCCATAAATACTTCTAGATATGCTATCAGCATGAAACTTTCACCAAAAATCTATAAAAATATTATAAATATATTGTAAAAAAATTGACCGGATCGTACCACTATATCTTGTCGCTTCCATAGTAACGATTGCCTCAGTAAATTTGCTTCATAAATTCGGTAAATTCACAAATTCAGGCTGATATTTTTACTGTAAGTTATTTAACAACCTAGATCTATAATACATACATATGTGGGTGTGATTGCTCATTTTCACACCACGCACACCCCCTCAGATAAAAGACAGGAATTTCGTCCTATTTGAAACCTCAGTAAAATCCTTTTTTGGACATCCATGATGTAAATTAGATGCTTTTGGTAAAAAAACGGCCTTTTAGAATTATAATTTCCATGCACTCTAGCCAATCAAAATATTTAAAAAAAAATTACCGCTATTTCCGCCTAACGATTTGCAAAAACAATGCATTCTTTTTACAAATTAAGTTTATTCGTTTTTGGAATCCTTCCAAATCCGGCTAATATTCCTATTTTTTTATGTTTTTAATAAGGGGAATCAATCACATAAAGAATTCTTTGCCCAATCGCACCGCATTCATTAAGCTTAATGTTGAAAACATGATTACGAGAATTCTCGCATTGATTATGGGTATCTGAGAAAATAATTAAATAATAAAACGAAAAAAAATTCTAAAAACATAGACGCAGGCTGTCGCAGCTGAAGTTAACAATTTTATAATCTAGAAATATTAATAAATAATAGACTGTGTACTTCATTGGGGGGCAACGGGGGAAAACACTTTAAACTTTACCTAAACTTTGTAATGGACAACAAATACAAACTAAAAAAGACGCAATTCTTTACAAAAAGATATAGACAAGACACAACACAAATCTTCTATCTTCTATCTTCTATATATATAAAAATGGATTGCTGTTCGTTAGTCTCGCTAAAGCTCGAGAACGGCTGAACAGATTTGGCTAATTTTGGTCTTGAATTATTCGTGGAAGTCCAGGGAAGGTTTAAAAGTAAAAAAAAATATGAGTATGCAGCCAGTAGCCATTTTCAACAGCCATTTTCTTTTTCACATACATAACTAAAACGGCTGCTTTGATATTATTGTCAGGTAATTTTCGTCAAACATTTCCTGTCGTTTGTATAAATGGTGAGTCTAGAACTGTTAAAGTGTACTATATATATGTGTGTGTACTTTTCTCATTTTCTCAAGACCAAGACGAGCAAATATAGGAAGGCGAACGCGTATTACAAATGGAGTATTACAAAGACGATCACGGAGTGTGGTAGTGATTCTTTGTGGTAGTGACAACAGCGAGCACGACATAATGAAATTGAGCGATTCTGTCGACGCAATGCTCCTGTGATTCTGAAACGAGCTGCATTCCGCTATGATCCGGCAATAGATTATTGTGCCGACAAATTGGTAACAATTGGGGAAATGACAATAATTTGTAAATATTGTAAGGCGTTAAAATACTGTGGCGAATATACTGGATTATGTTGCGCTGGAGGCAAAGTTAAATTGCCACAATTGGTCCCACCACCAGATCCTTTACGCTCTTCAGTTTCTGGAATTGGAAATGATTCTAAGCACTTCTTGGCCAATATTCAGAAATATAACAGCTGTTTCCAGATGACATCGTTTGGCGCTATACATATTATACAAGACAATTTCATGCCCACTTTCAAGGTATTAAATAATACACTGCCGCTCATCTAATTAGGTTCAACATTGATTCAACAAATATCTCGAAAACCAGCCTGTCCGTTTCTGTGGATGCCCTAAAAATGCCTCTCGACCCGCATGAGATTACATTTAAAATTTTAGTTTTTTCCACCTTTTTTAATTATTTGGTAATGGTTTAACCCACAGTATGAAAAAGCTTCGATTTCCCATTTTCTCCATCCCTTAAAGGCTACCACTAAACCTTTTTGGGTTTAATTTAAAAACCAAAATATTTTTGGTGGGTCCATGATTCTGTTGTCAGGTGATTTTCGTCAGACTCTTCCAGTTATTCCCCGATCAACTGTTGCCGATGAACTAAACGCCTGCCTAAAATCATCAAATTTGTGGCGGTACGTAATAACACTCCAATTAACAACTAACATGCGAGTGTTTTTGCAACAAGATGAAACTGCAAATGTGTTTGCGAAGCAGTTGTTAGATATTGGAAACAATGAAGTCGCAGCGGACCCCTCAACCAGACTCATCAAAATACCCACAGATTTCTGTCACATCACAGACTCAAAAGAGAAGCTCTTTCAGCGTGTTTTCCCAGATATAGCGCATCAATTCAACAATCATAATTGGCTGGGTGAACGAGCTATATCAGCGGCGAAAAATAAAGATGTCGAGAATCCTAATGCGACAACTCAGAATTTTCTTCCGGGATAGTTGGTTTCCTTCAAATCAGTCGACACCGTCATGAACCAGGATGACGTAGTCAACTATCCCACGGAGTTTTTAAATTCACTGGAATTGCCTGGATTACAACCTCACAATTTGCAGTTAAATGTAGGCTCAGTTGTCATCATGCTGCGTAACATTAACCAACCTCGACTGTGCAATGGAACAAGATTGGCTGTGAAAAAGTTAATGAATAACGTCATTGAGGCAACAATCATAAAGGGAAAATACAAAGGAGAGGATGTCTTGATTCCGGGTATACCAATGATTCCAACGGATCTACCATTTAATTTCAAGCGTTTGCAATTTCCAATACGTCTGGCCTTCGCTATGACCATAAATAAATCGCTAGGCCAGTCGTTTGAAGTTTGCGGAATCATCTTGGAGTTTCCCTGTTTCGCGCATGGACAATTATTCGTCGCGTGTTCGCGCGTCGGAAAGCCGTCGTCTTTGTTTATATATGCACCAGAAAATCAACCAAAAAACATAGTTTATCAAAAAGCTTTAAATTGATTAACAGACTGAAACATAACTGTGTGTGTCTGTCATTATCAAATTAAGACCTTGTAAATAAGCAGTGTTTCAGGAAAACTCTATTTTGTAAGTAAGCGTGTGTGATTAATCGAAAAGAATAATAAAACTTCATACCGAGCATTTTTCTTATTAATTACGAAATCCTTTTCTTTGTTTTAAGATTATATTTTGCAAAAGTTTAGGTCTTTTATTTATCGCTTGAGGCAGTATGAAGTCCGTCGGGTCTGCTATATGGGATAAATATACTACTGTTTTTCGATAATTCTAAGTTGTACGAGAATGTTTATTTTTGTGCGTGATAGGTTCACCAATAGTCAATTGCTTGGTTGCGCTAATACAGGATTATTATTTTTTTAAATAGCGGACAGCCCAGCAAAGCGGTCGGGTACGGCTAGTTATTTATATATTTATCTGTATAAATAAAGTATATACCACTATGTACAATATTCATTTGAGTTGTATTTGTTTTACGGGTGTTTTATATTTAATTTGTCTTTTTTAAATTCGCGTTGTTGCACTTCACTGCTGCCAAATTGCAAATACGTAAATACGTTCTAGCTCTTTTCGTTCTATTTTTATAGAGTCCCTTTCGAAATGCCAAACAAACGGTATTGTGTCCTTAAGTTTGAACAATCAGCTGTTAGAAAAAGTGGTTTTCGTTGGAATAGCTCAAAATCAATTTTTTGATTTATGGCCTATGGCAGCGACCACTGTGCATTGGCATCGAGAGTTGACTATACTTAGAGACTTTATCACAGTGGTTTACGAAAAACAAGTCAAGTAAGGTATCACATTGAGACGAAAAGAGGATGGGCTTTAAGCCAGTGAATTAGTTGTCATCTGATAGTTTATTCTCCCTGAGAATATTGCTGTTAAAATCCCCGGCTAAAATTACGTCCGTATACTCAAGTGAGAGAGTAAACATTAAGTCAATTAAGTTTTGATAGTCTATGTATCGATGTGGTCTGTAAACTCAGCCTATTAACATTTTGGAGGAATACATTGCATTTGAAATTTGAATTAAAATCCATTCGACAGCCCTTTCACTAGGATGTTTACATATACATTTTGTATTTAAACGTTTACTGACATACATGGCTACTCCATCACCGTGACTTTCTCGATCAGATCGAAATAGATTATAGCCATCACATTCTACTAACGAATCACTAACATGAGATGAAAACCGTTTCAGACAAACAAATAACCTCAATATTAGATTTTACAAATAAGTACCTAAACTCTTCAATTTTTTTCGAAAGACTTTGTGCGTTGATTTCCAAGGATTCTTATCATTGCATAGCTGCTCGCACTTAATGACCATGTATTATCATCCATTGTCAACAAAAAAGACAACTAGAACAACACACGCCGGTTTCGATTTTATAAAAAGTGATAATCTATGCATTGCTAGAGTGGGTAATAAGAAAATATGAGAAAACTTAGAGTGAGATTCCTAAAAGACAATAAACCTAGAATATAGATAATATAGATAAAATTAAACTTAATGTAGAGTAAGAGTATTAATTCTAACAATCTAGAGAAAATTATTACGTCCCGCCTCAGTCGCAGCAACAAGATTCGGCTTCTGAAGAGCAGCCAGATCCTCCATACTCTTTAAACAGACGAAATCCCCGCCTAGACTCTGTCGAGCATAGACAAGAGCTTGCCGGGTGTAGACAACTGACAGCACTTTATGCTTCTTCATCTTCATTGCCTCTTTAAAAATATAATAGTTATTCTAGGTCAGCTGATTGTTAATGTAGAATGGAGTTGGGGCCTGGATGCCAAACAGATCCCCAAACAAAGACTTAGATTAAATAATTCGGAGGCTTGATTAAATAATTCTAATGCTGATATACAAAAAACAACAGGATAGCTCACCACTAAAAGGCAGAAATTGATTAACAAGTAGACAAATTGGTCGATGATGATGTCATTGAACAATTAATATCTAAATTCAATAGTCCCATTTTATTAGTGCCAAAGAAATCATTACCAGGCACTACTGAAAAACGCTAGAGGTTGGTAGTTGACTATAGGAAAATAAACAAAACAACTTGTAGCGGAGGAATTGCCACTACCACGAATGGACGACATTTTTGGCCAATTAGGCCGCGCAAAATACTTTTCTTGCTTAGACTTAATGTCAGGATTTCACCAAGTAGAGTTAGAAGAAGAATCACGAGTCATAACATCCTTCTGAAATTTCCATTATGGACTAAAATTAAGGCAATATTTAATATGATATAGTATTCTGTTAAACAGTTTAACTTAAACTATAATATTGTTTTTGTAGTAATACAACCATTTAAAAAACAAAGTTATATTCCAAAATGCATACATAAACATCTCTAACATAAACATGTCTAACAGTTAGCGGGTAAGCGTCACTCCATGCCAGGGATGTTAGATCCAAGGTTATATATTTTTCTGATATGTAGCATATTATTTTGACAGTACTGCTATTTTTGATTAAATATTTTTATTTACTACCCAAATTTTATTAAGAGACTGTCTGAAAAGTCAAATAAACAGTAGAAAACAAGTGAGAAAGCTGAAGTCGAGTTTGACCGACTGTGAGATACCCGGTGCCAAAAGTATTGTGCGTGAAATTAAATAGCACGGACATGGAAAAAACAAACTGTTGACCAATGAAGGCAAATGTTGCTAAAAACGTGTTGAGCAACGTTCAGAAAGACAAACTCTGCAGCTGTACGCAGCTACATTACGAATTAATACTGCGCCCGAAAGCACGCAACACTTTTTTTCGCTACTTGATTCTTGATCAGCGTCACTAGCCGAGTCGATTTAGCCATGTCCTTCTGTCCGTCCGTTCATCTGTTGCACGCAGATCAACTTTGTTTTAAAATTTGGCCACGCCCACTTCCGCCCCCGGAAATTTTCGGCGTAAAGTAAATAGATAGGCTTAATAAGTAGGCAATCATGGACGTGATCTGAAAATTTGAGTAAAATCGGATGATAAACATAGAAGTTACTAAAAAATAAGGTTTCTGAGAGAGAGAGAGAGAGAGAGAGAGAGAGAGAGAGAGAGAGAGCGCGCACGTGCGTGTTGCTCAGCATGTTCCTAGCAACATTTGTCGCTTTTGAGTGTTGCCCAACATGTTCCTAACAACATTTGTCTCTTTTGAGTGTTGCTCAACATGTTTCTAGCAATATTTGTCTCTATTTGTCAACATTTCCTTTTTTCCACGTTCATGTGCTGTTTCACCCACAATGCTTTGTGTACCGGGTATCTTACAGTCGGGGGCTAAGGCTCTGGTAGTGAAGCGTGTGTGCCTGTCGCCGCGCCAAGCTAGCTCAGCCAGTGGGAGTTGGCAGTCACATGCCGACTACTGAAGACCGACCATACGTGGTGAAGAACCACATCCTGCTCGAGGTGCCCCTGCTCTAGACTAAATATGGCGGATCTAGAGAGGAAAACTCGAAAAAAACCGTAATCACCGGTGTTACCGTACCGTGCCTCTGTGATGAATGGCACTACGTTAGTGTGTCTTCTAACGGTGGCTTCCGGAAACCTGGCACCTCCGGTCGTATAAGTGCCCGATCCGGGGTATGAGGCTCTACCCCGGGGGATACTTCCTTCCTCATTACTCGTGGGACCAATTTATGGAATCAATTATAAATACACCCCAAGAAACAGGGTGCTCTAGCAGCCCCAAATCGATTGAAATCGAACCCATCCGGGAGCCCGAAGATGCTATGGACATATGTTCACAAAGCTCTGGCACCGATAGCATCACCAAGGAAGAGGAAGAAACTCTGCTCGCCTCCCCCTAAGGATGACAAACCAAGGCGGATCGCACTATCGGGCGCCGCAAGGAAGAGGTTGCGCAGACACCTTGCGAACGGCGTACCCATGGAGGGAGGCCAAAAGGCTCGCCCAGAAGCCTATGGACCCTCCAAGGAAATGCCCAGCAGGAGTGGCGCTACCACCAGTAAAAGAGGTAGATCGGCCAACACGACCCCAGAAGAGGCGTCGAAAGAGAGGGCCATGTACAAAGCTGCGGCACCTTGTGCCCAGACGAAGGGTGATCATGCAAATGTCTTGCCGGCCACGGAGGCTCCAGCAGCCACCACAACCGCAGCAGCGGATGGGCAGACAACACAGGAGCAGTCACCCCAAGTCGGTGTCATGGCCTCTTATAGGGACGTTGCCAGCTCGGTGAAGATGGCGATACTCCCTGCTGACTACCCTAAACATCTACTCACGACCGAGCAGCTGAACACCATTCAGTCCGCCATCCTATCGAGAGTGATGGCCCTGAGACACGGCTCTGTGAAGCCGTTGTTCTCTGGCTGCACCTTTCGACCAGGGTGGATGGCCGTGACGTGTGGGAATGCGGAGACAGCCGAGTGGCTATGCACAGAGGTGCCAAAGCTACGGCTGTGGAAGGACGCCCACATCAAGGTTGTCCCAGAGGCAGAGGCTCCACGTGCCGCTGTCTTCATTGGCCGCGTCTGACGTCCTTTGCGAGGTTTGCTACGATGGACATAGCATTTATCCAGGAGCCATGGATAAATGCCGGACGTGTCCTGGGGCTTAACACCCCATCTGGTAAGCTGCTATATGCAAACAGCCAACCTCGCCCTAGAGCGGCTTTGTTAATAAACAAAATCTAACATTTGTTCCCCTTTCACAGTTCATAACTGAGGACCTGGTGGCGGTCTGGGTTAAAATACCCACTGCCCATGGCGAGCAGGAGGCAGTGCTGGCCTCTGCCTATCTACCCGGCGACACTGACGATGTGCCTCCGGCGGCTACCTGTGCCCTGCTAGAGCACTGCCAGAGAAACCGGCTCCGGTGGATAATCGCTTGCGATGCCAATGCGCATCACACGGTCTGGGGAGCAGCAACATCAACAAAAGAGGTGAGTACCTTCTTGAGTACATAATTAGTAATAACATAGGTTTACTAAATCAGGGCAGCGAGCCCACATTTATCAATGCAATTAGAGAGGAAGTCCTCGACCTAACTCTCTGTAGTCTGAATATGTTGTCCGCTGTCTCAAACTGGCACGTTGCGAATGAGATCACTATGTCAGATCACCAGCACATCAGATTTGATATAGGAGGTGCCTTGCAATGTAGCCTAGTTACTAGAAATCCCAAAAACACAAACTGGGATCTTTTCTGTTTTGAACTTGAGCAATCCAGAGACTGCTCCACCCGTCCGATACTAACAATAGACGAGTTAGAGCGTGAGGCTACTGTGCTTCATACAAACATTGAATCAGCATATCACGTCAGCTGCGAACAAAAAGTTCGTAAGATCAGTCGGGCTGTTCCTGGTGGAACAAGAGCCTTGACGATCTTAAACAAGCTGCGCGAAGGCTCTTCAATAAGGCGAGAAAAGGGAAGGTCACTTGGGATTCCTACAAATCCGCCTTAACGCTATACAACAAAGAGCTAAGAAGGTCAAAAGGGCTACGTGGCGCCAACACTGCGGGCAGATTTCAACTCTCCCGGAAGCTGTCAGGCTACAAAAGCCCTCTCCAAGGACCACTCAAACGGCATCTGTACGTTGAAAAAGCCAGATGGAACCCACACAAACAACCCAAAGGAAACGAGTAGCCTACTCTTAACTACTCACTTTCCTGGGTGCGTGGCCATGGAGCAACCCATCTCAGAAAGTGAGGCACCAACCTACCTCTCTGGGATTGGAGAGTGCCCACACCTGCGCGTGGCTATTGTGGCAGACTCCAATGGGGCTGAAAGAAGGGAACCCCCCTATCTATCAGAACGTATTGGAAACATGCCCTTTAGACTGTTTCATCAAAATAGCGTACAATGGGCCATACAAAGTTTTAGCCCATACAAATCTCCTGGACCAGATGGAATTTATCCATGCCTATTGCAGCGGGGACTGCACCAATTTGCACTCCCCTTGGTCCGTCTATTCCGAGCTAGTCTCGTGCTTGGACACATACCAAGCAAATGGGCTAAAGCAGTGCTGCCCACACAAATACAATGACATGTGTCTTGCATTTGTGTGCGTAAGAGAAAAACGAAGTTGGCTTCGCGCGAGACGTTGCGGTTGTTAGAGCAGTGCAAAGCATTAAAATTTAAATGCTTTGCACTGCTCTGACAACCGCACGCTCGACCTCTCATTCTCTCTCTTCTCTGCTGCTGCTGCTCACGTCACGTTTACACTGTCTGTGTAGCAGCAGAGAACCGGCAGAATTTTTACCAACCACATGTGGCGGGCGCTTGGGCACCTCTGGGCTAAAGTAAAAGTTGTGTTTATTCCAAAGGTAGGGAAGAAAGATTCCCAACTGCCTAAATCCTATAGACCAATTAGTCTTAGCTCCTTCCTTCTTAAAACTATGGAAAAGATAATTGACCAGCACATCAGGGAAGTGAACCTCAAGCATCTTCCCCTACATAAGTACCAATATGCGTACCAAACTGGTAAATCAACTGAAACTGCCATCCATTGCCTTACAACAGTCATTGAAAAGGCCATTGGCTTTCAACAAATAGCACTAGGTGCCTTTCTAAACATCTCAGGAGCTTTTGACAACACGTCATAAGAGGCAATCCGTGCCTCTCTTGTACGTAAAAATGTCGCCACACCCATTATTAGGTGGATTCTGGAAATGCTCAAATCCAGAATCATAACTGTAGACCTAGGAGGAACCATGACCTCAATCACAGCCACAAGGGGATGCCCTCAAGGGGGAGTACTCTCTCCTCTCCTGTGGACTCTGGTCATAGACGAGCTACTAAGGATAAAGGACTATCCATAAACCCGTCTAAAACTGTTCTAGTTCCATTTACCAGGAAAAGGTCTCTCTCACTGACTAGACCATCCCTAAATGGATCAACCATTGACTTTTCGGCTGAAGCTAATTACCTGGGAGTTATACTTGACTCCAAGCTCAACTGGAACTCACACCTTGAAAAGACCATTAACAAAGCCACTCGAGCATACTTTGCGTGCAATAGGCTTTTCGGTAGAACATGGGGCCTGAGTCCCAAAATGATCTACTGGTCTTATAACACTGTGGTAAAACTATCATAACCTATGCATCTCTTGCTTGGTGGACGAAATCTACCCAGAAGACAGCTGCGGCTGCACTTACCAAAATACAACGACTGGTCTGCATAGGCATCACTGGAGCCATCCGGACATGCCCCACTGCAGCACTTGGAGTTATAACTGGCATTCCCCCTCTACCCATCGCCCTGAAAAAGGAGGCCTGCCTGGGGGCACTTCGCCTCCAAAACATCACCGACATAAAAAGTGGTGATTTAACTGGGCATCTACGGGTACTCGAACCCCTAATAAACGAACCCATTCTGCGTATAACTGACGAGCAGAAACCAAAACTTGTTTTCCACAGAAACTTCTCTGTAGTCCTGTACACCAGACACGACTGGACAACAAAATCAATATCTCTGCCCAGTGGATCACAAACGTGGTACACTGACGGATCGAAATTGGAAAACGGCGACACCGGGGCTGGTATTTTCGGACCAAGGTTCAACAAATCCATAGCCATGGGAAAGTCCCCAACCATCTTCCAAGCAGAGATACACGCCATAGAAATCTGTGCTCGTGAATGCCTTCGCAGGAATATGCAAGGCGCACGGATTTACATCTTCTCTGACAGTCAGGCGGCGCTCATAGCGCTGAGATCTTTTACGATCACCTCCAGACTTGTAGAAAACTGTTTCCAGCAGCTGAACACCCTTGCCTCCAAAAACACCTTAACGGTGGGCTGGGTGCCAAGGCCATTTAGGAAACGAGGTGGCAGACTCCCTAGCAAAACGCGGGGCGATGACACCGCTAATCGGCCCTGAACCATTCTGTGGACTTTCGAAAGGACACAAAAGGGAACTGGTCAGGAAATGGGAGGAGAAGGAGATAAGTCGTGGACCGACAGTGCAGGGCTGAGACAAGCCAAACAATTCCTCGTCCCCCAGATGTCGCGATCCAAACGCATCATCAATCTAAAAAAGAGTGAGATTCGCACTCTAACAGGCTACCTAACAGGTCACTGCAACCTAAGGTATACCCTTAAGAAATTAAAACTTTCAGAAATCGACACATGTAGATTCTGTGAGCTGGAGCCAGAAACATCAGAACATGTTCTATGTGAATGCCCCTCACTAATCAGACGTCGACTTCAACAACTAGGAGGTGAACTTATCCCCCCCTACAGGGTTTGGGAACAGATAGACCTCGCCAAAGTGCTCTTCTTCATCAGAAGCCTAGGAATAGAGGCTCTACCTTAATCCTACAGGCCGGCACAAAAGACCTAACATCTGGTCGCGGTGCAATAAGGCCATAGTAATAATAATAATAATAATATCTTACAGTCGGTCACACTCGACTGCAGCTTTTCCACTTGTTTAAGATTTTCGGGGGCGAATTTTTTAAACAAACTTGGTCTGCGTGAAACAGATTCCAATGTTGTCACCAAATTTGGTAACTCTAGCTCTTATAGCCTCTGAGATCTGTTGTTTCATACGGACAGACGGACAAGGCTAAGTCGACTCGGATGGTGATGCTGATCAAGAATATATATACTTTATGGGGTCGGAGATGCCTCCTTCTGCTTGTTACATACATTCTCGATTGGCACTAACTTATAATACCCTTGTACCCTATGGGTATCGGGTATAAAAACACAACTCTTACCATTTTGCCCGGACCGCGTTTCGAGACCTCGACCAAGTGCTTCGCAGACGCACGAATTAGCACTAACGCCATTCGCCTGAGTACGCGTATCAGGCTTAATCGCATTTAATTGATTTTATTTATTAATCAAAGGTCTTAACAAAATTTTAAAACAATATAAAAAAATCGCTAAAAAAAATCCAGATCAGGAGTCGAGCTGGTCTGCTATTGTAGATCGACAACTGCACAAAACATTAGCGCTCTGAGCAAAGAAATCCGACAAACTATCGGAAACGATATCAAAAACAAGTTAAAACTGGACATAAAGCGTGGAAATATATGTCGCTCGCGTTTTGTTCAGTAAACGTTTTTTTCTAACACCGTTTGCGAACATAAAGCGAAACTTCTGTAAACGCTCGCTGATTTGTATCGTTTCCAAGCTCGCATACGAACTTTTTGCGATAGTCACGCTTTTTTATCATCTGTTGGTCCACTGAGCAGTTGGGAAGCATCCCATTACCTAAAATTTAGGTAACCCAATGCCTAAAAAAAAATTTGTCTGCTTTGGGTTATAGCCAAAATTTTAGGCCTACGATTCCTAAAATGTATGACATAAAAATATGGAATTTTAGGTAATATGACCCATGTTTTGGGCAATCATTGCCAAAAATGAAATCTTTAGGCAATAAGTCGCCAATTCCTAAATTCTTTTTTTCTGGGTGTAGATGCTGGCAGCACCATCTTAACGGCCTCTAGCTGTGTCCAGACATTCTTCAACGAATTTGAATGTTGGGCTTCACGGTGGAATGTAGCGCCTATCATTGAAAAACATCAGCACGCCACTTTAAAACATCCAAGAAATCTTCCAATTCATTCTTCGACCATCGACGGTTGCGAACAGGAGAGTAGCCAGCTTTGAAGCAAATAAAAAAAAACCCAACGGGTCAGAAGCGAAGTAATGGCTAACACAATGAAAGAGCAAGCAGTCGCAGAGACGTTAGACTTGCAAGAAAAGACCAGTCAAGAGATCTCGAAGTAGGTTCTCAACAGCTGACTCCCTCGGCACAGCCCCTGACCACAATATATATCTAACTCCTATGATATTGAGGTCGGGTGCCAAAAAAGATTAGGCCTCCGAATGTGCCGTGACAGGGACCGCAGCTCCAGTGATGTCCGTTGAGTCCGCTGGCGGGTCAAAATCAAAATTAACGACCCCTCAGATCCCCGTCCCGAATGCTCCCCACGGTGACAGGCATGGATACCCGGCCGAAATTGGTAATACAGCCAACCAGTCTGTGTTGCCAAAAGCCCTTATTGCAGTACCACCAACGAGGCAGCTATTTGTCTCTCGGCTTCACCCATCTTAAACATCTGAAGATGTTACTGTCTTTATTCGAGACAGAACCAAGTCCGGTAAAATTAAGGTGGAAAAATTTAAATTTTCTTATGCTAGGGATATTTCATCTTTCAAAATAAATGTCCCTGACAAACTCTTTAACACAATATGCTCTGCCGATTTCTGGCCGCAGTATGTTGTTGTTAAGGAGTACGAAGCCAAGAAAAAGAAAAGACGGCCTGCAGGAATAAGTCTACCCAGGCCGGACAAAACCACTGTGCCAGCTCCAAAAAACTAACCAATTCCCTCCTTCTTACCTATCAGAATGCAAGGGGGTTTACGTAGTAAGCTCCCTAAATTGTATTCTAATAGTGTTTCCTTGGCATCCCAGGTGATTGTGTTCACAGAAACCTGGTTGAAGCCGGAGATCCTAAGCTCCGAAGTTTTTTCAGCTGTGTACACAACGTCAGTTTGGTTAGGGTCCCGCCCTTGACGCTACCCGAAGATCCATACCATTCTACTTTCGATGTGACTATCGATAGTGGGACTGCTATGGACAATAAGTCTGATCGGCCAGATAAGAAAGTTCACTGCTTTCGCAAAGCGGATTTTCGACGGCTGAATAATTTTATATCTGAATTTTTTTGGTCCGATCTCTACATGTGCACTGACATGGTGGGTGCCATGGATATTTTTTACAATGCCATGAACTCCTTTTTTACCGAATGTGTTCCATTATACTATCCGTCAATCTCAAATAAGCCTCCCTGGTTTAGTAAAGAGTTGACTCGCCTCAAAAATGTCAAGTCCAATCTCTATTCTAAATTTAAACGTAACGGTTCTCAAGCTGTTCATTCTCGCTATTTAGCGGCTTGGTCAATGTTTACCGTGCTTAACGCGCAGTGTAATAAAAACTATTTCACTCGTTGTAGGGTTCAGTTTGCGTTTGTCAACACTAAGTGTAAGCCTATTACACATTCTTCCTCGCTTTCATTTGAAAATACGACAGCAAACAATGATCAGGCAATCGCCGATCTTTTTGCTCAGTTTTTTCTACTACTTTTTCTCCGACATCCGATTCAAACCAAACCTTTTATTATAGCATGCCCAAATCAAACCTAATCTTCAGTCCTAGCTTAAACGAAAGCTCCCTTCTTTCGCCAGGTCCCGACGGAATACCAGGCTGTGTGCTTAGGTATTGTGCCGAGTCCCTGTGCAGTCCTCTTCTAAAATTATTTACCTGATCCTAAAAAATTCCCAATTTCCCCTTATTTGGAAGGAATCATTCGTGATTCCTCTCCACATAAAAGGTAGCAAAGTGGATGCTAACAACTATAGAGGAATCTCTATGTTGTCAGCCATCCCAAAACTTTTCGAAAACGTAATTACTCCCCATTTGCAGCACCTGTGTAGATCAGTAATTTCTCCACGCCAACATGGATTTATTAAACGAAGATCAACGACTACTAACCTTCTGGAGCTCACTTCTTTCATTATAAGGGGCTTTCCACAAAATTTGCAGACAGATGTGATCTATACTGATTTCAGTAAAGCATTTGACTCCGTTAATCATTCCCTTCTTGTTTGGAAACTCGACTTAATGGGTTTTCCTGTCGATCTTTTTAGGTGGATCTCAAGTTATCTGAATGGCAGGACGCAAAAGGTCCTTTTTAAAAACCACTTGTCAAATGTTCTCCGGGTGACCTCTGGTGTCCCGCAAGGGAGCCAACTGGGTTTCTTACTTTTTACATTATTTATTAACGACCTGCCCAAAGTCTTGACTAACTTCAGAGTACTCATGTACACTGACGACGTTAAACTTTGTGTGCAATACAAGGACAGCGCTTGCCAGTCGAATTTACAAACCTTTCTTCCTTAGCAAACCGTATAACGATGTTAGGCATTGTCTTTATGTATAATCTGATCCGTGGTGACGTGGAAAGCAGCGATCTATTGGGTCAGTTGAATTTCCACGTACCATGTAGAACCACAAGATCCTACCTGCCTTTAGTTTTGCACCACTGCAGAACATCGTATGAAATGCATGAACCCTTTAGAGTATAACGTGCAAATTATAATGATTTGTACAAAATCACCTCATCTGTAGATAACCTTCCTAAACTAAAAACATTAACCTTAACCCACTTAGTACACATGCAAGATAGCAATCAAGCTGCCTGATAGTAGTTTATATTTCCTCGCATTCTTTTACCTATACTTTTGTTTCGCGCTTATTAACACCTAACCCTAAAAAGCACGGACTTGGTTTTAAAGGGCCACTTGAGTGTACTGACCGTAGTGCATCATCAACGTCCAACTAAAACATAGGAAACTAAAGCCCACGTATTATAAAACCAAATTGGCCGCCATCTATGACGCGTGTAATCGGTTTGCGACGAACTATCTCAATATTCATGAAAAATATAGAACCACTGAGCATACCAAGTTCTACAATGACTGTCGTGACACATACGAAAAATACAGAGCGAACATGCTCGCCAATATGGAACAATCAACAAGCCACGCTGATGCAAATCCAGAAGCGGGAGGTATACATTAAAGACCTGCATGGATACATTCAAATGAGCAAATGAATCATTTAATTCAAAAAAGTGTACACTATTTTACTGAACTGCTCCAAATAAATGTGAGTGAATGTGGTAATATTGCCTGTTTTTTACAGATACTGCTCATACTCAGTATAGTACTGTACAGTATAAAACGAGTACACCAAAATTGGTGTACAGTTAACTTAGTGTACAGTGTTTTGATGTACAGCGTACTTACTCCTAAATACGTAAACTTTTTAATTGATTTAACTTAACTTTTATTAAAATCGTTACAAAAAATTTTTACTATTAAAATTATTAGTATTGTACTGAAATAAACATGATACTATTTACCATTTCTGGCGTATTGGCAATTCTGCAGCGTTTTTCGGTTGTGAGGTTTATACCAACCGAAAAAGTCTGCAAAAAGCTACACTGCTAGCGAAAAGGTCTCCCAAACCTTGCTTTTGATACATATGGCTTTAGTTCATTGGGTTTTATTTTGGCCTTAACATCAGCAGCGAGCTTCTTGAAGTCATTCAACGAATTCATGGTACCGATTGGGTCTTTGGTATTACCCAACAATGATTTCTGGTTTTATTTAAGCTAAAATACACAATTTGTTGTATCATTTAAAATTTATTGAAGTGAACTTATGTACATCGACTTGAATATTTGTAGCACTCATTTGTACAGTTGTATATTTTGTTTTATTTACTGTACACCTTGTGACGTTCGGAATAGAATTGATATTCATACCCGAAATATACAACTTTTACTGTCACTCACTTTCAGTGTATAGTATAGAATGAGTACAGTATTTTTGAGAACACCAGACTACTGTACAGTACTGTATACTTAGAAATGAATGTATTCATGCAGATCTCTAGTATACATCAGCCCATGATAGCATCTGACAAACTCAGATCGGCATGTCGCCGACAAAGGGCGATATCCAAGTCTATCAAACGCGCTCTGAAAGAGTTTTCAGAGACAGGAAAGACCATCACAAGTGATTTGATAAAATCACTATCGTCTCAGGCGCAAGAAATTCATTTTTCCGTTTACGAAGAATGCGATGACCCAATTAAGGGAGGATATGATATGCAGTCCTTCCTAAGACTGGAAAAGGAAATTAGCAAATAGCAATACATCAAGCAACGAAGATGTGAACTTGCCCAGAGTCAGCATCCCAAAATTCGATGAAGATCTGCTAAAATGGACACAATTTTTCGATTTATTTAAATGCATGGTCCATGATACTAACATTCCCACCATACGGAAAATGTGGTATATCAAAACCACCGTAACCGGAGGGGCAGAAAGGTTGATAAGGCATATCGATCATAAACAAGAAAATTACTTGCACGCATGGGGTATATTGGTTGACGCTTCCAATAATACCCGACATGTAGCAGACACGATTCTCAATCGTCTTCTGCAACAACGCACAAATAGTGACGATCCGAAGTCATTAAAAGAACTATACATTACAAAAATGAATTCCCTGGCATCATTAAAGGGACTTGGCATCGATGTATTTAGCTGGGATACAATATCGATTGCCATCATCAAGCAAAAATTAGATTTTGCAACTAGAGCCCTATACGAACAGTCGTTAGATAGGTCTCGAGAGCTACAAAGTTTGAACACAATGGTCAGCTTCCTGGATCAACGAATTCGAGTGCTGGAGACAGGAAAAAGAGGCCAACAGGCAAAAAGGAAGCAAAAAGGATCTACGTGTACTTTTAAATGTGTGTTTGTCACATTTAAAAGTATTGCTGCATCTTGAATCCACATCAGGTGCAGAAACCAAACCACAATCGCTTCCTGTACGTGCAGCAAGCAAAAAAAGTTACCACCTACTCGCCACCGTCAAAGTGGAAGTAAAATCAAGCAATGGTCAGGTTGCGACCTTAAGATCTCTGCTTCATTCAGGATCACAAATAAATTTGATTTCTGAACGAATGGCGTCAAAGCTATCACTAAAACTCCACGGTACTTCACTATGTATTGAGGGAATTGGAGGCAATTCAAAAACTAGTAGAGCCACAGTATATGTTCTGATGAAATCGATGCATAATGACTTTACTCAACAAGGTAAAACTTTTGTGTTACCACACATCATAGCAGATCAACCGGCTCATTAGTTAAATTCTACAATTCTGCAAGTCCCGGGCAACATTACCCTAGCCGATACAAACTTCGATAAGACAGGAAAGATTGACATGCTTATCGGAGCCGAGCACTACTATTCAATGCTACTAAGAAACCAGACTCTATTAAAGCCAGGAGGGCCAATTCTTTAAAATACAAAACTTGGTCGGATTGTGGCCGGAAAAGTTTCTGCGGAGCACAACACAGCTGCAATTTGTGCAGCTGCAGTCACAGATGAAGAAATTGATACGCTGTTGGAACGTTTCTGGACTTTAGAAATTATAGAAACTGAAAAAAAGCATCGATCACCGATAGAGGCTCATTGCGAAAAACATTTTGTAGGAAATCTCCAAGTTGCAGCTGATGGAAAATTTATTGTCAAACTCCCATTTTCTGAACAATCTTCAGCCCTGGGGGCATCACAAAGAACTGCAACAAACAGATTCCTGGCACTGGAGCGGAGAACTTCACCTGAAATCTGGAAAGGGTACGTGGACTTTATGGAGGAGTATGAAGGACTTGGACATATGAAACAAGTGCATCCCTTAAACATACCAACGGATCACTACTTTATCCCACACCACTGTGTGCTTAAACCTGAAAGCAGCACAACAAAACTACGGGTAGTATTTGATGCTTCCTGTAAAACCACAAGCAATAAATCTTTGAATGATATATTGCATGCTGGACCCACTGTCGAGAGCGAGCTGTTTGCAATCTTGCTACGCTTTCGCACTCACAAATATGTGTTCACAGCAGACATAGAAAAAATGTATCGGCAAGTGTGGATGCACCCTGATGATCAATTTCATCAATTAATCGTCTGGAGAAAGAATCCATCTGACGACCTTAAGTATTACCGACTCAAAACCGTCACCTACGGTACAACGTCAGCCCCATTCCTAGCTACAAAATGTTTGGATTATTTGGCCGAGAAAGTTAAGAAAAAACTACCGTTTGGATCATCCGAATTAAAGCATGATTTCTATGTCGACGACTGCCTCACTGGAGCAGACAGTATTCCGGAAGCAGTCCAAATTCAACGAGAACTAAACCAAATATTGTTGTCGAACAACGAACAAGTTTTAATAGATATTCCTAAGGAAGACATTGTCAACATTGAAACACTGAAACACTACGTGTGAAGACGTTTGGTTTTCTAAGGATACCACAAAAGGATCAACTATGTGGGCGATCCCAAAAGAGCGAAGCTTCAAGACCCACTAGGACTTTTTGCCCCTGTTGTAGTGAAGGCAAAAATATTTATGCAAACACACCACCATCAGTATGATTGGAAGAATTATCGCTCTGATTTGTAAGCATTAAATACTATGCAATCCCGAGGCATATCTTAGATGAAAAAGTGCCAATCCCTCAAGAAATACACACGTTCGTCGATGCGTCAGAGCGAGCGTTCGGAGCGGCAGTTTATATACTAGACACTTACAAAAATAATCAAATATCTGTCCGGCTTCTGTGCTCCAAATCAAGAGTGGCACCAGCAGCAGAAGAAACGTTACCTCGTCTGTCTAGTAAGAAGGCATCTGGTTACTTCAGGACGGACTCAACTGTGGTTTTTTCCAGGATAAACGCATCGGCGTCAACATACCACACGTTCGTTGCAAATTGGAGCGCTAAAGTCCAAGCTGTATCTGACCTCGTCTCGTCAGGAAATAACCCTGCCGCCAGCAAATTAGCGGAATGGTTCCTGTGTCAAGAGGGCCAAAGAACCAACCATCGTTCTCAGTGATTTTGAACGGTGGTCAAAAAAAGTAAGCCTGCCAACATGTCACGATCAGATTGGAGGAGAACTCTACAATTGTACCCATAGCAACTCCTTTCATAAACTGCACCGTAGTGTAGTATATATGATGCGATTTTGTAACAAAAAGAACAGAACCACTACGACCACACTATGTGTCGGTGAGTTGACTCGTGCAAGAATTACCATCTTTCGCACCATTCAGCAGATTGATTTCGCTGTTGAATACAAACAGCTTCTTAACCACAAGACCGTGGACAAAACGAGCTCAATCATCTCCCTATCTCCTATGCTTGGAAAGGACGGACTAATCAGAGTTGGAGGTAGATTAGAAGAATATGAACTTCCATATAACGCGAAGCACCAAATCCGGCTTCCCTACAATGATCCGATCCTTTTAAGTTTGCTGGCAATGCTACTCATCCTCACACTGGCAATGGGACAACCAATAAATGTGACGCAGTTTACAAATCTACCCGGAATATTCTACGAACGACTCGGCACTTCCAGAATGGCAATTTCAGAATGGACAGTCATCGTGTACTACGACTTGAAACCATATTGGACCGACATTCAGAACTACGAAATCTAAATGCCTGTAACTATATATTTGAGCATTTTCGACATTTATATGGCGAGTTATAAACAGGAAATGATTTTATTAACCATTCCCGAGACCGAAGATCACCACTTGATATAGTCGGAAACGTATCACACTCATTTTTATTCCAACTATGCAGAAGGAATGGCCAAGGTCATAAAAGAAATCAAATCCAACGAAGATGTGTTGATGATGCTACTCAAGAATCAAACGTCTGTTCTTGATTCTACTATAAATGTAGTCGAAAGAGCAATTCAGCCAACGACAAAGGAATCAGAAAGCTAGAACAACAATTAGCAACCATCAAAAGAGAGAGAGGCAAATACGAAGGCGACTATCTACAGCAAGCATTCATGGTCCTAACAGCCCAGCTAACCCTGCTGGCGACGGGGATGCAGCGGATGCAAAATGAGATAGCTAGCGTTCTCACTGATGTCCGCCACTGAACCATTAGTCCAATGCTAGTATCTCCTCAGCAACTGAGAGATCAACTAGATCAAATTCAGGATCATCTTCTACTAAATTAAATGTCACCGGTATCATCGGAAAATGCTATCCAGCTCTACCGAATTATGCACGCTGAAGGCACAACCACTACCGATCATAAAATCTTCAAGATCACACTACCTCTGGTATCCACAGCGCAGCAGGAAGTGTTTAGCATCATCCCCATCCCGGCGCTGAAGACAGATAGCTGGCATAGATTCGATATCAAGACACATATCATTGCCGTCAATGCCCATAGATATCAATTCATGGGATTGACTGAAGATGAATTTGAGTTATGTCTAAAAGTGCCAAACGAAGAGCACATATGCCATCAAGCTACGTTTAGCGCGGACAATCAGTGTGAATTTCAGTTGTTTAACAACATGACTGAAACACTATGTGAGATTGTTCAATTAAAATCCGACCTGATTTGGACAAAAACGCGTCAACGCAACAGATGGATGTTCGCAACACACAGTCCCATAGAGCTTCAAGCTGTATGCAAAGGAACACCTTCCACAGTACACCTTGAAGGAACCGGCTTACTATCACTCTCCGCACTCATTTACTGTATGTCAGGGCCAGGCGTCTAAGCTACACACTAACAATTATAATTGATAATAATTAAATTGTTTTGATCCTAAAAATAAAAAAAAAAAACATTATACTAGGATGCGGGAAGCTGTGCACTGCGGAAAAGCGTGTTATTGAAAAAAAAATAAATAAATAAATAAAAATCGAATAAAAATCAAACAGAAAAGTTGGTCAATTGGTAAAATATAGAAATAAAAATATATAAAATGTCATAAAATGGAAGGCTTAGACTAAAAAAACGTGAATAAAATCGATTACCGACCCCTTTTTCATGTCAACTGGTTGTTTTCTGAGAGCAAGTCTTTCACTGAGTTCGGAAGTAGCCTAAAGCGAATGCAATAAAGTTCACACATATCTCAGGCAACATAACTCAGAAGTCCGCGGCCTAAAAAAGTACCCACCTTTAAATGAGAGACTTATTGCTTTACACAGGACATTAGCCTAGCAACATGAAAATTCAACGTTCAAAAATTACGGAATTTTTTTTAGTCAGATAAAAGCAAAGTGGGGTTTTTTGGTGGAAAGGGATATCGATCGTATGTCAGACATCTACAAATTACAACAAGTGGAAAAGCTACAGTCGAGTGTTACCGACTGTAAGATACCCGGTACCCAAAGCATTGTGGGTAAATTTTGACAACTGAAGACAAATATTGCTATAAAAATGTTGAGCAACGCTCAAAAGAGACAAATGTTGCTAGGAACATGTTGGGCAACTCTCAAAAGCGACAAATGTTGCTAGGAACATGCTGAGCAACACCCAACAAAGACAAATGCTGCAAAAACTTTATTGTTTATTAATTTTATGTTTATCATCCGATTTTACTCAAATTTTCAGAACACGTCCACGATTGCCTACTTGTTAAGACTGTCTATTTACTTTACGCCGAAAATCACGCATATGGCTTATATACCGTTTTTTACTATTTTCGGGGGCGGAAGTGGGCGTGGCCAAATTTTAAAACAAACTTGATCTGCGTCATCCAATGTTGTCGCCAAATTTGGTAGCTCTAGCTCTTATAGTCTTTGAGATCTGTTGTTTCACATGGACAGACGGACGGACGGACAGACGGACAGACGGACATGGCTATATCGAGTCGGCTAGTGACGCTGATCAAGAATATGTATACTTTATAGGGTCGGAAATGCCTTCTTCTGCTTGTTACATACATTCTCGGTTGGCACTAACTTATAATACCCTTGTACCCTATGGGTACCGGGTATAAAAAGCCAACCTCTCTATGCCACAATAGCCATTAAGCATGGAGGGGCAAGTGCACTGATATAGACCATAATGACTAAATTTTAAATTTTTACTTTTAAATTATCGATAATCATTATATTTAAGTGAGTTTTTAAAACTTTGACCATAATTATTATATTTGATGAAAAATAAAATTTATAAATAATGATTATTAATAATTTTTATTTTTTCGCTCAAAATAAAAGTCAACTGTAATTTTCTCATTCTGTGCTTGAGATTTCACCGGTATTATTTCATATCCTTGAAAACGGATCGCAAGGCAACAACATACGCTAAAAATTTGTCCTCGAAAACCAATTCTTTTTTAAATTATGAGCTGGACAAGTATTTAAAAATTTTTTATGCTGGCGGTGCTATTTTTTTTTTCGCAGCTGTATATAGGACGAAATGTGCTTAAGGATCTGCAGCTTAAAAGATATTTATAATAAAAATCAAAAAACAACTTTTATTTTTCAGTTTTTGAAATAAAAATTAAACATTTTTTTTTTTCATTTTTAAATAAAAATAAAAAAACTAAAATAAATTTATTATTATTAAATTTATTGGGCAAGAAAAAGTCGTAAAAGAACGGCTAGATCGACTCGGCTAGTGACGCTGATCAAGAATATATGTATATACCTTATAGGTTCGGAGATTTCTCCTTCTGCCTGTTACATACATTCTTGGTTGGCACTAACTTATAATACCCTTGTACCCTTTGGGTACCGGGTATAAAGAGTTGACGACAAGTACCTAATATCAAATGTAATATTCATCCTGTAAAATTTGGGAAAAGCTAAGTTTTTTACAACGCTGGACCTTAAATCTGGATTCCATCAAATTCTGCTGGCATAAAGGGATATGGAGAAAACATCCTTTTCAGTAGGAAATGGAAAATACGAGCTTTGCAGATTACCGTTCTGCTCCAAGTGCTCCAATGCTCCAAGTATTTTTCAACGTGCCATAGATTATGTCCTTAGAGACCAAATAGGGAAGTCATGTTATGTTTACGTAGATGATGTGAAAATTTTTTCTGAAAATATTGAGGACCACGTGAATAACATTGCTTGGGTACTGGATAGACTATTTGAGGCCAACATGAAGGTGTCTAAAGATAAACCTTTTTTGTCTTTAAAGAAAGCGTTGAATATCTTGGATTTACGGTATCCCGCGGACGTATCACAAACAGTCCTAGTAAAGTAGATGCTATCCAAAACTATAAACAAACCACAAATTTGTTCACCTTTTGGGGGTTGGTAAGCTATTACCGCTGCTTTATTAAAGCCTTTGCCTTAATTGCTAGACCCCTGACTGACATTCTAAAGGTAGACGACGGAAAAGTTTCCGCCAGCCAGTCTGAAAAGATTCCAGTTACCTTTGATGAAAAACAATGTTTTGCTTATGAGAAACGTAAGAATGACCTTGTGTCCGAAAATGTTATTTAATTATATGGGCATTTCCACAGAAAGTTCAACCGCACGTTCCAAAATCAAAGACGACAAAAGCATGTTGTTGCAACTTATTTTTACAGTGAATCTATCAGATTTAACTAATTTAAGTCAATTTTGCATTTATTCATAGCGGATACAGAAATATGGAAGTTCAAAGTCGAACAAGTGCAAAAGTTCCCCTTTGATCATTTCTATTGCACATTTGGTTTTGATTTATGTTCTTAATGAGAGATGTTTGTGATAGACTTTGGATCTTTAAAAGAATACAAGAAAAATGCAAAAGGGGCAATGCAATTGACAATTACGGTTAAATTTTTGTGTTTGCTCCACCTAGTCTTCAGATGTCGCGTGCGACATCGAAAAGTATGATATGTTATCAGTGCAAGAAAGTTATTTGATCAAAGGCACTTCTAATTAAGTAGAGAAATCCATTTTTGGTGCACAATTTAGAAAAAGTAAGCTTTGGTCAAAAAATTAAATTGGCTTTCTTTTGGTTATCTATAAAAGTGTGTAGCGTGCGACATCGTAAGTGTAACCATGTGAATTCAACAAAAATGTTTGTCTAATATATTTTTCTTTTCATATGAATGTAAATACAAAAAAAAACCTTTTTAATGTAGATGGGTGAAAATAGCGGAGAAAAAAATAAATTAAACTGCAAATGGTGGAGAGAAAAATTAAAGGGGGATGAGGACAAATTGCGAAACCAAAATTACAAAATAACGAAAGGATGCGAAATATAAGAAAGAACTGGAGAACTCAGGCTGAAGGTAATGCAGAAATAATTGAAGAAAGACGGAAATATAACCGCATAAGACAAAGAGAGTTGCGCCAAAAACGCTTTGACGACGAAAGAACTCGTCAAAGCCAAAATGAGCCATACCGATGTAAGCAAACATTAGCAAAGGCTGTTAAGAAAGTGGAGGCTGTGTTGCCAACGGATTTGGAAAGGAGGCTCAAGGTGCTTAAAGTTTTGAATGATAAATATAATCAAACAAATAAAAATGAAAACATAGACCAGAACAAGACACCTTTCTCTGAAAAAGAAGAAGAGAATGTTATTAGACAGTTTTATGAAAATGATAATATTAGCGTACAAGCTGCTTGAAAAAAAGATACGCTTACAATTGACGGTCAAGTAAAAGCTAAACGCTTTATGTTATTAACCGTAACAGAAACCTATAGTCTATTTAAAAAAGACTTTCCAAATAAAAAAGTGTGCAAATCGAGTTTTTTTTAAATGCGACCTCGTCATGTGCAGCTCACTAATAAAATGCCGCACAACATGTGTGTTTGCATGCATCATGCTAATTTTGGGTTTCTTTTGGAAAGCTGCGAAAAAGTTATACCTTTATTCCCACAAAATATTGAAACTTTTCTTAAATCTATTTGCTGCAATATTCTAAACGAAAATTGCATGACAAATAATTGTAGAAAATGCGTAATAAATTTAAAAGATGATTATATACCTGTGGCATATTTACCCAATATGGAAAATTAGGTAAATTGGCAACAATTGCGAAAAATAGATAACATAACTTAGAAAGATGCTTTCACTTAAGACCCATTTTTTTGTAAAACAAGAGCAGCAGAAATATTTTGCTGAATCAAAGAGGAATTTGAAGCCTTCTAAATTAATTCTGCAAATAGACTTTGCAGAAAATTATAGGTTAACACATAAAAATGAAGTTTAAAGTGCGCATTTTAGTTACCGGCAAGTAACCATTTTCACCTGCGTTGCTTGGTTAGCTGGTGCTTCACAGTCTTTTACGGTTATAAGCGACAAACTTACACATAATAAACAGGACGTTTTTGTGATTGTTTTAAGTATGCTACCAAAACTTACCAAAATTTATGTGCAATTTTTAAATATTTCTATCTTTTCTGATGGCTGCTGCGCACAATTTAAAAATAAATTTATTTTAACTAGCTTGACTCATATATGTCAACAAATTGGGTGCAAAAACATTGAGTGGAATTTCTGTGCCAGTTCTCATGGAAAAGGAGCCGTTGATGGAGTTGGAGCCGTCATCAAAAGGAAAGTATGGCAGTTAACGAAATCAAGAAACCTCGTCATACCCGATGCACTGGAGTTCTTTAATTGTGCTGAAAACAATGCACATGGAATTAAGATTGTTTTTTTGCCGTCTGCTAAAATCGAAACTTTATTTAATCTTGCAGGATAAATGGAAGAATGTGAAAAGCATTCCAGGTATTTCACAGTTTCACTCACTTTGTTGTGATGGCCAAAAGGTAAAAGCAGCTAGAACTGCATATTGTTCTAGAATAAAAGTTTTTGACATTTATAATCTTATTCTAGATTAATGTAATTTAGTTTTCGTTGTTTATACCTTTGTAAGATGGATTTACTTGTTTTTTTTCCACTTTATTGGATTTATACTATTAAGTTAATAAATTTTGGTTATGAAAATAAATATATATAATTTAATAAAGGCTGTTATATATCATGTTATGTATTCTTTTTAAATATAAAATAAAAATGATATGTAAAAAAAATTATGGAACCAACCGTCGCGTGCGACATGTCGCGTGCGAATCTGATTAAAATTAAATTAAAAAAAAAACTACGCTATATTTCTGATTGTAATTAAAAGCATATGAAACTGACATTATCGCATAACATTTTAAAATTAGTTGCATTAAAATAATCCCTGTCGTTTCGCTGAAATCAGTGTTTAAACAGCTCGCCGCGAAAGTGACTTCTGTTTTAGTCGCGTGCAAATCCTTCATTTTTTTTAAATTTTCTTAAATTTGAGCAAACACTCAAAATCGACACTTGCGTCAAATATAGTCCTAGCAAGAGCTATAAGTTAACATTTATAAAAAAAAAAAATAAAATAAAATGTACCATACTTTTTTTTCCCTTTGAATGCGTACGAATGTCGCGTGCGACATTATGGAAATGCCCATATCCCGATTACAAGGAACCCTTTGACTTAACTACGGACGCTTCGGCTCTTGGCCTGGGTCCAGTCCATTCTTAAGATGACAAGCCTATTACAATGATTACAAGAACGTTACAGGATAGAGAGCGTAACTTCGCAACAAATAAACGAGAACTTCTCGCCATAGTTTGGCCCTTAAAGTCTCTAGATCTTAGGGGTGTCAAAAACTTAAACATTTATACAGATCACCAACTGTTAACAATCGCCGTATCAGATAAGAATACAAATGCTAAATTCAAAAGGTGGAAGGCATTTATAGACGAGCATAGTGCTCAAATTTTCTATAAGCCAGGGAAGGAAAACTATGTGGCCGATGTATTGTCCAGGCAGGCCATCCATGTATTAGAAAACGACCCTCAGTCTGACAACGCAACAATACATAGCGAAGTTTCACCGACATACATCATCGAAACAATCGACAAGCCGATCAATTGTTTCAGGAACCGTATAGTTATATGAGAAGGTAGAGCAGATTTAACTCGAACTTTTATTATTTTTGGGAGAAAGTCAAGGCATTTTATACAATTTGTAAACAAGCTTTACTCGGGAGAATTCGTAAAGTGGTCAAGCAAGATGTTGAAAATGCACTACACTACTGTGAATTGCCAGTACTGGTCTTTATTCAAAACAGTCTCGTAAACGTGTTCCCAGCAACAACCTTTCGACACACAAAAGAAACGGTCACTGACATTTATTTATAATATATCAGAACAAAGTATTACTTTTCCCTAAAATGTCACAATTAGCTACTAGTTTTGTAGCTAACTGCTTGGTTTGTCAAAAAGCTAAATTCGACTGCCATCCGCAGGAGAAAATCCTTGGGAGAACACCTATTCCTTCACACGTAGGCGAGACATTGCATATTGATATTTTCTCCCCAGACAGGAAGTTATTTTTGACATGTATAGATACATTTTCTAATTTTGCTATTGTGCAACCCATAGATTCTCGAACAATAACTGATATAGAACCTGCAATAATACAATTTATAACATTAATATATTAATAATGTAATATTTTTATGAACCGTCCATAAATCAGGTCAATCAGGTCACTTTTATTAAATGGATTTAATGTTGAGATAGCAAACGACCCTCCACTCCATAGTACTTCAAACGGTCAACCTAATACTTCAAGCAACTATAGAATACAATAAAACAGTGCATTCAGTGACAGATAAAAACTTGCAGATGAAATTATAGGAAAGGTTAATGAAGCTCGGGAGAAACAGCTGATTAGAATAAACGAAAAGAGACAAGATAGAACTTTGAAAGCGGGAGAAACCGTCCTAGTAAAATTAAACAAACGTCTGGGAAATAGACTAACCCCACGGTATAGGGAAGGAACGATCGAAGCAGACCTTGGGACAAAAATGCTCATAAAAGGGAGGGTCGTTCATTAAGATAATTTACGCTAAGATCTTTGAACATCATTTAATCGTAACCTTGTTGTTTATCTTTAGGGCTGACCGCCCCCAAGAAAGCGGGCTACACGGATGCAGACTAAGCACTGGTAACAGGCAAACGTGTATCAATAAAACATTTGACAAATCCTACCATTCACTTGACATAATTTAAACTAAGCACATTTGGTATAATTTTTCCGCGTCATCCTCTTTAGCACAGCTTAAAGGTGGTTAATGAAATGCTACACACTTATGATTTCACAAATTTAAAATTTACGCAAACAGAGATTTTGTTAACAAATTTATTCAACCAATAAGCGTTATATAATTTTTGACCTAACTAGTATTTAAAAGCTTACAATATCCTGTATGTAGCATATAAGAAGAGTCTTCAATCTATAAACTTATAAATTGCCACTGACAACCGTACAGTGCGGCAACAAAGTTCTTGCGCTTAAGCGCTGCAACGTCGCAATGAATACTTGCTGCTATTAGCTAGCTGTATCGAAAACTGAATCCTTAACAATTTCTAGCCAAGCAGAGACAGTTACAATGAAAATGGGTTTTGACTTCGATACGATTATCTTAAAGACCTTGCTTGTTACCTACGACTATGAAATCAGCGACGAAACCGAAACCGACGGAGCACCACTTTTCTAATAGCTAGACGCAATTACCAGTATGAGATTAATCGACAAAGAAGAAACCAGAATACACCTACAATGCTAAAAGAGGAACTGTTTCCAGATAAATCACCACTCAAGTCGTCTCTGTCAATTTCAAGAAGTCTGCGGACAGCCTTCGCCTTAGAAAGGGAGGAGTTAACACAAGCACAAGCAGCATAATTAACAAATACAATAATAACAGCTTTGGACATACTGTCGTAATTCCTGAGCGTAAGGCGAGCTTTTGAGATATGAACATCGCTGTACTTTGTTTGTCTTCTTAACTCATAAGACCACGTTGATCATCATTATATTATAAATCGGCCACGCTAGAGAGTGGACTGTGTTCGCGCCACAGGGCGCTTAGTTTTCAGAGTCAGTGTGGGAGCGAGCGCCCTCGCTCTCGCGCTCGCCCGCTCTCCCTCTCCTCAGCCGTTTTCGCGCTCCCTCTATTCCAGCCGGGAAAGGGCGCCTCTCCACCGGCTGATGCTGCATTTATTTCCCTTTGTAAAGTTAGTCTTAAGCAACCACTGAAGCGAATAAATATATATTGTGAACCCTACGACGCCGCCTTCGCCTTCGACTTCTTCTTCTACGACCATCGGGGATTTTGCTTAGCAGCCACCAACTCCAGCCTACCGCCGACGCAGCCGGCAATTATCCTGAAGATCGGCCCCCTCCAGTTCATGGTCCTTCGAGCCGGATCAATCCTGATCGCTACCAGCTACACTTCGCGGATTTTTCAAGATAAGTACGAGTTTTCATATTAGCAATTACACAGAGAGAAAAAGAACAATTCCGAAAGTCTTGCCTCTGTTTGATTCGCTAAAGTCCAAAGTTCAAGTGCAATTTTTTCCGTGGTCGCCATCTTGTGTTTTCCATCCGTGTCTTTTTCTAATAAAAAGTGAGAAAAATAGTGTTTGTGCAAATATATACGCCCCAGCCGCAGTGAGACAATATTTCCAAATATAAAGTGCAAATTTCGTAAAAAATAGTACTTTGCCAAAAACGGCCCCCTAAATTTCTTTTTCTTATACTCTGTGTTCCTGCTGGTGCCCAAGCGCATATACACTGGTCGGCATATGTATTTTGACAACTTTAAAGTGAAATTTTAGCATTATTTATACTTACTTTATAAAACGTTTGATATCAATGGATAGGTCATTTAAATTCCGTTTTAATGATACAATACTCTTCTTAACCCATTAAGTACCCATTGAAACTATTTTCCGCTTAATTTCCAAAATGTTTTGATTTATTTGCAATTTTAATATTTTTTTTTTGCGTGTATTTTTTACGATTTTTTGAAAATTGCTAAATATGACTATTTTAACCTTTTTTCATTAAAAATGGTTATTTTTAGCATTTTCAAAAATCGTAAAAATACACGCAAAGAGATTTTTGAAAAATTTTTTAATAACTATTAAAATTGCTTAAAGTAACTTTTGCATCAAAACATTTTTTGTTTAAGCCCGGAAAAAAAAGTTTTGAAAATAGATTTTTGGAAGAATTGAAAAGTTTCAATGGGTACTTAATGGGTTAAGAAGAGTATTGTATCATTAAAACGGAATTTAAATGACCTATCCATTGATATCAAACGTTTTATAAAGTAAGTATAAATAATGCTAAAATTTCACTTTAATGTTGTCAAAATACATATGCCGACCAGTGTATATACAAACTTAAAGGCATTTACATATTTGCATTCCAAACATACAAACATACATATAAGTCCGAAGCGGGAAAGCCGGCGTCTAGCGTCGATTCCTCTTTGTTCCCTCCGCTAGCTGCAGTGATTGCACAGGGCCGGTGCACACACACCCGCACTTATACATTGTCCGAAATTAAACTCAAGAACACAGTGCCGAAACAAAAAAATCCTCCACTAACGATTTTAGAAAAAATTTAATCAGAGAACATATTTTTTAAACTGGCCGAATAAATTTTGACTATTGGCAACTAATTATCGCCATACGCCTTAGCTATTTTCTAGCGTTTTTTTTCAGCTTTCTTGGCCGGTTTCTATTTTTTGTTTCTCTGTTCCATGCAAGTTTTTTTTCTATTTTTTCGTGGTGTTTCTAAATTAAAATAAAGAAAGCCAACGATTTTTTATAAAGAGTCAGCTAATTTCGCCAAACTCTTAGTGATTTTTTCCAAGCTATTTTTTGGCTATTTTTATTTTTTCTTTGCTGGCTGGTTAATTTGGGGTTTTTTTTGTTCCACCAGCCTTCTTAGTTGTCGTATTCCTGAATTTTCCTGATAACTGGCAGATAAGCTGTTCCAGCTCGACAGGCTACTTTTTAGCTATTTTTTTTTTCTTGGCGTGTTTTTTTGGTCTTTTTTTGTGTTTCTCGCACCGTTTCTACGATTTTTGTTGTCGTATTTATGAACCAGTTTCGAACAAGTGGCTTATAATTTCCGCCAATTTCCGTAGCTAGTTTTAGCCATTTTTTTTTTTGGCTAGTTTTTAGCTATTTTCTAGCTATATTGTGCGAATTCCGCTATTTCTGTAATTTTTTCACACAAGTTGCGGTTTTGGTCGTGTCAGCTGTTCGATTTCTATTGATTCATCGATTTAAATTCGGACTGGGGGTGTTTTTCTCCCATCGAGCAGCGACATTTTCGTTTTTATTTTGAGCTTTTCTTCCACTTTCTTCCACTTTTTGCGGAGTGCAGGCCTTCCTATTTGTAGGGTATAGTTGAGTATGCCCAGTGAGGGTGATAAGAAACCGACAACTACCCCAGGAAAAGAACAAAAACCAGCCCGTCCTTCCGGAATTAGCAGGCACTGCCTTCCTAGCACCTAATTCTTTCAAGTGCCATCTTCAAGAGCAGATCCGCTTTTAAAAGAGATCGACGTCTTCCAGCCGACCGTTTGATGAGCGGCTGCCAAAATATGTTGGCTCACTCCGGTCAAGAAATTTTCAGTGGGTGCTCACTGGACCGATTTCCAATACCCCAACCAATCGAGTCGCATCCTTCACGACGCAGGTAAACCAGACAGAGAAGGGTCATTAGACAGACTTCTCACAAGTTCTAGGTGGAGATCTAGCGATGGAAAGCCTTCCTTTCAAACGATAAAGACGCCGGGAACAAGGTCGCTCCTTCTTCCCACATTCCGGATCCGTCTTCAGGTCCATTGCGAGCTCTTCTTGAAACAGAATCGTTTAAAAGGACTTTAAAAAGAGCACTATGACAGGTTGATTCAAGTGGATCTGGGTCATATGAAAGAAGTTCCTTCGACTCACAGTTCTCCTACCTATTATCTTCCACACCATGCGGTAATTAAGCCCGAAAGCACCACCACGAAGCTTCGCGTTGTATTCAACGCTTCAAGCCCTTCGGCAAATGGGACCAGCTTAAACGATATACCATTGGTCCAGTCCTACAATCCGATCTGACGATACAGATCCTGAAGTGGCGGTATTTCCAATATGTTTTCAGTGCGGACGTACGCAGTATATCAATAACCCTCAGAGCTGTTCCGAAACAAAGAAGTGAGATCCGAGATTTCGAGCTCCAAACAGTTACCTTCGGGGTCAATTGCGCGCCTTTCCTCGCTATTCGAGTCGTGCAACAGCTGGCAGATGATGTACAAGGGCGATTTCCAAAAGCCAGCCAGATCATTAGACATGATATGTACGTCGATGACGTTCTGGCAGGTGCCAACTCACTAGAAGAAGCTCAACTGTCCATCCAAGAGCTGCAGGCAGCTCTAGGCTCCGCCGGTAAAGAGCATCCTAAGGGACATTCCTGCTAAACACCTCCTGCACAGCTAGTTTCTCGACATCGATGCCGAAAGCACGGCGAAAACGCTCGGTATTCGATGGAAGGCTATCTCCGACGAATTCTATTTTGTCCCGCCAGAGATAGGACTCGAACCTTCTTATACAAAACTCGAAGTTCTTTCCCAAATCGCCTGACGGATGGCTTGCGCCTTTTATCATCCGTTCCAAAATCTTTATGCAGGAGATTTGGTTGCAAGAGTTGGGCTGGGATGAAAGTATTCCCAGCGAAATGAGTCAGAAGCGGCGAACTTTCCTTCAAGAAATTCCTCGATGGGTCGGGTATCAACCAGAGGTCAAGGTTGAACACCACGGGTTTTGCGATGCGTCTCAAAAAGCATATGGAGCGGCTATTTACGTACGAGTCGAGATCGGTTCCAAGATCTTGACGTCTCTCCTCACAGCCAAGACCCGAGTCGCTCCGGTCAAAACCGTCTCACTTCCAAGGCTAGAACTCTGCGGTGCCGTGCTGCTAGCCGAAATGGTGACAGTAATACTTCCAAATATGCCGACAGCCAGTTCCGAAATTTACTGCTGGACCGATTCTACGATTGTTCTGGCTTGGTTAAAGAAGCCAGCTTGCCACTGGACCACGTTTGTGGCCAACAGAGTGGCCAAAATAACTCTGGCAACATCTGTCGACAATTGGGCACACGTTCGTTCCGAACATAATTCCGCTGACTAAGCCAGTCGAGGCGTATCTTTGCAAGAGCTAGCTGGCAGTCAACTTTGGTGGCAAGGACCAGAGTGGCTACAAAGACCAAGAAATCTATGGCCAGCGCAAAGCGACGCTCATCCAACAACCGATCAGAGCAGCGAACAGTAAAAGTTCATTTTAGTCAAACGCCCCCTGACGATTTTCTAGACCGTTTTTCCAAGCTAGATAAAGCACTGCGGGTCCTGGCGTATGTTTTCCGATTCCTGAACCGCTGCCGCAAGAGCTCGGTCTCGCCCAGTTCAAGACCCACTAGGGATGAGATCCGAGAGGCAGAGAGAGTTTTGATCTCAATTGCGCAGCGCAGAGCATACGGCCAGGAGCAGAAGCATCTAGAAGAGAAAAAGCCCCTTCCAGTGTCGAGTCCGATCGCGAATTTGTTCCCTTTCATCGACCAACACGGCCTTTTAAGAGCATGTGGTCGCCTCAGTGCCTCCAGAGGTTTACAATACGATGAGCGCCATCCCATAATTCTTCCGTACGCCTGTAGACTGTCTCGCCTTCTCATTCAATTTACTCACTAGATTACTCTTCACGGCGGTAGCCAATTAGAATTGGATTCCTAAAATCAAGAATTTGGTGAAAGCTGTGGTGAATTCGTGTAAGATCTGCACGATTCACAAGAAGAAGCTACAAACACAGCTCATGGGCGATCTTCCGAAAGACCGAGTCTCGTTCTCAAGGGCGTTCACGTACACGGGCATTGATTATGACGGCCCTTTTGAGATCAAGAATTATACAGGGAGAGCGTGCCTTATTACGAAGGGATATGTTTGTGTGTTTGTGTATTTCTCTACGAAGGCTATCCATTTGGAACCCACCTCCGATCTCACAACCGAGAAATTCCTCGCGGCCTTTGCTCGTTTTGTAGATAGGCGCGGATGACCTCAGCGGGTCCATTCGGAAAATGGCAAAACCTTTGTGGGTGCAGCAGCTCTGCTTTCTCGGGACTTTTACCAAGCCGTGAAGGAGTCCGTGACTGATGCATATAGCCATGTAGCCCGATGTCCGAAGATCCAACGGACTTGCTCGCACTCACGCCAGGCCATTTTCTTATTGGCGGGCCGTTGCTTTCCACGGCTGAGCCCGAAATAAAAGGCGAAGCCAAGTCGATTATAAATCGATGGCAACATTTAAAGGCCCAACATCAGCAGTTTAGTGCACGGTGGAAAGAGGAGTACCTTAAAGAACTCCACAAACGCAATAAATGGCAATTTCCGACAAAGAACCTCCAAATCGACGACTTGGTAGTCGTCAAAGAGGACAATCTTTGTCTTGTGTCTGTCTTCCCAGGAGCCGATGACCGCATTCGAGTCGTTGAGATCCGCACAGCTCGGGGAACAATAAAGCGCCCAGTCCATAAAGTTATCCTTCTCCCTGCGGAGAACCAAGTATCCTCCGTTCCTAGGGATTAGAGTCCCTCGCGTTTCAATGTCCAAAGTGTAGTCCACCCATACTAAAACAAGTTTTTCTTTCTTGTCCTTTGTTTTATCGCAGAACAAGTTTCCCGACATGGCTCCCCGTCCTCGTTCCGCCCAATCCTTGGAGAGCAGGCGTACCCGAGGTATTCTATCCTACCGCTGCCGAGTCTGCCGTGGAATCCATCCTCTTCGGAAGTGCAAGAGGTTCCAAAAGTTGAGCGCTGAAAAGCGCCTTCGAGCAGTGCTTATTAATAAGTACTGTTCGAACTGCCTCGCACATGAGCACTCAGGAGGAACCTGCCGCAGCGAGGACGGCTGCAAGAAATGCGAAGGAGATCACCACACGCTGCTACACATGCACGAGGAGCAATCGCCACGGCCCACAGTCCAACCAGCTCCATCTCCGCCTCGCCCCTCACGCATCCGCCGCCAAGCGTCGAGACCGCCTCCGCCCCCATCTGCCATGTCCGTCTCTCGGTCTCCGTCGCCATCTCGGAGCCTCATCGAACGCCAACGCCTGGAGGACTCCGCTCCGACTCCATCCGTCGCCACGTGGGTCAAGCAGAAGGTGGCTCACATCCTCCCGACAGCGGTCGTTGTGCTTGACGCGGGGTCCACTACCTTCGAGACCGGGGCGATGATCGACCCATGCATGGCGTTGAGCAGCATCGATCGCTCTTTGGCATCCGCTTTCCGGCTGCCCATTACCAAAGTGGGAGGCCAAAAGTTTTCCTCGGCGACGATCCAGTCTCGAACAGGAGACTTCCACCTCGGGGTCGTCCTAAAGACGACCCTAGCCTACGGATTCGAACTCCTACGCGGGCTCTGAGCGACGCCGTGAGGGCGAAGTTCAAGGATATCCGCCTCGCTGACGACCATTTCCACCGCCCAGCAACCATCTCCCTCGTGTTGGGATCGGACATCGTGTTCAAGATTATGCAACCGGGGTTCCTAAAACTGGAAGATGGGTTGCCGATTGCGCAGAACACTGTGTTCGGATGGACCGTCTCCGGCGCATATCAGAAGGCCTGACGCAGCAGATCCTTTCGTTGCTTGCGCCAGGGGGGGGGAGAATGTTCGCGCCACAGGGCGCTTAGTTTTCAGAGTCAGTGTGGGAGCGAGCGCCCTCGCTCTCGCGCTCGCCCGCTCTCCCTCTCCTCGGCCGTTTTCGCGCTCCCTCTATTCCAGCCGGGAAAGGGCGCCTCTCCACCGGCTGATGCTGCATTTATTTCCCTTTGTAAAGTTAGTCTTAAGGAACCACTGAAGCGAATAAACATATATTGTGAACCCTACGACGCCGCCTTCGCCTTCGACTTCTTCTTCTACGACCATCGGGGATTTTGCTTAGCAGCCACCAACTCCAGCCTACCGCCGACGCAACCGGCAATTATCCTGAAGATCCGCCCCCTCCAGTTCAGACTGAATGAATAAATCCTATTACTTAAACAATAAACCTAAAACCACTTAATTTACATATAATATATTAATATATTTATATTATTATATTTTTAATTTTTCCGTAAAAAAAAATCAATTTATATTTTTATCGCACTTCCCATACGATTTTTAGGCCTTTGATTTCCTTGATTTTGAGCATGACCTACGGCTGAACCGGTGGGACTACCGACTCTGGAACAGGCAACATAAAGTTGGCCATAAACATAATTCCTCCAAATTATTTCATCAAACGAACAAACAAACTTCTTCTTTTGATTTAGCAGTTAAGATCGTAGCCTCAATCAAATTTGGCAATAACTTTTTTATTGCCAATCTGGTGCCATTACATAGTTTTGCACGTTTAATATTTCGAAATAATGTAATCAAAGAACGAACTTCTAGACTCAAGCTATGCGGTGGCTTACTAGCCGGTTCCAATGAGTTTAAAAATTACCTCATCTTGACCTATAACACTGTCAATTGATTTATATGACTACCTGACTTATGGAATTTCGCTTGAGTTTGAAAATGAATAGCATTGATATAAATGTTCTTCGGTGCTAAAATGTCGCGTTTCCTTAACCAAGCAATATTTCCGTAGTTTTATAGAATATTCGGAAAAATCAATTATCAATTCATCTTTTGATTGCGCAAAATTTATATTTGCCAACACTAATTTCTAACAATTGTTTTAAAAACTCATTGGCAACTGTATAGTTTTGTAGGTGAATACGCATGTAAATTTTTGTACAAATCTAAATTTATTTCATCAGCAGGCGGTGATCGCAGAGAGTCGCGAAAGAGTCGCTAAAGAATTGCTGAAGAGTCGCTGAAGAGTTGCTGAAGAGTTGCGAAAGAGTCTCTGAAGAGTCGCTGCAGATTGCGGAAGAGTCGCGAAAGAGTCTAGGGATTGTCGTGTACTCAATCTATTATTAACAAAATATTTTGATTTAAAGCTGAATTTTATGTATTTGTTTGACAATCGTGGAAACGTTCATGGTGTAACAACTAATACGACTTTTTTCGATATATATAGATATCCCATATATATGTATATGTCCCATATGGGACGTTCCATTTCAACTTGGCCACAACTGTTTGTTTTTTTCGCTCTGAAAAAAAATGCATACACACATACTCCATGTCCACAGTGACACTAAAAATTAGTGACACTAAAATTTTATTCACTATCACTACTTTTCGAGAAATTTGCTGTTGGACAAAAAACTTAAAAAAAACTACATTGCAATGCAATTTAAAAGACGAAAAACACAGGTATTCTTTTAATACCTATTTTTCAAAGAAAATACTAGACTATCCTGGTTTTTTTTTTATACAAATCAGTACGGAGACGGAGAGACAGCTGCCTGATGTTTCTGATGTTCCCCTCTATCTCTTACAACCCTTTTCTAAATTCTCATTGTTTTTGAAATTATGAATATTTTTAGTAAGATGACTGAAACTAGCACCAACACAAAATTTCGTGGTTGCACCTACATAATATGATTCTCGTAGATCTGAGGCAAGAGAATATTTCTGCTTTGGAATCGGGTTAGAAAAAAAAGACGCGCAATTTTTTCTTGATATACAGCTGTTCATGCCATTCACACATGTTGCAACGGAATCACCTAAATTCAATTTGTAAAAATATGTTGGAATGGAGTATAAGGCAATTAATTTGTTGTCACTGTGGACGGCAATCGACGTAGTGACGGTGAGCACCGAGACTGTGGTACGCAAGGAGACTACTATATAGAGCCGTAGAATTTAAAATCTGCTACGATAGTCCGATAAAAACCATTTATATTTAACCAAAAGGTATTGTAAACCTCTTTGAAACTGCATACTAAGATTTTTCAAAAACACATTAGCTTAGGAGAAATGTAAGTGAAAGTGCGAAATTGAAAATTTTGAAAATTGGAGCTGTTGGGGCCGGTGGAGCAAAAACCCACAAATATTTAATGTTGTTGTGGTATAGCTTCAAATACGTGTCGAATGACACCTCAATCATCCCGATCCGATACTCCGTTCAAAATATATCAATAAACAAGATTTTAACGGCCTTTCCGAAATGAGAACGTTTGTCCTGTTGTTTGTCTGTCTGTCTGTGTGTCTGTCGATTTTTTTTGTTTAAGAGTCCTGGAACCACTTTTATTTAATTCAACAGCTCGAGGTAAACACTGTGCTGGTGGTCATTGTATTGATAAAAAGCCAAAAAACAAAGTTAGCAGACCAGTATTATGCCTAATGTATTCTAGAAACAATAATCTTCAGTAAATAAAAAGGGTCTTAACAATATCCTGCGGTGCTCTGTAAAAATATATAATTTTATCGAAAAACTCATAAAATAACAGTGCCAGCTAATTAGAAAGATATCAAACTTATTTCAAAATTTTTGGTTTTTTTTTTTATTATTTTGCAACAATGTTAGTAGTATTGGTATTATCCAGTTTTTGTTGCCAGATAATTACCAAAAATGGATAGGAGTAAGTCAAAAATGCTTGCTACATATGAATTCTATTAGAAGGTATAAAATGCTCAAATTACATATTCTTATGCCTTAGACCTAACCAAATTGTATTAATATTATGTATTATAATAGAAACTATAATTTAACAAAGAAAATTAGCATTGAAACTCCTTAAAAGAAAAGTTCTCTTTCAAAACTCTTCCCAACCCGCACCTACAATAAAACTCACTATGCTGAAAATTAATTCTAAAAAATATCCTGTTCATATTAAATTTCAAATATATTATAATTCAAATGCACCGCAACAGTCGTTGCTGCGATTTTCGAGGGTTGATGCTGATGCGCCTCTGTGAAAAACACTATAAAGTCACAGAAACGTGCTATATGTCGTTGGAAAGGTATTTTGAAATGATAATTAAATTTATCTTAATATTATAATTAAGAATTTAGAATTAAAATATTTTTTTTATATTTAGAACATATGTTTTTTTTTTTAATGGCTTGTACGATTTTGATACTCACTTTAGGGCGTATAACCCTTGAGATTGCTTTCTCACCAAAATTAGTAACAATGATTCCATATTGCTGACTACTTCATATATGTTTTTATACCCTTACAGGGTATTATAATTTTGTCCAGAAGCTTGCAACGCAGTGAAGTATCTCCGACCCCATATTCTTGATCAGCATCACCAACCGAGTCGATCTAGCCATGTCCGTCTGCCAGTCTATCTGTCTGTCCGTTGGCCGTTGCTACGCAAAGTAGTCTCTCAGTTTTTGAGCTACCCGAATGAAACTTTGCAGATAGTCTTCTTTTTATTGCGGCTAGAATATATTTATGTATGTCGAAATGACCGGAAACGGACCACTATATCTTATAGCTGCCATTGGAAAGATATGGCCAACATGTCATATTTTCGCTATTTTTGAAGATATGGGTCTCAAATTAAATAAATGTTCCTTTAATTATATTTTAGCTTTACATTTTTAATTTCATGCAAATCGGACCGCTATATCTTATAGCTGCCAAAGGAACGATCGGACCGAAATACTTGATTTTCGTTGTTTTTAAAGATATCGGACTAAAACTTAGTAAATGGCGTTTTAAATTAAGTATAACCATAAATTTAAAACTTCATCCAAGTCGGACCACTATATCTTATAGCTGACATGGAAATGATCTGGCCAAATTATTCGATTTTCGTTGTTTTTAAAGATACCAGAATAAAACTTAGTAAATGGCGTTTTAATTTAAATAAAGCCATACATTTAAAATTTCATTGAAGATATAGTGCTCCACTATATCTTATAGCTGACATATGAACGATCGGTCCAAATTAGCCGCTTTTCGTAGTTTTTAAAGATTTCAGATTAAAAAGATACATAAGATTTCTAATTTTATTTTATTTATTATTTGCAAGGGTATATAAACTTCGGCTTGCCGAAATTAGCTTTCTGTCTTGTTTTTTGTTAATTTTTTCCATTTGAGTTTTAAACAAATACTTCTGACAAACAATAAATACTCCGCCGTTTTCGGCACTAAGCTGTAAAATACCTAGCCTTGAAGCTAAAGACCAGCGCACAGTGGTTGATTTCATAGGCCAAAAATAAAAAATACAAAAGTTTGAACTTTGCCACTCTTTCTCTTAAAACTATTAGTTAACATAGCAATAAAACTAACTGTAACTTCATTTTAGGTCACTCTGATTCGTACGCGCTACAAATAGCGATAGAAAGGAGGCAAAAAAAGAAAAAGGTTTCAATGAAAGCAGCTCGAAAAATAGCCTTAAAAAAAATTACATTTTAATATTAAGTGGTTTCTAATCATCAACTAAAATAAATATTGAAATTAAAAGTGTGTCCTATAAAACTGAGTATTTTTCATGTCATTATGTGTTGTGTTATTGTTTTAAAGTTAGTGTTTCACCAGAGATCTGCCGAGCTGTGTATTTTTAGATAGATAGATTTCAGAGAAAGAAAAAGTTGTGATACCTGCCTTACCCTTTAATGAAACTTATATATTAATACTTGTACATGTTTTCTTAGTCAATGTTTTAAATTTCAGCTGCAAGTTGTTGCAAGTTTCTGACTTATTCGCTTTTTTGTTTTATTTTTTTTTTATTTTTTTTTTTTGTATAATATATATTTTTTTGCATTGTTTTATTTAATTAGTATAATGTATAATAAAAGCTACTATGTATTTGAACATCCTATTTTTATTTTATTTTGTATATACATAGCTTATAAAATTAGAATAAAATATAATTTAATTATAAAGGAATTCCTTAGCCTAAAAGTATGCAATTGAATTTAAGTTTTAAAACGTTATTTTATAATATATTCGGGCTTTAACGTATGGTTTTTGCCTTTGTTTTGTAATTTTCTTTATGTTATTGGGTCTTTATAGCAGTACAAAATTTTCAGATCTGTATTCCAACTGGAAGTATTTTTTGCCGCTTTTTTCCATACAAGATCAACCACTGTGCAGGGTGTCGAATTAGAAATTATTTGTAATATATTTATGTAAATGTTTCTATTAATCGTTAAAAATTTGATATCAGATACTTTTGAAGTTGAAGGTGCCATCGTCACTTTTATCTCAACTCGTTAAGAGGTGTATTTGTTTGATAGGTAAAAGAACGCGAAGAAATTACCCTAAACCATCCGCGCAGCTTGAATGCTATCTTGCATGTGTACTAAATGGATTAAAATGAATGTCTTATACCCAGTTTATGTTAGTGTCAACCGAAAATGAATGAAACAGACAGGAGGAAATATCTCCGACCCTAAAAAGTATATATACTCTTGGTGTTCGTCTGTCTGTCTATCTGTCTGTCCGTGTGAAACAACAGATCCCAGAGACTATAAGAGCTAGAACCAAATTTGGTAACATTCTTATCTGTTGCACGCAGATCAAGTCTGTTTCAAAATCAAACAAAAACTTTCAACTCAAAAAATTAATGATACAGATTTTGTGACGATTAATTACGAAGATTAACGACGATTAGTTATTTAAACAAAAATATTAAAAAATTTATTAATTTGTGTCAAAATCAGCACTTAGCTGAAAAAATGTAAAAGTGTAAATTCTTAAATATTATATTTAGATAAATAATGTCAAGGCAAAGCTGTCAACATTTCAAAATACCTTTCTAACAACATATAGCACGTTGAACGTGAAAATTGTTTAGCTCGAGCTTTTAAATAAAATAAAAGAATAACATAAAAGTGGTTCCAGGACTCTAAAACAAAACGAGAAAGAAAGCTAACTTCGGTAAACCGAAGTTTATATACCCTTGCAGTCAGCAATTGGATCATTGAAAATCGATCCATTTTGGTAATGTAAAAAAAAATGTCAAATTATGTAAATTTTGTAAATTTTACATTTTACATGTAGAATTTTACATTTTCATATAAATCGACCGATCCCTTCTATGGCAGCTATATGATAAAGTTGTCCGATCTTAATGAAATTAAAACCGTAATTCTAGAACTATAAAAAACGACTATATCTCTAAATTTATAGAAATTCGTTGAAAAACAGAGAAGTTAAAATTTTTTTTACATTAATTTCGCTATTATTCCTATGGCAGCTATAGGATATAGTGGTCCGATTTCGGCCGTTCCGACATATATACTGCGTGCTAAAGAAATAAGACTATGCTGAAAATTTCAGCCCGATAGCTCAAAAACTGAGAGACTAGTTCGCGTAGAAACCGACAGACAGACGGACAGACAGACAGACAGACGGACATGGCTAGATCGACTCGGCTGGTGATGCTGATCAAGAATATATATACTTTATGGGGTCTGAGATCCCTCCTTCACTGCGTTGCAAATATCATGGCAAAATTATAATACCCTCTGCAAGGGTATAAAAATCGACAGACACATATATATATATATACATATATGTATATATATATATTTGTCAACTTTTATTATACAAATTGACAAATGACACTAATTTTACAATTTTTCTTTTAAGAATTGAAAATATAAATTTAATGCAAATGTATTTTAAAAAATGTAAAAATTGCTGTGATCTACTGTCTAATACCTTCTGCTTGATATATCACACGTCTTTAATTGTTATAATAAAAGTTGCAGAATTAATTTTAATATTCTTCCTTGAAGGACGTGCGATGTATCAAATGATTTTATAAATTATAATCGTTACGGTCCGTGATATTTACAGATTTTAACTAAAATCTTGAGCTGCGACAATAAGTTAATGTAGTAAAAAAATGAATTATTATCTTACCTGCAACGGAACTTCCTTTATTAGATGGGTCGTGGTAAGAGTCTATTCCGCAAACCATTACATTTTTAAAAGGAATTTTAACAGTCCATAGGGATCCTCCAATTTTGCAATTCATTTGTAAAACAATTTTTTGAACAATAGAGCGATTTTTTGATTCATTCAAAAGGGTCTTTGCATTTATAACCTACAAAAAAGAAAGTATATTTAATTCATAGAAATAAAAGTTAATGCTGTATAACACTTCTTCCTCATTAAGTTGACATATAACGACAAGACAATAACACTTATAGATAACATTGTTGTGAAATTGGCAAGAATTAAACCATTTCGCACCTTTTTTAGGGGGCCTCATGGAGATTTGCTGTAGCAGCCGTAAATAATTATTTTTATAATAAAAACAAGTAAAAAAAACTACAGTCGAGTGTGCTTGGTAGCCGGTACCCAAACATTTACTTCCAAACAACAAGCACTCTGTCGAATTAGAACAATCGTTAAATAAAAAAACTAATGGCAATGAAAATTACGCTTTTTAAACTATTTATAAGCTTAATACTCGAAAACTCAACAACGCACCAACACGCTCGATCGCAGCCAACGAATAAACCTTTTTTGGCGCGTGCCGAACGTAAAGCGATTGGCTTTTGCACGCATTTGTTTGCTGTACTGTATTCCAAAAATAATTTTGCTTTTTAGAGCAAAAGTGTTGAACATAGTGCGACAACTGCCGAAAATTACATATTATATGGTTTAGCCTAGTGTTGGGTTGATCATGAGGGAGTGAACAAAACTGAGTTGTTCACTAAACTGAGAAAGTAAACATGGTCCTCCTTTCTATTTGTTCTTTTTTGTACACTTGCCCTTTTTGTTCACTTGTTCATTTTTGCTCACTTGCTCCTTTTTGCTAACTTGTTCAGTTATGCTCTCTTGCTCACTATTGTTTAGTTGTTCAGTTTGTTCTTATTTGTTCACTTGCTCATTTTCGCTCACTTGCTCATTTTTACTCAATAGTTTATTTTTGTTCAGTAACTCTTTTACGTCATATTACGTTCTGACACGACATGTGTCCGCGCGGACATATGACGATCTTAAACGACATATCTCCGCGCGGAGATATGATGCCAACGTCTGCGCGGAGATATGTCGCACGGCGATATGTCGCTATGCCGTTTTTTTTGTTTGCTTTTTGTTCTGTCAGAGTACGCATTATAGTTTTGTTTACATTCATTTGTTTTTATACCCTTGCAGGGTGTTATAATTCTGTCCAAAAGTTTGCAACGCAGTGAAAGAAGGATTTCCGACCCCACAAAGTTTTTCTGTCTGTCTGCCTGTCTGTCCGTTGCTACGCAAACTAGGCTCAGTTTTTGAGCTATCTGAATGAAATTTTGCAGATACCCTTCTTTCAGGAGAAATGGGAGTGAAAGTGCAAAATTGAAAACTTGAGCTATTGGGGCCGGGCCGGTGGAGCAAAATATCCCAACAATTATTAATGTTGTGAATAAAACCTAAATCATTCAAAAGATATTCAATAAACAAGATTTTAACGTCCGATCCGAATTGAGAACGTTTGTCCGTCCTGTTGTTTGTCCTGGGACCACTTTTATTTTATTAAACAGCTCGAGCTAAATAAAATTTGGTCTGCTACTTTTCCCGCCGCTAGTTTGGCGGGAAAAAAGCTAAAACAGCTAGATTTCCCGTGCCCATAACTAAACGACTAAAGCTACAGAACAGCTACGTGCTATGTGTCGTTAGAAAAGTATTTGAAACGATAATAGCTTTGTCTTGACATAATTTATCTAAATATAATATTTAAGAATTTATAACTACAATTAATTAATAAATTTAATTTTAAATAAGTTTTTGAAATTTTTTAAAAAATGGCTTTAACGATTTTGAAAGTCACTTAAGGCCATATAGCCATTCAGATTGCTCAACTTTTGGTATATAGCACATATCTGGGAAAATTCGCTTTTTTAAGATATTACTCATTAAAATTAGTAGCAAAGAAACCATATACCTAGCCTTTAATATGAACTGTACATAAATTTAAGTTTATTTTTATTTTTTAGCAGAAATTTTACCTTTACTATAATGCTAATTTGCATAATTTTGTTTTTTTTTTCAATTTGTATTTAAAGTTTTTAAATTTTATATTATATTGTATTAACAAGTTTTAATTAATTTAATTCATACCGTTTTTCAAGAAATTTTGTATTTTATCAGAAAATAGAATTGCGCTCCTAATTGATTTATATTGATGAGGGAGATTGTTTCATAATCGGATACCATTAATAAAAAACTGCCTCTTCGAGCAAAGCGTTAGCGTTCGAGGGCACATATAATTGCTTGTCCTAAGCGAAGTCGCAGGAGAAAGTTTTTCGTAGAGATATATGGATTCTTTGGTCGTCACAATTTTGTGAAAATATATTAAAGTTCTATAATCTATCCAGGTGGTCAAGTTAAGGTCAAGAATTTTATAAGACAGGTGTGATACATGGTCATAGCGTCCTAAATTAAACACATAACATACAATTGAGTGAAAAGCGACCACTAAAGTTTGCATGTCCCGCGCATCGCAATGGCCGAAAACTTCGATTCCATAAAGGAGAGTAGGAATAAGAATGACTATGGAAATGAATATTATTTCTTCTGGTATAAAAGATTTAGAGGCTACAAGCTGACGCGACTGACCATATGTGATACCAGTTGTTTTATTAATATGCTTGCTCTATGTTAAGGTATTACTAAAAGTTATGCCCAGGTTAACTACATGGTCTTCATAACTGATTGAAGTATTGTTTATACATATTTTTGGAAGAATTTTAGTATCAATCGCTTTTTTAGATATGACGCTGCTTTTCTATTTTCTTGGATTTATTGCCAGGCCATTGTCCTAGCCCATTTGTCTATAATTGACCGTATTTTATTACATCTATTAACGCAAACATTTACTTCTTTGACAGGACTACTAACACTTTGAACATCATCAGCATATAAATGTACTACACAGTCAGACAGGACATTAGGTAAATTATTGACATAGATTGTAAACAATAAAGGCCCTAAAACTGATCCCTGAGTTACACCTCTTGTTAGTTGCCTTAAGGTGGAAGACTTCGTTCCAGCGACTACTGCTTGCAATCTATTAGTCAAGTATGAATTAATTAAGTTTACCGCAGTCTGAATAATTAAATAAGTTCTTTAGCTTTGAACCTAAGATTTTATGATTGACTGAGACAAAGGCTTTGCTGTGGTCAAGAAGTGTTAAGAACGTAACACAATTGTTGTCAAGTTGCTGCCTAATATCTTCAAACCGGACTGTTTATGGTGAATTTGCTATTCAGAAAAAGTTGAATCTGTGAGGACATTAGGTTTTCAAAAGCTTTTGAAAGGAAAGGAAAGTATAGAAATGTGCCTGAAATCGGTTTTTGCTTTAGGGATCGGAATGATCTTTGCTTTTTTCCATTCGGTCGGAAATGAGCTCGTGGTTAAAACGGTGTTAAAAACATGTGTAACGTGGGGCAACAACAAAGGAAGTAGAATTATAACAAATTTTGGGCTTAGGCTATTGAGACCTTCCGCGTTTGATTTTACCTTAAAAATACAATCAAGACATAATACTGATTTACGAACATAAAACTAAAATTATTATCACAGGGAAGTGCAGTGTTCAGGTATGGGTTGCATATTGCTTCAGGTACATCTATTTCCAAAAATTTTCGGTTTAGTATTTCAACATCTGCATTAAGTTCAGTCTTGTGCCTTTTCCTATACCTAACTTATTAATTGCAGTCCAGCGGTGTTTTACAAGATCTTTCAAATTTTGACCTAAAGTTGACTTGGCGGATTTAATTTTTTGTTTACTGTTACTCTGGCATTTTTGTACCTATTGTGATGATCCACAGTCTTGTATCGCTTCCATTTTAAGTAAGCGTCATCAGGCTGATAAATTAAATACCTTATTTCACTACTGAACCATGGATTCTGTGTAGGCTTTAAACCTTCGTTTTCAACGTCACAAACTTTTTTAACAAATGACGAACATTGTTATTTGAAACATCTAATTGACAATCACTAACTGAAGTTTGATAAATTGATGACCAGTCACACGCATTAAAATCTAACTCAAGTTCAGTGTAGTCAATATTGTTAAAATCTCTATACTTAAAATAAGTTGTATTATTGTCAAGGGTCAAGTCATATGTCAGGAAAATTAAGTCATGTCTAGAGAAAGCTGTTACGGAGACCTGGTCATAAAGTAAAATTTTACTATGGTCTTCCGAAATGTGTTAGCATCGTTGAGTTCACGGCATATAGGCCTTGTGAGTCAAAATTATCTAAAAGATGGTTCTCTTTTAGATAATTACTATTAAAGTCGCCGGCCAGTATGATGTCTGTGTATGAAAGAGAAATGTCCGATAACACACTAAGTAGTGGCTCATAGTCGGTGGTACGATTCGGTCTGAAAATACATCCAAGTAGAATTTTTTGTTTTACTTTTTTGTGATTTCTAAAAACAAATATTCAATTAAGCATTCACTTGGTTGTTTACATTTAACACTACATATTAGCTGCACATTTACGTATACAGCAACACCACCAGCATGTCCAATACGATCAGAACGAAACACAACATAACCATCACAAACAATAGACAGGTCGGATAAATCTGGCAGAAACCACGTCTCAGACACACATATAACATCCACATTTGATTGGGTAAAAATAAATTTAAATTCGTCAATTTTCTTTAATAGACTATGTGCATTTATGTGCACGACCTTGAGACCGTTTTTATATTTACTAAATGTTTTTATCAAGGCACCAGCTATGGAACTACCTATCTCATTTTGCATAAATATTATAAGAAATTATTAGGAGCGCAATCTCAATATTTAAAATCGAAACTATGAAATAAGAGTATAATTCTAAACCTAACTTAATTAAGAGAGATGTGCATAAATGCTTACGAACGAAAGCTATTAGAGCCATATATTTATGTAAAAATACATTTAGAGTCTTTAAAACCATCAAACAAAACTTTAAAGATTTTAAATTTGAAAAAAGCATCATTTGTCTCTTTTGAGTGTTGTTCAACATGTTTCTAGCAACATTTGGCGTCATTTGCTAACAAATGTACCACAATGCTTTGGGTACCGGGTATCTCACAGTCGGTTACACTAGACTGTAGCTTTTCCACTTTTTAAACCCTTTTATGCCCGAATTAAATGGGGCCAAATCAAAAATATTTAGCGCCATTAATGATAAACAGGAGCCCCAAGTAACGTTTATTTAGACGTTTGATACTCTGAGTCCTTTGGTATGTCTTTGAAAGAACAATTATAAGGGAAATCCCCCATAAAAAAGAGTTTACAAAAATTTTGAATAGTAACCGAATTTAAAATGCAAAGTCAATGTTGCTACAGGCAACAGTGGGCATGAAAGGGTTAAAGAAAAATATTTAAACATTTTTTAATAAATTTTTTAATTAACAGGCAGCGTGCCGATTTGAACTTTTACCTCACCTCGTTAAGGTGTTGTTGTTTGATTTAAACTAATATGTAACGTATGTATTTTTTGTAGTTGTTAAAATGCTGTACTTAGTGGTCTGTTTATGAACAGTTAATAAAGAGGCAATGAATAGTGAGCAACTGAGCATTGAGCAGTGAACAAGTGAGCAAGTGAGCAATGAGCCGTGAACAAGTGAGCAAGTGAGCAATGAGCAGTGAACAAGTGAGCAAGTGAGCAATGAACAAGTGAGCAAAATGAGTAAGTTGACTCTTAAAAAAAAAAAAAAACAAGAGAACATGTTCACCCAAATGAGCAGTATTTATCCAACACTAGTGTAGCCTAGAGGTCTGTGTGCCGGGTTTGTTTTGTTTTTGGCATAAACAGCATAAGCTCAAATCCCGCTTATTATAAATATTTTTTTTTTTTTTTTAATTGCATTTTTAGGTTTCTCCTTTTTATTCAATTAGTACATTTAATTTCGTTATTTTTTGTTCTGCAGTTTTGCGCAATTTTTAAAACTTCGATCGTACTTCCGTAGAGAGCGGGAGTGTTTCGCGCGAGCTCCGGGAAAATTATAGAAAGTGGATGATTTAAAGACAAAAATAAAGTTAAAAATACTGGAGTATTCCAAGATAAGCGAAAAGACGCTAAAACAGAAAAAATGAATAGTTTTCGCCACACAAAATCAGTAATATGATTAAAACAAGTGCATAATTATTTGATAAAAATAAGTGCCACGCGAAATAGCTCAATGAGCGACGAACAAATGAAAGAGCGTAGAAGCTCCGTGAGCCCAAGTAACGGTTATTTCCCGTATTTCTCAACGCGTGACAACAACGAAACGGCGACAAAGAGCAAGCGTTTGGCGGTCGATAGCCAAAGAGCAAGGTCTTGCTCACCCGCTCTTCTCACTCCTACACCTACATCATGGAGTTCTCAGTGCAAAACCCCAACAAGCAAGGATAAAATTTCTGCAACTGCAGCAAAAGCAACAGCAACAACAACAGTGACGGCGGAAAAAGCAACAGCAGCAACTACAAAACGGCGGAAAGAGCAACAGCAACAACTACAGCAACGGCCAGTATCGCGGTAACGACTACGATGTCTGCAATGACTGCAAATACAATGACAACCGAAACTGCAAGCTCCAAAGCCAATATCGGCAATGTTCAACAAGCGGCCCGGCCATACAGACCGGCATGAATCGCTACATCCAAATTAAGCGTAGGCTTAGCCCGCAGAACAACGCGGTCGGTAATAAGCCAAAATTAAACCGTGTCCAAAGAGACAACGATCAACCCGGGAGATCTAATAACAACAGATTTGCCCTTTTAGCGGATGAACAACCGGAACTGGGTCAAGAGACCCAAAAGAATCCGAAGCCCCCGCCAATTTACATTAGGGAGAAAAGCTCGAACGCCCTGGTCAACAAAATTGTTGCGCTGCACATTGGGCCAGCGAGCCGATTTTTCGACGAAAATTCAATTTTTTCATAGAAAGTAAACATTTTTTAATAATAAAATTTGAATAGTATATACTTTGACTAAAATGAATCAAAAGATTTTAACTGTTTTGATGCATCCCTGAAATTTTGGCAGCCCTTCAAAGTCAGCTGTTTGATTGCACGAAAAAAGCGCGGGAAAGATTTTGTTTACTTACGAGCGTGCCAAAATTGTTGTGGTTTAATATTACTAAATTACAAAAGTACTAAAATTATGGAAAAGAAAGCCAAAGGTATGTAGAATATTTGTATAAAAAAAGTCTTTGTTCATGTTTGATAATGTGTTCTTTGTGTGCGTTTGTTGGTGTTGTCCAAAAGTAGAAAAAAGCTAACCAGCTAACCCGTCTGTTGTAGATTATAACAAATTTTGTGCCAACTTGTGCCAAAAAGTAACTATGTGTCATTAAAGTGCAAAGTGTATATATACTAATGTTATTAAGCTTTTTGCTCCATTTTGCACCGATATGTATAAATCCCACATATTGTAGCTGTGGTTGAGTTCGCCTACGAGCAACTGCTTGATATCTACGTACAAAACAATCGTAGCGCAGCTGCCGTTTCGAGTTGGATTTATGATGAACTGAAAGAATTCGACTTAAACACGGAGAAAAAAGATGAAATCAACACCAAAGTGAGAAGCTTTCACCTTTACATACATAAGAACTTGGCAAAATGTAACAGAAGTATGACCAGATTTAAGACAAAGCATACCGATTGGCTTCTGTCCAATATGGCTATAACAGTTAGTTCATTCTTGTCTACAAATCCAAAGCCGTCAACATCAAGACCAGTTGGACGCCCACCCATTGAATATGTTAACGCCGGTCCCCGTCAGAAGAGAAAATTGGCATCCGATTTAGCTGTTAATCAGGGTCACAACACATCTCTTCTTGTGCATGCCGCCGCAATGTCGGCCGAAAAAACGAACGAGAAACATACAGCCCTTGTGTTAAAAAATACATTCCTTACTCCGAGTGACCCCAATAGGGCTAGAAACAATTTTTTTACTCAGAAAAATTTCTCGGTTCGACTAACGGAGGATGAAGCTTTAGCATATCTGCTTGAAAATTCATTGACTAAAAGTCAGTACAACAACTTTCGCGAGCTCAGCATTTCCCGATCTTGTGAACTTTTTCCTGCTTACAACAAAGTCAGAGAAGCTAAGTCAAAATGTAGACCTTTTGATATTAATGTAACCGAGTCAGTTGCTGAAGTTTCGCTGCAAAGTCTTCTAGACCACACTAGTTGCCGTATAATTCAAATGCAAGAAGAAATATTTAAGCAGTTTGGCAATACTTTAAGTCTGACCCTTATTGCAAGCTATGGATTTGACGGAACAACCGGACAAAGCAGCTATAAGCAACACTTTTTTGGTTGTGATTCATTGCTTTCTGATGACTCGCTTTTTGCGACAACAATAATCCCTCTAAAATTAATGGACCATATTGGAAATGTATTTTGGATGAATCGTACTCCTCAGTCGATTAGATTTTGTAGACCAGTCAAGCTTGAGTTTGTTAAAGAGACAAAAGACCATATTCTTGATGAGAAAAAAAATTTGGATAGTCAAATAAAAGATTTGTCTTCATATGTCTGCTCCGTTGTAAGTGGAAAATCAATATCAGTTAAATATGATCTTCAAATGACACTTTTAGATGGAAAGGTTTTAAACATTTTGACTGAAACCAAATCTTGCCAATTGTGTCCGATATGTGGAGCGAGTCCAAAAGTCTTCATGGAAAATGCTGAAATAGACTCGCCAAAATTTAAGCCAAGAAGCATTAAAATATGGCATAAGTCCTTTACATGGTTGGATTAGATTTTTTGAATTCGTTCTTAAAATTGCATATAGACTGAATCTTAACAAATGGCAAGTGAGAGATGAAAATGGAAAAAAAGAAATGGCGAAACAAAAAAAGAGGATTCAGAAGCAGATGTGGCATGCTATGGCTTTACATGTGGATAAGCCTAAGCAGAATGGCAATGGAAATACCAACGACGGCAATACAGCAAGGAGGGCGTTTGCACAACCTAAGCTACTAGCTGAAATCTTAGGTCTTGATGAATTTCTCATAGCATATTTTAACAATATTTTAATTGCTATTTCTTGCCACCTACCAATTGATCCAATAAAATTTAAAAAATATTGTCAGAAAACCATAACACTATATATGTCCTTGTATCCATGGTTTCCAATGTCGGCAACAGTCCATAAAGTGTTAATGCACGGATACCAAATAATAGAAGCATCAATCCTTCCACTAGGTGTTCTCGGCGAGAACACCTCAGAGGCTCGCAACAAATACTATAAGAGTGACAGGAGGTTACATGCTCGAAAGAGTTCACGGCAGAATAACATGGCAGACGTTTTCCACAGAGCAATGGATTCCTCAGATCCTCTTGTGTCGAGCATCTATCTAACAAAAAGATTGGTTCAGCAAAATAAACTACCCCTACCAGCAGACGTAATACAACTTTTGGAATCACCAAACTTGCTATATTCTTGTAACATGAACAATAATAACAATGTTCCCGATTTTAATACTAGCAATAGTGATAGTGATTCAGATTCTGACTCCGAAAATCCGTTTTCAATAGAAATTGATGTAGAAGACGACTGTTAGGAACATTTTTAAATGTAAAATACTTATTCATAGTCATTTTGAATGCATTGTTATTTTTTACTTATTAATATTAAGGTTAAGAGTTTAAAAAATGAATTAAAAACATTTGTTGAATTAAACGAGTGCTAGCATTATTTATTACCGTACAAGTATCAATAAGAGGAAACCTATCTCATATGGGCGGCTAGGGAAGGCGTGGTCAGATCGGTCTGAAACTTAGATATATTTTTATGTGCATCGACACTATCATATGTACCAAATTTGAAGAACCTAGCTTTAAAACTTTAATTTTCGTCGAAAAATCGGCTCGCTGGCCCAATGTGCGCTGGTCGGGGATGGAAATTTTCATGTTGTTCCGCTTACTAAAGGGAATATACAAGAAACGAAACTGCAAACAAAATCTTAAGAACATTTAAGCGCAGTGTCCAAATACCTGGATAAAGCTAAGAAAAATTATTACACGTACCAATTAAAAAACAGCAAGGGCTTGCAAGTAGTATTAAAAGGAATCGAGCCCGACGTAACTTCCAACGAAATTATAGATGCCCTTAAAGAAAAGGGGTTTTCAGAAAAGAACGTTAGCAACATTATAAACAAAAATTAAAAGCCGCCACCACTCTTTAAGGTCGAGCTGGAGCCTGACAGCAGAGCCTTGAAGAAAAACGAAGTGCACCCCATCTATAACCTGCAATTCCTATTGCACCGAAGAATTACAGTGGAAGAGCCACATAAAAGAAACGGCCCAGTGCAGTGCACAAATTGCCAGGAGTATGGACATACCAGGACATACTGCATACTACGTTCAGTCTGTGTAGTTTGCGGAGACTTCCACAATTCCGCAAACTGCCCTGCCAACAGAGAAGACCCCCAGACGAAGAAATGTGGAAACTGCGGTGGAAACCGAATCATCAACAAGCCCCAGGACAGCCACAAAGCACAATGGAATCTATGATGCTTACCCTGCAACAAAGTTTGACGGAATTAATGTCCTTCATGAAAACGACCATGCAAACACTTGTTCAAAACCAGAACATGGTGATACAGTTGCTTGTAGCTCAGCAGTCCAAATAACTGATGTCTAGTCTACGAATAACCAAGTGGAACGCCAATGGCGTCTCACGGCATAAACTTGAAATAACACAGTTCCTGCATGAACATCATATCGACGTTATGCTGCTTGGAGAGACGCACCTCACAAGCAAATACAACATTCAAATAAAAGGTTACGCCTTCTACCGCACAGATCATCCAGAAAGCCCACGGCGGAACCGGCGTCCTTATTAGAGAACGCATCAATCAAGCACCACTTTCACCAAAGGTATTCAACTAATTACTCGCAGGCGACGTCTATTAAAGTGCAGTCAGGTAGCGGCAACCTTTCCATAGCCGCTGTCTACTGCCCGCCTCGCTTTACAATTTCTGAAGCTCAATTCATGGATTTTAACAACACACTTGGAGATCGCTTTATAGCTGCAGGAGACTATAATGCCAAGCATACGCACTGGGGATCGCGTCTCGTGACCCCCAAAGGAAGGATCCGCTTTCGGATCTTTCATCAGACCATTCGCCAGTGCTTATAACTCTTCTTAAAAGCCCAGAAATTATCAATCATCCCCACAGGCTGACGTCGCACAGAACCACAGCTCAACATCGAAGCGGATATCGACTGCTCTACTGATGCTCTTGAAGACGTACTCACTGCAGCAGCCACTATTTCAACACCACAAGGGAAGGACGTACAGCCCAACAAATTCAAAACTAATCAACAAATTGAACAGTTTGTTTGTGAAAAGAGGCGTCTGCGACGTGCTTGGCAAACCAACAGATCGCCATCTTCAAAACAACGTTCTAAGGAAGCAACTCGCTTACTAAATCGAGCTCTGAAACAAGACGCTGAAAACGCACAACTACGGTACATCGAAAAACTTTCGCCAACCAGTACAGGGCATCCTTTGTGGAGGGCTCACCCAAACCTAGGCTCTCCAATCGAAACGGTCACCTCGATAAGGAAATTATCAGGTTGCTGGGCCCGCAGCGACGAAGATAGAGCCGAAACATTTGCTTTACACCTCCGAAGCGTTTTCCAGCCGAACCCGGCCACTAGTCCACTTGTCCTACCGCAAATTCAAAGTAATTCTTTGTCTATACCAACATTGTTTCAGCCAAATGAGATCGCAAAAGTCATTGGGAACCTGAAACCAAAAAAAGGCTCCGGACGTTGACTTAATAACTCCAAAAATGATAATTGAACTTCCAAACTCTGCTATAGGGGTTATTTGTAAAATCTTTAATGGGATTATATGTCTCGGCTACTACCTAAGGAAATGGAAAAAATCTATCATCATAATGATACCGAAGCCCGGAAAAGACCACACAGTCCCGTCATCCTACAGACCAATAAGTCTACTATCGTGTCTGTCCAAACTGTTCGAGAAATGCCTGCTAACACGCATAATACCATATCTGGAAGCACACAATGTTATCCCGGCTAATCAATTTGGCTTCCGTCAAAACCATGGAACCATCGAACAAGTCAACCGAATAACATCAGAGATATGCACAGCCTTCGAGCACCGGGAATACTGCAGCGCAATATTCCTCGATGTATCTCAAGCCTTCGATCGAGTCTGGCTAAATGGCCTCATGCATAAAATCAAAATACACTTGCCTACATATACTCATAAGCTACTTGAGTCGTATCTTTACAACAGAGTTTTCGCAGTAAGGTGCAACGCAACAACATCTGGCGACTACACTATCGAAGCTGGAGTTCCACAAGGAAGTGCACTTGGGCCTACTCTATTTGTCCTTTATACAGCGGATATCCCTACGAACGAGCGGCTAACAACATCCACGTTCGCTGACGACACTGCGATCCTAAGCCGCTCGAGGTGCCCAACCCAAGCAACAACACAGTTAGCAAATCACCTCATGGTAGTTGAGAAGATGCTATCTGACTATCGTATTAAAGTGAACGAACAAAAATGTAAGCACATAACTTTTACTCTTAACAGGCAAGCATGCTCTCCAATATTCTTGAATAGTACGCAGATTCCCCAAGTCAACGAAGTAACGTTTCTCGGCGTCCACCTCGACAGACGACTAACCTGGCGAAGACACATCGAATGCAAGAAACTCCATCTAAAACTAAAAGCCAGCAGCCTCCACTGGATTTTAAACGCCCGATCGCCACTGCGTCTGGACTACAAGGTCCTGCTCTACAACTCCACTCTCAAACCTATCTGGACATATGGCTCACAGTTGTGGGGGAACGCGAGCAGCAGCAACATAGACATCATCCAGCGAGCACAATCGAAAATCCTGAGAACCATCACTAGGGCACCATGGTATATTCGCAACCTAAACATCCACAGGGATCTCGGCATTCTTGCAGAAAAAGATGAAATAGACAAACAAAAGGCGACCAACAATAAAAAACTTACTGTGCACCCAAATCATCTGGCAAGAGGCTTGACTCGGGTTTCCAGCAGAACCCGCCTGCATCGAAACGACCATCCAACCCAGCAATAATTATCAGGGACATTTAACTCTGTGCCAGTCATATGACTGTTAGTTAGGTTATTTATAAGATTTGATACACATATTGTTAGTCTCGTAAAGGAGAAGATTCAATAAACCAAAGCAAAATTTAAAAAAAAAAAAGTTTTGCGCAATTTTTTGGTAAAACGCACAAACGTAAGTCAATATCTAATATAAAAATCTCTCTGGTCTGAGTGGCCGTTGTAGTTAAGTTTGGCAAGAGCGGATCAGTTTCAACAAAAATTAAAATTATCTTTTTTTTGTCTTGGTCTTCTAGCTTATAAATGTTTTTCCCTTTTATTTAATTTTAATAAAGAAAAAACAATAATAACGAAAGCAAGTGAGAAAGCTACAGTCGAGTGACCGACTGTGATATACCCGGTACCCAAAGTATTGCCCGTGAAATTAAATAGCACACGGACATGGAAAAAACAAAAAGTTGACAAATAAAGGCAAATGTTACTAAAAACATGTTGAGCAACTTTAAAAAAAGACTAATTCTGCAGCTTTACGCAGCTGCATTACGAATTAATACTGCGCTCGAAAGCACGCAACACTTTTTTTCACTATTGCCACCCAAAAGCTAAGTGCTCAGACACGCGAAATTATTCCTAAGCAGTGCGATAGAGCGAGAGAGCATGAAAGCATTAATTGTTTAATAACTTCCATGTTTATCATCCGATTTTACTCAAATTTGTAGAGCACGTCCGCAATCGCCTACTTATTACTTTAAGTCGAAAATCACGCCTATAGCTTATATACCGTTTCTTAAAATTTTCGGGGGTGGCAGTGGGCGTGGCCAAATTTTAAAAAAAACTTGATCTGCGTGCAACAGATTCCAATGCTGTCATCAAATTTGGTAGCTCTAGCTCTTATAGTCTCTGAGGTCTGTTGTTTCACACGGACGGACGGAAGGACGGACAGACGGAAAGACGGACAGACGGACAAGGCTAAATCGACTCGGTTGGTGATGCTGATCAAGAATATATATACTTTATGGGGTCGGAGATGCCTCCTTCTGCCTGTTACATACATTCTCGATTGGCACTAACTTATAATACCCTTGTACCCTATGGGTACCGGGTATAAAAATTAAAAAAAAAAATTAAAATTTAAAAGAAAAATAAAAATTTAAAAGAAAAATAAGTATTTTCTTACTTAATTTTCTTTTTCTTTTAAATCGACTGCCCCTGGAATTGAACCATCGACTCGGTCGGCTACATGCAGCTTCGCAACAAGCATTAGTGATCGTAGTGATGCCACCTTATACTTTGCCATCCTGATCATCATCTGACCCAGATGATCCTCCAGTATTCTTATCTTCATCTTCATTGCAGCCAAAGTAACACCACAATTTCATTGAATCAGGCGAGGTTGACGTCTGATTCGGGCCCAGGAACTCAGCAGATTTCTGGACATCATATCTGCCGTTACGCTATATTTTGACGACTTTGTAGGGTCCAATAAATTTGTTGGACAACTTTTTTCCACTTACAAATTGTGTGACTCGGATAGCCACTAAGTCTGCTAGTTGATAGCCGTAGTGTTCTTTTTGTTTTTTATCGAAATTGCGCTTGTATGTTTGTTGTGCTCTTTTGATCTGGACTCTGGCCTCTGCTCTTATTCGGTTGCGCTCGTCCTGAACGCCTGACATAAGCTCCTCCTGAAGAATGTTGACAAGTTCCATATCTGACTCGTTTCGCATCTTAACTCCGAACAAAATTTCAAATGGAGTAAATTTCGTTGATGAGAGCACATGAGCATTGAGTGCCCGCTGCACCTGTGAAGTATATTGATACCATTTTGATGGCTCTGCTGCAGACAATTTAGACAAAAACTCTTTCAATTTGCCCGTTGCCTCTCGGGATCCCTGTAGTATTTTCTATGTGTTCAATCTTGCTATCAGAACACAACTCTTTGAATGGCTTAGATGTGAAAGCTGCTCCCTATCACTAATTATACGGTGTGGGTTTCCAAAAATAGTTACCCATGAACTTAGACGCTTAATAACTTCTAGAGCGTCCGGCCATTTAATGGGATAAATCCAGGTATACTTTGAAAATGTATCTATAACTCCGAATATGTACTTGTACCTCTTAGCAGTTATATCCAAAGATCCTAAATAATCAACATGGAGGGTTGTAAGCGGCTTGTCTCCCTTATCTATGCAATGTACGTATTCTTCCTGCTTTCCGAGCTTTCTGTTGTGAGTTATACACTCAATGCAGTTAGAGATAAATTCTGCCACTTTTCTGTCGAAATGGAGGAGTATTTTACTCCTGACGAATTACATGCATAGTTTTTTTCAGCTCTCATAAGACCAAAATTATGAGCTGTTCGTATATTTTCCTTTTCCATACACTTTGGAATCGCTAGTTACTCCGCCAACTTGATTGTAGATTAAGTTATTTTTCATCGTAAAGTGTGCATAGGGTTTCTGCTTAAGAATCTCTACTACTGCGGCTAGGTGTTCATCTTTTTCTTGGCTCTTAGAAAACGGGACTAAACTTCTGATGCTACTATCATAACTGGGAAACGACTCAAACTATCCACATGATTCATTCTAGTGCCAGCACGATGTTCAATGGTAAATAAAAAATCTTGTAGATACATTAGCCACTGTACTACTTCACAAGGGACGTCTTTTTTTGTTGTAGTCACCCCAACTTTTTCGACCCCTTCGACCCCAACTTTTTTCGTGTAAACCTAGAAAACTTTGTATTATATTATTCTTTTTGTATTGCTCTAAGAAGTATTTAAGCGAAATTTAAAGTCACCACGCCCTTCCATGTGGGAGTTAATTTATTTCTTAATTTGTATGAAAAATAAAAAAAAATTGCTTAAGAAATTAAAAAAAATATTACTATTTAGAAAAGACCTTTCTGTAACTTAATTTACAAAATTTTTTTGTTTATCAAATTAATTAAAAAAAAAAAAACAGAGTTTTACAATAAAAAAAAACTGTTACATGCTTTTTTCTCAGTTAGTTCTATTGTCTCTAAATCTATATCTTCCACAAACATCACAATATATATCTTTTATATTATATTACAAATGACTATCCGTCAATCTCAAATAAGCTTCCCTGGTTTAGTAAAGAGTTGACTCACCTCAAAAATGTCAAGTCCAATCTCTATTCTAAATTTAAACGTAACGGTTCTCAAGCTGTTCATTCTCGCTATTTAGCGGCTCGGTCAAAGTTTACCGTGCTTATACTATTTGACTCGTTGTAGGGTTCAGTTTGCGCAGGACCCAAAACAGTTTTTTAATTTTGTCAACACTAAACGTAAGCCTATTACACATTCTTCCTCGCTTTCATTTGAAAATACGACAGCAAACAATGATCAGGCAATCGCCGATCTTGTTGCTCAGTTTTTTCAAACTACTTATTCTCCGTCATCAGAGTCAAACCAACCCTATTCTTATAGCATGCCCAAATCAAACCTAATCTTCAGTCCTAGCTTAAAAGAAAGCTCCCTTCTTTTGGATCTTCAACGTGTCAAGCCGGTTTATTCGCCAGGTCCCGACGGAATACCAGGCTGTGTGCTTAGGTATTGTGCCGAGTCCCTGTGCAGTCTCCTTCTAAAATTGTTTACCTTATCCTTAGAAACTTCCCAATTTCCCCTTATTTGGAAGGAATCATTCGTGATTCTTCTCCACAATAAAGGAAGCAAAGTGGATGCTAACAACTATAGAGGAATCTCTAAGTTGTCAGCCATCCCAAAACTTTTCGAAAACGTAATTACTCCCCATTTGCAGCACCTGTGTAGATCTATAATCTCTCCATGCCAACATGGATTTATTAAACGAAGATCAACGACTACTAACCTTCTGGAGCTTACTTCTTTCATTATAAGGGGCTTTCCACAAAATTTGCAGACAGATGTGATCTATACTGATTTCAGTAAAGCATTTGACTCCGTTAATCACTCCCTTCTTGTTAGGAAACTCGACTTAATGGGTTTTCCTGTCGATCTTCTTAGGTGGATCACAAGTTATCTGAATGGTAGGACGCAAAAGGTTCTATTTAAAAACAACTTGTCGAATGTTCTCCGGGTGACCTCTGGTGTCCCGCAAGGGAGCCACTTGGGTCCCTTACTTTTTACTTTATTTATTAACGACCTGCCCAAAGTCTTGACTAACTCCAGAGTACTCATGTACGCTGACGACGTTAAGCTTTGTGTGCAATACAAGGACCGCGCTTGCTAGTCGGATTTACAAACAGATCTTAATAACTTTCAAACATGGTGCAATATAAACTTATTAAACCTGAATGGCTCAAAATGCAAGCTGATGACATTCTCACGTGTCTCTCCCATGCTTGCGACTTATACGCTGAACTGCTGCTCTTTGGAAAGGATCACTCTAGTTGACGATTTGGGTATCCGCCTAGATCCTAAACTGGAGTTTATTGATCATATTTCGTGCATTGTAATTAAAGCCAGGGGTGTGCTGGGATTTATTAAACGGTGGTCGAAGGAATTCGATGACCCCTACGTCACGAAGAATTTATACACTTCGTTAGTTCGTCCTATTGTAGAATATGGATCTTGCGTTTGGAGTCCCCAGTGGGACGTCCACAGCAAACGCATTGAGTCAGTTCAAAAGAACTTTTTACTTTTCGCTTTTCGTGGCTTAAACTGGGATGCAAACTTTAGGTTGCCCTCTTATTCTAGTAGACTTCTCCTGATTAACCTACCTTCCTTAGCAAACCGTAGAACGATGTTAGGCATTGTCTTTATGTATAATCTGATCCGTGGTGACGTGGAAAGCAGCGATCTATTGGGTCAGTTGAATTTCCACGTACCATGTAGAACCACAAGATCCTACCTGCCTTTAGATTTGCACCACTGCAGAACATCGTATGAAATGCATGAACCCTTTAGAGTATTATGTGCAAATCATCTGTAGATAGCCTTCTAAACTAAAAACATTTATCCTAATCCACTTAGTACACATGCAAGATAGCAATCGAGCTGCCTGATAGTAGTTTATATTTCCTCAGATTCTTTTACCTATACTTTTCTTTCCTATTAACACCTAACCCTAACAAGCACGTGCTTGGTTTTAAAGGGCCACTTGAGTGTACTGACCGTAGTGCATCATCAACGTCCAACGATATATATGCAGCTACAACTTAAATAAGGAAATAGAGCACCAAAGTGAATTGACAGCCGATGGTTAAACTCTAAACTTTCAAAGTTGCTCACAGGCAACGGTGGGGTCGAAAGGGTTAAAGGCTGCGCAGTCCGTAACAAGATCAAACTCGATGCCCATGAGGTAATGTCTCATCTTTTTGGTAGCTAAATAGGCGGCTTTGATTTCTAAAAAGTAACTATGCAATTTTTATACCCGGTACCCATAGAGTACAAGGGTATTATAAGTTAGTGCCAACCGAGAATGTATGTAACAGGCAGAAGGAGAAATCTCCGACCCCACAAAGTATTTATATTCTTGATCAGCGTCACTAGCCGAGTCGATCTAGCCATGTCCGTCTGTCCGTCTGTCTGTCCGTGTGAAACAACAGATCTCAGAGACTATAAGAGCTAGAGTTACCAAATTTGGTGACAACATTGGAAGAATCTGTTGCACGCAGATCAAGTTTATTTTAAACTTTGGCCACGCCCACTGCCGCCCCCGAAAATAGTTAAAAACTTTATATAACCTATAGTCGTAATTTTTGGCTTAAAGTAAATAGATAAAATAGATAAGTAGGGCTTTGCGCACTTTTTCTGAAAATTTGAGTAAAATCGGATGATAAACATGGAAGTTATTAAACAATTAAGTTTGTATATATTTCTTCTTCTTTTTCTGAGCCACAAAGGCAGTAGCGAAAAAAAGTGTTGCGTGCTTTCGGGCGCAGTATTAATTCGTAATGCAGCTGCGTACAGCTGCAGAACTTGTCTTTTTTGAACATTGCTCAACATCATTTGCTTAGCTTTATTTGCACAATACTTTGGGTACCGGGTATCTCACAGTCGGTCACACTCGACTGTAGCTTTCTCACTTGTTCTTCCTGTCTTTTGACGTGACCACGTGCAACTGAGTCTTTGCGTAGTGTTTGAAGATTTTTAAAACTGGTAAGTTTGTTAAAGCCGACTTTAGTTTTTCTACTGCTTGGAATTGGAAACTACCTATTTTGAACTCTGCATCCTTATTCAGCAAGTGTGTTAGTAATCTGGCAAGTAAGGCGTAATCCGGTATACATTTTCTGACTGCTTTTACCTTTTCTTGTCCGATTTTATTTCCAATACTTCTTCAATCTGATTTTCTGTATTCTTTCCTACTTGTGTATGTAATTTGTTGAACTCTTGTATGGTTGTCTCTTTTTCACTGCTCTGCTCGTCTATATTAAATATTTTTTCATTTACGTTCCTTTGATTCAGCTCGAATGTGCCATTTTGCTGATCTTCGTTAAGTCTTTTTCACTCTTATTGGTTCTCATCATAATTTCACAACTTTTCGTAATTTCACAACTTTTTGTATATTTAAAACATTTTGTAATTTCACAGCATATTGAAATTTTACAACTTTTCTAAATTTCATATGTTAAATTCTTCACTTAGTTCATTTAGTTGGCTGCTCGGACCGGTTGAGCCCCCATGTAAGATTTATTAAGTAATATTAAGTTTGTATTAAGAATTATATAATGCCGAACAGATAAATGATATAGGATTAGGTTGGTACAGATTAAACATTAAACGACTTTTAACTGTAATGTATTCTTCTTCTACGACTTTTCTCTACTTCACGACTTTTCTTCTACCACGACCACTTCTCGTTTTCGTACATTCTCGGCTCTTCGGCGCTCCTTCTTAAATATGGCCAATTTGCCATGGGTGGAAAAACTGGATAGTGTTCGGTGAGCGTCAGGGATGGGTGTGTCAGCTGGTTAGGTGATCGTAGTGATGCCATCTTATATGTATATATTGTTTTTTAATGATTTTTGGAAGCGGAAGTGGCGTGGCCAAATTTAAAAACGAACTTAATCTGCGTGCAAAGGATTCGAATGCTGACACCAAATTTGGTGGCTGTAGTTTTTATAGTCTCTAAAAACTGTTTACCAACACGGACGGACGGATAGACGGACATACATGTATCAAAGTTGACTCGGCTGGTGATGCTGATCAAGAATATATATACTTTATGGGGTCGGAGATCCCTCCTTCTGCCTGTTATATATATTCTCGGTTTGCACTAACCTATAATACCCCTGTACCCCAAAAAAAAAATTTTTTTTTAACAAAAACTTAGGTTCAAATAGAAGAACATTTAATTCTGAAACAAAAAAAAATTAAATTTGATTCACTCCGATATGTTCCATAGTTTTTTGTGAATCGTGTCCATAAGAAAGCAAAAACGCAAAAATGAGAAGTGGAGAAAAGCCAGTCTAAAGTTTCAGATGTGTCTGGAAGCCAGACTTATTTTCGCGCTTACAAGCACGATTTGAGGCACTTAGAGGTCGAATTTGAATTCGATATTTTTACAGCATATCCTCCAGATGTCAAACTACTTATTAAAGCAAAAAAATATTTTGGTCAAAAGGTTTCGGTCTACAAGTACATTTGTCCCCCCTTAATGATATACTTCGTTGGACTCAAAAATATTAGGTAGTTTTTTTTTTTTTAATTTAAATAACTAATTTTTAATTTAACTAATTTAATTTAACTTGAGGCACACAACATATTTTCCAATTACACTTTTTGTTGTCGTTTTTGAAATTTTCATTTATTGAAAATCGAGAAATTGAAGCCTAGGTCAGGTTAGGGTAGGACGGCTGCCAGGCGTAGCCTCTTACACATAAGCCGATGTAGGTCTATTTTTATACCCGGTACCCAAAGGGTACATGGGTATTATAAGTTAGTGGCAACCGAGAATGTATGTAACAGGCAGAAGGAGAAATCTGCGACAACATAGAAGTTTATTAAACACTAAAGTGAGAGAGAGAGAGAGAGAGAGAGAGGGAGCGCACGTGCGTGTTGCTCAAAATGTTCCCAGCAACATTTGTCTTTATTGGGTGTTGATCAACATGTTTCTAGCAATATTTGGGTCTATTTGTCAACATTTCCTTTTTTTCCATGTTCATGTGCTGTTTAATTTCACCCACAATGCTTTGGCCGGGTATCTTACAGTCGATCACACTCGACTGTAGCTTTTCCACTTGTTTTTCCTAATTTTCGGATTCCATTTGCCCATCCGACGGACATGGCTAAATCGACTGGGTTGTTGATGCTGATCAAGATTATATATACTTTATGAGGTCGGAGATGCCTCCTTCTGCCCGTTACATACATTCTCGGTTGGCACTTGTACCCTATGGGTACCGGGTATAAATACGCGATACTTTTTATAAAAATTTCTAACGATAACTTACAAATTAACTTACCTGTGATGGTATGGGTAATTCCGAGCAACAAATTTTTTTTATTGCAGAGTATCGATCTTCTCTGATATTATGGCAAATACAGACAACAATTTGTGAATCTAAAGCTATATTTCGCCGTAGAGCTTGGATATACGCATCGATTCGATCATTGTCCAATGAAATCATTGTTGGTTTAGAAACATTCATCCCGAGTGCCTTACAGCATTGCTTCATATTATCAAGTAAGTTAGTTGCAGCTCTTAAGTCGTTTCTCAAATGTATTAATATCCATTTCTTTATGTGAACAACTTGGAACATTTCGTTATTTACAACATATTTTGAAAACTCTGCGTTTTTTCCGGCAGACACCGTCTGTTTCGAAAAATAAATTTGCTCCGTGTCCATTTGTCGTCCTTCCAGCCTATTGTAATTTTTGTTAAGTGAAAGCCCCCAACTGTCCAAAATTTCTTTGGCCGCAGGTGTCTTAGAAACATTATCGTAGAACTTATCTAAGGCCATTTGACGTTGATTTGGCGAAACTCTTGTAAATGTAGCAATCTCACGCATAAGTTTATTATCTGACCGAATGTCATCGCGAAGACCAGTAAGATAACAAAGTTCAGGAATTAAACCGAATTGTATATTTTCATTCTCGTCAGTATTTACTCTTGACTTTTTGATACTAAGAAGCAATGGTTGATTAATGTCTTTAATGTTAATATTGTGATATTTTTTATAATAGTCTAAATAACTTGTAGCTCCTGATTTGGTTTGAAACATTGAGTTCGGAGTTTGATCGAAACAAATTTCATTTATTTTATAAGTTCGATTGTTATATCTTGTCAAAACTATATTCCCAATTAAGGTTTTTCTAGCACATTCTTGGAAGTGGTCAACGTTTTGCTGGTATATATCTACCAGCATGTCCAATACGGTTTTCTGACAAAGGATTCGATGAGAAACGTCACAGCAGAGCATTAATCCGCCTTCGTATTCATCAACAGCTGTTACATAACCTGGCCAAACCTCCAGTTTTGCCAAAGGAATAATTTTTGGACGTGAAGGGTCAAACTGTTTACGATTAAATTTTACATAATTTAATGTTTTCATTACTCGGTCAAATAATATGTTATATAAATGTAAGCAATTCTTCAGATCTTCCTTTTTTTTAAACAAAATTCTTATCTCCACATCCATAGACTCGGCTTTTGAGACATAAACTGTCATTTGATTTTCCAACAAAATTGGCAAGTACAACGTCGTGCCATCAAATGTTTTGCTTCCTCCAAGTTTTTCTTTATGTTCGTTCAAATATTTCATTCTTAAGTGAAGAGAATCTACGTTGGGAAAAAAACGCACTTCATATTGGAAAACTCCTTTAGTTTTGTCAGTAGTTATCTCTAAGTAATTGCAAGATAATCTGACGGAAGAACCTAGAAAATGTTAAAACAAAATTAATTATTATCGATAGTTAATACATTAAAAAAAAAAAAAAATAAACAGATATTAAACGCACAAATTTAAGTATTTACAAGTAGGAAAGCTACAGTCGAGTGTGACCGACTGTGAGATACCCGGTACCCAAAGCATTGTGTGTGAAATTAAACAGCACATGGACGTGGAAAAAAGAAAATGTTAACAAATTAATTCAAATGTTGCAAGACATGTTGAGCAATACCCAAAAAAGGCAAATGTTGCTAGAAACATGTTGCGCAACACCCAAAAAGACAAATGTTGCTAGGGAAATGTTGAACGCACTGGTATTCTCAACATAGAAGAGGAAGAAGCATACACAGAATCTTTATTGCTTAATAACTTAAATGTTTATCATCCGATTTTACTCAAATTTTCAGAACGCGTGCGCGAAAGCCTACTTATTTATTTTATCTATTTACTTTAAGCCGAAAGTTACGTCTATAGCTTATATAAAGTTTTTTATGATTTTCGGCGACTCAAGTGGGCGTGGCCAAATTTTAAAACAAACTTGATCTGCATGCAACAGATTTCAATGTTGTCACCAAATTTGGTAACTCTACCTCTTTTAGTCTCTGAGATCTGTTGTTTCACACGGACGGACAGACTGATAGACGGACATTGGTACTGATAGACGGACATGGTTAAATCGACTCGGCTGGTGACGCAGTTCAAGAATATTCCTTTGGACAAGAATATTCCACGTAGTAACGATGAGCACCGAGACTGTAGTGCGTAAGGAGACTACTATATAGAACCGTAGAATTGAAAATAAGCTACGATAGTCCGATCAGAACCAATTATATCTTGATCGAAAGGTATAGTAAACCTCTTTGAAACTGCATACTAAGACTTTTCAAAAACGGATTAGTTCAGGAGAAATGAGAGTGAAAGTGCGAAATTGAATATTTGAAAATTGGAGCTGTTGGGGCCGGTGGAGCAAAACACCACCAAATTGTTGACACAAGATTTTTACGGCCTTTCCGAAATGATACCGTTTGTCCTGTTGTTTGTCTGTGTGTCGATTTTTTTGTTTTAGAGTACTGGAATCACTTTTATTTTATGGAACAGCTCGGGCTAAACATTTTTTTTTTCTACGACTATTTGGTTTAACCGCTAGTTTGGCGGGTAAACAGCTAAAAAATCAAGATTTCCAGCGCCCATAACTTCTAAACGACTTAAGCTAACCCGCTTTACAAGAAAGATCTGTGTGTTATCTTGGCATATAGTCGAGTTTCTTGACTGCAGTATGAAGTCAAGCCGGTTATACCTCGAGTTAGCTAGAAAGCCTTCACCATTTATTTTATTCTTGTTCATATTAAATTGAAACGATGTCGGTTTGTTTGTAAACGGTGCACTTCAAAATGCTGAGAAACTATGATTTTCTTCAATATTTCTTTTTTTGTTGTTCATATTAAATTGATCAAGTTATTAAAATGTTATTTTTGCGTAGCTACAGTATTACAAAACGACTGTAAGATACCCGGTACCCAAAGCATTGTGGGTGAAATTAAACAGCACATGAACATGGAAAAAAGGAAATTTTGACAAATGAAGACAAATATTGCTAGAAACATGTTGAGCAACAATCAAAAGAGACAAATGTTGCTAGGAACATGTTGGGCACCTCTCAAAAGCGACAAATGTTGCTAGGAACATGCTGAGCAACACCCAACAAAGACAAATGCTGCTAGGAACATGTTGAGAACACGCACGTGCGCGCTCGCTCTCTCTCTCTCTCTCTCTCTCTCTCTCTCTCAGAAACTTTATTGTTTAGTAACTTCTATGTTTATCATCCGATTTAACTCAAATTTTCAAAACACGTCCACGATTGCCTAATTATTAAAACTGTCTACTTACTTCATGCCGAATATCACGCATATGGCTTATATACCGATTTATATAGTTTTCGGGGGGCGGAAGTGGGCGTGGCCAAATTTTAAAACAAACTTGATCTGCGTGCAACAGATTCCAATGTTGTCACCAAATTTGGTAACTCTAGCTCTTATAGTCTCTGAGATCTGTTGTTTCACACGGACGGACAGAAGGACGGACATGGCTAGATCGACTCGGCTAGTGACGCTGATCAAGAATATATATACTTTATAGGGTCGGAGATTTCTCCTTCTGCCTGTTACATACATTCTCGGTTGGCACTAACTATTATAAGTTAGTACCCTATGGGTACCGGGTATAAAAATTATAAGACATAGTTTTGACCCCTGATATTAGCTGAACGCCGGTTATCGTCACAAAATGTAGTACCTCGTTAAGATGGTGATTTTGAGTGATATCAGAAGAACTTGTTTAAAACTCAAATAGGAAAAATTAACAACAAAAAAAACAAATACAAAAAGAATTTAGCTATATGAGATCATTGGTACTGATTTTGATGAGAAAGCATGTATTCGGAGTTATAAGAACCCGGTACCCAAAGCATTGTGGGTGAAATTAAAAAGCACATGAACATGGAAAATAGGAAATGTTGACAAATAGAGTCAAAAATTGCTAGAAACATGTTGAGCAAAATTTAAAAGAGACAAATGTTGCTAGGAACATGTTGGCCATTGGCCAACTCTTAAAAGCGACAAATGTTGCTAGGAACATGTTGAGCAACACCCAACAAAGACAAATGTTGCTAGGAACATGTTGAGCAACACGCACGTGCGCGCTCTCTCTCTCTCTCTCTCTCTCTCAGAAACTTTATTGTTTAATAACTTCTATGTTTATCATCCGATTTTACTCAAATTGCCTACTTATTACGCCTATCTATTTACTTTACGCCGAAAATCACGCATATGGTTATATACCGTTATTTATGATTTTCGGGGGCGGAAGTGGGCGTGGCCAAATTTTAAATTCCAATTCCAATGCTGTCACCAAATTTGGTAACTCCAGCTCTTACAGTCTCTGAGACCTGTTGTCTCACACGGATAGACAGACGGACAGACGGACATGGCTAGATCGACTCGGCTAGTGATGCTGATCCAGAATATATATACTTTATATAATCGGAGATTTCTTCTTCTGCCTGTTACCCTATGGGTACCGGGTATAAAAACAAAGTAATTATCATTTTAAAATACCTTTCCAACGACATATAGCACGTTTCAGTAACTTCTGTCGTTCATGTTAGATCTAGCTTTTTAGCTCTTTTCCCGCCAAACTACCGGGAAAACCAAAAAGTGGTAGAACAAATTTTGTTTACCTCGAGCTGTTAAATAAAATAAAAGTGGTTCCAGAACTTTAAAACAAAAAAATCGACAGACCCGCAGACAAGCAACAGGACAAACGTACAGGCCGTTACAATCTTGTTTATTGAATATCTTTTGAACGGATTATCGGATCGGGATGATTGAGGTATCTTTCGACGCGTTTAAAATACGCTAGATCACAACATCACTTATAACTCTCACTCCACTGGCCCCAACAGCTCCAATTTTCAATTTCGCACTTTCATAAATTTTTGAAAAATCTTAGTATGCAGTTTCAAAGAGGTTTACAATACCTTTTGATTAAAATAGATGTAAAATATTAAGCCAAAGTCTACTTTTAGTATACTTACGTTCGCGACCATTCAGAAAAGGTTAGTTTTCTATTTCTTATGCATAAAACTCGTACGAACGTACGTTCGCGACCCGTGAAATGCCCATATTTTATAAGGAAAGTGAAGAAACATCGATGTTTGCTGACATCGATGAAAAAAAATCGAAGTTTTTCGATGTTTTCATAAAAACGCAGACAGTAAAACAGTTTGTAACCCCAAAAAGATTTAATTTTTTTCCACTGTGACCGCTTCTTAGGACGCTCTTTGTTATTTTTGTTAAAATAAGCAGATTTATGTTTGTAGACACTATAATCCATTCCAAAAAAAGGCCAGTTGCACAGATTTGCAGCTTCGTTTTGGAATACCTCATCTGCGCACAATGGCCACCGACACCGTGGCCCAGATTCTCTCGACCATGGTTTGGCCTATTGTTCCTATGTCAGCTATATTATATAGTTGTCCGATCCTGATAAAATGAAAACCGTAATTCTAAAATAGTAAAAAACGACTGATTTAAATATTTTGAAAAACAACGAAGTTACAATTTTTTGTCTTTGAATTTTTTGATCATTCCTATGGGAGCTATTGAATATAGTCGTCCGATTTTTAAAATTTTTTAATGTAATAAAATAAAAAAAATAATATTTGCAAAGTTAAAACTTGATCTTCGAATAAATAGTTTAATTATGAGAACAAAAATGTATATTTTTAAATCTATAAAATAAAAATGTCGCTAAATAATATCATCGTTTGATGTTTTGTTTTTACTAACTATATTACTTATAACAATACCTCATACAAGTTTTTTTTTTGCTTCAGGTCTCCTCTGATTTAAGTCGCTGTTTTGCCATTTAAGTCGCTGTTCGCCCCATAGTGCAGCGCTGTCGACTAGAACTCTCGCTCTCTCTCACTGCTTAGAAACGCTGTTCGCGTGTCTGAGTACGTAGCTTTAAAAATCAATTAAAAATTTCTTCCCCTACTTTAGTGATGTAAAAAAAGCATTTCCCTACAAAACATCGCTGTTCCCAAACAGTTTACAAACATCGATGCGTCGATGTTTTCATCAATTTTCAATTTCCAAAAGATCCAAGATCCCACCATTAGTATGTTACTAGACATTACTGTATTTTTTTTAAAATCGATTTATCGATATTTTAAAACGATGTTTTCTTTTTTGACAGAACGTGAAAAAAAGGAAACTCCCTTAAGGGTATTTTTCCACTACGTTGCTTTTTCCAACTATCGCACGAAAATCACGAAAAGCAGAAAAGGTGTTTCTACTAGGAAAAAGTGCTTTTTAGCACTATCGTGAACGGAAACAGCTGTCTTTTGTTTACGTTTTGATTTGGCGGAAAATTAAATTCAATTCAAAATTCAAAAATAATGTTTACTAAGATTATAATTTAAAGAGCTAGACATTATTTTCTATTTGCAATAATTCTGCCCGGCAGCCGCTTGACTGGAGGAACTTGCAGGAACCACTTCAGTCCACTGGAATTTCATAGACTGAAGCCACAACTCGGATGCAGACGCATCAACCCGTCTCTTCTTAAACAAGTCTCTTATGATCCCGAATTCACATCACCTGGCCCTGCCAAAGGAGGAGTAAGTGGAGGCGGTCGTGCCCCCGGAGGAGAAAGATAAATCTGGGTATGCGCCCCGCCACCGACCAAACTCCCCTCCGCTTCCGTTAAAAACATGAAGCGAATTTAGGAAAGTGAGAGGATCCCTGCGCACCGTCGCTGACGCCACTGCTGCGCACCAACGTCCTTCTGTCCACAGGGCTCAGGTATCTGAAGGTGTCAGCTTGCAAGCTATTGCCGCCATGCCCAAGTAGAGTTTTACAAAGCCGAGCAGCTGCAGAGAAAGTGGTCGGCTAGGAAGAGAGGACGCTCTTTACGAAGGAGGCTTGGATCGTCCAGAAGTGCAATAGCCAGTTCAATCCACAGACCGCTAAACGAAATATGTATTAAATGCTAATTAGTTTACAAAACGTGGAGAAAATCATGAATTTGTTCAATATGTATTAAGCCAGCCAATTTCATTTGTTCAAAAACAGCTGGCTAGTGGTGATAGTTGGGGAAAATCACACATCGATAGGCAGAAAAAGACTGAAATAATCGATACTATCGAACAAAACCACGAAAAAGCAACTTTTTCTCATTTTTGTCACCACTAGATTCCTATACCTAATACACAGGGAAAAAGCTGTTTTTGGGGAAAAGCAGAATTGGAAAAAGCAACTGTAGTAGAAACAGGGCCTACCATAGCAGTATGGTCCGAGAGACCGATTTTCTGGCATAAAGTCTCCGCTTTTATGTTAATGTATTGTATATTTTATTTCAAATTCTTAAAGTTAATACATCATTCATACAAAAACTTATAAAATTATGCTTTAAAAGATTAGGAATGAATTTGGGTCTTCGAATAAGCATGCCGAAGAAAAATGGCAGCGGCAACAGCAATGACTGTAATACAGCAAGAAGAGCTTTTGCATCGGTTCCACTAGAATGTCCTTTTCCACAGGTCGATAAATTCCTCGGATCCATTACTATCTAGTGTCTGTTTAAAGGACGGAGACAGAAAAAAATACAAAAAAACCTTTTCCCAAAGAATAGTCTTTGGAGTGGCGTCTAAGGAAAACAAAAACAAAACTGAAAAAGAATTGGACGTGCCATCTAATACTGACTCTGAAGAGGACCTAAACGATGGATGCTCTATAGTACTAGAAGAATAAAAAGAAGAAGATGATGTTTAAAACAAAAACCCATTTATTAATAACAGACGGACAGACGGACATGGCTAGATCGACTCGGCTAGTGACGCTGATCAAGAATATATATACTTTATAGGGTCGGAGATTTCTCCTTCTGCCTGTTACATACATTCTCGGTTGGCACTAACTTATAATACCCTTGTACCTTTGGGGTACCGGGTATAAAAAGTCTGGAATATTGTTTCAATAGGAAATACGGCTTGAGCTAGTTTATTAATTTAAATTATATATAACATAATAACGTAATAATTAGACAATTTTTCTAAAAATGTTATATTGAAAAATATGTACAGGTATAGCAGTTATAGAAAATCTCCCGTGGCCCCTGCAAAAAAAGCTGATTTGCGGTGTACATCCCAACTGTCCACAGAATCGTCCGATGTGCAAAAAATGCATTAATTAAAGGATAATTGTCCCGAGGTATCACAGTGAACTTTTTATACCGGGTACCCATAGGGTACAAGGGTATTATAAGTTAGTGCCAACCGAGAATGTATGTAACAGGCAGAAGGAGAAGTCTCCGACCCTATAAAGTATATATATTCTTGATCAGCGTCACTAGCCGAGTCGATCTAGCCATGTCCGTCTGTCCGTCTGTCCGTCTGTCCGTCTGTCCGTCTGTCCGTCTGTCCGTGTGAAACAACAGATCTCAGAGACTATAAGAGCTAGAGTTACCAAATTTGGTGACAACATTGGAATCTGTTGCACGCAGATCAAGTTTGTTTTGAAATTTGGCCACGCTCACTTCCGCCCCGAAAACAAAAAACGTAATATTAGCTAAAGGCGTAATTTTCGCTTAAAGTAAATAGACAGAATTGATAAGGAGGCGATTGCGGACGTGCTCTGCAAATTTAAGTAAAATCGGATGATAAGCATAGAAGTTATTAAACAATAAAGTTCCTAGGTAAGCTGCTTGAGAGAGAGAGAGAGAGAGAGAGAGAGAGAGAGAGAGCGCGCACGTGAGTATTGCTCAACATGTTCCTAGCAACATTTGTCTTTGTTGCGTGTTGCTCAACATGTTCCTAGCAACATCTGTCGCTTTGAGAGTTGGCCAATGGCCAAATCTTCCTAGCAACATTTGTTTCTTTTGAGTGTTGTTCAACATGTTTCTTGCAATATATGTCTTAATTTGTCAACATTTTCTTTTTTCCATGTTCATGGGCTGTTTAATTTCACCCACAATGCTTTGGGTACCGGGTATCTCACAGTCGGTCACACTCGACTGTAGCTTTCCCACTTGTTTTTTTTTTTTTCATTATACCCTTGCAGAGGGTATTATTATTTTGCCATGATATTTGCAACGCAGAGAAGGAGGCATCTCCGACCCCATAAAGTATATATTCTTGATCAGCATCACCAGCCGAGTCGATCTAGCCATGTCCGTCTGTCTGTCTGTCCGTCTGTCTGTCTGTCTGTCGGTTTCTACGCGAACTAGGCTCTCAGTTTTTGAGCTATCGGGCTGAAATTCTCAGCATAGTCTTATTTCTTTAGCACGCAGTATATATGTCGGAACGGCCGAAATCGGACCACTATATCCTATAGCTGCCATAGGAATAATAGCGAAATTAATGTAAAAAATGTTAACTTCTCTGTTTTTCAACGAATTTCTATAAATTTCGAGATATAGTCGTTTTTTATAGTTCTAGAATTACGGTTTTAATTTCATTAAGATCGGACAACTTTATCATATAGCTGCCATAGAAGGGATCGGTCGATTTACATGAAAATGTAAAATTCTACATGTAAAATGTAAAATTTACAAAATTTACATAATTTGACATTTTTTTTTACATTACCAAAATGGATCGATTTTCAATGATCCAATTACTGACTGCAAGGGTATATAAACTTCGGTTTACCGAAGTTAGCTTTCTTTCTCGTTATTTGTATCGATTGATGGGTTCGTCGACAAGAACAAAATTATATATTGAGATGTGGTAAGCTATATCAAAAGTACATCGTTGATATGCCAAAATAAAAATTTATTTAATTTTATTCGTTTCAACCAGGCAAAGAATACTTATATTCATTTGCAATATTCATTTGCATATGAACGAATATGAACATGACGCAATGTCTTACATATGTACGAAAGTACATTCGACCGTAACTGTTCATTACATGTTCATATAATTCGCAGTGGGATGACATGAAGAATAATTTATTTGAAGGGCAGTCGACAACTGATCGTAATGACATAACACAGTCCGTATTTTTCGTCAAAAATTAAAAGCACCTATGGATTTAATTGTGATTTATGTGTATTTGGACATGTGCGTTGTCATATATACTCCATCACCCATAATGAAGCCTATATTAATATGACTGGTACATAAAATAGCTCCGGATCAAATCGAGAAATTCTGCTATGGTAAAAGTTCTGATTGGTTGAGAGATCTCGCCATTTGAGCACTGAATAACATTCATATGAATAATTTTCAAATTCAAGCGAATAATGGCACCAGATTGGCAGTGAAAAAGCTATTGCCAAATTCGGTTGAAGCTACGATCTTGACTGATAAATCAAAAGGAGTATTTTGTTTGATACCGCAAATAACTGTGATTCCAACTGATATGCCACTTTAGTTCAAACGATTGCAATATCCTCAACGTTTATCATTTGCAATGTCCATTAACAAGACTCAAGGGCAAACACGTCACATTTGTGGTGTGAATTTGGAGGAATCATGTTTTGTACAAGGCTTACTTTGTTGCTTGTTCCAAAGCCATTTTTTTTATTAATGCTCAAAATCGAAAAACACAAAATAATTTGGATCCCTATGTTTTGGATTAAATCTTAAATCAGCTAGCAATTAATAAAATATTTATACGTAGCGTATCACGTACCGGGCTGCTAGTTCATTTATATATATATTGACATATCACAAGTCCCTTAGTTATTTGTGTACATTTCTACTTTTCAATCTACTATACAATCCATACACACATACACTTAATTATTACATTTGCCAATGCATTGCGCCAGCAAGCAATCTAAAAACATATAAAGTGATAACTAAACATTTGTGAGCTTGGCTTTTCCGTTCGAAGACAAACATTGCACCTGAATCCAAGCGGAAGTAACTCAATTGAAATAGGAAAATTCACTCAGAACATTTCTAAATCACTCAATTCCTATATTGAAAGAAGGTCGAGGCAGCCTATGTAAATAGCATAACTTAGATTAATAAGACAAGTTCAGTTGAAGACCTCAAAGGTGTTAGACCTTCGTGTATCAAAAAAAAAAATTTATTTAACAAAAATCTTACCTTTTGATCCGTGTATTGGGTGTGGGTAAAAAAACTCCTTGCTTGAATAATCTTTTTCCAATTGAGATACTTTTGATTCTCCAATACGGCTTTCTTTGGAATAAGTTTGATCATTAGGAATAACTTCTTTTAGTGATGCTTTTTCATTTTTTAAAGACTGAATAAGCTGTGCTCTTCCTCGGCCGACTGAAATGTTAACGTGATCCAAAGAACTCAGAAGATCACCGCCCATGTTTCGAAGAGACTCTCCACTTGAACCGGAATGGTCTATATCCAATCCGCTATCGATTTCACGATCATCACTCGAAGATAGAATTTCGGAAGTCTTTTTGTTGAATAAACTCAGCAAATTTCCTCTGCCCGACATATTCTAAAAAAAAAAAAAACTGGGTTAGATGAAAACTAATTAAATATCAAAGAATATTAAAAGTCGATTTTTTTTGGCATAAATTCTTAAAATTGACTAACAAATCCAAACCTTGTCCCCAATTTTTATACCCGGAACCCTTAGAGTACAAGGGTATTATAAGTTAGTGCCAACCGAGGATGTATGTAACAGGCAGAAGGAGGCATTTCCGAACCCATAAAGTATATATATTCTTGATCAGCATCACCAGGCGAGTCGATTTAGCCATGTCCGTCTGTCCGTCCGTCCGTCCGTCCGTGTGAAACAACAGATCTCAGAGACTATAAGAGCTAGAGTTACCAAATTTGGTGACAACATTGGAATCTGCACGCAGATCAAGTTTGTTCTAAAATTTGGCCACGCCCCCTTTCGCCCCCGAAAATCATAAAAAACGGTATATAACCATATGCGTGATTTTCGGCGTAAAGTAAATAGATAGGCTTAATAAGTTGGCAATCGTGGATGTGTTCTGAAAATTTAAGTAAAATCGGATGATAAACATAGAAGTTATTAAACAATAAAATTTCTGGGTAAACTGCTTGAGAGAGAGAGAGAGAGCGCACGTGAGTGTTGCTCAACATGTTCCTAGCAACATTTGTCTTTGTTGGGTGTTGCTCAGCATGTTCCTAGCAACATTTGTCGCTTTTAAGAGTTGGCCAATGGCCAACATGTTCCTAGCAACATTTGTCTCTTTTAAGTTTTGCTCAACATGTTTCTAGCAATATTTGTCTCTATTTGTCAACATTTCCTATTTTCCATGTTCATGTGCTGTTTAATTTCACCCACAATGCTTTGGGTACCGGGTATCTTACAGTCGGTCACAGTCGACTGTAGCTTTTCCACTTGTTACAAATTTAAATTCATTTTTTTTAAGATTTAAATTTTTGTTTTAAATGGCTCTTATGGTTTTAATACTCACTTCACCTTTTGGGGTACTTCTTATAACTCCGAATACCTGCTTTCTTATCAAAATTAGTACCAATGATCTCATATAGCTAAATTCTTTTTGTATTTGTTTTTTTTGTTGTTAATTTTTCCTATTTGAGTTTTAAACAAGTTCTTCTGATATCACTCAAAATTACCATCTTAACGAGGTTCTACATTTTGTAACGATAACCGACTTTCAGCTAATATCAGGGGTCAAAACTATGTCTTATAATTTTTATACCCGGTACCCATAGGGTACAAGGGTATTATAAGTTAGTGCCAACCGAGAATGTATGTAACAGGCAGAAGGAGAAATCTCCGACCCTATAAAGTATATATATTCTTGATCAGCGTCACTAGCCGAGTCGATCTAGCCATGTCCGTCTGTCCGTCTGTCCGTGTGAAACAACAGATCTCAGAGACTATAAGAGCTAGAGTTACCAAATTTGGTGACAACATTGGAATCTGTTGCACGCAGATCAAGTTTGTTTTGAAATTTGGCCACGCCCACTTCCGCCCCCGAAAACAAAAAAAAACGTAATATTAGCTAAAGGCGTAATTTTCGCTTAAAGTAAATAGATAGAATTGATAAGGAGGCGATTGCGGACGTGCTCTGCATATTTAAGTAAAATCGGATGATAAACATAGAAGTTATTAAACAATAAAGTTCCTGGGTAAGCTGCTTGAGAGAGAGAGAGAGAGAGAGAGAGAGAGAGCGCGCACGTGAGTATTGCTCAACATGTTCCTAGCAACATTTGTCTCTTTTGATTGTTGCTCAACATGTTTCTAGCAATATTTGTCTTCATTTGTCAAAATTTCCTTTTTTTCATGCTCATGTGCTGTTTAATTTCACCCACAATGCTTTGCGTACCGGGTATCTTACAGTCGGTCACACTCGACTGTAGCTTTCCCACATGTTTTTTAATAAAAGTATGCAAACAAATTTTTAAGTCCGTGCGACCACGCCTTCTTTTACCTCCCATGCAATAAAAATGCCTTGTATTATTATAAATTGAGTATAACTCTGATTTCAAACAAGTTATAGCCTTGTTCCACTGCTCCATTCTCGAGAATGGTCCATTCTTTTACACAGGGTCTCCCATAAGGGAGAATGGTTCATACAAAATCGTTCACCATTCCCCCCAAAGGTTTCCTAAAAAAATACCAAAAATATCGATTATTAAGCGATATTTCTAAGTTCCTTCCCTAAACCTTTTAACCCTTTTATAATTTCTTATTGTTTTTGAAATTAATAATATTTTTGACAAAAAGATGAATAACAAGTGAGAAAGCTACAGTCGAGTGTCACCGACTGTGAGATACCCGGTACCCAGTATTGTGCGTGAAATTAAATAACACACCAACATGGAAAAAACAAAAAGTTGACAAATAAAGGCAAATGTTACTAAAAACATGTTGAGCAACTTTAAAAAAAGACTAATTCTGCAGCTTTACGCAGCTGCATTACGAATTAATACTGCGCTCGAAAGCACGCAACACTTTTTTTCGCTACTGCCTTTGTAGCTCAGAAGAAGAAGCATTGACAGAAAACTTTATTATTCCATGTTTATCATCCGATTTTACTCAAATTTTCAGAAAACGTCCTCAAATGCCTACTTATTTATTTTATCTATTTACTTTAAGCCAAAAATTACGACTATAGCTTATATAAAGTTTTTTACGCTTTTCGGGGGCGGAAGTGGGCGCGGCCAAATTTTAAAACAAACTTGATCTGCGTGCAACAGATTCCAATGTTGTCACCAAATTTGGTAACTCTAGCTCTTATAGTCTCTGAGATCTGTTGTTTCACACGGACAGACGGACAGACGAACAGACGGACATGGCTAAATCGACTCGGCTGGTGATGCTGATCAAGAATATATATACTTTATGGGGTCGGAGATGCCTCCTTCTGCCTGTTACATACATTCTCGATTGGCACTAACCTATAATACCCTTGTACCCTATGGGTACCGGGTATAAAAACTAGATTAGAAAACTAGAACGCAGCTTTTCGTGGTCTCCACTGCATAATGCGATGCTCCTTAGCTGTGGCAGGAAAATATTTCTGCTTTGCGGTCGTGGCAGAAAACACCCGATTTTCTTCAATATACAAGATTTCAAAGCTTTAAGCATGGATATTATAAGACCTTAAATGGGTCGGTTCAATATGAAGAGGACACAGTGTCCACGTCATCCAAGCGTCGCAAACGAAGCAAACAAAGCAGGATCAGCTGTTTAAAAATGTAGATGGAGCAAAGGAACCACCGACGGTCCATTTTCGAAAATATGTAGCAGTGGACAACGCTATAAGTAACATTTTTTTTAGGAATTACTAAACATCTTACATATATGGAATATATGGAATTTATTAATAAATGGGTTTTTGTTTTAAACATCATCTTCTTCTTTTTATTCTTCTAGTACTATAGAGCATCCATCGTTTAGGTCCTCTTCAGAGTCAGTATTAGATGGCACGTCCAATTCTTTTTCAGTTTTGTTTTTGTTTTCCTTAGACGCCACTCCAAAAGACTATTCTTTGGGAAAAGGTTTTTTTGTATTTTTTTCTGTCTCCGTCCTTTAAACAGACACTAGATAGTAATGGATCCGAGGAATTTATCGACCTGTGGAAAAGGACATTCTAGTGGAACCGATGCAAAAGCTCTTCTTGCTGTATTACAGTCATTGCTGTTGCCGCTGCCATTTTTCTTCGGCATGCTTATTCGAAGACCCAAATTCATTCCTAATCTTTTAAAGCATAATTTTATAAGTTTTTGTATGAATGATGTATTAACTTTAAGAATTTGAAATAAAATATACAATACATTAACATAAAAGCGGAGACTTTATGCCAGAAAATCGGTCTCTCGGACCATACTGCTATGGTAGGCCCTGTTTCTACTACAGTTGCTTTTTCCAATTCTGCTTTTTCCCAAAAAACAGCTTTTTCCCTGTGTATTAGGTATAGGAATCTAGTGGTGACAAAAATGAGAAAAAGTTGCTTTTTCGTGGTTTTGTTCGATAGTATCGATAATTTCAGTCTTTTTCTGCCTATCGATGTGTGATTTTCCCCAACTATCACCACTAGCCAGCTGTTTTTGAACAAATGAAATTGGCTGGCTTAATACATATTGAACAAATTCATGATTTTCTCCACGTTTTGTAAACTAATTAGCATTTAATACATATTTCGTTTAGCGGTCTGTGGATTGAACTGGCTATTGCACTTCTGGACGATCCAAGCCTCCTTCGTAAAGAGCGTCCTCTCTTCCTAGCCGACCACTTTCTCTGCAGCTGCTCGGCTTTGTAAAACTCTACTTGGGCATGGCGGCAATAGCTTGCAAGCTGACACCTTCAGATACCTGAGCCCTGTGGACAGAAGGACGTTGGTGCGCAGCAGTGGCGTCAGCGACGGTGCGCAGGGATCCTCTCACTTTCCTAAATTCGCTTCATGTTTTTAACGGAAGCGGAGGGGGAGATTGGTCGGTGGCGGGGCGCATACCCAGATTTATCTTTCTCCTCCGGGGGCACGACCGCCTCCACTTACTCCTCCTTTGGCAGGGCCAGGTGATGTGAATTCGGGATCATAAGAGACTTGTTTAAGAAGAGACGGGTTGATGCGTCTGCATCCGAGTTGTGGCTTCAGTCTATGAAATTCCAGTGGACTGAAGTGGTTCCTGCAAGTTCCTCCAGTCAAGCGGCTGCCGGGCAGAATTATTGCAAATAGAAAATAATGTCTAGCTCTTTAAATTATAATCTTAGTAAACATTATTTTTGAATTTTGAATTGAATTTAATTTTCCGCCAAATCAAAACGTAAACAAAAAGACAGCTGTTTCCGTTCACGATAGTGCTAAAAAGCACTTTTCCTAGTAGAAACACCTTTTCTGCTTTTCGTGATTTTCGTGCGATAGTTGGAAAAAGCAACGTAGTGGAAAAATACCTTAAGGGAGTTTCCTTTTTTTCACGTTCTGTCAAAAAAGAAAACATCGTTTTAAAATATCGATAAATCGATTTTAAAAAAAATACAGTAATGTCTAGTAACATACTAATGGTGGGATCTTGGATCTTTTGGAAATTGAAAATTGATGAAAACATCGACGCATCGATGTTTGTAAACTGTTTGGGAACAGCGATGTTTTGTAGGGAAATGCTTTTTTTAAATCACTAAAGTAGGGGAAGAAATTTAAAATTTGGCCACGCCCACTTCCGCCCCCGAAAATCATAAATAACGGTATATAACCATATGCGTGATTTTCGGCGTAAAGTAAATAGATAGGCGTAATAAGTAGGCAATTTGAGTAAAATCGGATGATAAACATAGAAGTTATTAAACAATAAAGTTTCTGAGAGAGAGAGAGAGAGAGAGAGAGAGCGCGCACGTGCGTGTTGCTCAACATGTTCCTAGCAACATTTGTCTTTGTTGGGTGTTGCTCAACATGTTCCTAGCAACATTTGTCTCTTTTAAGAGTTGGCCAATGGCCAACATGTTCCTAGCAACATTTGTCTCTTTTAAATTTTGCTCAACATGTTTCTAGCAATTTTGACTCTATTTGTCAACATTTCCTATTTTCCATGTTCATGTGCTTTTAATTTCACCCACAATGCTTTGGGTACCGGGTTCTTATAACTCCGAATACATGCTTTCTCATCAAAATCAGTACCAATGATCTCATATAGCTAAATTCTTTTTGTATTTGTTTTTTGTTGTTAATTTTTCCTATTTGAGTTTTAAACAAGTTCTTCTGATATCACTCAAAATCACCATCTTAACGAGGTACTACATTTTGTGACGATAACCGGCGTTCAGCTAATATCAGGGGTCAAAACTATGTCTTATAATTTTTATACCCGGTACCCATAGGGTACTAACTTATAATAGTTAGTGCCAACCGAGAATGTATGTAACAGGCAGAAGGAGAAATCTCCGACCCTATAAAGTATATATATTCTTGATCAGCGTCACTAGCCGAGTCGATCTAGCCATGTCCGTCCTTCTGTCCGTCCGTGTGAAACAACAGATCTCAGAGACTATAAGAGCTAGAGTTACCAAATTTGGTGACAACATTGGAATCTGTTGCACGCAGATCAAGTTTGTTTTAAAATTTGGCCACGCCCACTTCCGCCCCGAAAACTATATAAATCGGTATATAAGCCATATGCGTGATTTTCGGCATGAAGTAAGTAGACAGTTTTAATAATTAGGCAATCGTGGACGTGTTTTGAAAATTTGAGTTAAATCGGATGATAAACATAGAAGTTACTAAACAATAAAGTTTCTGAGAGAGGGAGAGAGAGAGAGAGAGAGAGAGCGCGCACGTGCGTGTTCTCAACATGTTCCTAGCAGCATTTGTCTTTGTTGGGTGTTGCTCAGCATGTTCCTAGCAACATTTGTCGCTTTTGAGAGGTGCCCAACATGTTCCTAGCAACATTTGTCTCTTTTGATTGTTGCTCAACATGTTTCTAGCAATATTTGTCTTCATTTGTCAAAATTTCCTTTTTTCCATGTGCATGTGCTGCTTAATTTCACCCACAATTCTTTGGGTACCGGGTATCTTACAGTCGGTCACACTCGACTGTAGCTTTCCCACTTGTTTAATAATAGCTAAGTCATATAGGAACGACCTCTAGACATGGTATTGAGCTATACTAATTAACACTAACAATTGGAGACCTATATACATATGGCATTTTAAAAACTTCTGATATCAAACAAAAACACCCCTTAACGAGGTGAGATAAAAGTGACGATGGCACATTCAACTCAAAAAATTTCTGATACCAAATTTTGTGACAATTATTAGTTATTTAAACAAAAATATTTAAAAATTTGTTTATTAGTTTCAAAATCGGCACGCTGCCTGTTTAAATTTTTCAGCTAAGTGCCGATTTTGAAACTAATTTAAACATTTTTAAATATTTTTGTTTAAATAAGTATTAATCGTCACAAATTCGGTATCAGAAATTTTTTGAGTTGAATGTGCCATCGTTACTTTTATCTCATCTCGTTAAGAGGTGTTTTTTGTTTGATTTTATTAATTGAATTATTTACAATTCCAAAAATTGAGCAATCTCATTGAGAAATTAACACAATCGTTAGAGCAATATTTGAAAAAAATACAAAATCTTTAAAAAACAAAACTAATTTAAATTTTAAGAAATTTAAATATTTTATTATGTCAATGCAAAGTGATTTGCATTTTAAATTTCCAACGGCACTTTGCACGTTTCTGTAACTTTAGTCGATTAGAAATTATGGACGCGGAAATCTAGATTTTTTAGCTGTTTTCCCGCCAAACAACCGGGGAAAATCAAAAAGTGGCAGAACAAAAGTTGTTTCATAAAATAGAAGTTGGTCTAGAATTCTAGCACAGGGGTCGGCACCCAGACACTCAGTTGTATAGTGCGTATGTATGCGAAGCTAACAGACCCGAACGATTTGCTTCTCTGCTGTGCAAGAGCCGAGCAATAGGCTGCATAGGCTTCTCCATGGGATATTGGTCGCTTCTCTGCCGCAACGGCACCCGAGCTTTATTAAAATTTGATACGAAGCAGTTTTTACATACCTTCGAAACTTGCTACGACAGCCAAAAAGAATCCAGAATAAATATAGTGCATATAGTTTATATATATGTCGGATCTTAAATTATGGTAGTCAGTGTAAAGGAATTGAATCAAGTGTGTGTACCAAGTAACAATTCTCGTCTCTACACCTGTTTGTTAGTACGCTTTGTTCTGTCTATTCGCCAGATGGTCAGGATAGTTCGATGCGCATGCGGTCAGAGGTTTGAGAGCGAGGTCAGAGGTTTGAGAGCGAGGTCATAGGTTTGAGAGAGAGATGCGCACTACGATTGTTGTGCGTGTATGCTTGAGCCACTGCGAGAGACAGAGATAACCAGTATGTTCGTTGCAACACTTTCTGGAGGGCATTTTCGGTATACTAGAATGCTGGCGGCAGGCTGTCTCGAGTTGAAGTGGCGTGAACAAGTGTATTCGCCGTATACAATCTGCGCAGGAAAATATGGAAAATCCGAATGCTAACCCGACATCAGAAGTGGGATCAGTGCCAACTCCTGCATTTTCTGAAGATCAGTGGCGTACTATTATGGAACTACAGAATCGCAATTTCGTTGAAATGTGCAAAGTCATGCAAGCGTCTGCGCGTCCACAAAATCAAGTGGTTTTGCCAAAATTCAACCCAGATGTAACTGAAGCTGATGCGACTCAATGGTGTGCAACGGCAAGCATTATTATGGACGAACAGCAGATTGATGGCAGCGCACTTATCATGATGTTGAGTAGTTGCATGCAGGGCAGTGCTTCAGCGTGGCTTGCACAGATCTGCTATCCCGGCATTAAATGGGAGCAGTTTAAGGAACTATTTATACAGCGTTTCGAGATTAAGGAATCGCCGGCAGCTACGTTCCTGAATCTGCTGAACAGCCGTCCAGCCCAAAACGAGTGCCCTGCAGTGTATGCAAGCCGTATGGTGACGTCATTGACTACAAAGTGGCGCAATATGAACGCCGAGGGAATAGCTGTATCCACGGTACTTGCGCATATGGCCAACTTTGACAACCGTTTGCAGCGTATGGTGTTTTCGTCAGATGTACAAACTAGAAGTCAACTTCAGATGGAACTGAAAGGATTTACATTTGACAAAAAGCGGAGTGCTGGAAGTACTGATGGTAATAGCGGCGACTACAAGCGAGCCAAAATCGTGTGCCACTTATGCAAGAAACCAGGACATAAAATGGGGAGTGTAAATTAAAGCGGTCTGGATCGGAGAATAAACAGCATCGTGATTTGCAGAATGTGACCTGTTACCGGTGTGGACAACTTGGGCATCTTGCGAATCGGTGCACGAACATTGCAGCTAAATCTGGAGCAGTTACTGAGAAGAAATGTAATCAATGTTTTGTGGCTGAGCCAAAAGGAGTTTTGACACATCAGGGTGAGATCTTTCCTATTTGTTTTGACTCTGGAGCAGAATGCTCGCTTATGCGAAGTAGTGTTGCCGATAAATTTGATGGCAAACTCATTAATAATATTGTCATAATACGAGGTATTGGCGACGCTGGCATATTCAGTAAGCTACAAAAATTATCTAAATGTATTATTAATGGAAATATTGTAGAAATACTGTTTCACGTCATAGCAGACAAGCATCTCACAAATGATATTGTAATTGGTAGGGAAATCCTTAGTCAAGGATACGAAATCATTTTGACACCTGATAAATTTGAATTTGTTAAGTCTAAATCTGTAAACGTCTGTAAAGTATCTGAGCCATCTGCCTTGTTACTTAATGTTGATACTGAAATGATTGGTAATGACAAGGACAATTTAATTAAATTACTTAAAGACTATTCAGCTGCATTTATTGATGGAATCCCTTGCACAAGGGTTAATACGGGTGAAATGTCTATTAGATTAATTAATCCAAACAAAACTGTGCAGCGGCGTCCATATCGTTTGAGTCCAAATGAAAAGAAATTGTACGTGAAAGGATAACAGAATTGTTAAATTGTAACATAATTCGACCTAGTTGTTCTCCTATGCTAGTCCTATACTCTTGGTTAAAAGAAGAACGGATCCGATCGACTTTGCGTTGACTATCGTGAACTGAACAGCAACACTGTTTCTGATAGGTATCCCTTACCACTTATCAACGACCAGATTGTTAGACTTGCGGGTGCAAAATATTTTACTTGTCTGGCTATGGCTAGTGGATACCATCAGATACCCATTCATCCCGATTCTGTTGAATGTACCGCGTTTGTTACACCTGATGGGCACTATGAGTATCTGACAATGCCATTTGGCCTCAAGAACGCCCCGTCTGTTTTCCAGCGAGCCATTATAAACGCATTAGGAAATCTTGCATATTCTTATGTAATAGTCTATATGGACGATATAATGGTGGTGTCATCTACCATAGAATTAGGTATGAAAAGATTGAGGATTGTGTTGGATGTATTGACTGCAGCGGGATTCTCTTTCAACATAGCAAAATGTGGATTCTTAAAAACTACTGTACAATACTTGGGGTATGAGGTACGAGCTGGAGAGTTAAGGCCTAATCCGCGAAAAATTCTTGCGTTAAATTCCTTGCCACCACCGCAAACAGTTCGTAGCGTAAGACAGTTTATAGGATTGGCGTCTTATTTTCGAAAATTCGTGCCTCGGTTCTCACAGATTATGAAACCGATATATTCCCTAACTTCGAGTAAAAGTGTGTTTAATTGGAATAACGAGTTGGAAGATATTAGAAAAAATATTATTGCTCTCCTTAGAAATGAGCCTGTACTTGTTATTTTCGATCCACAACATCCAATAGAGTTACACACAGATGCAAGCTCTTACGGTTATGGTGCAATGTTAATGCATCGAATCAATGGTAGTCCTCATGTAATAGAGTATTTTAGTAAAACTACTTCCCCTGCAGAGTCTAGATACCATTCATACGAATTAGAAACCTTGGCAGTGGTAGAATCCGTTAAACAGTTCCGTCATTATTTAGTTGGTCGTACGTTTGTAGTGTATACTGATTGTAATTCTCTTAAATCATCGCGGACAAAGATTTATCTGACACCAAGAGTGCATCGTTGGTGGGCGTGTTTGCAGTCGTTTGATTTCAAAATTGAATATAGAGAAGGAAAGCGCATGGCGCATGTGGATTTTATCGAGAAATCACATTCAGGAAGCTACCAAAGTTGAAAAGTCTTTAGTCCCTGAAAAGCGTGTAAACTTGGCAGAAATCTCAAGTGACTGGCTTGCTGCTGAACAGCGCCAGGATTCTAAAACTACTGATATCATTAACAAACTTAACTCTAAAGAGTTGACAGATGATGTTGCACAGACTTATGAGTTGAGAAAAGGTGTCTTGTTTCGTAAAGTTCAGAGAAATGGAAGAACCCGTTGTTTGCCAGTAGTGCCCCATGCATTTCGATGGTCAGTAATAAATCAAGTGCACGAGTCCATCATGCATTTGGGATGGAAAAGACTCTTGACAAAACTTACCAATATTATTGGTTTGCTAAAATGAATAAATATGTTAGGAAGTTTGTCGATAGCTGCATTACATGTAAAACTGTTAAGGGTTCATCTGGGAAGATACAAGCCGAGTTACATCCTATTCCAAAAGTGAATGTGCCATGGCACACGGTGCATATCGACATTACTGGAAAATTAAGTGGGAAGAATGATCTTAAGGAATACGTGATAGTACAAATTGATGCCTTAACAAAATTTGTTTATTTGTTTCATACTTTAAGGTTAGATTCTGACAGTTGTATTCAGGCAATGAAATCATCTATTTCTTTGTTCGGAATACCGCAGCGTATAATAGCTGATCAGGGTAGATGTTTTACTAGTGGGAAATTTTCAGAATTTTGTACATCACAGAAGATTAAGCTTCATCTTATAGCTACAGGAGGAAGCCGTGCAAACGGTCAAGTTGAACGTGTGATGAGTACCCTCAAGAATCTACTGTCAGCGGTTGAATCGAGTCACCGATCTTGGCAAGATGCTCTAGGTGAGGTACAACTTGCCTTGAATTGTACAGTTAGTAGTACAACCAAAGCAAGTCCCCTAGAGTTGCTTGTCGGCAAGGAGGCTCGTCCTTGGGGTTTGATTCCACCGTATGATACAGAGATGGAGGTAGATAAAGTTAATGCTAGAGATAGGGCAATTGAAAATATGAACAATCAAGCTAGTCACGACAAAATAAGATTCGATAAAAATAAAGCAGCAGTTGAACGACATAAAATTGGAGATTTTGTTTTACTAAAAATGAAGAGCGGCATCAAACTAAATTGGATGTAAAGTTTAAAGGACCATTTTGGTTAGTGAAGTTCTAGAAGGAGATAGATATATCTTGAAGTCATTGCATAATAAGAGAACTTATAAATATTGTCATGAAGATTTGAGAAAGATGCCAGATGGTTATGTTCCGAGTGAATTGGAGTGCCCGCCTGAGACTTGTTGAAATGGTTATAATATATCCGTGTGAGAGGATATGTTATGTGAAAACAAGATTTCCATATAGAGTATGAAATGGTTGAGATGAAGTTGCAATAGACTTTGATAAGAAAATGTTTCTGATTGGCGGATGTGTTTGAGAATTCGAATGGAAATAACCTGGCGGATGCAAAGTTTATGCATGGTTGATATATGACAATATTTGATTGAAATGTATGAGTTAAAGATATGGTTTTGAGATTTAAGCTATCTGCGTCATTGGGCAAGCATTGGAACATGGCGTGTGGCGCTCTTGACGGGACTATGCTCTTAATCAAAAGGAAATCATAGTGACGATAACTAGAGTCGAATTTTGAATTGCTGAGAAGCAAATGGAATGAATTAAATGTTAAAATGAATTTGATTATGCAATGATAATAAGAATTGAAATTTGTTTATAATGTTGTCGAGAATGTAAAATTATCAAAGATTATGAAATAAGAGAAAAATGTTATGCGTAAGATAATATATCGAATAAATAAATGGCATTTGAAATTGATAAGTAAAAGAAAACCAGCTACAATCACGGATTTATAAGTCATATTTGAAATATTAAGATTACAGTACATGAGGACGTGTAATTGTCAGAATGGCCGTGTCAAGTGTGTGTACCAAGTAACAATTCTCGTCTCTACACCTGTTTGTTAGTACGCTTTGTTCTGTCTATTCGCCAGATGGTCAGGATAGTTCGATGCGCATGCGGTCAGAGGTTTGAGAGCGAGGTCATAGGTTTGAGAGAGAGATGCGCACTACGATTGTTGTGCGTGTATGCTTGAGCCACTGCGAGAGACAGAGATAACCAGTATGTTCGTTGCAACATTTTCTGGAGGGCATTTTCGGTATACTAGAATGCTGGCGGCAGGCTGTCTCGAGTTGAAGTGGCGTGAACAAGTGTATTCGCCGTATACAATCTGCGCAGGAAAATATGGAAAATCCGAATGCTAACCCGACATATATTATAGTGTAAATGTCCTGACAGCGTTGCCTGAAATTTTTTCTTATGCAGGCCGTTAAAATCTTGTTTATTAAATATATTTCGAACGGAGAATCGGATACGGATGATTGAAGGGTAATTCGACGTCATTAAACACAACAGCATTCCCAATTTGGGGATTTTAGCTCACCGGCCCCAACAGCTCAAAATTGCAACATTTTCATTTTTGCACTTCCATTGCTCCCGAACTAGTCCGTTTTTTTTTAAATCTTAGTATGCAGTTTCACAAAACTTTTCAATACCTTTCGATCAAGATATACATAAATGGTTCTGATCGGACTATTGTAGCAGATTTTCAATTCTACGGTTCTATATAGTAGTCTCCTTGCGCACCACAGTCCGGTGCTCATCGTCACTTCCTAAAATGTCTGCATAAAATAAGCTGTGAGCCACCGTATCTCACAGTCGGTGCTTCTTGACTTTAGCTTTCCTACTTGTTTCTTTTTTAATTTTAAAGCTTTTTTTTAAGTCGGAGAAAAAGCCTTGGTGATATATGTACAGTTTGCCAATTAATTTTTTGCAAAGTGAAAAAGGCACCAAATTTAATTTTAAACAGTATTTTTTATGGTCACACATTGGCTTTTTCGATTTTAATACTATTAATACTGTTTTTTTTTTTTCATTTTTTTTTTTTGATTTCTCATACAAAATAAAATACAATTTTTGACTAAAAAAAAGATAAATTGTTTAATAAAATATATAATTAATAAAAAATAAAAATTAAATAATAATAAAATTAAAAAACCCCCGACGGCGATACCTGGAGAATTAGTTGCGGAATCTGTGTGCAAAATTTCAAAACGATTGGTCTAATAGATTTTGAGTAATCGTGTACACCGACTTTGAAAATGATACTTTTCAGGAGAGCGCCGTACCTACCCCTTAACTGTTCGCAAAATGGAAACACAACTACTAAAGAAGACGTAAAAGCTAGAAAAGCATGGTAAATTTGGTATATTTTTTTTTATTTTCCAATTTTGAGTATTCGGCTATTGCATTCCAGTGTTGTAAGTCGTCTTATAGACAAAATAGTTTATATTAATCAAGCCTGGAGAACGCACATCGGATAAAATCATTCGACTGGTTTATTTCCACCATGGCAAAGGGGAATCCGCCAAATAAATACTTTTTTTTTGCGACGGGACCAAAATAATGCTCTATTAACAAAAAAAAACGTCCTAATGCTCCAATGGCTTGGTAATACGGCCAATTACAAACTGCATCCTCTTGTTAATATTTGCTACCGATAGCAAAGGTTTCTGTAGAGCTCTTTTGTATGAGTATCTGCGTTTTTTATTATTTTCGCACAGTCTCGTAAGTCACATTTTTGGAAAAATCTTTATTAATACATTCCGCCACCTACCTGAGGCTTTTCCGCGAGTTTCGTCAACATTTCATAAGACTTTTGATCCTTTATGTCTAGTGAGCTTTGGTGGAATGACTTTTTATGCGTTAAGTTTCAATCGATTCACTTTTTTAGCCAGATTTATTATATTTTATATTGTTTGCAACTTAATTTTAAGTGTTTAAGCAATTTATTTGGCGGATTTCTCTTTGCCATGGTGGAAATAATCCAGTTGAATGATTTTGTCCGATGTGCATTCTCCAGGCTTGGTTAATACAAATTATTTATTTCCTATTTTTTTTCTAGCTTTTACGTCTTCTTTAGTACAGTTGCGAAAAAAATAATAGCACAGTTGGAGCACATTTTGTTGTTGACAAAAAAAAATTTTGTTGCACTTTTTTTTATAATTTAGATTTATATTTTATTGTTTGGTATTCCACCTAACCATAAAATATGGTATGGTTCTTAAAATTCCTATCTAAATATTTTTTTTTAGAACTTTGTTGAAAAAGACCATCTAAATACCGAAAAAACACTACAACCACTACAACCTTTTTTAAAAAAATCTTTTAAGTTTTGCTGAATTGCCTTAAAAGAAAGAAAGCACTTGTTTATTAGATTTGATTATGATTGAATTGTTTTGATCCTAAGAAATAGTAAAAAACATTATAATGGGACGCGAAACGCAGTGAACTGGGGAAAAGCGAGATATTTACAAAAAAAATTATATTCAAATAAAAATCAAACAGAAAAAAATATGTAATAGTAAGATAATAGAAAATGTCATAAAATGGAAGGCTTTGACTAAAAAACGTGAACAAAATCGATTACCGACCCCTTTTCATGTACCATTAATTAAGGAAGTTTTGTGGTCAGAAGCAAAGTGGAGTTTTTTCGGTGGAAAGAGATCTGGATCGTATGTCAGACATCTAAAAAGCACAAAAAGCCAACCTCTCTATGCCACAATAGTCATTAAGCATGGAGGGGCAAGTGTACTGATATAGGCCTACTTTTCTACTAAGGAGTAGGTACAAACCCATCCCAGATCAGCAAGTGTACACGAATATTTTGAAGACAATAATGCTAACCTTTGCAGAATATGAAATCCCACTTGTAAGGGTGTTTCAACAGAACATAAGCCCCAAAAAAAAAAACAGGATAAGAGCAAAGGAACGGCTCTGTGATAATTTTAAAGCGACCTTATCAGTAGCTTAACCTTAATTTTATTGAAAATCTGTGATCTGACATCAATGGGGCAGTTACTGCTTCCAAGTCAACAACGATTAGATCACATTGGAAACCAATTATTGAGTCCTGGAGTAAAATTTCCCAAAAGCGATGCCAGGACCTTCTTGACTCTATGCCAAGCGTCTAGACACATGTTATTGGCTATATATGTTACTTAATTAATTATTAAACGAAGATAATAAACTAAGTTTTAATAGCTTAATATGATTAACTCATACATTTTTTACGGTTTCGTCATTTTTATACCCTTGCAGAGGGTATATTCTTGATCAGCGTCACCAGCCGAGTCGATCTAGCCATGTCCGTCTGTCTGTCTGTCGGTTTCTACGCGAACTAGTCTTATAGTCTTATGTATTTAGCACGCAGTATATATGTCGGAACGGCCGAAATCGGACAACTACATCCTATAGCTGCCATAGGAATAATGGCGAAATTAATGTAAACAAAATTTTAACTTCTCTGTTTTTCAACGAATTTCTATAAACTTCGAGATATAGTCGTTTTTTATAGTTCTAGAATTACGGTTTTAATTTCTTTAAGATCATACAACTATATCATATAGCTGCCATAGAAGGGATCGGTCGATTTATATGAAAATATAAAATTTTACATGTAAGATGTAAAATTTACAAAATTTACATAATTTGACATTTTTTTTTTGTAACATTACCAAAATGGATCGATTTTCAATGATCCAATTGCAGACTGCAAGGGTATACAAACTTCGGTTTACCGAAGCTAGCTTTCTTTATCGTTTAATTATACCCTTGCAGAGGGTATTATAATTTTGCCATGATATTTGCAACGCAGTGAAGGAGGCATCTCAGACCCCATAAAGTATATATATTCTTGATCAGCATCACCAGCCGAGTCGATCTAGCCATGTCCGTCTGTCTGTCTGTCCGTCTGTCTGTCCGTCTGTCTGTCCGTCTGTCTGTCGGTTTCTACGCGAACTAGTCTCTCAGTTTTTGAGCTATCGGGCTGAAATTTTCAGCATAGTCTTATTTTTTTAGCACGCAGTATATATGTCGGAACGGCCGAAATCGGACCACTATATCCTATAGCTGCCATAGGAATGATGGCGAAATTAATGTAAAACGAGAAAGAAAGCTAACTTCGGTAAACCGAAGTTTGTATACCCTTGCAGTCTGCAATTGGATCATTGAAAATCGATCCATTTTGGTTATGTAAAAAATGTCAAATTATGTAAATTTTGTAAATTTTACATTTTACATGTAGAATTTTACATTTTCATATAAATCGACCGATCCCTTCTATGGCAGCTATATGATATAGTTGTCTGATCGTAATGAAATTAAAACCGTAATTCTAGAACTATAAATAACGACTATATCTCGAAGTTTATAAAAATTCGTTGAAAACAGAGAAGTTAAAATTTTTTAAATAAATTTCGCCATCATTCCTATGGCAGCTATAGGATATAGTGGTCCGATTTCGGCCGTTCCGACATATATACTGCGTGCTAAAGAAATAATACTATGCTGAAAATTTCAGCCCGATAGCTCAAAACTGAGAGACTAGTTCGCGTAGAAACCGACAGACAGACGGACAGACAGACAGACGGACAGACAGACAGACAGACGGACATGGCTAGATCGACTCGGCTGGTGATGCTGATCAAGAATATATATACTTTATGGGGTCGGAGATGCCTCCTTCACTGCGTTGCAAATATCATGGCAAAATTATAATACCCTCTGCAAGGGTATAAAAAAAATTTAACTTATCTGTTTTTCAACGAATTTCTATAAACTTCGAAATATAGTCGTTTTTTATAGTTCTAGAATTACGGTTTTAATTTCATTAAGATCGGACAACTATATCATATAGCTGCCATAGAAGGGATCGGTCGATTTATATGGAAATGTAAAATTCTACATGTAAAAAGTAAAATTTACAAAATTTACATAATTTGACATTTTTTTTTTACATTACCAAAATAGATCGATTTTCAATGATCCAATTGCTGACTGCAAGGGTATATAAACTTCGGTTTACCGAAGTTAGCTTTCTTTCTCGTTTTAAAATAAATTCTTACAAATTGGTGTTATTTTTTTTCTTGGTTAATATAAATTATTTTGTGTATAAGACGACTAACAACACTGGAATTGGAATTATCAAATTCCAATGTTTTTTTCTAGCTTTTATGTCTTCTTTAACATATGTAAATATTTATGTACGTATATAGCTTATCTATTTTTATATTTTTTTTGTGTCTACGATTTGTATGTATATGTATACACAAATTGAATTTAGAGCTCCTTAACAAATTTGTTGGGATAAAACTTAAAATTCCTCAAGCAAAAAAAAACAATATATATATATATATATGTATATATGTATGTATATTACTTAATAGCCAGCGGCGATTGCCTGATTCTTACACGTGTGCCACGTGTGTGTAGTTGATGCAACTGAGTGCACTCCCCAAATAATTTCCATTCCGTCTGCAGCCGTAGAGCTTATGTACATACATACGTACATATAACATATGTATATATGTTGTGTATTTTTTTGATCGCAGACTTAGTCCCAGGCCAAACGGCGCCGGAAGCCTATTCGGGCTTGCAACTACGCACGACGGCGAGTTAATAGTGTTAAACTATGTACATATGTACATATATATAAAAATAACTAGATTGAATCTGTATTGATTCGGCATAAAACTCTACATCGCATTAAAATACATCGCCGAAGTACTGAATATTAAACCGTTAGACGCAATCGAAAGAAATAAATAATAAAAATTAGTAGTAAATACTCACCGAAGATAAATGCTTTATATGTATATAAACTCTGACAATTATTGCATACGACAATTTGATGAAGGAGCGCAGTAAAACTTTATTAAGGAAATTAGGAAATTAAAAGACCCATCTACAACAAGAACATTGTTTGTGCTATCGATCAACATCTTTATTTTAAAGCTACGTACTCACCAGCGCTAAAATTTAGCAACCAAATGAGTGCGAGCGAGAGCTTAAAACATTTTTTCGGCCCCTCTTAGCAAGCTTGGTACGCAGATGAGCTAAGAGAAATACTAGAATTTACTAAAATTAACATTTCCGTTAGGTCTTTTAAATCGGATGAACTTTAGCAAGGGACGCGCGAGAAGAAGGAAATATTTAATTAATACCACGCGATCCTGGCGAAATTGAGACTGGCAATAGGAAACAAAGCCGTTTAACGTAACTATTAAATAAGTCGTAAGATATGTGATTTCACAGGGAATTAAATAGAAAAAGGCCAAGAACCCAATTTAAAATTTATGGACATGTTAATTGCTTATTCATCCTCTGCTCGTCCTTGACCAGTGGTCGCCTACTGGGATTCTGCACCCCAAAATGCCCGTGCTTCAAAGCAAACAAGGAGTACAAGAAGGAGAATGAGAGCCCTAGATACGTATCAGCAAAGGTTCCGCGGAAAGGTCATGGAGAGAGATCAGAGCCACCAAAGAGTGAAGCAACGCAACCCCCATGTACTCCATCATTGATCATTGATCTAGTTAACTATATTTCATAATAAAACATCTTTTGTAGCATGTATTATCGTTTAAATTGACCTTTTCATTAAATGTGATTTTTTGGACATGTTTGTTTACTTTTCACTTGAGAGAGAAGAGGCTGGCAGTCGACGGTAGATGGTGTGATGTGAACACGAATTCTTTTTTTCACCATCTTCTCATCGTTCCCCCAAAAATCACTGTAGTGTGAATTGGGCTTTAGTTAGCTAAAAGGGTTTCAAATTTCTAGTATGACCAGGTTTTATGGTGTTCACCGAATATCCATACGAGACGGCCAAACGGCCATACTGTCAGCGGTGTTTTTTTACAATTCAAATTAAACGCGGTCAGTTCGAGTACGTCACAAATACCTGCAAAATAAACAAATGATTTATTTATTTACTTAAATTATTATTTCCAAAAGCGCGGTGCCAGCTACCGATGCCACGGATGAGGACAAGCTGCTCCTGGCCCTGTAGCTGCTGCTACTGCCACTGCTATAGATCCCGCTGCGGAGTCATCTCTTCGTGTCCGACCTCTAGAGTCTGCTGCTCCTCCACGTCCACTACGACTGCTGCCAAGATCTTGGCACTTAAGTCGCTGCGGATCCTTGGGACTGACCACCTCTGATCTCTCCCCATGACCTCTCCACGAAACCTGTGCTGATGCGTATCTAGGGCCCTCATTCTTCTTCTTGTACTCCTTGTTTGCTTTGAAGCACAGGCATTTTGGGGTGCAGAATCCCAGTAGGCGACCACTGGTCAAGGACGAGCAGAGGATGAATAAGCAATTAACATGTCCATAAATTTTAAATTGGGTTCTTGGCCTTTTTCTATTTGATTCCCTGTGAAATTACATATCCTAAGACTTAATTTTATTATAATATTTTTATTTATTTAATGGTTACGTTAAAAGGCTTTGTTTCCTATTGCCAGTCTCAATTTCGCCAGGATCGCGGGGTATTAATTAAATATTTCCTTCTTCTCGCGCGTCCCTTGCTAAAGTTCATCCGATTTAAAAGACCTAACGGAAATGTTAATTTTAGTAAATTCTAGTATTTCTCTTAGCTCATTTGCGTACCAAGCTTGCTAAGAGGGGCCGAAAAAATGTTTTTAGCTCTCGCTCGCACTCATTTGGTTGCTAAATTTTAGCTCTGGTTACGTACTCAGCAGCGCTAAAATTTAGCAACCAAGCTTTAAAATAAAGATGTTGATCGATAGCACAAACAATGTTCTTGTTGTAGATGGGTCTTTTAATTTCCTAATTTAGATTTAGATTTAGATTTATTTATTTAGTATCCTGACGCTACAAGGATAATACTTTTAAGTTATTGCGTCAGTCACAAAAAGATTACATAAATTATTAAAAATATCTTAATATTAACAAATTTTAATTGACTTATTGACTAATGATTAGGAATTATATTACTTATAATTAAAAGAAAGTGTATTTTATTTGTTATACATGTTTGAAGTGTCTTAAGTGTTATGATTTATGTGTGTGTGCTAAAATAAGTTTTTAGTTGTTTTTCGAATTGTAAAGTGCCTCTAATTGTCTTGAGTTGGTTGGGTAAATGGTTCCATAATTTAATAGCGTAAACGAAGAATTGTCTGTCAGAGCTTGCAAGTCTTGTGCGTATACTTTTTATATTATTCGTCCGTTGCGACGAAGAAAATCTAATTAGGTCAAACAAATACTCAGGTTGCTTCGTTATTATAATTTTTTGAAAGAATATTAAAATCCTGAAATCGATCCAGGTACGAACATTTAGGTTAAAGATTTTATTAGCGCTCTCGGTTACGTGGTCCGTTCTTCTCAAATTGAAAACGTATCGTGCAACATTGTTGAATGTCACCTTAATCTTTTGCTGACTTATTGCGTCACAGTTTCCAAATATTTCAAGCCCATAAAAAAGTGTTGGCATTATTAGAGTTTTGGCAATTAAAAGTCGGATATTATTCGGAAGAATAGACTGTGTTACGTACAACTGTCGTAACATACCATATGTTCTCCCTGTAACTGTTTATATGGTCATTCCAAGAGAGTGTCTTATTAAAGAAAAAGCCTATGTTACAAGCCTTTTCTACATATTCCAAATTCGTGGCTCCCAATCGGAGTTTCGGTAAATGATCCGTTTGAATATTCTTGTTGTAAATAACAATGCATTTGGACTTAACGGGGTTTACGCTCAGACCATTTTTCTTAGCCCAATTGCTAACACTCAACAAGTCAATATTACATACATTTATACATTCATCAACTTGACTTAACGGACGGCTGACATACAACTGAACATCATCTGCATACATATGAACATTACACATAGACAAAACACTTGGCAGGTCATTAACATATATGGTAAACAATAACGGCCCTAATACAGATCTCTGTGGTACACCACTAGTGGCGAATCGAAACCTTGATACATTTTCCCCTACCGCAACAGCTTGTTTTCTATTCGCAATGTATGATCTTATTAACTTAATAGCTGTTAAAGAAAAGTTATACATGCACTTTTGTTAGCAAAATGTCATGATTTACAGTATCAAATGCCTTGCTAAAGTCCAGTAGGGTTAATAACGTAACCCTCTTGTTATCTAACTCCTGTCGAATATTCTCTGCTATTTTGATTACTGCAGAAGTGCAGCTTCTTTTCTGGCGGAAACCAGATTGGTTATTATTTAGCAGATTGTTATTGATCAAGAAGCTATTTATTTGTCCGGCCAGTATTTTTTCGAAGATTTTTGACAGATAGGGGAGGATAGAAATGGGTCTATATTCGTCATTGGCTTTGGGAATTGGCATTATTTTTCCAATTTTCCAGGTATCAGGAAAAGTCGACGTGGTGATTGCCGTATTAAACACATGAGTGATGTGGCTTATAATCTTTGGGAGAAGTATTTTTATAAATTTTTGGATTCAGATCATCCAGACCAATGGCATTCGACTTTATCTTCAATATAGCTTCTCAAACATCACATTGACTTACACACTCGAATTCAAAACAATTAGCACTACCTAACAGGGACTCAGTGGACAGGTACGAATTAGAACTACATTCAGGAACATTAATTGTCAAAAATTTGTCATTTAGTTCGTCCACGTTTACGTCATTATTTATCACAGATTTTATATTGCCGACTCCCAAGTTTTTTATTTCTTTCCAGACTTGTCTAGTTGTTATTGCACCGGTGAGCTTAGAGCTGAAATAAGCTCTTTTATTGGTATAAATCAGTTTATTTCCTTAATAAAGTTTTACTGCGCTCCTTCATCAAATTGTCGTATGCAATAACTGTCAGTGTTTATATACATATAAAGCATTTATCTTCGGTGAGTATTTACTACTACATTTTATTATTTATTTCTTTCAATTGCGTCTAACGGTTTAATATTCAGTACTTCGGCGATGTATTTTAATGCGATGTAGAGTTTTATGCAGAATCAATACAGATTCAATCTAGTTATTTGTATATATATGTACATATATACCTAGTTTAACACTATTAACTCGCCGTCGTGCGTAGTTGCAAGCCCGAATAGGCTTCCGGCGCCGTTGGGCCTGGGACTAAGTCTGCGATCAAAAAAATATACAATATATATACATATGTATATGTATGTATGCATGTACATAAGCCTTACGGCTGCAGACGGAATGGAAATTATTTGGCAAATGCACTCAGTTGCATCAAATATGGACTGAGGGCAGCGAAGAGGCCCTAACAGCACTAATGCAAGCACACTTCCCAAGATGCACGGAGGGCTCCGAAGCCAAAGAGCACCAGGACCTAGCAACTGGGACTGAAAACCCCCCAACTGATCACATATCCTCTAAAAGAATCCACTGTTCTATAGACTCATTTGCGGGTATAAAAGCACCTGGACTAGACGGAATATTTCCAGCCATGCTACAGGTGACCAAAGATGAGATCACTCCATGGCTCTCCGCAATACACAGCTTGTCTAAGCACGGGCTATATCCCTATCCAATGGAGGACCTCTCGGATTGCCTTCGTGCCAAAAGCAGGAAAGTGCAGCCAGATGAGCCCCAAGGACTATAGACCGATAAGCCAAACCTTATTTTTTACTAAAAACACTCGAAAAGCTGCTGGATCTACAAATCAGAAATTATGTAGGGAGACTTCGTTAGTAGCCACTATAGAGAGAGCCCTACATACGGAAGGAAAGCCCCAAAATGCCCCTTATGCCGACGACATAAGCATAATTATTACGGGAGCCTGTCCATCGACTCTCAGCTCTATCATGGAATTAACACTCAGGGAGATATGTAAGTGGGTGGAGAAGGTAAAACTCAGTATCAACGCGGACAAGACGGACCTCATTCTCTTTACTAAGAGATACAAGGTACCGCTATAAATCCCCCAAAAGTCAGCTCAACAAGGCCGAACCCAGGAAAAGAGGTCTTACAATAGTCTTATGGATAAAACTCAGCGACAGGCTCTGCATATCAGGTCTGAGGTCTACTCCAACCAAAGCGCTCGAAAATTTACTCGGAATCGACCATATAGATATCCACGCGCAACTTACTGCAGGAAAGGCAGCACAACGCCTAGTTGCACCAGGAAACATGTCGCTTCAAGGATTCGGGCATAGTTAGATTGGTCGTGATCAGTATATCTGACTACATGATACCCAGAACTTACCCGGATGTTAAAACATCAGGACCATAATGAACGATCTTGCAAAGGAAGGCGTCGGGCTGGCGAATGACAGAATGGAGAACGTACCTGTCTCCTTGAGAACGCTTCAAAGCGAGCTGAAGAGATAGGCTGACGTGGGGGGCTAAGGCTCTAGTAGTGAAGCGTGTGTGCATGCCGCCGCGCCAAGCTAACTCAGCCAGTGGGAGTTGGCAATCACATGCCGACTACTGAAGACCGACCATACGTCGGTGAAAAACCACATCCTGCTCGAGGTGCCCCTGCTCTAGACTAAGTATGGCGGATCTTGAGAGGAAAATTCGAAAAACCCGTAATCACCGGTGTTACCGTACCGTGCCTCTGTGATGAATGGCACTACGTTAGTGTGTCTTCTAACGGTGGCTTCCGGATACCTGGCACCTCCGGTCGTATAAGAGCCCGATCCGGGGTATGAGGCTCTACCCCGGGGGGATACTTCTTTCCTCATTACTCGTGGGACCAATTTATGAAATCAAATGTATTTGATTCGATTTTTAAATCGATTCAAATCGAACCCATCCGGGAGCCCGAAGATGCTATGGACATATGTTCACAAAGCTCTGGCACCGACAGCATCACCAAGGAAGAGGAGGAAACTCTGCTCGCCTTCCCTTAGGATGACAAACCAAGGCGGATCGCACTATCGGGCGCCGCAAGGAAGAGGTTGCGCAGACACCTTGCGAACGGCGTACCCATGGAGGAGGCCAAAAGGCTCGCTCAGAAGCCTATGGACCATCCAAGGGAAATGCCCAGCAAGAGTGGCGCTACCACCAACAAAAGAGGTAGATCGGCCAACACGACCCCAGAAGAGGCGTCGAAAAAGAGGGCCATGTACAAAACCGCGGCACCTAGTGCCCAGACGAAGGGTGATCCTGCAAATGTTTTGCCGGCCACGGAGGCTCCATCAGCCACCACAACCGCAGCAGCGGATGGGCAGGCAACACAGGAGCAGTCGCCCCAAGTCGGTGTCATGGCCTCTTACAGGGACGTTGCCAGCTCGGTGAAGATGGCTATACTCCCTGCGGCCTACCCTGAGCATCTCCTCACGACGGAGCAACTGAATACCATTTAGTCCGCCATCCTATCGAGAGTGATGGCCCTGAGACACGGCTCTGTGAAGCCGCTGTTCTCTGGCTGTACCTTTCGACCAGGGTGGATGGCCGTAACATGTGGAAATGAGGAGACAGCCGAGTGGCTAATGTCCCGTCCACCTTCCCCCACCCTCCCCAACACCCGGAGACACCTTAGATGTCTCCAAGCAAATCTCCACCCCGGAAAGGCCGCATCTGACGTCCTTTGCGGGAGGTTTGCTATCCAGGAACCATGGGTAAATGCCGGACGTGTCCTGGGGCTAAGCATCCCATCTGGTAAGCTGCTATATGCAAACGGCCAACCTCGCCCTAGAGCGGCTTTGTTAATAAACAAAAATTTAACGTTTGTTCCCTTATCACAGTTCATCACTGAGAACCTGGTGGCGGTTTGGATTAAAATACCCTCGGCCCATGGCGAGCAGGAGGCAGTGCTGGCCGGCTCCGGTGGATAATTGCTTGCGATGCCAATGCGCATCACACGGTCTGGGGGAGCAGCAAAATCAGCAAAAGAGGTGAGTACCTTCTTGAGTACATAATTAGCAATAACATAGGTTTACTAGGTTTATTGCAATTAGAGAGGAAGTCCTCGACCTAACTCTCTGTAGTCTGAATATGTTGTCCGTTGTCTCAAACTGGCACGTTGCGAATGAGATCACTATGTCAGATCACCAGCACATCAGATTTGATATAGGAGGTGCCTTGCAATGTAGCCTAGTTACTAGAAATTTCAAAAAGACAAACTGGGATCTTTTCTGTTTTGAACTTGAGCATTCCAGAGACTGCTCCACCCGTCCGATATTAACTATAGACGAGTTAGAGCGTGAGGCAAATGTGCTTCATAAAAACATTGAAACAGCATATCACGCCAGCTGCGAACAAAAAGTTCGTAAGATCAGTCAGGCCGTTCCCTGGTGGAACAAGAGCCTTGTCGATCTTAAACAAGCTGCGCGAAGGCTCTTCAATAAGGCGAGAAAAGGGAAGGCCACTTGGGATTCCTACAAATCCGCCTTAACGCTTTACAACAAAGAGCTGAGAAGGTCATAACGGGCTACATGGCTTTCAACTTTCGCGGAAGCTGTCAGGCTACAAAAAGCCCTCTCCAAGGACCACTCAAATGGCATTTGCACGTTGAAAAAGCCAGATGGAACCCACACAAACAACCCAAAGGAAACGAGTAGTCTACTTCTAGCTACTCACTTTCCTGGGTGCGTGGCCATGGAGCAACCCATCTCAGAAAGTGAGGCACCAACCTACCTTTCTGGGATTGGAGAGTGCACTCACCTGTGCGTGGCTATTGTGGCAGACTCCAATGGGGCTGAAGGAAGGGAACCCCCTATCAATCAGATCGTGTTGGAAACATGCCCTTTAAACTGTTTCATCAAAATAGCGTACAATGACTTTTAGTCCATACAAATTCCCGGGACCAGATGGAATTTATCCATGCCTATTGCAGCGGGTACTGCACCAATTCGCACTCCCCCTGGTTGGTCTATTCTGAGCTAGTCTCGTGCTTGGACACATACCAAGCAAATGGGCTAAAGTGAAAGTTTTTTTTATTCCAAAGGTAGGGAAGAAAGATTCCCAACTGCCTAAATCCTATAGACCAATTAGTCTTAGCTCCTTCCTTCTTAAAATAATGAAAAAGATAATTGACCAGCACATCAGGGAAGTGAATCTCAAGCATCTTCCCCTACGTAAGTACCAATATGCGTACCAAACTGGTAAATCAACTGAGACTGCCATCCATTGCCCTACAACAGTCATTGAAAAGGCCATTGGCTCTCAACAAATAGCACTAGGTGCCTTTCTAGACATCTCAGGAGCTTTTGACAACACGTCATACGAGGCTATCCGTGCCTCTCTTGTACGTAAAAATGTCGCCACACCCATTTTTAGGTGGATTCTGGAATTGCTCTAATCCAGAATCATAACTGTAGACCTAGGACGAACCATGACCTCAATCACAGCCACAAGGGGGTACTCTTTCCTCTCTTGTGGACTCTGGTCATAGACGAGTTACTGTTTGAGCTCAACAACCTAGGGTTCCCCACTCAGGGCTACGCTGATGATCTAGTTATCTATATAGTGGGCCGGCATGAGCAAACCATCTCGGATCGCATGCAGCAAGCCCTTACTATAGCCAATAGATGGTGTCAGGATAAAGGACTATCCATAAACCCGTCTAAAAGTGTTCTAGTTCCATTTACCAGGAAAAGGTCTCTCTCTCTCTCTGACAAGACCATCCCTAAATGGATCAACCATTGACTTTTCCGTTGAAGCTAACTTGCCTGGGAGTTATACTTGACTCCAAGCTCAACTGGAACGCACACCTTGAAAATACTATTAACAAAGCCACTCTAGCATACTTTGCTTGCAAAAGGCTTTTCGGTAGAACATGGGGCCTAAGTCCCAAAATGATCTACTGGTCTTATAACACTTGTTTTCCATAGAAACTTCTCTGTACTCCTGTACACCAGACACGACTGGACAACAAAATCAATATTTCTGCCCAGTGGATCACAAACGTGGTACACTGACGGATCGAAATTAGAAAACGGTGACACCTGGGCTGGTATTTTCGGACCAAGGTTCAACAAATCCATAGCCATGGGAAAGTATCCAACCATTTCGAGAGATACACGCCATAGAAATCTGTGCTCGTGAATGCCTTCGCAGGAATATGCAAGGCGCACGGATTTACATCTTTTCTGACAGTCAGGCGGCGCTTATAGCGCTGAGATCTTTTACGATCACCTCCAGACTTGTAGAAAACTGTTTCCAGCAGCTGAACGCCCTTGCCTCCAAAAACACCCTAACGGTGGGCTGGGTGCCAGGAACTGGTCAGGAAATGGGAGGAAAGGAGATAAGTCACTGGACCGACAGTGCAGGGCTGAGACAAGCCAAACAATTTCTCGTCCCCCAGATGTCGCGATCCAAACGCATCGTCAATTTAAAAAAGAGTGATATTCGCACTCTAACAGGCTACCTAACAGGTCACTGCAACCTAAGGTATCACCTTAAGAAATTAAAACTTTCAGAAATCGACACATGTAGATTCTGTGAGCTGGAGCCAGAAACATCAGAACATGTTCTATGTGAATGCCCCTCACTAATCAGACGTCGACTTCAACAACTAGGAGGTGAACTTATCCCCCCCTACAGGGTTTGGGAACAGATAGACCTCGCCAAAGTGCTCTTCTTCATCAGAAGCCTAGAAATAGAGGCTCTACCTTGCAATAAGGCCCTAGTAATAATCTTAATGATCCTAGGCCGACGTGCAAATCAGAAGAAGGTGGAGGAAGTCACAACCTGCAAGATCTCGAAGATTATGTGTAAGGATCGCAATAACAAACTCAGCCACTCGTACTGCATCTACCACGGAAAGATTGCAGACTGCTAGTGGGGATCCTCACAGGACACTGCGTGACTGCGACACACGCAGTTAAGCTAGGCATCCGAGGCAATGGAAACCTTGGAGCATCTTATCTGAAAGTGCCCCGAACTATCACGGGCAAGGATCAGACACCTAGGCGCCTCGGTATTGGCGTTGCAAGAAGATGCATCCAGGAAATCGCCAGGCAAGTTACTTGCCATCGCGACAGACACTTCGATCCTTAAGGACATCGAAACCTTCTGAACTATCGCCAGGTTCATAATCACCCATCCGGACAACTAAGGGGCCTATTGCCTATGCAACCTAACCTAACCTTAAGTAGTGTTCTTGTATATATAAAAATCATTTATTGTTTTTCAACTCCATTCAGGTATATTTAAATATACAAAAATCTAAAAATATTGACTTCAATGTCGCAGCTTATTTCGTGCAAGAACTTTGGGTATATGCATTTCGTGAATTGTGATCCCTGACAAACTTTTCCTTAAGGAATTTTTTTGAACACAATATCAGCTAATTTTTGAACTATTAAATTTTTTTTGAATACACTGAAAAAAAAGTTTTGTTCATTTTAGAAGACTCAGGCCCTGTTCAACAATCGAACAGAGGGAATTGGTCCTTAAAAATTTAAAAAATAAAAAAAACTAAGCGGAATATTGAATTAATTATATTTAAGGTTTAATACTATCAAAAATTAAAAAAGCTAAATTAGTAATATTGCTCTTTAAATCTAAAACGACCTTCTCGGCCCTGTTATTTGACGTTTTGAAGTCAATTTTTTTCTCAAAAGTTTAAGATAACATGAGCTAATATATAATCCCTTCGATGAAGACGAGGTATCCTATGCCTAAGACAGCCTTTAAGGCCCAAACCCTGGAATTACCGCCAGAATGCCCACCTAAAGCTATTAGGTGCATATGCCATATGGTGCAGCTCTCTATGCCGATCACGCCAAACATATGGCATTCAAAATAGAGATGTCAAACTACCGGTAGTGACAAATTCGATAGCTTCGAGGTTATTTTTCGTAAACTAACGATACTATGACGATAGTATTGTCCTAAACAATTTAAAAAAAAGGAGTATTCATTTAATAAAATTCTCAAAAAAGGTAATTGTATTCCTTATTAATTTGATTGAGAATTTTTTGTCGGACCAATTTGTTAGTGTTATATGTGATATATTTTCCTTTTCTAATTTTTAATGGTTTGTTTTCAAGGTTAAAAATATAATAATGTATGTACATATGTAAATAAAAACATAAAATAAGAATTTCGAACTTCAAACAGTATTCATATAAAAACATAACAAACAAAAAAAGAACAGTCGTGGAGAGAAAAATATAGTGACGATACTATCGCGATTGGTTTTTCAACTACCGCTGGTGCAAGCTGAATCCAAACCATCGATACTACCGATAGTGCCACCGGTAATTTGACATCTCTAGTGCTTTGTTTGACAGCAACCATAGGGTTTTACTAAAGACTTTTTAATTATTAAGCTGAGTAACTCAGAGGAGTGACTGGAGAGACCGAAGGAGGACCCTAAAAATCCTAAGCGGCAACGCTCCCAGGAAAGTGCGGCTCAAAATGCCCCGCAGAAGATTCGCACGCACATGCCAGTAGCGGCGAACAAAAGCTTCGCGGAAATGGCCAAGGACAAGATCCTTCTAAGAGTCCGGAAGGTAGAATACCGAGGAAGGTAGAATACCGAGGAACCAGTGGAAGTGGGTTGAGGCAGCACTGGCTGTACACTGATTCGAATTGCTGGAAGCGGACCCTGGACCCCCACCAATCTGCAAAGATGCAGGGTGGTATCAGGGTAACGTCAAGGTGATGGCGTTTGAAGGGTCTAGGTCGGCAGAGCTACTGAAAGCAGCCGTTTCTAGACTGGGTGAGGTCTACCCGGGTGCCAAGCTGGTCGCTGTTGACTGGAAGGACATTCCGAGTAGGCCAAGAGCCGTTATATGGATCCCGTCCTCCTTTAAGGAGCCGGAGAAGATCCTCTTGATGCTGCAGAGATGCAACCCTAGCCTGCCGTCCTCCGACTGGAAGGTGGCGAAGGTGGAAGAGACGCAGGGCCCATTGTGTCAGGTGTTGCTTATCCTAAATAAGGACTCAACCGCACCCATTGAGGCTATGCACGAAAAGCTAAACTTCGGTTGTAGCTCGGTGCGTATCTGGGTGTATAAGTCGGACACCAAGCAAAGGAACGAGTCTGGTGTTGAAGAGGTGCTGGCAACCGAGGTGGAGGAGCCAGGCAAAGAGGACGAGGACTGCGAGTACAGACTCCATGAGTGAGGACCCCGAAGATGACCTGGACGCTGACGTGACGGTGATAGAGGCAAATCTGCTCGATGTCTCTAGCGGTCGTGCAGATAAACCTCCACCACTGTAAAGCAGCTTCCGCTACCGAGAGACGAAGCCGATCTGGTGCTGATCCAGGAACCCTGGGTTGTATCCAATAGGATTTGTGGACTCAGCACACCAAAATAAAATCTGCTCGCAGCTCAAGGAGAAGGTAAAACTCGCACTTGCATTTTAGCTAAAAGGCACCTCAGTGCATTTATGCTTTATAATTACAGCGATGCCGACACTACATCGATAAGTCTGGAGCTCCAAGACAGGTCGCTATGTGTAGTGTCAGCATACTTAGCGTACGACCCGATACCGGGTCGCAAACAAAGGGTACTCGTTAAGGACTGCGAAGATCGGGGCACTGGCCTGTTGATCGGATGCGACGCAAATGCCCACCATGAGATGTGGGGCAGCACCAACACAAATGAGAGGGGTGAGTTACTTTTTGAATACCTTCTCTCCACTAACCTACTTATCTGCAACAGGGGAAACGACCCCACTTTTGTAATTAAGGACAGAGAGGAGGTCATAGACCTCCCTAACCCTTATTTCTAACTGCATGCATGACCAACTTATAGGGTGGAGCGTTTCTAAAGAACACTCCTTCTCGGATCACAAATATATTGACACACGATTGTGTGCTCCCAACCCTGAACCAGTAACGTTCTAAAACCCCCGTAGAACCAACTGGCCAGCTTTTAAAAATAGACTGGCTAAAGCCCTTCCAGTTCCACCAGAGCAGATTCCTCCATCGCAGGAACACCTCACTCTTCTCACGACAGTCTTCACTGAAGCCTGCAACAGCGCATATAAAGCATCCTGTCCAATCAGCAAGCCGAGAGGCAAATGGAAACCACCCTGGTGGAATCAAGAAATAGACAAGCTGAGGGGGGAATGTAGGAAACTCTTCAACAGAGCAAAAAGACTAAGTTGTGAACAACATTGGTCTGAATATAAACACAGTCTAGCTCAATTAAAAAAGCTCATTAGACAGGCAAAAAGAGAGGATTGGAGAAAATTCTGTTCGGGAATTGAATCCTCTTCGGAAGCTGCACGATTACGAAAAGTACTCTCAAGAAACAGGACGACTCGTGGACTTCTTCTAGCGAAGAAACACTGATGCTATTAATAGACACGCATTTTCCAGGAAACACCTTAGGTCCCCAAACAAACGACCCACAACCATACCACCCGGTCAGATCATTGGATAGCATTATGACTGAATCCAACATCAAATGGGCTATAAATAGCTTCGCTCCCTATAAATCTCCAGGCCCCTGATGGGATATTCCCGGCACAGTTGCAGCAAGGGGAAGATCTCGCTGTCCCTTGGCTAAAAGCCATCTTCACGAACATTATGGCGTTAGGCCAAATTCCCGATTCCTGGCTAACGTCCAAAGTAGTTTTTATACCCAAGGCCGGCAAAGCCTCGCACACAACACCGAAGGATCTCAGGCCAATAAGCCTGTCCTCCTTCCTTCCAAAAACTTTGGAAAGATTGATAGGGCTACACCTGAGGACATCAATCAATCCCTCTCTGCTATCTGAATCTCAGCACGCATACCGTAAAGGCAAATCGACAGAAACAGCACTTTACTCTGTCATATCCAGTATAGAAAAATCCCTGCAAAACAAGGAGTATACCCTAGCCGCCTTCTTGGACATAGAAGGAGCTTTCAATAACATCGACTAAAGGCCAATAACCAATGCAATGCTGAGCCTTGGAGTAGATGCTCAATTGGTGAGATTAGTCGAGCAGCTGCTCCTGAGCAGAAAAGTGACCTCTTCACTAGGAGCATCTACTCTGTGCAGGCACATCAGCAGAGGTACTCCTCAAGGGGGGGTACTCTCTCCGCTTCTATGGAACCTAGCAGTAAACACGCTGCATACATATGTACATGCATATATATATATATACTAGCTGACCCGGCTAACTCCGTTTCGCCACCAGATGGCTTCGTTATATATATATATTATATAATATATAATATAATATTTTTTTTGTTTGTTTTATATTTGAAAAGGAAAAGTTTTATTTCATTTCACAACAGTAACGAATTCATTTCGAATACAAAAATGAAGTGTTATTTAGTTGAACTTCTCTAAGTGAATGAAAGTGAATCCAAAGTAAATACTGAATCGAAGCGTTATACGTGTCCGCAAATTATCCGTTTCATTGAAGTGCTCTTTGGTAAAACACATTTTTTGTTTTTTGGTCTGACGTTAACACAAACAAAGCGGATGGTTTCCCAACTCGTGAACACGCAACGAATAACTGCTTATGTGAAAAACAATGATTTTCTAAATTTATTCCGCAGACACTAAGCGATATGCCTTGCGACTTGTTAATTGTCATTGCGAACGCAAGGCAAGATCAGTCGGAATCATTGGTATTCGAGGAATACATTCATTTTTACCTGCGTACTTTCCGTTAATAATGGTTGCCTTAATCAAGTTCGTGCGTATCCAATGGCATTCGTTCCTATGCTGTTTCGAGCATATTAACCACAGAATTATTAGAGTGAAAAAATGCTTGCAAGTTTTTTAATAATTCGTCTCTTTAACTGTTGTATTCCCTGTATATTGCACCGCACATTCAGCTGATCCACCATCGACGAAATGAAATATATTTGCAGAAATTGATGCTGTTCATATGGTGTTGGCACCATTGCAAACAATAATTTGTTGAGGAATACGGTGTAACTTCTGATCGTGTGATGGTGCATATGTAGTTGTTATGTGATTGGTTATGTGTGTTGTATTCTTACCTTGCAAGTGGCCTTCTCGAAAGATATTAGCTCCAAAGTAAGTCATGCGAAAGCAGTTATTGTATTCAAGGATGTGTTGGAGAATATGGCTGGAATCGGGATCACTTCCATCGAACAATGGTTTCAGTGGCTGTGGTGGTGTAAGTAATGGATCCAGTTTGACTTTTCCACTTGCGCAGCACAATCCAGCCGTATCTCTTTTGAACTTTAACGCATTGCAATATCGGCACATAGTCGTCATTGGTCCAATATCTAAATTTTTATCATCACTGTAGTTCGCAGTGGGATCATATTGGAATGCCAAGCGATAGTATGATGATCTTCGTGTCCGCCTATTTTGTCATTCTTCGATTTCTGTGAATACACTTGTTGCTGGCTTGCATGTCTTGTGCGGCGGCCGATGTTCGCACGTCGTCCTCTGTGGACAGAGTGGTGAATTTAACCTCAAATGAACGATCCACATAATTTACATAGTTCAACTTACCACCTTAAAGACAAATGCCTGCATCACAATTTCACGGTGAACACAATACCGGTTTGTCACATAATTCTAACTGAGCAGAGAACAATGAGTAGATGTCAAACAATGTATCACGCGCCGCATGCTATGTATCAGAGATGGCACTATGTGTAAAAAAGATTTTCCCGCTTGAGTCGCGGACGTATCACGGAAGAATCACGGAAGAGTCGCGGAAGTATCGCGGAAGACTGGCGGAAGAGTCGCGGAAGAGTCGCGGAAGAGTCGGGGAAGTATCGCGGAAGTATCGCGAAAGTATCGCGAAAGTATCGCGGAAGTATCGTGGAAGTATCGCGGAAGTATCGCGGAGGAGCTCGGAAGTATCGCGGAAGCATCGCGGGAGAATCGCGGAAGTATCGTTGAAATATCGCGGAAGTATCGCTGAAACATCGCGGAAGAATCGCTGAAGAATCGCGGAAGTATCGCGGAAGTCGCGGAAGTATCGCGGAAGAGTCGCGAAAGTATCGTGGAAGAATCGCGGAAGTATCGCGGAAGAGTTGCGGACATATTGCGTCCATCAATGTATCCGTACATTAATCATTTCAGCCAAAACAGCACGACGTATTCGTGATGACCTTGAAAGATTCACTACAGGTACGGTGTCAAAAGATCTATTTCGTGCATTACCTTCTCCTGCACTCCGGGATCGTCTTTGTAATACCCCATTTGTTCTACGCGTTCGCCTTCCTATATTTGCTCGCCATACATACGACAGGAAATGTTTGACGAAAATTACCTGACAATTATATCAAAGATATGTGTCTGACAAAGAAAAATTGCTTTTTTTTAGTGTTTTTCCGGCAATTATTCGATTTTTTCTCGCCGTAAGAACCATCCTTGGACTTCAACGAACATTAAAAAAAAAAAGAATTGGACAAATTGGTCCAGGCGTTGTTGAGTTTTGCGCTTAGCAACACATTTTGCGATTCATTTTTATATATAGGATATATAAGTTAACACCCAGAATGCTAAATGCTTAACCAAAGTAAGAGTATCGACACACGCGCAGAAATCTGAACAACATCAAATAGATTACGAGTGTGAGTGCATTAGCACCGATTTCCCAACATATAAAGTTATTGGCCGGAATGTTTCCCAATATGTCCCCAATTGAGTTCAGCAGCCACTTGCGCTGAGTTTTCACTTCTTCACTTCCTACTCTACGATCGTGGGAAAGCTTCAACGCTGGGTGACTGAACCCAACACAGTGCGCATTTGGCAACGACAATTATTGCCAAATTACATTGACCAATTAGAATAAGAAACGGTCAACTGCACCGCGGCAGCAGCAATATCAGCATCAGCAATATCAGCGACAGCGACCAATTAGGACCGACCACATCAGCGACAACAGCGATGTTCAACGATAGCAGCAGAGAACGTCAGCAGAGGCAGCAGCAGCGGCAGAAGCGGCAGCAGCAAACCAATGAAGCATAGGTTACATTATTAATCATTAGCATAAGAAAAATCAGTTGTAAAATTGCACTCAATAAAGAAAGTTTATATTTTTTTTAATAAAAATATTATCTAAACTTTTAACTGGCGCCCGAACAGGGACCTGGTATAAAGTTCGCGAAGGATACAAGTTCCGCGTCTCGTGTAGAGCAGTAAAGAAAATCCTGCCGGTTCGGAAAAATTATTCTGCCTAATCCGCACGAAAAAAATCCGACCACCGAGGCCCGGAAGTGCCACAATTAAAGTGCCGTCCCAGAAAACGCCACAAAAGGACACTCCTACAAAAAGGACTTGTACCCGGTGGACATACCAGGCCAAATTTTATCGCTGTGATTCCCTCTAGTACCCGTTCGGAGGGAACGTGCAAGGAAAGGTGTAAAGGAGGTGCCCTAGTAGACCCGCATTCTGGAGAAATCGCTGCAACGCGGGACAAAAAGGAAAAACACCAAGATTACCGGCACGAGAGCACACCGAGATATGATTATTTTGTAAGCAAATACTCCAAACAACAAAGGAGACAATAATCGTCAAGCGACAAACAAATTCCATGAAAAGGAACTGTAAAGCGGTCCCAAAATATAAGACATTTACATGTGAGTTTTTGTAAGAAACTGAATTTATTCGGAGCGGTCTCCGCTTTATATAGATTCTAGCTTAGGTAGCTAACATCAAAAATCTTATGTCTAGTTTTATCTTCTACACCAATGCAACGGTCATCTGTTCCCCTAGCTGGGAAACCGTTTTCAAGTGCAAACGGGGATTTTCCGCTGCAAGATAGCATATAGCATGCTGTACAAATATTTAAGGGATGAACCCAAGCAACAGTATCTCGAACATTTCTAGATTCCTAGTGGCGTTTATATTTAGATCTAAGCAGACACATGCTTATCAGTACAGTGCCTGCAACAGTTTGCTGTTTACATTGGATTCTTATATATATATACGTGTTCACGTGTGAACAGGAACTATCAAAAAATTAAATTAATAAACAAACAACAAACAAAGAATCAAAGAATTTTTAAATTAAATTAAATCGATCGCTAAATTTTCTATAAAAAATTTTGTTACCTATCAAATTTAAACAAAAATTATTTAAGGATTAAAAATCTAAATTCAAAATTAAGAAAACACAGAAAAAATCTAAAATCCAAAAATCAAAATCTAAATCAAACTTTATAATATTTATAGCACAAAATAATTAATTATTTTCACCCCGAATTCTGAGTACCTATCTAAAAATTTTCTAAAATATAAATTCATCCCTTTAATCAACTGTTCAAATATCGTGACCACAAACCATAACTAAAATGCCAGACCAAGATTTAGCAGACCGACTAGGAAACCTTGTAGGCCCTTCCGCAACTAGCAACGCGCGACTCATGACTGAGAGATATATCGAAGAAATAATAAAAGGCGTCTTAGAAACCAAATTAAGTGGCTTAGTGAAGGAAATAATTAAACCCAATAATGATTTTTCGCAATATACAGATCAAACAATCAGACGAGAACTAGCACACAACCTTAGTGAATTAGACAAAATACCGGACATTGTACGATCGCTTAGAGAATTTTCAGGAAACAAAAGTGAATTTTCCTCATGGAAAAAGAGCGTAGCACGAGTTTTAAAAATCTATGAAGGTAGAATCGGTTCGCCAAAATATTATGGCATTCTTTTAGCAGTCCGCAATAAAATTACGGGACAAGCAGACGCAGTGTTAGAATCATACAACACCCCACTTGACTGGCCAGCTATTATGAAATGCCTTACATCGCATTTTGCCGACAAACGAGACCTTAAAACTTTAGAGTACCAGCTTTATGCCCTTGCTCAAGGAAACAATACTATAGTTGAGTTCTACCAAACAGTCTACCAACAGCTATCCTTAATCTTGAACCAAGTTAGTAATCTGGATGCTTCACAAGAGACCATACAATCTTTGACGACTATGTACAGGGAGAAAGCTTTAGATACTTTTGTTAGAGGCCTAAACGGAAATCTAGCTCAACTGTTAGCGATCAAAGAACCGCACGACTTGGGGCATGCACTACACCTATGTAGTTTGCTCGAGAATCAGACCACTAGAAACAACCAAACCCCAAAAGCATTTACTCAGGAAAACCGCCTACACTACCGCCAAGAACCCACCAACCGTTCCGAATGGTAGGAACCAAACAAAATTTTCATCCCCATTTATACTACAATCCTAAACAGATGCAGGTAGTAGCCGCAACCGGAAAATTCCCCCTTCACACAAGCCACCCAACCTAATTTTTACAACCAAGCTAATTCAAGCCAAGCAAAACCATTAACACCCTATATTTCTCCGACACCGCCCCGCGACCCCAACCAAAAGCAGTACCTATGGAAGTTGATCAATCAATTCGTTCGCGTCATATCAACTATATGAATAAGCCGGCGAACAATGATTATTTTGGGAAACGACCTCTTAGCACTTCTAATGTTCAGAACACTAGCAAGATGCCAAGACAATTTCATATTCAAACCGAGTCAGAAATTACTACACAACAGGAAACACAAGAAGATACAACTAGTGCAGAGCAAGAATATTACGAAATGGCAGAACAGAATAATATAGGCGAACTTCAAGAAGAATTTACTTGGCAAATTGATACCGAACAACAAGAATACATTGACATGTCCGAGCTCCATTTTTAGAATAAATCGTTCCTCATTACCTTACTTTAAAGTAACGACGGGGAACGGAAAAATCCTAAAATTCCTAATAGACACAGGCTCAAACCAGAATTACATTCAAACACAACTGGTACCACACCCAAAACCAAATGAGAAAAGCTTTTCAGTCAGCTCTGTGGGAGGCAACAATGAAATTACACAACACACGATTCTTAAACTTCCCAATATCTCAGATAAACCAATGAAATTTTTTACTAGATACACTAAAACATTCCACGGCATATTAGGAAACGATACAATGAAATTATTAGGCGCAATTATAGACGTCAAAAATGATACACTAATTCTTGAAAATAAAAGGAAAATTAAAATTCACCAATTAGCCGCACAAGCCGTTAACACAATAGGACCACAAGTCAGTCATATGACCGAGTCACAAAAATAATTATAGAAAACCTTGTTCAAAGCCACAAAACTTATTCGCCGACCCAGACACAAAATTAGCATACACTACTAAAGTGGTAGGAGAAATAAGAACTTCATCAGACTCCCCAGTTTATGGAAAACACTACCCATACCCAGCTTCACTAAGACAGGAAGTAGAAAAGCAGATAAACGAAATGCTCGAAGATGGCATTATTAGACCTTCACGTTCTCCGTATAATGCACCCGTTTGGGTAGTTCCAAAAAGTCAGGTCAGTCCGAAGAAAAAAGTATAGATTGGTAATAGACTACAGGAAACTCAACGATGTCACTATCTCAGATCGGTACCCTATCCCAGAAATTGGCGAAATTATCGCACAGCTAGGGGATAACAAATATTTCTCAGTGTTAGATCTTAAAAGTGGATTTCATCAAATTCCACTAAAAGGAACAGATATCGAAAAACAGCCTTTGCCGTAAACGGTGGAAAATATGAATTCACCAGGCTTCCATTTGGTCTCAAAACTCCCATCTATATTCCAAAGAGCCTTGGACGACATCCTGAGGGAATACATAGGGAAAATTTGCTATGTGTACGTTGACGACATAATCGTTTTTAGCAAAAACGAAATAGAGCACGGTCAGAACCTCGAAAAGTATTTTCAACACTACAAGACGCAAACATGAGGGTACAAATAGAGAAATGTCATTTTTTCAAAACGAAGTAGATTTTTAGGGTATACAATCTCACAAGACGGAGTTAAGACAAATATTGACAAAATAAGAGCAGTTTCAAAATTCCCGGTCCCAAAACGTTAAAAGACCTACGATCTTTCTTAGGCATGACAGGGTATTATAGAAGATTTATTAAAGATTATGCAAAAATAGCGAAACCACTAACCATTCTCCTCCGAGGAGAAGAAGGCCGCATATCAAAAATAAATCAAGCAGGACAGCTATTAACCTGGACAAAGAAGCAATAAAGGCTTTCGAAAAATTAAAAATACACTCATCTCCCGAGACGTCACCCTTGCATACCCAGATTTTGGAAAAGAATTTCAGCTTACAACCGACGCGTCAAGTTACGCAATAGGCGCAGTCTTAGAACAAAACCATAGACCAATAACATTTATCTCACGTACACTCTCGAAAACCGAAGAAAATTATGCAACAAACGAAAGAGAAATGTTAGCCATTGTGTGGGCACTTCAAAGCCTGAGACATTATCTTTACGGATATTCGAAAGTAGTAATATACACAGATCACCAGCCTCTAAGTTTTTCAAATAGTGTCAATAATCATAACGCGAAACTAAAACGATGGAGAGACCTTATTGGCGAATATAATCACGAAATTAAATACATGCCAGGAGTAGCTAATGTAGTAGCTGACGCACTTTCTAGAGCCCCAGCCGAAATAAATTCACTCAGCTTCACAGCAACCATTCATAGCGACGAAAGCTCATCTCACAATCTTATATTTTCTGTAGAAGCTCCCATTAATGTTTTCAAAAATCAATTATTCCTGCTTATCGATGAAACGGATTCAGATATTTTCGAAATTCCATTCCCAACTTACCACAGACACATAGTAAAAAGAAGAGAGTACACAGAAGAACAAATAATAGCAATCCTAACACGCAGATTAGACCCCAGATTAATAAACGGAATTTTTACTTTCGAAGAAGTAATGGGAAAAATACAAAATATTTACCCCACATATTTCAGTTCATATAAAGTAAGGTAAGGCAAAATCAAGTAGACGACGTCACGTCCGAATTACAACAAAACGAAATAATAACCCTAGAACACAAGAGAGCCCATAGAGATGCGAAAGAAAATAAAATACAAATACTTAAGAATTATTTTTTCCCTCAAGCTCAAAAGAAAATTCAAGCAATAGTTCAGTCCTGCCAGACCTGTAAAGAATCTAAATACGACAGGCATCCGCCAAAAGGCGAAATTCAACCAACACCTATCCCCAAATATCCAGGAGAAATAGAAATAGTAGATATTAATATCACAGAAAAAAACAGCATATTAACAGGTATCGACAAATTTTCCAAATACGCTCAAGTAAAAATTTTACAGTCAAGGGCAGCTGAAGATATTAAAAACCCCTTAAGAGAAATGCTTATCGCTTTCGGTATGCCGAAATGGATAATAATGGATAACGAACGTTCTTTAAGTTCTGCAGCTATAAAATTCATGCTGGAAGATCAACTTAAAATCTCAGTGCACACCACTGCCCCATACGCATCAACAAGTAATGGACAAGTAGAAAGGTTCCACTCGACACTATCCGAAATTTTAAGGTGCTTAAAAAGACAACGGGAGCATGGTATTTGAAGATTTACTTTTCCAAGCGGTCCAGGAATACAACAAATCAATACATTCAGTAACAAGAGAAAAGCCTATAGACATTTTTTTAGAAACACAATCCCTAATACACCAGAAAATATAGAAAATCAACGAGAGGAAATTAGGCAGAAAATTCAAAAGAAACAACTCTATGACCTAGAATACCACAATAAAAATAAGAACCTACCAAAACATTTCAGGCCAGGCGAAATAGTACACGTTAAAATCGATAAAAGATTAGGGTCAAAACTAACACCTAGGTATAAAAAAGAAAAGTTGCTGAAAATAAAAACACCACCATTAAAACTCAAAGCGGAAAAATAATCCACAAAAATAATATTAAAACATAATTTTTCAGACTATTTTTACCAACCTGCCTGGGTATTACCACGGTCCTTGATTATTCAAACTCCCAACTCATTTCACTCGAATCCGGACTAGCAGCCAAACAAGACGGAACGTTTAAAATCATCCACATTTTCAACTTGACCAGCTACGAAGAGACATTTGCAACTTTAGAGAACTAAAACAAATAAAATCCGACTTACGCAGACTACAAACACAAAAAAGATCAAAAAGAGCAATAGAAGCAATAGGGACAGCATGGAAGTGGCTGGCAGGATCACCAGATCATCATGATTATGAGGTCATAGAAAATAAGATAAACGAACAGCTTGAAAATAATAACAGACAAGTAGTTATAAACCGGCTTATTAACGAAAAAATAAATCAACTCAGTAATGTCACAAATGCAATGATAAAATTTACTCAAAACTCGGAAGGAATAATGGATCAAAAAGCCAATATTTTAAAATATAAAATACAATTAATTAAAGAAGAAATTACAAACATTCTGTACGCAATAACTTGGGCAAAATCTAACACAGTAAATTCATTTATTTTCTCAGCAAAAGAAACCAGCATTGTAGAAAACATTTTTAAAGAAGAAAACAGTTTATTTTTGATATAGAAGAACTCTTAGAATTTGCTAAAGTCAAACTTGCCACCAATGGCCACGACCTCATTTACATTATTAGCTTACCAACAATTAATAAAGGCACTTGCAGAGCATTAAAAGTAAAAGCACTAAAAAAAGCCCATGTAATAACCGATTTAAAATATGAAAATCTACTAGAATGTAAGAAACAACTATTTGCAATAACAGAACCTTGCGAGGCACATAACGATAAAACTATTTGTAATTCCGAAAAATTGCTAGACTTAAGTAACGATACTTGCGTAAACGCTCTGCTCAACCTTAAGGAACCAGTATGCAAAATGGTCAACAATCAACACATTCCCAATTTCGAGGAAATATTGCCAGGAACTCTACTGTTGAACGACTTCAGCGGACTTGTCTCGTTGGACGAAAAACTCCTAAAACTACAGGGCTCATTTATAATCCAATACAGGAACTCTACAGTAACAATTGGAGAAAACATCTACAAGTCTAAAGAAACCAGCCCGGTTGAACCGGAACCCCCACTTTTTCAATTAGCAGCGGAAAATTCGAAAATAAAATTAGTTTGTACATTGATTATACATAATAATTTGAGAGTAAGAGAGAGCGGGACTTAGTCATTGCAAGAATTGTTTATGTTATTGAGGAGCAGCACCGCCTGCTCCGGATGTGGATTGTTTACAATGGTTCAGCGTGGGATCGCCTATACTGCATATTCTTATTTTTGGTACATAACTGAATATGTGAATATGCCACTTCCCTCCCCTTAAAAAGGGTTCCCTATGCTTGGGCTGGCATTTCAGGGTACAATACAGGCAACTGGTTTTGTGCCGGTTCTATTTCTTGTTGTGGTTTTTATTATTTTTTGTGTTTTTGGGTTTTGCGCCGGTTCTATTTCTTGTTGTGGTTTTTATTATTTTTTGCTTGTTTTCTAACTTTTGTATATAAAAAGGTAAGTGAATTTAGTGTAAACGAGAAAGAAAGCTAACTTCGGTAAACCGAAGTTTGTATACCCTTGCAGTCAGCAATTGGATCGATCAATTTTGGTAATGTAAAAAAAAAAATGTCAAATTATGTAAATTTTGTAAATTTTACATTTTACTTGTAGAGTTTTAAATTTTCATATAAATTGACCGATCCCTTCTATGGCAGCTATATGATATAGTTGTCCGATCTTAATGAAATTAAAACCGTAATTCTGGAACTATAAAAAACGACTATATCTCGAAATTTATAGAAATTCGTTGAAAAACATAGAAATTAAAATTGTACATTAATTTCGCCATCATTCCTATGGCAGCTATAAGATATAGTAGTCAGATCGACCGTTCCGACATATATACTGCGTGCTAAAGAAATAAGACTATGCTGAAAATTTCAGCCCGATAGCTCAAAAACTGAGAGACTAGTTCGCGTAGAAACCGACAGACGGACAGACAGACAGACAGACGGACATGGCTAGATCGACTCGGCTGGTGATGCTGATAAAGAATATATATACTTTATGGGGTCTCCTTCTTCACATTGAAGATTTTTGATTTTATTTATTAAAGTTTTCAACCCTAAAGTTTCCTCCTGATTCAGGTGACCTAATCGAAACAATACAAAACCTAATTTTTTAATTGATTCCTGAGGTGATTTTTTAATTGGTTCTAGTGCCTTTTGGATATAAAAATTTTGGTTTTTTTCTGATTTTGAAGTTATTAATTTTTATGTTTTATCAAAATGGGTAACTGTGCTATTTTTGTTATTTATAATTGATTGTGCATTTTTCAACAATTAGTATATCATAATTATTAGAAAAACTGTGTACATAAAATGGTTCATTTGTTTTAAAAATACTATTGCTGGGTAACATAATTAAGTTTTTCAATGTAATGGGGCCATTTGATGTCAAAACTTCATATTTAGTATTTTGAACAGTGTTGCCAGAGTCGCTTTTTTCCCGTCAAATCTGGCTTTTTTTAAAGACCATTTGCTAGAAATATCTGGGAAATCTGGCTTTTATCTTTGTTAAATGCTTTTTTCCGATTTTTTTCTGTATGCCCGCATAACAAAACGTATGCTCAAAAAATGATACAATTATTACTGATTTTGTCGATACTAGGACTTAAGACAGCGTTATAAGGGATCGTTACATCGTTACTTTTAAGATTACTTTATCCTCTTATTTTTAAGTAAAATATCTAATTTCTGACTTTGGTCGGTTTGTGACGAGTTCTTATAAAATACGTATATATGCATTTATTACGTATACGTAAAAAATTTATGAAAATCAGGAAGAAGCTTCAAGTATTGATGAAATGATATACATATTATTAATAATAACAATAATAACAAAGCTACGACTAATTTCTTCTTCTCGGTTAATTAGAAGCAAGAAATAAACTTGTTGGAAAACTGGCTTTTTTAATAGCTTTTTTCAAAATTAATTTGGCTTTTTTTGATCGTTCTTCCCGTCAAAAACAGTTTTTTTTCAAGGAAAAGTTGGCAACACAGATTTTGAATAGGAAGACAAAATATATTTTTATTGATCATATTTATTGTGGATCCCGTGTCTATAAGGCAATTGTATGTGCAACCTTTGTATGCTATTTCTATGTATTGGTGTTGTCCGGGGCTGTTAACCGAAAATTTTCGTTTGGTTCTGAGCTATTTTGATTTTGTTCATCTTTAAGCTTAGTACGCAGATGCTCGAACAGCGTTTTTAAGCAGTGAGAGAGAGCGAGAGGTCAATGGTCGGGAAACACTTTTCGAAAGCCCTGTTTTAAAGGCCGGTACGCAGATGAACGAACAAAATACCAGAAAAATACCAGGTGGCGCGAGGGCAGATTTTTGGTATTTCCAGAGCGGGGTGACGAACAGAATAACAAATTTATTAAAACGGACTGTTCTCAACTATTGGCATCTCACTCTATATCTCTTTGCAGCGCTTTAATTGAAGTTTTCACGAGTTAACGGGCATTTCGCACGCATTGTATTTACATTTATATCCCGAAAAACAGTTGTTAATTTGTTTCGTTAATTTCTTAATTTGTTTGGTTCAAAAATATGGAAATCGCTAAATTAACCAAGATGCGAAAAAGCAGAACAATGGACTTTACCAAGGAAGAGACAATTATCGTAGCTTCATCGTTAAACATGTTGACTAACTTTATATTTCAAATAAATTATTTTGTCAACATACACAGCTAATTTAAGATTGGTATGACCGCATCATTTACCGCCCAAAAATACCGAAGAGCGTTTTAAGAAGCGGTCACACTGGAAAAAGATTAAATCTGTTTGGGGTTACGAACTGTTCGAGCATCTGCGTACTAACCTTTATTTTAGGTGGATTGTACCTGTTGTAGCCCTCCATTAATCAACCCATGGTATTGCTTGTGATCATAATACTGTTGTTCATAATAATTAGGTTGTATTTTCTCGTATTCGTGCGCGTCTTGAAATCTCAATTCGTCAATAGACATTTTGGTTTGCTCACTGTCCGATGGTCTTAGTCGTTTGGTAATCGGGAAGTTAGTATTTTTAGATGTGGAGGGTTGTTGTTGTTGAGGGTATGTATTTTCTTTTAAAATATGCTGTTTGAGGATATTGAATTTTATTGGAATGTTGTAAGAAAGGATTTTTGTGAGTAAATGGTTGTGTGTTCATGTATTGGTTGGGTCCGAAATGATTTGCTGCGTGCCACACAGCTTGGTTGTTAGGCATCTGCTGTGTATACGTGGGTCTAAATGGTTGCGTGAATTGATTTAATACAGTCTTTCCGCTTCTACGCAGAATGCCCTCAGATTTCCTTTGTAAGGTGTCATCATTAGTTTGGTAGAGTGAAATTACATAGTCCACTCTGTTGACGAAGGTGTAGAGAGTTTCTGGATCACCCTTAAATGGCATGATGTCGTTTAGCTGCCGACGAGCTTCAGCAAGGTTGTTGTCGCTTAGCGCAACGATTTCGGGTGCGGCGATAATTGGTTGTGCCATTGTTATAGTAAATTTGTTGTTATAGTAAAATAAAAATTTTGTTTTAGTTTATTTTTGATTTCACTTATTTAAGTGTTTGATTTCTTAAAATTTATATGTTGTTATTAACTGTTAGATGCCTTTGGACTTATTGCTTAAGCTTGCCCGCTTGGGATATTGATTTTACATAATTTTTTGAGAGTAAGAGAGAGCGGGACTTAATCATTGTAGATTGTTTACAATGGTTCAGCGTGGGATCGCCTACACTGCAAATTCTTATTTTTGGTACATAACTGAATATGTGAATATGTCACTATAGATATATATATATATATAGATATATATATATATATTTTTTTTTTTTTCTTGGGCGTTGAAGATGCACAACGGTCAGTACACTCAAGTGGCCATTTAAAACCAAGCCCGGGCTTGTTAGGGTTAGGTGTTAAATAGGCGCGAAAGGAAAGTATAGAAAAAAGAATGCGAGGAAATATAAACTACTATCAGGCAGCTCGATTGCTATCTTGCATATTTACTAGGTGGGTTAAGATTAATGTTTTTAGTTTAGGAAGGCTATCTACAGATGAGGTAATTTTATACAAATCATTATAATTTGCACATAATACTCTAAAGGGTTCATGCATTTCATACGATGTTCTGCATTGGTGCAAGACCAAAGGCAGGTAGGATCTTGTCGTTCTACATGGTACGTGGAAATTCAACTGACCCAATAGATCGCTGCTTTCCACGTCACCACGGATCAGATTACACATAAAGACAATGCCTAACATCGTTCTACGGTTTGCTAAGGAAGGTAGGTTAATCAGGAGAAGTCTACTAGAATAAGAGGGCAACCTAAGGTTTGCATCCCAGTTTAAGCCACGAAGAGCAAAAGTAAAAGTTCTTTTGAACAGACTCAATGCGTTTGCTGTGAACGTCCCACTGGGGACTCCAAACGCAAGATCCATATTCTAAAATAGGACGAACTAACGAAGTGTATAAATTCTTCGTGACGTAGGGGTCATCGAATTCCTTCGACCACCGTTTAATAAATCCAAGCACACCCCTGGCTTTATTCACAATGCACGAAATATGATCAATAAACTCCAGTTTAGGATCTAGGCGGATACCCAAATCGTCAACTAGCGTGATCCTTTCCAAAGAGCAGCAGTTCAGCGTATAAGTCGCAAGCATGGGAGAGACACGTGAGAATGTCATCAGCTTGCATTTTGAGCCATTCAGGTTTAATAAGTTTACATTGCACCAAGTTTGAAAGTTATTAAGATCTGTTTGTAAATCCGACTGGCAAGCGCGGTCCTTGTATTGCACACAAAGCTTAACGTCGTCAGCGTACATGAGTACTCTGGAGTTAGTCAAGACTTTGGGCAGGTCGTTAATAAATAAAGTAAAAGTAAGGGACCCAAGTGGCTCCCTTGCGTGACACCAGAGGTCACCCGGAGAACATTCGACAAGTTGTTTTTAAATAGAACCTTTGCGTCCTACCATTCAGATAACTTGAGATCCACCTAAGAAGATCGACAGGAAAACCCATTAAGTCGAGTTTCCTAACAAGAAGGGAGTGATTAACGGAGTCAAATGCTTTACTGAAATCAGTATAGATCACATCTGTTTGCAAATTTTGTGGAAAGCCCCTTATAATGAAAGAAGTGAGCTCCAGAAGGTTAGTAGTCGTTGATCTTCGTTTAATAAATCCATGTTGGCATGGAGAAATTACTGATCTACACAGGTGCTGCAAATGGGAAGTAATTACGTTTTCGAAAAGTTTTGGGATGGCTGACAACTTAGAGATTCGGAGACCGAATCTTTTCTTGCACCCGACCTCAATATCATAGGAGTTTGATATATTGGGGTCGGGGGCTGTGCCGAGGGAGTCAGCTGTTGAGAACTCATAGCGAGTTGTTGGGATCCGCCCAAATGCGGTGTGCCAACCGTGGTTTTTTTGCGCTTAGGGGACTCATTTAATAGCTTAAGGCCATTAAACTGGGAGTCCAGCGCCAGGAGCACCTCATTAGTTTTACGAAAACTAACAAGAAGCTCCTTAAAACCATTTTTGGTTTGCCGCATAAATGACATCATTTCCCTTTCAACATCGCGACAAGCCTCACAGCAGTAGCGCAATCCAATGTTTTTGTTAAAATTATCAGCCAGCCGGCCTGTGCGTTCAATGCACTTGGCGTGCACGACATTGTCACACAGCCAGCAGCCAATAGTAGGGTCCTCATCAGAAATTACTTTCTTGCAGGTTTTTATTACACAGACAACACTAGAAGACATTATAGTGACTTACCACTGTACCAGTCAGAAGTTAAGAGAAAATAAGAGTAGTTACGTGCACTAAGAGAGAGCAAGAGAGCGAGAGTTAGGGAGCTTAAGCCGTCGAGCTGTAATTTCGGCGTAACGGATAAAGCACAAAGAGGAATACAAAAATGCAGATAAGCAACTCGCTGCACAAAACTAAAATTGCAATTAATATAGTTATTAATACACAAAAACAGCTGCATGCACACGCGAAGTGAAACGGTGAATTATTATTGACACAGGATAGAAGTTTTAAATAAACCCCGGTGGTTTATAGCAAAGATTTTACACAAATACGAGGCGCAAAACAAAAACACGACCGTTCACTTTGAAGAGAAATATATATAGATATATATATATATATATATACATATATTGAATATTGTCATTAGGGTATTTAACGTACGACTTGTTGAAATTATGCGAATACAACGTGACGATGTCGGGGCCTGGTAAGCTGGTGTCCCAAATTCCCAGTAAATAAAGTTGAGGGTTTAAATGGATGATCAGCTCGAGTATGTCTTCTCGCTTCGGGGTTTTATTTTCGAGTAAGAGAGTATACAAAATATGGCGGCACGAAGCGTGTGGTGGAGCTCCTTGCAGATGTGACACCTCGCTTTACTGCGACATGACCGACCGGAATGCTCGTGGGCCAGACAGTTTGCGCAGTACTTGTTGATCAGTACTGCGCGGAGCCGCTTCACAGCTGGCAGTTGAAGAAACCGCTGGCAACTCATCATCTTCGCCACTGGTCGTCGGATGACGCCCCGTGTTGTGAGAACGTCTGCTACTCTGACCTTGCCGTCTACGCCCGGACAGACCAACTGGATACGCCCAAGCCGCCATTCGTTGGATGGCAAGCTCTCCTCTTTGATCACAACCATGTCTCCTGCCTGGAGATCTCGCGATGGGAATTTCCATTTGTTCCTTTTGTGGAGCTCCTTCAGGTATTCCCCTTTCCAACGCACACAGAACTGCTGATGCCGGGCCTTTAACCTCCTCCACCGATTGATTATGGAAATAGGATCAGATACCGCAAGAAGTGGCCCACCGATTAGAAAATGCCCGGGGCTAAGAGCCACAAGGTCAGTGGGATCTTCAGACATTGGCGAAATAGGCCTGGAGTTTAAACAGGCCTCAATTTTCGCAAGGAGGGTAGCCAGTTCTTCGAAGGTGTACTTCCCTGCGGCTGTGTGCTTGTAGAAATGAGACTTGAAGCTTTTCACACCCGCCTCCCAGAGCCCTCCCATATGAGGTGCCCCAGGAGGGTTAAAATGCCAGGCCAAGTTCTGAAGACTATGTTTGGAGAGAATCAATGTTCTTGTTGATTCCATGAAGTCTCTGGATAAGGATGTGGAGGCTCCGACAAACGTTTTCCCGTTGTCAGAGTAGACGTGTTGTGGACACCCACGGCGAGCGGAAAAACGGGAGAAAGCGGCCAAAAATTTCTCTGTCGTCAAGTCGGATGTCGCTTCGAGATGGATGGCCCTGGTACTAATACAGACAAAAACGCAGACGTACCCCTTTGTGATTTTGCAGGCTCGACCGACATAACTCTTGATGTCAAATGGTCCCGCAAAATCCATGCCCGTATGAGTGAATGGCCTGGAGAAAGTGGATCTCGCACGGGGCAAATCCCCCATCAACTGCTTCTGCAGGTTCTTCTTGTGGATGACGCAGTGAATTGTTTGTTTCACCAAACTTTGAAGCTTAGGAATCCAGAATTTGGAACGAATCAGTCGCATCATTAACTGATTCCCCCCATGCAAGGATATACGATGGGTAAACAGGACTTGTAGTTTCGCGAACCTACACCGTGCTGGGATGATGATAGGACGTTTCTCATCATAACTGAGCATGTCAGATGCTTGTAAACGGCCGCTTGCCCTCAAGACCCCCTTTCTGTCGATAAAGGGGTTCAGGTTAGAAATTGTGCTTGAGGCTGGAATTTGCTGCTTTTTTCTTAAGGCCTTATATTCGACGGGAAACCCATTCTTTTGAGTGAGCACGATTAACCGCTCTTGCACGTCGGACAATTCCGTCGCAGTGAGTGCTGTCGATGGGGCTATATGTTTCTTTTGGCACATTTTCGCAAAACGGATTACGTAAGCTAGAACCCGCAGAGCCCTGTCGAAGGTTGAAAACCGCTCCAGGATATCAGCTGCAGGCGGCACTGTGACACTGTGACATTTGATGGGCCGTCGCTCAAGCTCGGTTTCCGGATGAACCAATGATTCGCTCGGCAACTGCTCCTGCTTGGCCCGTGCCACCAAAGTGTGCTGTCCTTAAGCTCTTGGGGTGAGACGCCCCGGCTTGCCAGATCAGCTGGATTGTCTTCAGATCGTACATGTCTCCATTTGCTTTCGTTGGTGCGTCGTTCGATCTTTGCGACCCTGTTGGCCACGAATGTCGTCCAGGTGCACGCTGGCTTTCCTAGCCATGCAAGAACAATCGTAGAGTCGGTCCAGTAAAAAATCTCATAAACATTAGGAGGCAATTCGGAAATTACTGATGCTGCTAGTTGAAAAGGTGGAAAAGGTGGTCCTTCAAGGAATCCTCTGGTAAAGTATAGGATGGGAGATTCCCTGCTAGTTGTGGTAACACATATGCAAAGGTGTCAATTAGGATATGGGGCTTGACGGGAGAACCTATGTTGAGTTGACAGCGCTTACGGGGCTGAGCTGCAACAGTAAGGTTGACCCCTGAAACTTGAGCTTGGATGGACTCATAAGGCAACTTAATCAGGTTAAACAACCGTTCTGAGATAAAGGTTGCCTCAGAACCCGAGTCAATGAGTGCCCGTGCTGAGTATTTGATGCCCAAATGGCAAACTTCTATTAACGCCGTACTTAGAAGGACCCTTGAGTGTTAACGGCAAGAAACGTTTGCACATTCGATTGACCCGTCGATGGAGTGGACTGTATATGTTGCTGGACTGTTGTGGACGAGTGGGACTGTTGGTCAGGTACGCCCACTGACTGGGCTGGCGGAGGGCCGCTTCGATGCAGGAGTGTATTGTGGCGTCCTCTGCACGTATAGCAATTATGCGTGCTAGTGCAGTCCCTGAGCAGATGCGTTCTTGCAAAACAGTTTAAGCACAACTTCTGCTGTTTTACATGCTTCTCTCGATCTGCGACTGACATTCGTAGGAATAGAGGACAGATTCGGATAGGATGATTCTCTTGTGCACAGAGTTTACAGGATTGGGGATTTACCGTAACTCTGTTTTCAAAGGTCTGGATTGACCGCGAGCTATTGTCAGCCCTCAGTGCCCTGGATTGAGCGCTCGCACTTGGCTTAAATTCTTCAATCGCCTCGAGCGTTCGATGACGATCCTGTAAGAAGGCCTTGAATTCAGCCCAGAGTGGAATATCAGACTTACTGAGAAGGGACTGTTCCCATAGAGACAACGTTAGCTTTGGCAACTTGGAAGAGCACAGAAAAACGAGCAGGCAATCCCAATTAGTGGTCTCGATTTCTGCTATTTGCAAAGCCGTTAAACAACCTTGGATGGTGCTCTCTAAATGCTTAAAGGCTTGGCCGCATTCCTGGGCAACAGAAGGTAAATTAAACAAAATCTTCAATGGACGTTTGACCAGCAGCCTCTTATTCTCGAACCGATTCTGCAAGTTCCTCCACGCTGATTCAAACCCATCATTGGTTAACGGAGATAAGGCAACAATGGATTTCGCCTCGCCGCTAGTTTTAGCGTTGAGATGGAATAATTTCTCAACTTCTGAAAGACGAGGATTGCGTATATAGATGGCGGAAAAAGGTCACGAAATGTGGGCCATTGAACATAGTCACCATTGAACAATTCGCACTCGACTGGGGGTAAGCGACATCCGCCCTGAGACGGCGCCAGATTGGAGGACTGAGCAGAGTGTTGCGGGCGTGAATCCTCAATAATCTCATTGAGGCTTGCTGCGCACCGCTCGTAAACGGTATAACAGTTGTCATACTTGGATTGCATGACTGTTATTGTGTCTGTGCAGTTTAGACTGGAAAGAACTTCGGAGCACGTCTCGTATTCCTTTTCCACCTTGTCCCAGAGGGCCCTGATCTGCTCGAGTCGAACCCTACTCGTGTGAATGGACGGACTTGTGTTAGAAGGGGTGTTGACTCTGGCTTCGAACTGACCCACCCTATCGGTTATGGTCATGAATTTCATCAAGGCCTTGTCTCCCTCAGCTTGAGCCATTCTTCCAGTTGCTCTAGTGAAGTGGGGAGACACGACTGATTTTCCGGATTTGCTGGAAGGTACCGACCGTGGAACTTGGAGCGACGTGCTCGTAGATTTAAGTGGAGTTGTGGTTGTCAATGGGCCTTTGCTTCGAGTGGGATTTTCGCTTTGGGAAGGCACAGAGGATTCGCTCTTTGCCCTGACTCTGTGAGACGCTTCCGCCTTTGAAACGGTCAAAAGGGATTTTGGTTCCTTACCGTCGCCAATTGGCATATTAAGCTCTCATAGGAGCCGGAAAATGCAAGTGCGTGAGGTAATCTATCGACTTTGGCGTGGTATGGAACGGTGGATAAAGTGTACACCACTTTAATCGAACAAATATTTTATCGATTTGGAAGAAATGGATAAGCGTAAATAAACAAATAATAATCGAAAAGGATGTTATCGATTTGGGAAAGTATGTATGAAAGTATAAACAATACGGGGACGCTGGATAAAGCGTATAAAAATTATAGTTATCGATTTTTTTTTTTTTTTTTTTTTAATTAACAACACTTGGAAAGGATGTACTCGATTTGAAAAATATGAAGACGCTGGATAACGTGTAGAACAAATTAATCGAAAAAAATGCTATCGATTTCAAATTAATACGGGGACGCTGGATAAAGCGTTTAAAAATTATAGAATTAAAAAAAATAATCGAAAAAAGTTTTTATCGATTTGGGAAAGAACGGAAAGAAAAAGTGGAATAATTCATTCGGAAAACTATAAAAAATGTTTGTCGAAAATGCTGTGGGGCTGGAAAGTGAAGATAAAGGGATTAATCGAAAACTTATGTTTATCGATTTTGGAAGAAAACAAAAAAAACTTGGACGCTGGATCATGCGTACCAAAAACCCAAATGATAAAGGAAAACAAAAACCTCACCCACGACACTTTTCAAAAAAGGTAATGTGAACGGCTGAAAAACGCTTATGGTAATCGGGTTACTATCTATGCAAAATAAAAAATAAAAATATTAAAACGCTGATTTTTAAATTTTGTTTGTTTAACTTTGTTTATGTTTTTGTCTTTATATGCGGCGACAATTTTAGCTGCCTGTTCTCAATTGCCGGTCCAGCAATTTGTATGTATGTCTATGCGCGTATGATCGGCCAGCTGACCGGTTTTTGTTTTTGTTGTTATTGTGAAGTGAGACAACTAGATATGTAGTGGATGTATGTATGTATGTGGGATGCAAGATCTCTTTAAATGCCGCCGATTTATGAACACCCAAAAGTAATTGATGTATGTATGTAAATATGTATTTATGTTCATAGATCGGCCATGTACATATGCGAATGCAAATTCTGTATGTATATAAGTTGTATGTTCACTGAGGAAATTGGTGTAGATGGAAGATTTTGTATGGAGAGCAGGTTTGATGTATGAATTTATGTTCACTGGATAATTTTAGGATTAAAATGGATGGACACACATACGGACAATATGCATAGATTTTTTTGTATGGAAAAAAAATGGATGTAAGCCTTATTGAATATTGGCTGAGTTAGAATACGTATAGGAGTGCATATAGCTATGTACATACATGCATACGTACATATATTACTGCACAGGCAACCACAAGCTGGAAGTGGGGCAATAGATAGAGTGGATTAAGTGCAGCAATATATATATATATGTATGTATGTATATACACATATGGTGGGAATTTCGGCACCGTACTTATCTTGGCAAGGCGCTGGAATATCCGGCTCGAAGGACCAAAAATGACGATGTCGGGGCCTGGTAAGCTGGTGTCACAAATTCCCAGTAAATAAAGTTGAGGGTTTAAATGGATGATTAGCTCGAGTATGTCTTCTCGCTTCGGGGTTTTATTTTCGAGTAAGAGAGTATACAAAATATGGCGGCCTCGTGCCCGCCTCGGAACCGGGTAAAAGGTACATTTTGTACATAGTGATGTCCACTTGGATTTATTGCTGACCTCCCTTTGTTCAGCATGAACACAAGGATTTTAAGGTGCTTATGCACGCAAGTAGTGCCTCAAGAACGTAAATTATGCGCTTGAACCGGATGAATATATTTATATATTTATTTATTTATTTATTTTATTACATATAATATGTATTGATTTATGAATTTTTATTGTTTTTATATTATAATAGTACATTTCCTAGTAAATTATTAAATATGCAAGAACTTCATTTCTTGTTTTAAAAATTGATCTCTCGCGAGTGCGCATACAATTCGCAACTGGTCCTTACATCCCCGGCATTAAGTCAAAAAAGAAAAAGTACAAAAAGACAAAAAATGTTACAAAAAACCTACATTCTGAAATTGATAATATGAATTCAACTGGAAACGAAAAAAAATTGGCGAAAATGCTTCTTAAAAAAAAAGAAGGGAACAAATATGAGATAGAATGATTCGGAAAAATTGTTTGCTCAGAGCATTTATTACAGCTCTACAATAACATGTTTGTTTTTAAGGGACGCATTGGAATGAAGGAAGCTAACTTCAATACCCTTTCAGTCTGCAATTGGATCATTTAAACTCGTTTCATTTTGGTAATGTTAAAAAAACCTCAAATTTGATAAGTTTTGTAAATTATACATTTGACATGTAGAATTTTACATTTTCATATAAAAATGGGTTTTTTACTAGGAGACAGTGCTTTTTAGCACTCTCTTAAAGGGAAACACCTGTTTTTTGTTTTGGTTTTGATTTGGCGAAAAATTAAATTCAATTCAAAACTCAAACCAATGTTAATTTAGATTAAAAATGAAAGAGCTACCCTTATTTTTTTTCCGGCTAAGTAACAATACAATCCTCCAGCCAGCCGCTTAATTGACTTGCAGGAACCACTGCAGTCCACTGGAATCTTTTAGCCTGCAGCCGAGTTACAACCATTACGCCTCGTCAGTAAATCGTGTTAGAAAGTCGTGCATCCAATTAGAAAATTTAATTCCGCTTGTACTGACTTATTAAGGCTTAGCCAAGCAGATCGGCCGATCGTGCGTAGGTCAGCGGCTAACATATCTGCTTACAAGTGCCCGAGTTTAACTCTCGCTTGCGGAAAATTATTCATTTATTTTTTATTATTTTTTTTTTTTTTGTATTGTAATTTTAATTTCATAACATTTTAAAATATTTTAATATTTAATTTACAAGTCAGTCGGGCCAATAAACTTGCAGGTATAACCACGGGCAACTGAAAAATTAGTTTTTGTGAGTTTTGCATTTTCAGATTACCCGAATTAAATTGCCTAAAAATTTTTATACCCGGTACCCGTAGGGTACAAGGGTATTATAAGTTAGTGCCAACCGAGAATGTATGTAACAGGCAGAAGGAGGCATTTCCGACCCCATAAAGTATATATATTCTTGATCAGCATCACCAGGCGAGTCGATTTAGCCATGTCCGTCTGTCCGTCTGTCCGTCTGTCCGTCCGTCCGTGTGAAACAACAGATCTCAGAGACTATAAGAGCTAGAGTTACCAAATTTGGTGACAACATTGGAATCTATTGCATTGGAATCTATTGCGTGATTTTCGGATTAAAGTAAATAGACAGTCTTAACAAGTAGCCAATCGTGGACGTGTTCTGAAAATTTGAGTAAAATCAGATGATAAACATAGAAGTTATTAAACAATTAAGTTTCTGAGAGAGAGAGAGAGAGAGAGAGAGAGAGAGCGCACGTGCGTGTTGCTCAACATGTTCCTAGCAGCATTTGACTTTGTTGGGTGTTGCTCAGCATGTTCCTAGCAACATTTGTCGCTTTTGAGAGTTGCCCAACATGTTCCTAGCAACATTTGTCTCTTTTGAGTGTTGCTCAACATTTTTATAGCAATATTTGTCTTTAGTTGTCAAAATTTCCTTTTTTCCATGTTCATGTGCTGTTTAATTTTACCCACAATGCTTTGGGTACCGGGTATCTTACAGTCGGTCACACTCGACTGTAGCTTTCCCACTTGTTTTTTTTAAAGAAGGTTTTCTTATAATATTTATCTACAAAAATCTGTGCAACATTTTTTTAAGTATTGTTTTCATAGGAAATTATAAAAAATAATTTTATGTTAATGTTTATGTTAATTTAACCAAGGGAGCAAGCAAAAACACTAACAATATTATATAATTTTATTTATAAGTTTTATCCTTGAAATACGAGGTGTGTTCAAAAAGTATCGCGAATTTTGTGCTTCTTCAAAAAATATTTATTTATTCATGAATATCTATTTTGTCCCCTTCAAAGTAATCCCCATGAGATATTATACACTTGTGCCAACGGTTTTTCCAATCTTTGAAGCACTTCAAAAAATCATTTTTTTTTATCTTGTTTAGCTCCTCCTTCGATGCCGTCTTTATCTCGTCAAGCGTAGCGTAACGTCGTCCTTTCATGGGCCTCTTCAGTTTAGGGAACAAGAAAATGTCACAGGGGACCAGATCTGGGGAATACGGTGGCATCATTAGTGTGTTGGTTTTGGCCAAAAAGTCGCGCACAAGCAACGATGTGTGAGCAGGGGTGTTATCGTGGTGCAAAAGCCAATTGTTGGCCTTCTGAGAACATTTTGTACCACCGATAAATGTTGCTTCGGTCCATGGTAGCTTCTCCATATGCCACAGTCAACATTCGGAATTCATCCGCGCATTTCATTTCGTTTTCCCACAAAATTTGATACAGGTTCTTTGATCCATGTTTTTGAATAGGTAAAAATCGAAAACGATCCAAAGCACGTGCAAGCAAAGCAGCTGTCAACAATTAAACGAACATTTAAAATGGCCGAGCTTGTTGGCATAAGTGAGAGACATGATTACTTACATAACGCCACAAAAAAATCGAAATTCAAATATACGTAACCCGCGAAAATTCTAAATTCGCGATACCCCTCGTATGTCAAATTATCAAAAAAAAACTCTGTATTGAAAAGAACATATTATATAGATATTTTAAAATTTCGCTTTTCATGAATTCTACGAAACAGGTACCTGAATCTCCCGCTTACCGCTTTGCTGAACTGCATGAACCAAAGTCCGACTGGGTGGTCGACGGCTGCGGTGTAGGGGGTCATGAAAAACCGGCGGCGTAGAGTTAAGAAAGAACCGGCGGCGGCGGCAGATAAGCCGTCGAATTTGTTGGCGGCCGGCGGCGCAGTAACAAACAAAAATTTTTTTAATAAAATATATAACAATTCCTATAATTTCTAAGTATATATATTTTTCTGAAAGATTTCTTTATTTCTTCAATTTTTATTTATTTTCCTTATTAAACTTATATTAAACTCCTTATCCAATAATTTTTATTGCTAATATCTCCCATGTTTATCATGCGATTATACTCAAATTTTCAGAAAACCAGTGCTCAAGCCTATTCATTTATTTTATCTATTAATTTTTACCCGGAAAGCATTGCTTATTTAACGATTTTAAAATTTTTGAGGGCGAAAGAGGGTGTGGCCAAATTTTAAAACAAACTTGATCTGCGTGCAACATATTTTAATGTTGTCAAAAAATTTTGGTAACTCTAGTTCTTATAGTTGCGTGCTGCTTCGCACCGATATGTATCGGAAGCGGAATGAGGTGCACGCGATTGCCGGTCTAGATCTCGTCGGCTAGTGGGTGGGTTTCTAAAACTCTTCCCTCTTCCCGCGATGCAATGTCGGGTTATAGTTGTCGTAATGTAAGGACATGTATAGGCAGTGCATCTCTTCTCCGACCCGAACTCATTTACGGATCTTCCCGGAACGAATGCGGGGCATGGCGGCAACGCACTAGACAAGGCAGCAGATCTCTTACTCCATTACAAATGATTTATTCATTATTCACAATCTCTGCTCCTCTTTGCTTACTCATTACTCCTACTTTTATCTATCTAATTGGATCTTCACCTATTAGTAGGAATGATTTACTATTACTATGTACGAATTGAGAAGGAAATTATTCTTACTGTCTACTGTAAACTTAGTAACACCGTGAAAAATATAAGTGGATATTCATGATATAATAACAAATAAGCGGGAAAAATTTCAATATTCTTAATAAGTACTATATAAGTGCTTCCAAAAGTACATTAATACTCTTCGAAACGCGGCGAGAATGTACCGCAAAAAATGCTTATGCATGCGGAATGCGTATCTAGAGCGCGCTGAAGTCGTCTTACTCCGCTTGGGAAATGCAACGGTAAATTAGAGAGACATCCATATTTCAAATTTCCGGTCAGCATATACTGGCTGGTATTATGGTCTGAGAGATATAACACAATGCGAAAGAAAAAGATTGCACCATGCGCCTGACAATTGGAAATAGATGCCACGATCTTGGTCTAGAGGCTTGACAATATACTGGAGGCTGAGCTCACTCACACTGACATCCATTACGGGTAACAATCTTTTAGTTACCAACTTACCCCTTCTCTCCTCGTGCAGCCGATGAAAGCGCTTCCATGGGTGTACACCTGTTGGAAAAGAAATGTATGGACAACCGCAAGGTTGTCTTTTCAAATATAACCACAGCTAAACACTCTCTTAAACTCCTTGCATTTGGGCCGCCTCTTGCCCTTCACATAACCTTAAGTCCTTCACTTCAATTCCTCTTCACACTATTCTCCTCTCTTGTCCTCTGCCTCCTTCTTCTTTATGGCCAGGCAGCCATGTTGACTGGCGCTCGCTGCTTCTTCTCTACTTGCGGCTTGTTTCGCCACAAACAAAAAGAGTCAAAAAACTCCACTCCGCCGCCTCCTGAATCCGCCGGTTCCTTCTTGGCTCCCCTGTTCCTGGTTTGGCCAATCCCTCCTCGGGACTCCGATGGAGGCCTCCGCCGGGTTGCCAAGAGATTCTTCCGATGCTACTTCCTCCCTGGAGCACCGAACCGTTTCTGAAGCCCTCCGGCGTCGCACTGAAACCACAATTCTCGTGCGAGCTCCGACTATCGAATGCACGAAATTTTCAATCCTCACCCTAACCTCACTTAGGACAATTTAGAAACTGTCCGGCATTTTAAATTGCACTTAGTGCATCTCTTATCCGTATTGCGTTCCATAATTGGCCAATAAAATAATCTTCTTTTTTTTTTTAAGCACACACACAACACACACCACACAGAGCAATTTTCCTTAAATCAGTGATTCCAAGCGCCACATGTGGGATTTGTTATTGTCCTCATTGTTATTGACCTTCTAAAATTGATTAAAAATTGTTATTGACCTGCTAACGCGGCAGAATCGCCCAGCAAAATAAAAATAGGGCCAAAAATGGATACGCGACTGATCCGCAGCTCCTCAAGCTGCTTTTCAATTCGGTTTTAATCACTTTTCCGTTTCAACTGGCTTTTTCCCTTCGAATGGGCTATGTTATAACTTCGGTATATCTTTAAACGTCTGCTACCGTTGCCGGTCGAAATTGAAAAAAACTTCCACTCCACTCGATTTCGTTAACGCTTTACTTATTTTCTCGCTCTCTAGTGAGAGTCTTGGCTTTGGTTAGAAACATTGGTTTGGGATTATAATTTAAGCATACAAAACAAACGTTTTATGGGCCGACAACACATTCTCTGGACATTTTTGATTTTTTTTTTTTTTGTAAGTTTAATTATCACGCTTCACAAGAGTAGCTCTTGTTTTCGTGTTTGATTAATAGTAACTATAGATCCCGGAAACTGCGGGTGGGAAAGAGCGCCACTTTGGGGCATTTTATGTGTGATTATATGGTGTTAAAGTAATCGTCCATGTCTGTCTCGGCCGAGTATCCATAGGTCCGCAGGGTGTCTTCTGCGCAGACGTCTTCGGCCTAACGGGGTGGCAAGGTGTCTTGCCAAACGGTTGGTATGCGCTAGCAGGCGGTCTCTGTATCGGTTTGCAAATGATGAAATTGTTTCTGTTACAGTTGGTATTCCTGTGTCTTGAAATAGCGTGTCATTGTGTACGTAGTGGTGCCACTTAACTCCCAGCATCCTTCTCAGAGCCTTCGTTATGCATGTTTGCACCCTTTTGATTATGATATTTATATACAAATTTGAATTTGTTCTTAATGTATTCAAATTAATAACAATTAATTCTTGGAAAGTTTGAAGAAACATCAATGTTCCGAACCCAATGCAGTCTCTAACAAAAATGTTCGAAATATCAGGGCTACAACATAGCAAAAATGTGTGACAAATTTAAGTTTGTAAAATGCATTGTAACTAAAGAAGAAGGAGAGGTCTCCCATTCGATATTATTGTTTAATATTGAAGTAGAAAGGCCACAGCTCTTTTTAAGCTGAATACCCGCTCTGGGCAACGTAAGGCTTGGGAGTATTAAGCCTTGAAAAGTGCCGATTCAAGCAGTGCATGATACTTTGAACGCGATTTTCTCAAAATTGGTGGGTGACGGAAACTTTTCAGTTTCGGACTAGTAATGTACCGGTTCAGATCTATCAGAATCAATGGCTTTTATTCGGCGGCATTTTTCTTGTCGACCAGTGTAATTAAATCATTTGTTCATATTGCAGGTATTTGTGGCGTACGCGGCTTGGCGGCGTTTAATTTGAGTTGTAAACAAACACCGCTGACAGTATGGTCGTTTGGCCGTTATGTATGGATTTTCGGTGAACACTATAAAACCTGGTTTTATTTTGGAATTATTTCGTAAGTCAAACATTTAATTGAACAAAATAAAGTTCCTTAAAATTAAGAAATTAATTTACTAATGTTTTATTTTGGGTTTGGGCAGATTTGACCAGCGCAGGTGCCTTGACCAGCGCAGGTGCCTTGATCAGCGCAGGTGCCTAAAATATCCATTAAAAAAATCAAGACCCCCCCCCTGATTTTGAAATTGCTTTCCCAACGATTGCGTGCTAAAATGCATGGTACCCCAAGTCTAGAAGCATTTATTTAAGTATCTCACCACAAAATTTCATTGGATTCCTTCCGACAGTTTTTTAGAAAGTGGGCCTATGGAAAGCTCCCATACAGAAACAGACAGTAAAAATTAGAAGTCATATAACTCTACTTTCGGCTTGCGTGCCTATATGCACGGTATATGGGGTTATTGCGGGTCGAATAAAGAATATTTGGTAAACATTTTTTTAAAATCGTCCCAACAGATTTTTAGAATTCACAGTGGGGTTTAGGGAACAGCCGTTAACGAAGACGCGATTTTTCTCGATCGTACTTCCATAGAAAGCGGACGTGTTTCGCGTGAGCTCCGGCAAAATTATAGTAAGATAATTATTTAAAGACAAAAATAAAGTTTAAAAATACTGCAGTATTTCAAGATAAGCAAAAGGACCCTAAAACAGAAAAATAAATAGTTTTCGACACACAAAATTAGAGATATGATTAAAACAAGTGCATAATTATTTTATAAAAATAAGTGCCCCGCGAAATAGCTCAATGAGCGACGAACAAATGAAAGAGCGTAGAAGCTCCGTGAGCCCAAGTAACGGTTATTTCTCGTATTTCTCAACGCGCGACAACAACGAAACGGCGACAAAGAGCAAGCGTTTGGCGGTCGATAGCCAAAGAGCAAGGTCTTGCTCACCCGCTCTTCTCACTCCTACACCTACATCATGGAGTTCTCAGTGCAAAACCCCAACAAGCAAGGATAAAATTTCTGCAACTGCAGCAAAAGCAACAGCAACAACAACAGTGACGGCGGAAAAAGCAACAGCAGCAACTACAAAAACGGCGGAAAGAGCAACAGCAACAACTACAGCAACGGCCAGTATCGCGGTAACGACTACGATGTCTGCAATGACTGCAAATACAATGACAACCGAAACTGCAAGCTCCAAAGCCAATATCGGCAATGTTCAACAAGCGGCCCGGCCATACAGACCGGCATGGATCGCTACATCCAAATTAAGCGTAGGCTTAGCCCGCAGAACAACGCGGTCGGTAATAAGCCAAAATTAAACCGTGTCCAAAGAGACAACGATCAACCCGGGAGATCTAATAACAACAGATTTGCCCTTTTAGCGGATGAACAACCGGAACTGGGTCAAGAGACCCAAAAGAATCCGAAGCCCCCACCAATTTACATTAGGGAGAAAAGCTCGAACGCCCTGGTCAACAAAATTGTTGCGCTGGTGGGGGATGGAAATTTTCATGTTGTTCCGCTTACTAAAGGGAATATACAAGAAACGAAACTGCAAACAAAATCTTAAGAACATTTAAGCGCAGTGTCCAAATACCTGGATGAAGCTAAGAAAAATTATTACACGTACCAATTAAAAAGCAGCAAGGGCTTGCAAGTAATATTAAAAGGAATCGAGCCCGACGTAACTTCCAACGAAATTATAGATGCCCTTAAAGAAAAGGGGTTTTCAGCAAAGAACGTTAGCAACATTATAAACAAAAATTAAAAGTCGCAACCACTCTTTAAGGTCGAGCTGGAGCCAGACAGCAGAGCCTTGAAGAAAAATGCATCCCATTTATAACCTGCAGTTCCTATTGCACCGAAGAATTATAATGGAAGAGCCACAAAAAAGGAACGGCCCAGTGCAGTGCACAAATTGCCAGGAGTATGGACATACCTGGACATACTGCACACTACGTTCAGTCTGGGTAGTTTGCGGAGACTTCCACAATTCCGCAAACTGCCCTGCCAACAGAGAAGACCCCCAAAAGAAGAAATGTGGAAACTGCGGTGGAAACCATACGGCAAACTACAGGGGCTGTATGGTCTACAAGGAGCTGAAGAGTCGCATGCGAAGAGTGACAGCAACTCGCCATCAGAATACACGAAATTTGTACACTAACTTACAAACGACGCCGGACGCATTTTTCGCCAAGGCCGCAAGATCCTTATTTGGTCCACTGAATGCCCAGAAGGGCTTCTCCTACGCCGATGCCCTTCGAACAGGTATGGAAAACCCACTCCAGTCTAATCTAGAAAACGTTCAACAAACCCCAGGACAGCCACAAAGCACAATGGAAGCTATGACGCTTACCATGCAACAAAGTCTGACGGAATTAATGTCCTTCATGAAAACAACTATGCAAACACTTGTACAGTTGCTTGTAGCTCAGCAGTCCAAATAACTGATGTCTAGTCTACAAATAACCATATGGAACGACAATGGCGTCTCACGGCATAAACTTGAAATAACACAGTTCCTGAATGAAAATCATATCGACGTTATGCTGCTTGGAGAGACGCACCTCAAAAGCAAATACAACTTCCAAATTTGAGGTTACGCCTTCTACCGCACAGCTCATCCAGATGGTAAAGCCCACGGCGGAACCGGCGTCCTAATCAGAGAACGCATCAAGCACCATTTTCACCAAAGGTATTCAACTAATTACTTGCAGGCTACGTCTATTAAAGTGCAGTCAGGTAGCGGCAACCTTTCCATAGCCGCTGTCTACTGCCCGCCTCGCTTTACAATTTCTGAAGCTCAATTCATGGATTTTAACAACACACTTAGATATCGCTTCATAGCTGCAGGAAACTATAATGCCAAGCATACGCACTGGGGATCACGTCTCGTGACCCCCAAAGGAAGGCAACTATATAATGCAATCATAAACTTGAGCAACAAATTGGACTATGTTTCCCCTGGTTGCCCCACATATTGGCCAGCATAACCATAATAGACTTTGCAGTGACAAAAAATATTTCACGAAACATAACAAGTGTTAAAGCGCTTTCGGATCTTTCATCAGACCATTCGCCAGTGCTTATAACATGACTTTGCTTATGGAATCGCTCGTTAACATGACTTTGCTCATGGAATCGCTCAGTTAACGGTAACATAGGGTTGTAAAATCCATGCGCAACGGACTTAACAATTGCAAATGCTTGGCTATGCATAGAAATGGGTATATTGGTACTGGATAGTTACTTACTTTAACAAATATTAGTAAAAAACCCTTCAAAATAAGCATTTCCACTCGTCATCCACACTGTGAACATCGAACAACATCGAGCAAGTATGAAATGCCATAGGTTACTACCCTGTTAGCTTGCAACCGCGAGAGCGAGAGAAAATTGCGCCTCTATATAATTTACTCTATGAAATCGAGCTCTCAAACAAGACGCTTTCGCCAACCAGTACAAGGCATCCATTGTGGAGGGCTCACCCAATCCTAAGTTCTCCAATCGAAAAAGTCACCCCGATAAGAAAATCATCAGGTTGCTGGGCCCGCAGCGACGAAGATAGAGCCGAAACATTTGCTTTACATCTCCGAAGCGTCTTCCTGCCGGACCCGGCCACTAGTCCACTTGTCCTACCACAAATTCAAACTAATACTATGTCTTTACCAACATTGTTTCAGCCAAATGAGATCGCAAAAGTCATTGGGAACCTGAAACCAAAAAAAGCTCCGGGCGATGACTTAATAACTCCAAAAATGATAATTGAACTTTCAAACTCTGCTATAGAGGTTATTTGTAAAATCTTCAATGGGATTATATGTCTCGGCTACTACCCAAGGAAATGGAAAAAATCTGTCATCATAATGATACCGAAGCCTGGAAAAGACCACACAGTCCCGTCATCCTACAGACCAATAAGTCTATTATCGTGTCTGTCCAAGCTGTTCGAGAAATGCCTGCTAACACGCATAATACTGTAACGAAAGCCGCCAAAGCTATCGCCACCCTTCCCATAGGCTTTCGATCTTCGGCCCGTTGGCAACGCGAGAGCCAGCGCAATAATGAGCACCTTGACAACTCGGACTTAGCCTGATGTTAAGCTTCGGAATTATGAGCGCTTTTGACAACTAGGACGTCTGGTCTCTCTGTTTTCCTTCTTCTTCTAATGATCTTCATCCGGGAAAGAGCCAATTAGAAAATAAAGTTAAGCAAATAACCAAAATACGCGTGTGTCCTATATGGGCTTAGTCGGCGAAGTCGGCATCGACGGGATTGGGGCAGCCACATCTACTTAAAAAGGAAAAGCTCGGCTTTCCGAAATGAAATCTGCTCTCCGCGGCCGAAATTCGTTACAATACCATATCTGGAAGCACACAATGTTATCCCGGCTAATCAATTTGGCTTCCGTCAAAACCATGGAACCATCGAACAAGTCAACCGAATAACATCAGAGATACGCACAGCCTTCGAGCATCGCGAATACTGCAGAGCAATATTCCTCGATGTATCTCAAGCTTTCGATCGAGTCTGGCTAAATGGCCTCATGCATAAAATCAAAACACTTTTGCCTACATACACTCTTAAGCTACTTGAGTCGTATCTTTACAACAGAGTTGTTGTTGGCGAGAATAGAGTAGGTTTTACAGCAGCGCACCACATAAGGCCCTGTTTCTACTACAGTTGCTTTTTCCAATTCTGCTTTTTCCCGAAAAAGCAGCTTTTTCCCTGTTCGATAGTATCGATTATTTCAGTCTTTTTCGGCCTATCGATGTGTGATTTTCCCCAACTATCACCACTAGCCAGCTGTTTTTTGAACAAATGAAATTGGCTGGCTTAATAAATATTGAACAATTTCATGATTTTCTCCACGTTTTGTAAACTAATCAGCATTTAATACATATTTCGTTTAGCGGTCTGTGGATTGAACTATTGCACTTCTGGACGATCCTAGCTGGCGTACATGCTGCACTGGCGGCCACCGCCTCCTTCTTCGTAAAGAGCGTCGACCACTTTCTCTGCAGCTGCTCGGCTTTGTAAAACTCTACTTGGGCATTGCAATAGCTTGCAAGCTGACACCTTCAGATAGCTGAGCCCTGTGGACAGAAGGACGTTGGTGCGCAGCAGTGGCGTCAGCGACGGTGCACAGGGATCCTCTCACTTTTCTAAATTCGCTTCATGTTTTTAACGGAAGCGGAGGCGGAGTCTGGTCGGTGGCGGGGCGTATACCCAGATTTGTCTTTCTCCTCCGGGGGCACGACCGCCTCCACTTACTCCTCCTTTGGCAGGGCCAGGTGATGTGAATTCTGGATCATAAGAGACTTGTTTAAGAAGAGACGGGTTGATGCGTCTGCATCCGAGTTGTGGCTTTAGTCTATGAGATTCCAGTGGACTGAAGTGGTTACTGCAAGTTCCTCCAGTCAAGCGGCTGCCTGGCAGAATTATTGCAAATAGAAAATAATGTCTAGCTCATAAAATTATAATCTTAGTAAACATCGGTTTGAATTTTGAATTGAATTTAGTTTTCCGCCAAATCAAAACGTAAACAAAAAACAGCTGTTGCCGTTCACGATAGTGCTAAAAAGCACTTTTTCCTAGTAGAAACACCTTTTCTGCTTTTCGTGATTTTCGTGCGATAGTTGGAAAAAGCAACGTAGTGGAAAAATACCCTAAAACAGCCACAGACGGATAGCGATAGTTTTCAAATAAGTTTATTTATTTTCAGCTTCCGAATCGATGTGTACATAGTGTTTTATTCAGGCGAGGTGCGCGAACGCGCGCTTAAAAACTTTTGTCTTCTTTCTTTCTCTTTTGCCAATTGAGTTTTTTCTTTTTCTTTTGCCAATTGAGTTTTTTTCTTTTAGGCCCTGTTTCTACAACAGTTGCTTTTTCCAATTCTGCTTTTTCCCGAAAAAGCAGCTTTTTCCCTGTTCGATAGTATCGATTATTTCAGTCATTTTCTGCCTATCGATGTGTGATTTTCCCCAACTATCACCACTAGCCAGCTGTTTTTTGAACAAATGAAATTGGCTGGCTTAATAAATATTGAACAAATTCATGATTTTCTCCACGTTTTGTAAACTAATCAGCATTTAATACATATTTCGTTTAGCGGTCTGTCAATTAAACTTGCACTTCTGGACGATCCTAGCTGGCGTACATGCTGCACTGGCGGCCACCGCCTCCTCCTTCTGCAGCTGCTCGGCTTTGTAAAACTCTACTTGGGCATTGCAATAGCTTGCAAGCTGACACCTTCAGATAGCTGAGCCCTGTGGACAGAAGGACGTTGGTGCGCAGCAGTGGCGTCAGCGACGGTGCGCAGGGATCCTCTCACTTTTCTAAATTCGCTTCATGTTTTTAACGGAAGCGGAGGCGGAGTTTGGTCGGTGGCGGGGCGTATACCCAGATTTATCTTTCTCCTCCGGGGCACGACCGCCTCCACTTACTCCTCCTTTGGCAGGGCCAGGTGATGTGAATTCGGGATCATAAGAGACTTGTTTAAGAAGAGACGGGTTGATGCGTCTGCATCCGAGTTGTGGCTTTAGTCTATGAGATTCCAGTGGACTGAAGTGGTTCCTGCAAGTTCCTCAAGTCAAGCGGCTGCCTGGCAGTATTATTGCAAATAGAAAATAATGTCTAGCTCATAAACTTATAATCTTAGTAAACATTGGTTTGAATTTTGATTTGAATTTAGTTTTCCGCCAAATCAAAACGTAAACAAAAAACAGCTGTTGCCTTTCACGATAGTGCTAAAAAGCACTTTTTCCTAGTAGAAACACCTTTTCTGCTTTTCGTGATTTTCGTGCGATAGTTGGAAAAAGCAACGTAGTGGAAAAATACCCTTAGAGACCATACTTAATGATTAATGACATTTGAAAAGTATCGATAACTCGTATATCGATACATCGATATTAACAGATAGTTTTAAATAAAATAAAAAATTAAATTAAATTAAATTATATCGGCAACATTCCCCCCTCCGTAATTGATCCCACGGTGGTCAGTTACCGTCTCCTTCGCCGACATCCAGAACCGCAATCCTGGTAGCTGGTCGATCGAGAATTCCATGCTGGGTTTTAATAGTACCTCGACGAACCTGGCCGTCCTTGGCTGGAAAAGTGTTGGTTACGCGTCCTTTAAGCCATAGATTTCTGGGCAAGTTCTCGTCGACGATGATGACTATACTTCCGACCGTTATCGGCGGGCACTTCTCGAACCATTTTGTTCTTCTAGTGAGCATCGGTGTAAACTCTCTCACCCAGCGTTTCCAGAAACAATCTCCAAAACGTTTTACCTCGTTCCAGTGACGTCTCAAATTCAAATGCTCCGGGTTGATCGGTTTGTATCCGTTCGATGATCCCATTAACAGGTGGTTCGGAGTGAGCGCGGAATAGTCCTCAGAGTCTAGGCTGACATAGGTTAACGGACGTGAGTTCATGATGAATTGTGCCTCCATTAGAGCGCTTCTCAGGCTTTCGTCGTTGAATGAGTAGTTCGGGCAGATGTGTTTTAGGACTGTCTTGGTAGTGCGGACAAATCTTTCCCACGCTCCGCCCATGTGGGGGGCGCCTGGAGGGTTAAATCGCCATATAATGCCATCGAACTTAATGGCTATTTTGTCGAAATCAATCTGGATTAACTCCTCTCGCACTGCCTTTTCAGTAGCCTTGAAGTTGGTGCCATTATCGGAATAAATTTCTCTCGGTGTACCGCGAAGTGCCATGAAATTCGTCAGACCCATCACACAGGAGCTCGTATCGAGACTATGGGCGATCTCGAAGTGAACTGCACGCAAGGTCAAGCAGGTAAACAGCGCAACCCATCTCTTCTCTTTGCGCCTCCCGACGTTAACTAGAATTGGACCGAAATAATCAACACCGGTGAAGGTGAACGGTTTTTCAAAACTTCCCAACCTGGCTTTTGGGACTGCAGCCATTTGTGGAGGCTGTGGCGTGGGACTACGATTTTTGCATATTTGGCAAGCCTTTCTAACGGATTTATGGAGTACCCTTAGACGCAAAATATAAAATTTCGATTTTATGTCGTTTATGACGGTTTCGTGGGCGAGGTGATGATATTTCTCGTGATAAAATCGAACTATTAGAAATGTTACTCAACTCTCCGGTGGCAATATTATGGCGTCCGCCGAGTTTTCAATGGCGTTCACTCTCCCTTTAGTACGAAGGATTTCTTTGTCGTCTAGATATGCGTTTAATTCGGTCAATCTGCTCTTTGCGCTTATTGTTTTTCGACTCTTCAGTGAATTGAGTTCATCTGCGAACTCGAGTCTCTGCGCTTCCTTGTATAGCAGTGTCTGAGCTTCTTCGACGTGAACTGTAGTTACCGCACTTGGCATGTCGGTCCTGTTGCATTTAGCTCGCAGTCGCTGGATATACAGAAACATGACTGCAACGGCTCTGTAAAGGCGGCGCCAATCAGAAAAATATTCGACATCGAGTTGAACTTTGGCCGCTTTACGAGTTGTGAAGATGTGTTTACGTAATTCAGTTGTATCGACCTCCGTTGGCTTGGAGGGAATCGTTGGCCTCGTAGTGGGTTCGTCTTTCAAAAACTCGGGCCCGTAAAGTCAAGTGTCCATCCGAGGGTTGTTGATTACTTTTATAGCCCCGTCCGCAACGTTGAGTTTCGACGGTATCCATCGCCATTGATCCGCTCGAGTGGTTTCCAGGATTTCACCGATTCTGTGCACCACAAACTGTTGAAAGTGGCGGGGGTCCATAACCAGCCATTGTAGGACGGTTCGTGAGTCCGACCAGAAAGTAGTACTGTCGACTCGAAGGTTACGGACTTTGACGATCTTTTTCGCCAAGCGTGAGCCTATCAACGCCGCTTGGAGCTCCATGCGTGGAATGGACAGCGGTTTTAGTGGCGCCACTTTGCTTTTAGCGACCACGAGCGTTACGTCCACCTTGTCCTTTTGTGATACTCGCAGGTAGCAGGCAGCGGCATAAGCATGCTCGCTAGCATCCACAAACGTATGAAGATCGATGCGGCTTGCTTCAGGTATTCCCATGGAGTAGCATCTCGGAATGCTGACTGTTGCAACTTGAGACAGTAACAGCTTCCACTGGTTTCAGTCCTCCAACAATGACTCTGGCAGCTCTTCGTCCCAGTTAATATTTGCGCGCCAGATTTTCTGCAGAAGGATTTTCAGCCCAATTGTGTGGCATGATAGCAAACCCAAGGGATCGAAGATAGACATTAAAACCTGGAGGACTTCTCTCTTAGTTGGGACCGCAGAATTAAGAAAGACGTCTCGCTTAAGTCTTGAGAACCTGCAAACAAACTTAAAAATGTCGTGGGTCCCAGTACATACCCAAAACCTTTTCTGTAGCGCTAAACTGTACTGGCTTTTGATTTTCGGTGTCTTCGTCGTTCTTTAGATGAGAGAGAACTGCACTGGAATTTGACGCCCAGTTGCGAATTTCGAATCCACCTCTGGCGTGAACCTCTTTGACTTGGTTGGATATTTCGATGGCTTTCTGCTCGTCGCTCATGCTGTCGATAAAGTCGTCGACGTAGTGCGCACGCTGAATCGCGTCCACGGCTAATGGGAATTGATGTTGGTGGACCTCGGCGTTCTTGTTGCGCACGTAATGGGCTATAAATGGTGCGCAGCTAATTCCGAAGGTCATGGCTCGCATAACGTAAGTGTTTATCCTATTCTGGCTAGCGTCATACCAAAGAAAGCACTGAGCATGCATGTCCTCTTGGCGAATGTTGATCCTGTGGAACATTTCGGCGATATCGCCGCTTACAGCGACACTTCCGACTCTAAAGGCTAGTAGAACGTCGATAAGAGGGTTTAAGCAGTCCGGTCCGCTCAGCAGAAGGTCGTTGAGGCATATTCCATTCGTCTTTGCTGTCGCGTCCCAAACCAGCCTAATTTTTCCTGGCTTATTCGGGTTCAAGGCTATAAATATGGGTAAGTACCAAGTGCGACCTTCCTCTTTCTCAGCCTTCTCGTCGGATAGTTGCCTGGCGTATCCTTTTAAAAGAAGATTTTTGATTTGGTCGTCGATTTTGGTGTACAGATCTGGTTCGCCCAGAATCCTTTTTCTCATGCATTGCAGACGCTTTAGAGCGGTAACTCGACTCTCGGGGAGCCTGTCAAGATCGTTTCGCCATATGAGCCCAACTTCATATTTGCCAGACTTTTGGCACGTCTGTTCCAGGATTTCGACTGCTCGTTTGTCCTCGCTCGACAGGAGCTTTTTAGGCGAAATTATATCAAGGTCGAATTGCTCCTTGACTTGGTCGTGAAGCTCTTGCCAATTACAGTCGCAGTGGTGCATGGAAACGTGGCATTTGGAATTCGTTGATCGCTGGATGGTCCAGCATTTTGACGCTATTGGATCGTTCCACTTGCCTTCGCAGATCCTGCGAGGAACGGCAATTTTCCAGTTTTTTGTTCCGATTAACAACGTTGGCTGCGTAGAATAAGACTTTAGTGGCAGGTGATTCAGGTAGCTATACTTACTGCGCAATTCGTCTATATCCACGGTTTGCTTTGGCAGCGCGATGTTTTTTACGGTCTGAACGTTGTTGAGCCAGAACCTTTATTCAGAATTTTCCGCGGAAATCTGAATTGATGCGCGCACGGAAGTATCTTCAAATCGAGTGGTTTCTCCAGTCCATTGTAAGCATATCGGTGACGGTGAGCCTTTTATACCCAGCTTGTCGAAAATTATTGCGTCCATTAAGGTAACAGAGGATCCTTCGTCCAAAAAGGCGAAGGTGTCGATCTTTTTGTCGGCGGAATGCAGAGTTACGGGCACAATTCGGAAAAACTGGTTACCTTCTACGTCGCTTTGGTGCGTGCTTACGTGTTGTTGGATGTGTTGGGAACGTTTTCCGAGTGGAGTAGTGGATTATGCTTCCTAGTACAGCCGTTCACTCCGCAATCCGTCGGACGACAATTGTTTCGGTGAACCTTCAAGCAGCGGAAGCAAGCCTTTCCAGCTCTTGCAACTTGTCACCTCTGCTCCACGGTGCTGGATTTGAATTGGTCGCATTGTGTTACCCAATGATTTGTAGATTCGCATGCTATGCACTTTGGGTTAGGCTGCTGCTGAACTGCAGCTGCCTGGCTAGGACTTATGGCATTATAATTTCTCTCGGCTGCGCTGCTGTTGTGAATGTTTACGGAATTCGCCCTGTAAGAAAACGGTGTAACAACTGTCGACGCAGCCTGTGCTATTTGATAGAGCCAGTCACTAAAGGCCTTAATGCAGGGAACTGTATCGTTGCGCGGGTGCATCGCCCAGCTTAGCTTGTGATTATTTGGAAGTTTGTCTACCAATTCTTTTACGAGCATCGGGTTGTTTAGGTGCGCTTCCAGTTTGCACGCTTCTATTGTGGCGCAAATATTGCGTACTGCGAGCGCGTACTCTATTATGGCTTCCAATTTTTCCTTGGGTGGCGGAAGCTTTCTTACTCGATCGACCATCCTCTCCAGAATGTGCTCGGGTCTGCCGAAGAACATTTTCAGCGTGTCCATTACTTCCGGTACTAGACCAGGAAGCAAAAGCTTATCTTTGACCGTTTCGCGTGCCCTTAAGGCACTTTTGCAGACGAAGCATGTTTTCGACGTTGGAGAATCCTGCTGTTGAAGTACTATGCTCAAATGTACTGATGAACATCATTCATGTCGATGAGAGCGTCCACTTGCTGCTCGAGCTTGTTTTGGCCGACTGATGGCGCGGTGAAGTTGTCGATTTGTTGATTTGTGGTATTTACCGGTGATCGCAGTGTCCTTCCGAGTGTGTTTCTGGAGCTACCCTCGCCAAGGCACGGAGCGCAGATCCAATCTTTGTCCTTGACGCCGCGAAGCGAAAATGGTACCAGCCGTCGGATAGCGATAGTTTTCAAATAAGTTTATTTATTTTCAGCTTCCGAATCGATTGCCAATTGAGTTTTTTCTTTTTCTTTTGCCAATTGAGTTTTTTTCTTTTAGAGATCATACTTAATGAGTAATGACATTTGAAAAGTATCGATAATTCTTATATCGATACATCGATATTAACAGATAAAGTTTTAAATAAAATAAAAAATGAAATTAAATTAAATTATGGCGGGAACAAGAGTCTTCGCAGTAAGATGCAACGCAACGACATCTGCCGACTACACTATCGAAGCTGGAGTTCCACAAGGAAGTCCACTTGGGCCTACTCTGTTTGTCCTTTATACAGCGGATATCCCTACGAACGAGCGGCTAACAACATCCACGTTCACTGACGACACTGCGATCCTAAGCCGCTCGAGGTGCCCAACCCGAGCAACAACACGGCTAGCAAATCACCTCATGGTAGTTGAGAAGTGGCTATCTGAATGGCGTATTAAAATTAACGAACAAAAATTTAAACATAACTTTTACTCTCAACAGGCAAACATGCTCTCCAATATTCTTGAATAGTACGGAGGTTCCCCAAGTCAACGAAGTAACGTATCTCGGCGTTCACCTCGACAGACGACTAACCTGGCGAAGACACATCGAATGCAAGAAACTCCATCTAAAACTAAAAGCCAGCAGTCTCCACTGGATTTTAAACGCCCGATCGCCACTGCGTCTGAACCACAAGGTCCTGCTCTACAACACCACTCTCAACCCTATCTGGACATATGGCTCCCAGTTGTGGGGGAACGCGAGCAGCAGCAACATAGACATCATTCAGCGAGCACAATCGAAAATACCATGGGGCACCATGGTATATTCGCAACCTAAGCATCCACAGGGATATCGGCATTCTTGCAGTAAAAGATGAAATAGACAAACAAAAGGCGACCTACAATAAAAAACTTACTGTGCACCCAAATCATCTGGCAAGAGGCTTGACTCGGGTTTCCAGCAGAACCCGCCTGCATCGAAACGACCCTTCAACCCAGCAATAATTATCAGGACATTTAACTCTGTGCCAGTCATATGACTGTTAGTTAGGTTATTTATATAAGATTTAATGCACATATTGTTAGTCTCGTAAAGGAGAAAATTCAATAAACAACAGCAAAGTATAAAAAAAAAAAAAAAAGAACGAAGACGCTCCGGAAATGGGACCAATCGATCCTCCAGCCATCGGAACCATGTTAATTGGAATTAAAACTATTGGCGGGACTAGAAAAACAAATTATTGCGGCTCCCAACGAACGCGTGCCGATGCCATTCAATCTACATACATAGCTAATAGCGTCATGCGGTGTCGGCGGTCCATTATACGTATTCGACGCTTACTTTTAAAACATTATTGCGGCTGTTAACGATCGCGAGCCAATATGCACGCACGGTATATTAAACAAAAGAGGATAATAATGTTTTCGACAGTGTTCCCAGATCAGGGGTTTTCCCTAGACTTGGGGGGTTTTTGACGTCCTAGGTGGAATATAAGGGGGAATCATTTTTAGGAGGGAAAGTCTAGGGTTTTTTTTAGGAACCGATTGATTTAAATGTTTAAAAAAAACTCCGTAAAATAGCTTTTTTTTTAATAGCAATATTGCCAAGCACTGAAACCTAAATATGGCGAACACATCAAAAAAAATACTGCACACGTTCTATCGTTTAAAAGTTTTGCCAGCTGATGTTGGCGCATTCTGTAAGCCCGCCTTTAAGATGCTTAGAACTGTTATTCTACCAAATTTTTTTTGTTTTGCAACATTGCCTCATCATAATACGGCTATGATACAGGACACAAGTTTTCATACTATACTATATTAGAACCTTGAAAGAGACAACTATATGTCTTTTTGGTTCGGATTTTTTTCGTAATGCGACTAGGGTCAGACCAATTTAAAAGGTAAACAATAACAATAGGTGAAACTCGCAGTAAGCAATTTATTTATTTCTGAAGTCCTCATGAAAATACTCCTGCAGAAATTAATATGAAAACCATTAAACTGATTTTTACAGCTTATCTTGTACATAGATTAAGTTAATTTTTAATAATTGCAAATTTTCGCTTTTGTGCAGAATAGTTGCCTTTAAGATGCTTAGAACTTTACAAACTTTTACAAAAATTTTTTTGTTTTGCAACATTGCCTCATCATAATACGGCTATGATACAGGGCACAAGTTTTCATTACTTAGCTACTATATTAGAACCTTGAAAGAGACAACTATATGTCTTTTTGGTTCGGATTTTTTTCGTAATGCGACTAGGGTCAGACCAATTTAAAAGGTAAACAATAACAATAGCTGAAACTCGCAGTACGCAATTTATTTATTTCTGAAGTCCTCATGCAAATACTCCTGCAGAAATTAATATGAAAACCATTAAACTGATTTTTACAGCTTATCTTGTACATAGATTAAGTTAATTTTTAATAATTGCAAAATTTCGCTTTTGTGCAGAATAGTTGCTGAAAATTATTCCAAGCCTTCAGCAAAAACTAATATAATCTGTGAGACCGTTTTGTCTAATGAGACATTAATATACTTTTTACAAGTCCGTCAAATTAGGGTCATTGAGTTAGCGTCGAAACGGAACGGTGGGAAATGGAATTTTTATTTTTAAATTAATCGAACAAATTAAAGTTCCTACATGTAAATGTTTGACGTCACATTCGGTCGGATTTGAGAAAAACTAGAATTTCTCAAAAACTGACGGAATGAGCTCATTAAGCCTTAATTCGAAATTCATAAATAATTTTCCCTATCGCTGAGGATACCGTGCATGTTGGTATAACCTCTGTGAGAGTTGCAAACAATTTTTTAAAGTTAACGTCGAAAATTTATCATGGGCAGCCACCACGTGGCTCGAGTACGAAATTGGAACCAGTTCTAGCCAATCTGGTCGGATGTAAGCTGCTTTTTCACGACCGGTTCAAGCTCCGCTATTCGCGCCTTCCTTAACAGCAGTTTTCCAACCCCGACTGTAATGCAATTTTCTTAAAAACTGACGGAGCGTTGCTGATTAAATTTTCATTTTTTTTTATTCGATCCCCAATACGCCAATATACCATATTGTGTAATTTTCTAAAAAACTGACGGAAGGAGGCCAATGAAATTTTGGGGGTTAGTACTTGAATAAAAGCCCCACAATCTGGTTTAACGTGGGACTCGATTTTTCCAATGGATATTTTAGGTGCCTCCGGTTGCCAAATCTGCCCAAACCCAAAATAAAACATTAGTAAACTCATTTCTTAACATGTAGAAACTTTGTTTTGTTCGATTAAGTGTTTTATTTACGAAATAATTCAAAAATAAAAACTCTCTCCATGTTCCATATCCCACCGTTCCGTTTCGACGCTAACTCACCGCCGCTAATTTGACGGACATACTTTTTACATACAATTTAATGCATTACAGACGGTATATTCAATCGAACTCATTTTTTTGTCTGATATTTTTTTCGATATGCCGATATGATTGTCAATAAATGAACAATTAATGCATTAATCTCTCATTGAAAGTGCCGTATAGTCGTCTTGCTCGCACATAGGTAAATCACAATGGCCAATAATTGAAGTTTTTAATGCAGCGTCATAATGCTATAATGAGTTATTTCTTCCCTTAAGTATTTGAAATTAACAGATTTTTGAAATTTAGAGGGAAGACTGGAATTTTTAGGGGGAAATATCGACTCTGAGATTTTTTAGGGGAAAAACAAAATTTCCATCTGGCAACACTGGTTTTTAAATTTATATTTTTTTTTTTATTTAAATATTTTTTCAAAAATCAATTATTATTTTAAATATATTCGACAGCCCTTATTTTATTTTTTTTCCGCATTTATTAACAATATTAATTGAAACTTAAAAAAAATGAGTCTTACGGCAGATGTGCCATATGAGCGACGAGCAAAAAATTTCTTAACCGGTTTGGTGAGTAATTCATTAATAGGAAATCTAAAACTATACTATTTGCAGCCAATCTAAAAGCGTTTTTCATAAAGACAGTTAACAGACCCATCTATAGAAGTAAACAAAACATTGTGTTCTTACCGAAGGCATGCAATCACATTTACTATCTAAAAAAACACAACACTTGTGTACTTACAATGCACATATATACATACATACATATGTTCGTATGTGTGTATGCACCTTGAAAGTGAACTTGCTCATCTTATCAACATATGTAAATATGTATGTATGTACATATGTATATACATACGTATATGTATATACATATATACATGTATGTATGTATGTGTATATCACGACTTAAGCTCTCATCAGCAGTCGTCACAAAGCTGCGTTCCAGTTCGCAGTATTTCATTTTAATGATAAAGAAATACTTGCAAAGGTTTTTATATTAATATTAAAAATAGTGGTAGGTAAATACAAACATTTTTTTGACTTACTTGACATTGCTAAGTTTATACAAACATATGTAAGTGACGCTCGACAAATGTACAATCGAGAAATTATTTAATTAATTTAAAATTTTAATGTAAAAGTTCAGATAATAAGATTTATTTTAGGCTTAAACTAAAATAATTTTTAGGATTCATAGCTTATTTTTATAATACAAATTTAAGTCTACATATATGTATCTTGTGAACTACAGAAACCAGATATAAAAACATTTATGTACACATACATACATATATATTAATATTAATTTATGTATTTATTATACATATGTATGTATACGTATATGATATACTTACATATAGTGACTCCATCGCATAGTCGGTCAAGCCCCTTCCTATGATAAATGTGCTTTAAAAGTATACAAAACGGGCCGAATACATTTTTAAAAAACTTTTTATATAAAGTACACATTTCCATCTCTCTGAAAAAAAAGAAAGAACACAAAATGTTCGATAATAACCCAAAGTTTGTAAACAAACTTATATCTATATTTTTGGCGCTCAACGAATAATCGGACAAAACCAATATGAACACAAAATACCGCTTATTTTCCTAAATTTTTCTGAAAACTTTGGGTTTTTTGCAATGCGTATGGTTTATTATCGTAATTAGGACCAGAACCCATCATTTTAAAATTAAAAAGTGGAAAAAAGGCTTCAAATGGAAAACAATCCTCTAAGGACCTTCGATAGTTGGTTGTTAAGCTGAACCTTGAGGGAAAAACAGTAAGGGAAATCTCAGAATTTTTTGGAAAAAGCAAATCTACCGACCACGACATTATGAAGAGGTTCCGGGATAAGTTTAAATTAACCAATAAAAGCAGGGAAGACCAAAAAAAATTCAGTCATGAAAAAAAAAAAAATAGAAACAACCAAAATATTGGCATTTGGAGCTTAATTATTAATTTTTCGTGAAACTTATACGTAGGTACAACATATTATTTGTTATTAAAAATACTGTATTTACGTTTTGATTTTATAAAAATATCTGGTAAGATAACGATGCTACAGCTGATTTGTCCAAATACCAGGTGTTTGACTTTGAAATAAAATTGGTTGCCTGTAAAGTCGGTTTACTGACGTTGAACGTGACAACTTCTTAAGAAAATACTGATGGAATGGTAGCATTTACTTTAGACGTTGTCACGTTCAACTATCGTCAGTAAACCGACTTTACAGACAACCAATTTTTGAATACATTTTATGCTCAAGGAAAGTGCAAAATTTACTTCATTTAAGACCGAATAATTTTCAATTTAATACACAAAAGTTCTTAATTTAACAACGAATCATTCTCAATTATTTGACCCTGGGTAAAAAATTATGTAAAATTGAGAGAGGGAGGCTGTAAATGGCCAGTTTCTGGAGAGGATCAGGCTGTGCCGGCTGCAAATGGCCAGTTTCTGGAGAGGATCAGGCAGTGGCCGGCTGTAAATGGCCAGTTTCTGGAGAAAATGAGGCAGTGCCGGCTGCAAATGGCCAGTTTCTGGAGAGGATCAGGCAGTGCCGGCTGCAAATGGCCAGTTTCTGGAGAGGATCAGGCAGTGCCGGCTGCAAATGGCCAGTTTTAGGAGAGGATCAGGCAGTGTCGGCTGCAAATGGCCAGTTTCTGGAGAGGATGAGGCAGTGCCGGCTAAATACCTGTTAAGTTAAATGGATATAAATATTATAGGAAGTCTATAAAAAAGCCAACTTACATTTTTTCGAAAACACAATTGCTGCGGCTGGTACTCGAACCCGCGATCGTTAGATTAAGACTCGAACACTCTAGCCTCTGCACCACGCATGCAAACAAGAGGTCGACGTCAAAGACTGAAATACACACATACGCGTGCGTCAGTGCTCGAGCTATAAATAGACAAAGCGGGAGAGCAGAGCGAGACGGAGAAACACCGTCGCAAAGCGGGCGGTGAGAGCAAGACGGAGAAACACCGCTTTGCCCTTGCGGTTGCCAGAAGAGTGCAAAGCATTAAATTTTAACAACTCTCTCTCATTCTCTCTCTTCTCTGCTGCTGCTGCTCACGTCACGTTTGCTCTGCCTGTGTCGCGGCAGAGGTAACGACATATGAGTCATGCTTTTTCGAGCGTGCAGCCAGCCTGCTCTATCGATTTATAAGACGTTATCACGTCAAAAATAGAAACACGCTGCATTTTTGCCCAAATAGTACCAAAATTTATGAAAATCTTTTTAAATATTATTTATCTATATAGTTTAGGACATAACAAGTCGTGTATCATACAATTTAATTATATATATCCCCTTACATTTTTATACCCTTCCAGGGTATTATAATTTTGTCTAGAAGTTTGCAACGCAGTGAAGGAAGCATCTCCGACTACATAAAGTATATATATTCTTGATCAGCATCACCAACCGAGTCAATCTAGCCATGTCCGTCTGTCCGTCCGTCCGTGTTGGTAAAAAGATCTCAGAGACTATAAGAGCTGGAGCCACCAAATTTGGTGACAACATCTGTTGCACGCAGTGAAGGAGGCATCTCCGACCCCATAAAGTATATATATTCTTGATCAGTATCACTAGCCGAGTCGATCTAGCCATGTCCGTCTGTCTGTCTGTCTATCCGTCTGTCTGTCGGTTTCTACGCGAACTGGTTTCAGTTTTTGAGCTATCGGGCTGAAATTTTTAGCATAGTCTTATTTCTTTAGCACGCAGTATATATGTCGGAACGGCCGAAATCGGACCACTATATCCTATAGCTGCCATAGGAATGATGGCGAAATTAATGTAAAAAAATTTTTAACTTCTCTGTTTATCAACGAATTTCTATAAACTTCGAGATATAGTCGTTTTTTATAGTTCTAGAATTACGGTTTTAATTTCATTAAGATCGGACAACTATATCATATAGCTGCTATAAAAGGATGTAAAATTCTACATGTAAAATGTAAAATGTACAAAATTTACATAATTTGACATTTTTTTTTTAAATTACCAAAATGGATCGATTTTCAATGATCCAATTTCAGACTGCAACTGTATACAAACTTCGGTTTACTGAAGTTAGCTTTCTTTCTCGTTTTACTTGTTGTTCTTGGGGCTAATAAAGGGCTTCTTCCTTGCAATTCTTCGGTGGTAATCGAATTTATGTAAAGTATTTTACGACCCCATAAAGTATTTATATTCTTGATCAGTATCACCAGACGATTCGATCTAGCCACGTCTGTCTCTCAGTTTTTCAGCTAAATCTTTAAAATAGTCTTCTGTCTATTCCCATTAATACAAACAACTCTTTTTTTTATTCATTCACTCACGAGCAACCCAACACTACACTATGTATAGTGACTCACAGCTTACTTCGTGCAGAGCACTATGGGGAATTTGACCACTTTTTCTGGGCAAAACCCATTTTTTGAAAGTCGGAAAATTAAAACAAATTTCAGTGTAACGCATTCACAATACACTAATCTTCAGTGTTGCATAACAGAAATTTTCATAGAGGGCGCCACAACAAAGGAATCAGCTGATAAACACAGCTTTTACATTTGCAAAGCACAGGCGTCTGCTATATTAACTTTTGTTTGCAAAGTTTAAGTGATCAGAAGTGAAAAACTAAACAATTTTACTAAAATTTTTGAAATGAATTCCAATCTGTGTGGTTTGTATTATGTGTTTGTGAACGTCATTTGTAGAAAAAAATCGTGTTGTTTCCTTAATAGAGCAAAAATGCAAATGCATATTTTGGATAAAGTCTCATGTTCTATAAGGGATTTAAAGTGAGTCCAGAAGAGTCCATCCACGATATGCATTGTATGTTGTAAAGTATTAAATTCTGGTTTAAATGAATGCTATAAAAATACCACTTTTTCCGATTTTGCGAGAATTTTTAATTTTTAGGACATAACTTTTTGTATGGCAACGGTGTATTGCTTACCAGATGGGAAGCAGTTTTTGGTTAGATTGTTTCTATAAAAATTATAGAAAAACGTCATCCGATCTTGACAAAATTTTCTATATTCTGTTAAAAGAGTATACATTTTAAGTTCACCCGATCTCACCTGTGAAAGCTATAGGATATAGTTGTCTGATCCGGATAATTTTCATTCAGAATTTTCCTATATATATATAATAACGAAGTTACATGTTGATATCTAATAAACTGAGCGAGTTATTAATTTTGGATCAAAAAATCGGTAAAATTCCCCATAGTTCAGAGGTTCAACGAAACTTTAAGGTTGTGTAGCACATAAATTATATGAGATATCAACAAAATTTTAATGCAGTTATTTAAAGTAGTGTTTATATATATATATATATAAATCCCGTGTTGTTTTTTAATTCCATTCAATAATATTTAAATTTACAAAAAACTTAAAATTTTGACTTTTTTAATCTCACAGCTTATTTTGTGTAAGAATTTTAGGTAAATGTATTTCTGGAATTGTGATCCCTGACAAACCTTTTTTTATGGAATCTTTTTGAGCCAAATATCAGCTAATTTTGTTATATATCCATTTTGCAAAATTAGAATTTTTTGTAATATAAATGTTGTGTAATTCATATGCCAAGTTTCATAAACATACAATTTTTCGTATTCCTTATGCTACTCCCTCCTTAACTTTGCGAAATGAAAAGTAATACTCTTAAGTCAAGCATGTATTTTTTTTTAATAATACTTTTCTGATCCCATCTTACATTTCGAAATAAAATATTTCCCCTAGGAAACAGCAAGCATTTTTAATGCCGTTTGAGAAAAACGACATTTATGAAATTTTACGATTTAGGCCATCGTTTGACCATGTTTAACCATCAATTACTTTTATACTATGTCTAGTTTCAAAATATTAGAATTCTTACATTTTCAATTCAAAAAGATGACATTTTTATGCATCAATCGCAACGGAATCGTTTTTCCACCTTTGACCACCCATTTGTGGTCATCGTTTGATCATATTTGCTGACCTATTACTTTTTGTTGCCCACGTCGTTTCATTAAAGAGTGTTTTGCCGGCTCGAGGTCAAGTTTTTCTTTGGAAAAGAAAAGCACAAATAATGTTTTCTATTTTATTCCAATACATTTCGGTTGCAACTGCGGCATTCATTTTAAGGGCGAATATTGTTAACACGTCTGCACCGATCGACGTGGAGTTATAATTAACAATATATGTTATTTACAAAAAAAAAAAAAAACTACATGGTTCTTTTATGATTATTTTCCATATTATTGCCGATCCGCGTCTTTCTTAACTGATATAATGATATGGCGCTGGCTTGGCCTTTACCTATAGTGTATTATAGACGAAGTCGACAAAAATGACTTAATCTATTTCAATAAAGAAAATCTAATATGTATATAACACAGAAAGTGTGTTTTCTTAAATTTATCTTGTAATTTGACAATGATACATCGCAGGGAATGGTGCACATTAGTGAGACAATTTTGTCACCTTCTCGAAAGCAACCATAACAGTGTTACTCCTTGTATTAAAAAACTTAAAAATTGGTTGTCTGTAAAGTCGGTTTACTGACGTTGAACGTGACAACGTCTTATGAAAATACTGATGGAATGGTAGCATTTACTTAAGACGTTGTCACGTTCAACTATCGTCAGTAAGCCGAATTTACAGACAACCAATTTTTGAATACATTTTATACTCAAGGCAAGTGCAAAATTTACTTCATTTAAGACCGAATAATTTTCAATTTAATACACAAAAGTTCTTAGTTTAACAACGAATCATTCTCAACTATTTGACACTGGGTAAAAAAGTTATGTAAAATTGAGAGAGGGAGGCTGTAAATGGCCAGTTTCCGGAGAGAATCAGGCAGTGGCCGGCTGTAAATATGGCCAGTTTCTGGAGAGGATCAGGCAGTGCCGGCTGCAAATGGCCAGCTTCTGGAGAGGATCAGGCAGTGCCGGCTGTAAATGGCCAGTTTCTGGAAAGGATCAGGCAGTGGCCGGCTGTAAATATGGCCAGTTTCTGGAGAGGATCAAGCAGTGCCGGCTGCAAATGGGCCAGTTTCTGGAGAGGATCAGGCAGTGCCGGCTGCAAATGGCCAGTTTCAGGAGAGGATCAGGCAGTTCCGGCTGTAAATGGCCAGTTTTAGGAGAGGATCAGGCAGTGCCGGCTGTAAATGGCCAGTTTCTGGAGAGATCAGGCAGTGCCGGCTGTAAATGGCCAGTTTTAGGAGAGGACCAGGCAGTGCCGGCTGCAAATGGACAGTTTCTGGAGAGGATCAGGCAGTGCCGGCTGCAAATAGCCAGTTTCTGGAGAGGATCAGGCAGTGCCGGCTGTAAATGGCCAGTTTTGGAGAGGATCAGGCAGTGCCGGCTGCAAATGGCCAGTTTCTGGAGAGATCAGGCAGTGCCGGCTGTAAATGGCCAGTTTTAGGAGAGGACCAGGCAGTGCCGGCTGCAAATGGACAGTTTCTGGAGAGGATCAGGCAGTGCCGGCTGCAAATAGCCAGTTTCTGGAGAGGATCAGGCAGTGCCGGCTGCAAATAGCCAGTTTCTGGAGAGGATCAGGCAGTGCCGGCTGTAAATGGCCAGTTTTGGAGAGGATCAGGCAGTGCCGGCTGCAAATGGCCAGTTTCTGGAGAGATCAGGCAGTGCCGGCTGTAAATGGCCAGTTTTGGAGAGGATCAGGCAGTGCCGGCTGCAAATGGCCAGTTTCTGGAGAGGATCAGGCAGTGCCGGCTGCAAATGGCCAGTTTCTGGAGAGGATTAGGGAGTGCCGGCTGTTTGTTGATATGTTAAGTTAAATGGATATAAATATTATAGAAAGTCTATAAAAGTCAACTTATATTTTTTTGAAAACACAATTGCTGCGGCTGGTACTCGAAAACACGATCGTTAGATTAAGACTCGAACACTCTAACCTCTGCACCACGCATGCAAACAAAAGGGCGACGTCAAAGACTGAAATACACACATACGCCTGCGTCAGTGCTCGAGCTATAAATAGACAAAGCGGGAGAGCAGAGCGATACGGAGAAACGCCGTCGCAAAACGGGCGGTGAGAGCGAGACGGAGAAACACCGCATTGCCCTTGCGGTTGCCAGAAGAGTGCAAAGCATTAAATTTTAACCACTCTCTCTCATTCTCTCTCTTCTCTGCTGCTGCTGCTCACGTCACGTATGAGTCATCCATTTTCGAGCGTGCAGCCAGCCTGCTCTATCGATTTATAAGACGTTATCACGTCAAAAAAAAAGAAAAAGAAAAGAAAAAAAGCTTCGGCAAGCGGAAGTTTATTTACCCTTGCAGATAATAATTAATATAAAAATAAAGATTCTTATGTATCGTGTTATTCCGAAATCTTTAAATACAACGAAGTCTTTATTTACTTATGAGAACTTAAGCCGAGTTAGCTAAATTACTCAAAAAAGCAAATATAAGGTCACTAAGGATATAAAGAAAAATATTTTAGTAATATTATACCTTTGCAACGCACTGAAGTAGTAATTTTTGATCAGTATCAAAAGCCATGTCCATCTGTCCGTTTTTGAGCTATTTGAATGAAACTTTGCAGATCATCTATCTTTTATTCCCATTAGTATATAAGTTGGAACGGGCCAGATCGGTTAGTTTATATGAAAATGTAAGAATGTGTTCGCGGTAAGAGGACGCTTATTTTTAAGAGCCAGTATTGAAGCGCTAGCGGCCTCGAAATGTCCCGCTTCACAGAGCCCAGCGCTCTCGCACGCTCTCTCTCCCTTTCCTTCCGGACTTCCAGTCTGCAAGAGCTTTCCAATCCGCTCTCCCAAAATTCTATTTTATGACTATATTTTAGTAATAGTTCACGACCAGCCGATGAAGGCAAATAAAGTTCAATTATATTACAATACTAGTTGCAACCCCAACAACTCCTTATTTTTTTACGTGGGATTTTAGATCTTCAAACTCGACCATATTATTTCGGCTTCTAATCCGCCCCCTCCATTTCAGAATGTATATATAAAATGAAAAATATATAAGTAAAGGCTATGAAATGTTTGTTTTGTTTGTTTGTTTTTTTTTTCACCGAAGTGGTTATATTTTAAACGATTCACTTACAAACTACAGCGGTATTAATATCGAACTAAGATTCCTTTCTTGTTTTACTAAATTTTAAAATCCTAAAAAACAAGAAAGAACGCTAGCTTCGGCAAAGCCGAAGCTTAAAAAAAAGGATTATATATTGTGTTTTGACAACATCAAAAATCGGCTAATTTGGTCTGATATTTAATATGGCAGCTACATATAAAATAGAGTGGATACATATTTAATTTTAGTTTAAAAATTAGATAATATTAGATATAGTGGTCTAGTCCCGACCGTTGCAGACGGACGGACGGACGGACGTGGCTAGATCGCCTCGTCTAGTGATTTATTGGGTCGGAAATGATTCCATTACTGCGTTGCAATCTTCTGGTGAAAATTAAAATAACCTGCAAGGGTAGCCAAGTCCATTGTGCGTTAAGACCTATACGATATATTTGTCCAATACTACTTTCAGTAATTAGGAAGTCAAACTGGAATCATACAGAAAATCGGCAAAGCCGAAAATAAATGCGTTAAACACCTCCATGGTTTCTTTTCATAGTCATAGAAACGATTGGGTTAAATTGTAAACTTTAAGAGTAATCAAACTAATGATTAGATTAGTTAGAAATAAGTCTTAATCATATTACCTGCGATTACTAAATCTTTAAAATTGTGAATTTTACAGATTTTACGATGACTGTTTATAGAATTAAAGTTCTATGGGTTATTGCAATTGTAACAATTTTTGCCGAATGCACGCCCCAGCAAAAGTCGAATGCACAGAAAAACATAGAAGAAATATTTAACACCAATCCCAATAATCCGGTACAACAAAACAGCGGAATCGAACTAGTCGTTACACCCGAGCCCATAAATGCCATACCACCACGAAACTTTAATTCTACAAGTGGCAGGACCTCAGCATGTAATTGTGTTCCTTATTATAAATGCGACCCGTCAACAAATAGTGTGACAGAGGATGGATCATTTGACGGATTTGGTGTAATCGATATTCGATTTAACGCCGATGATCCCATATGTCCTTCATCTGTAGATGTGTGCTGTGCTGATAATAGGACGCGTACTGAGACATTGAACCCCACGCCGTTGGATCAAAGACCGAACCAACCACGAGGCTGCGGTGTTCGGAACACGGGAGGATTAGATTTCACTCTTTCCGGGGCGTCTCAAAATGAAGCTGGCTTCGGCGAGTTCCCATGGACTGTAGCTCTATTGCATTCTGGCAATTCGAGCTATTTCTGTGCTGGGTCACTTATACATCCACAAGTGGTTTTGACTGCTGTACACTGTATTGAAGCACACGGCCCAGATACTTTTAGGGTCCGTGCTGGGGAGTGGGACTCGCAAACAACAAAAGAGCGACTACCTTATCAAGAAAGAACAGTGCAAACCACTATAAAGCATCCTAAATACAAAAACAGAAATATAGCTAATGACTATGCACTTGTGATTCTCAGTCAGCCCTTTATCTTGGATGATCACATTAATGTTGTATGCTTGCCACAACAAGGAGCGATTCCTGGGCCAGAAATAACTTGTTACTCCACTGGCTGGGGTAAAGATGTTTTTGGCTCTCTGGGGAAATATAGCGTCATAATGAAACGTGTGCCATTGCCAGTTGTGGATTTCGACTCTTGTCAGGCACGGCTGAGAAGCACTCGACTTGGACCTAAGTTTGCACTGGATAGGTCATTCATGTGTGCGGGCGGGCAACGTGGGGTTGATACTTGTCAAGGCGATGGTGGAGCCCCATTAGCTTGTCCCATTGGACTAGCCTCTGAAAATCGGTATCAGCAGAGTGGTATTGTTGCGTGGGGAATCGGCTGCAATGATGAGGTGCCTGCAGCTTATGCCAGCGTAGCCTTAGCACGAGATTGGATTGACCAGCAAATGTTAGCAAGCGGTTTTGGAACAGCTGTGTACACTGCTTGATTTGTATGAAACTCAAGCTTAAATTAAATCATGTTATACAGAGTTAATAAAAATAACAAATAAAACTTTCATTTTATTTAATGATAGGTGGAAGAAGGTCAGTATTTATCAGGGACCGTAAATAATGATTATATCTTTATTTTTATACCCTTGATATTTAATTTAATTTTGCCATGATATTTGCAACGCAGTGAAGGAGGTATCTCAAACCCCATCTATATATATAAAAATGGAGCCCAAAAAATGTGTCGTAAAAAACTACTGGAGAACGGCTGGGCCGATTTGGTTCAAATTTTTTTTCAGTTGTAGGTAACTAACAGGAGAAGGTCAGAACGTAATAAAATTTTTAGAAAATCCTCCAGGGTAATGGTGAAAAACAGATAATTAAAATATCAAATTATATAAAACAGTAGTGTATCGAAATATATGTCAAAGTAAAAACAAATCGTTTTAATATTATTCGGTTTCTTATTCGTTTTTATCAGACGTCCGGATTTGTTTAATTTCTTCCTGTGATTTGTAGGATAATGCCTGCTATAAGACGGCCAAACATTGGACGACGTACACGTCGAGCAACATATAGTCGGAATGTCCATGAAAGTCAAACGCAAGACGAACGTGCAGAGAGAAATGAATCGAGACGAACCCGTTTAGCACAGATTCGCTCTACACAAAGAGTACCAAGAACAGACTTGAATCGCGCTGCATTTGCATACAAATTCTCAACGTCCTACAAAGATCATAGCTGCGTTGTTATCGGTTCATTGTCTGTGGTATGTCAGCACTGCAATGCACTGAAGTTTCGATTGGAAGCTCCCGGCTTATGCTGCGCAGGTGGCAAGGTAAAATTGCCGGTTTTGACTCATCCACCAGAGCCATTGTATTCGCTTCTATATGGAAATACAAGCAAATCAAACCATTTCCTGTTGGACGCACAAAAATATAACGGATGTTTTCAAATGACGTCATTTGGAGCAGAGGTTGTTCATCGACCAGGCTACAATCCGAGTTATAAGGTAATAGCGTCACTCTTTTATCAACATGAACAACTATAATTTTTCACGAAATTGCATCACAAAATTCAGCTTCAAGGGCAAATTCACCATCGAGCGGGCGTTTTGTTACCACCACCAAACAAAGATCATAAATTCCTTCAGATCTATTTCGTTGGTGATTCGGCAGTTGAACTTAATCAGCGTTGTGCAATTTTCACTGCAACTAAACGTGAAATAATACAACAATTGCAAAATCTTCTTCATGAGTGTAATGAATTGGTCAGATTGTTCAAAACAGCTTTGAATACAATGCATTCTGACGACCACAAAATCATTATCAGAGCAGATAAAAGACCAGCAGGAAGCCATTCAAGACAATTCAATGCGCCCACTATCAATGAAGTCGCAGTGGTGATTGTTGGCGAGAATGTGGAATCACGCGATATTGTTCTCAAGCGTCGGGATGATGGACAATTGCAACGCGTTTATGAGACTCATCGGTCATATGATGCACTTCAATATCCGTTGATGTTCTGTCGTGGAGAAGATGGCTATCACTTCAACATAAAGATGGTCAATCCAACGACAGGTTTGTTTAATCACTTCTTCTTCATTCTGCACGTAAATTCGAATTCATATTACAGGAGAAGAAACGAATAAGAAAGTCAGCTCAATGAATTTTTATGCATATCGATTGATGATTCGACTAGATGTTGCCAATCATCTGTTGAGATACCGCCGTTTGTTTCAGCAGTACTGTGTCGACATGTATGTAAAAGTAGAAACGGAGCGTCTCAATTTCATTCGTTTCAATCAGTCAAAGTTATGATCTGACGAGTACATCCACTTGCGTGACGCCATCGCTACTGATGGACACGCGGCAAACATTGGTTGTTTGACCATTCTGCCAGCTACTTATGTTGGGAGCCCGCGCCATATGCATGAGTACGCTCAAGATGCGATGACGTACGTGCGGAATTACGGACGACCTGATTTATTTATCACGTTTACATGCAATCCGAAATGGCCCGAAATTACGAATTTGTTGCACCAAGGACAAACATCCAGCGATCGACATGACATCACTGCACGAGTATTCAAGCTAAAGGTTAAAATTCTTATGGATTACATCGTTAAGCAGAAGGTTTTTGGCGTAGTTCGTTGTTGGATGTACTCGGTTGAATGGCAGAAGCGTGGCTTACCACATGCGCACATTTTGCTTTGGATGTTCGACAAGATCCGACCAGAACATATTGATTCGATTATTTCTGCCGAAATACCAGATCCAGAAACTGATCCGGAGCTGCATTCCGTTGTGAAAACGAGTATGATCCATGGCCCTTGCGGAGTCCACAACCCAGAATCACCATGCATGGAAAACGGAAATTGCACAAAACGATTTCCCCGTCCGTTGGTGGCTAAAACAATCAGTGGAAACGATGGATATCCATTGTATAGGCGTCGTTCTCCAGATGACAACGGCAGATGGATCGAAATGATGGTAAAAAATAACAAAGTCATCGTCGATAACCGCTGGATCGTTCCATATTGTCCGCTTTTGTCGAAAACGTTTTCAACGCACTGCAATGTTGAGTACTGCAACTCTATAAAATCAATCAAATACATTTGCAAATATGTGAACAAAGGGAGCGACATGGCGGTGTTTATCATTGCTGATCCGAATGCAAACGACGAGGTGACGAAATTTCAACTTGGACGTTACGTAAGTTGTAACGAGGACATTTGGCGTCTGTTTTCATTTCCGATTCATGAACGTCATCCGACGGTCGTACACTTATCTGTTCAGTTGGAAAACGGCCAGCGTGTCTACTTTACGGACGCGAATGCAGCGCAAAGAGCAGAACGGCCACCAGCGACAACGTTGACAAATTTCTTTTCTACATGCGAAAGCGATCCGTTCGCAAGGACTTTACTCTATTTGGAAATGCCACGCTATTATACATGGAACGCTGCATCGAAAAAGTTTCAACGCCGAAAAAGAGGCGATGCTTTTGATGGTTTCGCTGATATCTATACAAAGTAAAAGGACGATATGGCTGACGACATTTTAATAGACGTTCGCAGGACAACTATGAATTTCACTCTTGCCATTAACAGAGAAATGCACAACGAAGCTTTAATACGGATCGAAGACATGTGTATGCTCATGTGCGGCAGTCTACTGTCGACATTGGGAATGCCAACGCCACATCGTTCAGTGCACGATGCTTTCAATCGCGACATTCAACGGGAGCAACACTATAACCAAGATAACTTGGCCGAAAGAGTCCGAACCAATGTGCCGTTTTTGAATGCCGAGCAGAAGAACGTGTACGATTCGATAATGAAGGTTGTTGACGATGGATCGGGAGGCTTATACTTTCTCGATGCTCCTGGTGGGACAGGCAAGACATTTGTCATTTCGTTGATTCTGGCAACGATTCGATCAAGATCTCAAATTGCGTTGGCTGTTGCATCATCTGGCATTGCTGCCACGTTGTTGGAAGGCGGTCGAACTGCACATTCCGCTTTGAAGCTGCCAATGAATCTTCTCACGGTTGACAAGCCAACATGCACAATAAGCAAGAATTCGCCGACAGCGAAATTGATGCGAGAATGCAAAATCATCATTTGGGATGAATGCACGATGGCGCATAAGCGAGCTTTGGAGGCAGTTGACCGAACGATGAAAGATTTACGCGGTGATTTGAAACTATTTGGTGGGTCTTTGATATTGCTGTCCGGAGATTTTCGTCAAACGCTTCCCGTCATCCCGAAATCTACGGCTGCCGATGAAGTAAATGCATGCCTTAAATCGTCTTCATTGTGGAGATATGTCAAAAAGCTGAAATTAACCACGAACATGAGAGTCACATTGCAGAATGACCCGTCCGCTGCTGAATTCTCGATACAACTGCTGGCACTTGGCAATGGCGAAATTCCTGTTGATGTTTCGACTGGATCAATATCGTTTCCGGAAAATTTTTGCGTGTTCGCATCGTCAAAGGAGGAACTCATTAACAAAGTGTTCCCCGAGGTAGTCCTTATACCACGAATTCCGATTATTCCAACTGATCTATCATTCCAATTCAAGAGGATTCAGTTCCCCGTCCGATTGGCATTTGCGACGACAATCAACAAATCGCAAGGCCAATCGTTAGAAGTCTGCGGGATAAATCTAGAATTTCCCTTGTTTTTCGCACGGCCAGCTGTACGTTGCATGTTCCCGTGTTGGTAAGCCGTCTTCATTGTTTGTTTTTGCGCCGGAAAATAAAACAAAAAACTTAGTGTATCATATCGCTCTATACTAGACATCTGCATGAGTGGCAAAAAAATCACATTCAAATGCACAAAGCTCAAAATGAGTTGAGTGAATTTGAAGCAAAGCCAAACTGAATTGAATGAGTTGAGTCGCTTACGTACGACTCAGATGCACAAAGAATAGAGAAAGAGAAACGAATGGAATGAAGTGAGATCTCTGAAAACTGAGATGCTGAATTCGAATGATTCGAGTTGCAACTGCAAATACACTAAACATCAAACTAAGAACAAAATAAAAATAACGCGGACTACAAATACATACAGATACACATTTGTCGGCTTCTTTTATTGAGGTGTCCATGTTTGCGTCTGCACTTGCGTCTGTTTGCGAACTGAAGGTGGTCCCTGAAAATTCGAATTCCTACACAACAACTCGAATGATTCGAATATAACACGCATTGCCAAATACATTCATCTCATTTTTCGCTTCATTCCTACTCATTCATTTCGTTCAACGTCCCAAGCTATGAAGCAAAACGGGAACGCATACTCATACAACGTCGTTTCATTTCTTGCATTCCACTCATTCCATTCCATTTCATTTGAATGTACTCAATGAAACGTATGTTGTGAGTGGTTTCATGCAGATGTCTACTCTATACTAAATAAAGAAATGGAGTGTTTGACTATTACCCTGGGGTTATATGATGGCGTCGAATTAGGGCGAGACAAAGTTCGCCGGGTCCGCTAGTAAAGTATATATATTCTTGATCAGCATCACCAGCCGAGTCGATCTAGCCATGTCCGTCTGTCTGTCTGTCTGTCTGTCTGTCCGTCTGTCTGTCTGTCCGTCTGTCTGTCTGTCCGTCTGTCTGTCTGTCGGTTTCTACGCGAACTAGTCTCTCAGTTTTTGAGCTATCGGGCAGCATTGTCTTATTTCTTTAAGACGCAGTATATATGTCGGAACGGCCGAAATCGGACCACTATCTCCTATGGCTGCCAAAGGAATGATAGCGAAATTAGTGTAAAAAAAAATTTTAACTTCTCTGTTTTTTAACGATTTTCTATGATATGATTATGACTATATGATTATTTTTAAGTGATTTAGGGCCAGTTCTTACCATTCCTGTCAAACTGCTTGACAACTACCTGTCCGGAAAATATAGTCACCAGATAAAAACAATTTGATTTCTTGCCCTTCAAAAATGTATCTGGCTGTGAAAGAATAACATAGCATTGTTAACTTTACTGTTATTTATCGATTATCGCTGTAAAGCACTGAACTGTCATTGGAGTGAAAAAATATACAAATTGGAAAAATGTCGGGAAACAAAAATCGCGGAAAACACCTTAAATTCAAATCATTTAAAGTTTTGCTCGTAAGTTTACTGCTCAGTCAGGAGTACAACGGCCGTGGAAGATCATCTTAAGAAGAAAAACAGACCAGAGTTTTCTGCAGAGAAGCGGGAAAGGTATCGGCACTGGTGGAGGAGTGGCAACCTCTATCTCTGTTTCAGCCATCGCCGAAAGGATAGATAGAATTATTCAAACAAACGCAAGCATTCAAAACATCTGTCCGTCTCTTTTTATACCCTTGCAGAGGGTATTATAATTTTGCCATGATATTTGCAACGCAGTGAAGGAGCCATCTCCGTAGAGCTGGGAAAAAATCGATTCTAGAATCGATACTATCGATTCTTTTTTTTTCGTTTAAACATCGATTCTGTTTTGGTAGCATCGATGTATCATGAAGCATTCATCCGCTAAATTCCATCAGTGTGAATAAGAATGTAACAGACGCGCCGCTCTAAAACCAAAAACTGTAAGCAAGCTTCTGTTTACAAGCAAGAACCAATGGCTTTTGGATATTGCATTTTTTTAATGTTCTGGAAACGTAATTTTTGTTCGCTTTTTATTTTATGAAAACAAATTCTTTTGTTATTTCTGTTCTTAAATGTATTTTTAGTTTGCATTTTACATGTCTAAGTATATGATCTCCATGAATTGATCTCTTTCGTTACTTATGTTTTTAAAACCTTTAACTTTTCCTTATTTATATAATCGAAATGTGTTTTTAGTTGCTTTTTACATGTATAAGTATATGATCTCTATAAATTACTTAAATTAAATTAATTTATAAAGATCTCCATAAATTGATCATTAAAAATTAAAAAAAAAAGTTTTTTTTTTCGATTTAATCGATTTTTTTTTAAAAGATCGAAAAAAATCGATGCACTGAGAATCGATTATTTCCCAGCTCTACCATCTCCGACCCCATAAAGTATATATATTCTTGATCAGCATCACCAGCAGAACCATGTGCGTCCGTCCGTCTGTCCGTCCGTCCGTGTTGGTAAAAAGATCTCAGAGACTATAAGAGCTGGAGTCACCAAATTTGTTGACAGCATTAGAATCTGTTGCACGCAGATCAAGTTTGCTTTAAAATTGGGCGTAGCGAAATTCGCCCCCAAAAATCATAAAACGCCTTCTTCTGCCTGTTACATACATTCTCGGTTGGTACTGACTTATGATACCCTTCTACCCTATGGGTACCGGGTATAATCATCTCTAAATTTTCCTTTCTGTGCTTGAGATTTCGTTGATATTATTTTATATCCTTGTAAAACGATTATAAGGCAACAACTTTGGATAACATTTAATTACCAAATGCCCATCCTTTTTTTATTGAATAAATAATAGCTAATGATTTCTATTTTATTCGCTCAAAATAAAAATCATCTCTAAATTTTACTTCCTGTGCTTAAGATTTCGTTGATATTATTTTATATCCTTATAAAAGGATAAACAGCAAACATAAAATTGAGGTAAATGCTGAAACTGAGGAATCAAATCTAGTTTCTGTATATGAAGATATGGTTGACTATAGACCTCGAGTTGGCTAAAATTACTAATAAGGAAAGAAAACAACGCAAATAAAATAAAAAAACATTTATTTTTTAAAAAAATTTAGGTTTTTAAAACATTTAGCTTGGTATTTTGTTTTTAAATTAGAGTTTAGTTTTACTAAAAGTAATTTGGATATCGACTCGCTTGACAGGGTACATCTTTGATCCGTAAATACCACTTTTAGTGCTGAAAAGGACCTTTCAACGCTGACTAGGTACACAGTGTACCACTGTACTTATATTGTTTTTCTTTTCAGTACTACATTTTGTCTTTGCTGATATGGACTGGTTTTGGACTATAACGGTCAATTTTCTCTTTGGAGTTCTTCTATCTGCTTATTGTCTTCTTCTTTCTCTGCGGGAGCAATCTGAATTGTTTTCAGAAAATCACTTAAAAGCAAGCTGGAGCTTGTGTTTTTGTACTGGAATTAATAAGATGCCATTCTAATGACGAAGATGCCATCGGACCATTTAGGCAAGTCTTAGATGTTGCATTCACCTGAAATATAAATAAATCTTTTGTTCATATTTGAGATTTATTTCTTTGCTGAGATATATACTTACACTATTGTTTAAACCGAACTTGAGCTAAGAGTTACTTAAGCTGTGCTCTGGCAAGCATAACGTTGATCAGCTCCAACCACAATTTATAGAAATCTTCCATAAATAGTTGGCTGCTCTGGAGTTTTTCAGTAACAATAAACTCCGGCTCCAAAGTTTCTGTGAGATTTTGACGAGAAAACGTCTTACAAATCGATAGAGCAGGCTGGCTGCACGCTCGAAAAAGCATGACTCATATGTCGTTACCTCTGCCGCGGCACAGGCAGAGCAAACGTGACGTGAGCAGCAGCAGCAGAGAAGAGAGAGAATGAGAGAGAGTGGTTAAAATTTAATGCTTTGCACTCTTCTGGCAACCGCAAGGGCAAAGCGGTGTTTCTCCATCTCGCTCTCATTGTCCGTTTTGCGACGATGTTTCTCCGTCTCGCTCTGCTCTCCCGCTTTGTCTATTTATAGCTCGAGCACTGACGCACGCGTATGTGTGTATTTCAGTCTTTGACGTCGCCCTCTTGCTTGCATGCGTGGTGCAGAGGCTAGAGTGTTCGAGTCTTAATCTAACGATCGCGGGTTCGAGTACCAGCCGCAGCAATTGTGTTTTCGAAAAAATGTAAGTTGGCTTTTATAGACTTTCTATAATAATTATATCCTTTTAACTTAACATATCAACAAACAGCCGGCACTTCCTAATCCTCTCCAGAAACTGGCCATTTACAGCCGGCACTGCCTGATCCTCTCCAGAAACTGGCCATTTACAGACGGTCACTGCCTGATCCTTTCCAAAACTGGTCATTTACAGCCGGCACTGCCTGATCCTCTCCAGAAACTGGCCATTTGCATCCGGCACTGCCTGATCCTCTCCAGAAACTGCCTATTTGCATCCGGCACTGCCTGATCCTCTCCTGAAACTGGCCATTTACAGCCGGCACTGCCTGATTCTCTCCAGAAACTGGTCATTTCCAACCGGCACTGCCTGATCCTCTCCAGAAACTGGCCATTTGCAGCCGGCACTGCCTGATCCTCTCCTGAAACTGGCCATTTGCAGCCGGCACTGCCTAATCCTCTCCTGAAACTGGCCATTTGCAGCCGGTACTGCCTGATCCTCTCCAAAACTGGCCATTTACAGCCGGCCACTGCCTGATCCTGTCCAGAAACTGGCTATTTGCAGCCGACACTGCCTGATCCTCTCCAGAAACTGACCATTTACAGCCGGCACTGAAGGATCCTCTCGAGAAGCTGGCCATTTGCAGCCGGCACTGGCTGATCCTCTCCAGAAACTGGCCATTTACAGCCGGCCACTGCCTGATCCTGTCCTGAAACTGGCCATTTACAGCCGGCACTGCCTGATCCTCTCCAGAAACTGGCCATTTGCAGCCGGCACTGCCTGATCCTCTCCTGAAACTGGCCATTTGCAGCCGGCACTGCCTGATCCTCTCCAGAAACTGGCCATTTGCAGCCGACACTGCCTGATCCTCTCCTGAAACTGGCCATTTGCATCCGGCACTGCCTGATCCTCTTCTGAACCTGGCCATTTACAGCCGGCACTGCCTGATCCTCTCCAGAAACAGGCCATTTGCAGCCGGCACTGCCTGATCCTCTCCAGAAACTGGCCATTTGCAGCCGGCACTGCCTGATCCTCTCCTGAAACTGGCCATTTGCAGCCGGCACTGCCTGATCCTCTCCAAAACTGGCCATTTACAGCCGGCCACTGCCTGATCCTGTCCTGAAACTGGCCATTTACAGCCGGCACTGCCTGATCCTCTCCAGAAACTGGCCATTTGCAGCCGACACTGCCTGATCCTCTCCTGAAACTGGCCATTTACAGCCGGCACTGCCTGATCCTCTTCAGAAACTGGCCATTTGCAGCCGGCACTGCCTGATCCTCTCCAGAAACTGGCCATTTGCAGCCGGCACTGCCTCATCCTCTCCAGAAACTGGCCATTTGCAGCCGACACTGCCTGATCCTCTCCAGAAACTGGCCATTTACAGCCGGCACTGCCTGATCCTCTCCAGAAACTGGCCATTTACAGCCGGCACTGCCTGATCCTCTCCAGAAACTGGCCATTTGCAGCCGGCACTGCCTGATCCTCTCCAGAAACTGGCCATTTGCAGCCGGCACTGCCTGATCCTCTCCTGAAACTGGCCATTTGCAGCCGGCACTGCCTCATCCTCTCCAAAACTGGCCATTTACAGCCGGCCACTGCCTGATCCTGTCCTGAAACTGGCCATTTACAGCCGGCACTGCCTGATCCTCTCCAGAAACTGGCCATTTGCAGCCGGCACTGCCTGATCCTCTGCTGAAACTGGCCATTTACAGCCTCCCTCTCTCAATTTTACATAATTTTTTTACCCAGTGTTAAATAATTGAGAATGATTCGTTGTTAAACTAAGAACTTTTGTGTATTAAATTGAAAATTATTCGGTCTTAAATGAAGGAAATTTTGCACTTTCCTTGAGCATAAAATGTATTCAAAAATTTGTTGTCTGTAAAGTCGGTTTACTGACTATAGTTGAACGTGACAACGTCTTAAGTAAATGCTACCATTCCATCAGTATTTTCTTAAGACGTTGTCACGTTCAACGTCAGTAAACCGACTTTACAGACAACCAATTTTATTTGTTTACTTTTTCATTTTTGCTCACTTGCTCCTTTTTGCTCACTGTTCATTTTTGCTCACTATTGATCAGTTGTTCAATTTTGTTCTTTTTTGTTCACTTGCTCCTTTTTGTTCACTTGCTCATTTTTGCGCACGTGCTCATTTTTACTCACTTGTTCAGTTTTGCTCTCTTGCTCATTATTGCTCAGTTGTTCATTTTGTTCAGTAACCTTTTTTGTATGGTATCTTTTTTTTGCTCATTGTTCTGTCAGAGTGCGCATTTTTGTTTTGTTTATATTACCAGTTTACAAAATAAAATAAAATAATTGCTCCAAGCCTGTTGATGCGAAATTCTGGTAGAGTTGAATATCCAGATCACGAAAATGGTCTTAAATTTTTTTCTATAAATACGTTCTTTTTTAAAGATTTATTAAAGTTTTACAGAAATAAAATCTGCTCATTTTACGTTTATCATTTCATAGCTCGAGTTGCAGCCAACCAATTTAGCCGTCGAATATTTTATTTTACAGGTAATAACCTAACCTTTTGATTTTTAGTTCCAGCACACAAAGTACTTATGCACTATACATAAAGTGTATAAAAGTCAAAAGGTTAGTTCATTATCTTTAAAATAAAACATTCGACGGCTAAATTGGATGGCTACAACTCGAGCTTTGAAATAATAAACATAAAATGAGCAGATTTTTTTTGTGTAAAACTTAAAAAAAAAGAGTGTGACCGACTGCGAGATACCCGGTACCCAAAGCATTGTGGGCGAAATTAAACAGCACATGAAAATGGAACAAACAAAAATTAAGGCAAATAGTGCTAGAAACATGTTGAGCAACACTCAAAAAAGACAAATGTTGCTAGGAACATGATAGGCAACTCTCAAAAGCGAAAGTGTTGCTAGGAGCATGTTGAGCAGCATCCAACAAAGACAAATGTTGCTAGGAACATGTTGAGCAACACGAACGTGCGCGCTCTCTCTCTCTCAAAAAGTTTACACCGAAATTTTATTGTTTAATAACTTCTATGTTTATCATCCGATTTTACTCAAATTTTTAGAACACGTCCACGATTGCCTACTTATTAAGTCTATTTATTTATTTTAAGCCGAAAATCATGCCTAAAGCTTTTATACCGTTTTTTATTATTTTCGGGGCCGAAGTGGGCGTGGCCAAATTTTAAAACAATTTTGATCTGCGTGCAACAGATTCCAAAGTTGTCACCAAATTTGGTAACTCTAGCTTTTATAGTCTCTGAGATACCCTACTAACTTATAACACCCTTGTACCCTATGGGTACCGGGTATAAAAACGTATCCACAGAAAAAAAATTTAAAAACATTTTCGTGATCTGGGGATTCAACTCTACCACATTCACATCAACAGGCTTGGAGCATTTTGAGTGTAAACTAGTGTATTCATTTGTTTTTTATACCCGGTACCCATAGGGTACAAGGGTATTATAAGTTAGTTCCAACCGAAAATGTATGTAACAGGCAGAGGGAGAAATCTCCGACCCTATTAAGGTCAGTGGGGAGCAAAAGTGATTCCATGTTCAGCATTAGCATGTTCAACAGCTTATAAACCGTAAACCAATGAACCAAATGAAACAAACTTTTTTTTTCCGGAATACTTATTTTATTTGTAACAAATAGACTTAAATACTACAATAATACAAGAAGAATTGTAAGAGATAGAAATAAAAAAGAAAAATAGAAGGCATGTACTCAGTTTTGCACCTTTTATGAAAAATTCTAAAAAAAATACCAAATTAATATTTGGTCCAAAGACCCTTATTGTCTATTACATTTTTTATGCGCTTTGGCATACTTTCAACTAAGTTCTGTATAATTTCTTTCGGAATTTGGTTCCACTCAATCTCCACGCGTCTCCAGAGATCGTCAAGGTTGCATGGGGCCGATTGATACTGCCCGAGCCGTCGCTTCACAATTGACCATAAGTTTTCAATTGGATTGAGGTCGGGACTTTGAGCTGGCCACTCCATGACCTTAAAATTTTGTTTTGCCAACCATTCTTTTACAATTTTCGCTGTGTGCTTTGGATCCCCATCCTGTTGGAAAGTGATTTCTCCTTCAGGATAGGCACTCTTATCGAGAAAATTGTGAAGACGGGTTTTTAAAATGTTTAAATAGTCCTCTTTTCGCATTATCCCATCAATTTTGTGCAACGGCCCAACGTGCCACCATGTGAAGCATCCCCAAGCCATTATATTTCCTCCTCCATGTTTTACGGTTTGCTTTACATGATGTCTATGAAGCTTGTCACCGGGCCTATGCCAATAATACTGCTTGCCATCCGACTGAAAACGGTTAAGCTTGGATTCGTCCGACCAGATAACACGTTTCCAGTCTTCTATAGTCCAGTTTTTGTGCGTCCTTGCAAATTGTAACCGAGCTCTTACATTTTTCTCGGATAGAGCTGGTTTATTTTTTTTAACAGAGGCGACATATCCAATTCTACCCAGTGCTCTTCTAGCTGTCCATCCACTTACGGTTTTATTTAACTCCTTAGAAGCCTCTTTTGGTGTTAAAAGCTTATCCTTCCTCATGTTGGACATCATAAGTCGAGCGTCAGAGTCCGTTAGAAGGCGGCGGCGACCATTCAACAAGTTTTCGGAACAAACATTTTGTCTTTTTTTCACCTTGACCACCACTGACTGACTAATTTTCAGCTTCTCAGCAATTGTGCGTGTCGAACAACCACTTTTGGTCATGAAAACAATACTATTTTCGGTATCTGGCGATAGCTTCTTCATTTTACTGATTTAAGTTGGAGACTAATTTTTTAATTCATTAAATCTACATTAAACTATAAGAAATGTGCGACTTTCTGAATTATGACAACGAATAATGAATGAAAAAATGGTAAAATGGTAAATCTGCAAGTATTTTGCTGATTAGAAAACAGGGAGAACAAAAACAATTGCGAATAACGGAAGGTGCAAAACTGAGTACATGCCTTCTATTTTTCTTTTTTATTTCTATCTCTTACAATTCTTCTTGTATTATTGTAGTATTTAAGTCTATTTGTTACAAATAAAATAAGTATTCCGGGAAAAAAAAGTTTGTTTCATTTGGTTCATTGGTTTACGTTTTATGAGCTGTTGAACATGCTAATGCTGAACATGGAATCACTTTTGCTCCCCACTGTATGTAACAGGCAGAAGGAGAAATCTCCGACCCTATAAAGTATATATATTCTTGATTAGCGTCACCAGCCGAGTCGATTTAGCCATGTCCGTCTGTCCGTCAGTCTGTCTGTCTGTCCGTCCGTCTGTCTGTATGAACAAACAGATCTCAGAGACTATAAGAGCTAGAGCTACCAAATTTGGTGACAACATTGGAATCTGTTGCACGCAGATCAAGTTTGTTTTAAAATTTGGCCACGCCTACTTCCGCCCGCGAAAATCGTCAAAAACGGGTTAAAGTTAATATACATAATAAATCAATAGACTTGTGCGGAAGTGTTCTGAAAATTTGAGTACAATCGGAGGATAAACATGGGAGATATTAGCAATAAAGTTAGAATTTAAAGACATTCCCCCAAGGCAAGCTGCGTAGCCTGTAGCCGTCTGGTCGTGCGTTCGAGCCCTGACCGCTTTTTTGTTAGTTTTTTTCTGTTTTCATTGCGTCTCTTTTTTTTTATTAACATACACGGAGAAAAACTAAAAAGTAAAATAAAAAAATATATATTTTTATTTTGTGTGGGATTGAACTCGGGCCAATTTTGCAAAATTAAAATGCATCGGCCGCCTAGACAACTGGGCCATTACCTATATTACATATGAAGCGCCATTTTCATACTAAGTATGCTTCAAAAACTGTTAACCTAATTTTGGCAAAACTGAAATAAAATGTATTAACTAAATAAAAAGGAGAAAAAGAGAAAAAACCAAAACTCAGACCTTTCTGGCATAAGTTAAGTTAAGCTATTTATTATAAGAAGTATCGAAGTAGTATTATATAGTATGTGTTATTTCAAATTGCCTTTTAATGTAAAGCACAATCGTTTAGGTATCGGGTATTACACAGTCGAGCACACTCGACTGTAACTTTCTTACTTGTTTTTATTTTCTTTTTATAAATATTCAGTACTTGAAATATGAAAACAAAAATATCGTTAAAATGCTGTGCTCAGTGGTCTGTTTATGAAGAGTTAATAAATAGGCAATTAACACTGAACAAGTGAGCAACTGAGCAATGAGCAGTGAACAAGTGAGCAAGTGAGCAATGAGCAGTGAACAAGTGAGCAAAATGAGTGAGTTGACTCTTTTGAAAAAAAAAAAAGAACAAATGAACATGTTTACCCAAATGAGCAGTATTTACCCAACACTAATTCATATTGACAGATGAGATGCCAAATATCAAAAATTAGGATATTCAGCTTTTTATCACCTCTGTTTAATTCGCATGTGATTTGTATTATTGTTTGTATGTGCACCACAAAGAAATCCCACGGCGCGAAACTAAGAAATAACCCGTCAAGGCTAGAAGGAAAAAGATCGGGGGCGTCGAGGTTCAATTCAGTGCAAGTGCGCGTCAGCTTTATTTCGCTGCATACATAAGACTAAAAACTAAGCTTAAGCATAAGACCGCGCTCCCGCCCGCCTTACTCCGCTACAGCGAGAGCGGGAGCTCGGCAGCGGCTGATCGTGAAGTTCCGATCCGAACATGAGGCCCGCGCTCCGGAGCATGAAAGATGCGCGAGAGCGCTAGAGGGACGAGAGCGAAAAGCTCGGAAAGCTCATTGAGCAGCGGCGGTACAGTGGGCCGCTGACCTAAACATTCCGCCCCCCTTGCAATTACACGGGTTGCAACATAGTCGTCCTTCTTACGGCTCGTGGCAGGGTCCGGACACGACCCATCCAAACACGGTGTTCTGGGCCACTGGATACACGGATCAATAAGAGCTACCGTATCAAGGACTCGAGTCCCGGTATCTAACCGCACCAAAGCAGTCGGAAGGAGGTTGACACTGTGCCGCTGCAGGAGGGACGATATGGACGGAGCGGCGACCGTGGTCTGCGTGGCACCCCGATGAGTGGCGGAAACTTGCTGAACAGCGGCTGAAGAGTGCCGCGGGGTGGAGGACGAGGGCAGAGGAGCGGCGGAAGAGTTCCGTGGAGTGGTAGCGGTGCTCCGCGACTGACGTGCCGGACGGGACTGGCGGGAAGGCATCGCCGGTTCGTAGAGGTGCAAAAGCGTGTGGTGATCCTGGCCGCACGTTTTGCAGTGGTCACCTCGCCGATACGCTCCGTCGGAGTGCTTGTGGGCCAAACATCTGGGGCAGTACCGGTTGGCAAGGACAGCCCGAGCCTCTTCTCTGCGCTCAGATGGAGGAACCGACAACATTTCCGAAGCGCGTGGATCCCGCTGCAGACTCGGCAACGGTACGATTGCATACCTCGAGAACGTCTGCTTTCCAAGGCGCTGGCGCTGGACAGATGAAAAACATTGGATCAGTACTGGTATCGTCTGAGGACGGGCTAGAAGCGTTAAAAACCACCCGCACTTTAGTGGTTGTGCTTTCGGACTTGAGAACGGCATGATGTGGAAGATAGTTCGTGGCGAAACTGCTCGTCGATGAAACCTCGGCCATGTGACCTAAATCAATATATTCTTGGATCACAGCGGCATACCGGGCCTTTAGGGGAGGATCCCTTTTCAGGCGCGGCTCGTTACGCAGGAACTGAGCCAGAGCGAAGGATCGTGAAGATGCGAGTTCGGAACCACTCTCCTCGGGGTCGCGTAAGGGGAGGTTCACAGACAGAATCAGTCTCGGCGACGATTTGGGTGGGCAGTTCCTCCACCTCCCCGAATTTGGTAAGGAGCTGGTCCAACGAGTCGTCGAGGCCGCAGGTAACTCGCGTAGAGAAGACGGACACACTTCGAGGGGCCGCTGGAGATATGGGGCCTGTCAACACCCACCTTGGAGTTGCCGAGGAGTATGGACGGGAGAATGTCGGCTCCTAGCAACACATCGATTTGGGAACTCTCAAAGAACTTTGGGTCCGCAAGGGGTACGTCAGGAAGTCCCTTAAGAAGGTCTCGTGGGACTGGATACGATGCCAGATTCCCGGCCAACTGCAGAAGAATGTAAGCTGCAGTTTCTAACTGCAGTCCGGGTCTGGAAGGCGATTGAATAGAAAGATGGCAAAGTTTCGTGGACTGAGCGGCAACGGTTTGATTAAGGCCAGAGACTTGGGCCTGGATAGTCTTGAATGGAAGTTTGACGAGCTTGAAAAGCCTCGGAACCAGAGTCAATCAAGACTTGTGCCTGGAAATTGCACCCTAGATGGCAAATGTTAATAAGGGCTGTGCCCAGTAGGACGGCTCGTGAACTGGAAGCGAAACACACTTGCACATCAGAGTGATCCTCTGAGGCTACCGTGCTCCTTGGAGTAGGCGCTGGTCGAGGCCTGGCTGGCGCTGACGGCAAAGTTGCTTTCTCTTAGTGTAGTCGGAGCGACCATTGACATCCATTTCAAGGAAGCGCGGGCATAAGCGAACCGGATGGTTCTTTCTGGAACAGAGATCGCACCCTCTTGGGCCTGGAGCAACTCTGGCCTTGTAAGAATTGAGTCGACGTGTTGGGGCGCTCGCCGATGTCGACCTTGACGGAACTGGCCCCGTACTGTTAGGCCTGATGTCGTCGATAGCCTCCAGAGTACGATGACGCTCTGTCAAAAACGAGTCTAACTCATTCCAGGTTGGAATTTCAGCCTTGTTGTGAATGGATTGCTCCCACATTGAAAGTGTGATTTTGGGAAGCTTTAAGGAAACCATATACACCAGGAGACAATCCCAAGTCTCGACTTGAATAGCGGGCATCTCTAAGGCTGTCAGGCAACTTTGGATTGTGCCTTGCCGCTCTTTCAGAGCGGCTCCGGACTCTTGGGGGACAGCCTGAATGTTGAAGAGAATTTTCAACTGGCTATTGACCAATAACTGCCGATTCTCGAAGCGGTCAGTGAGGCTTCGCCAAGCGGAGATAAAACCTTCATTGGTCAGCGGGGCCTTGGAAACAATGGCATGCGCATCGCCACTTGTCTTGGATAACAGGTGGAACAACTTCTCCACCGGTGTGAGACGCGAGTTGGATGTATATCGCGGTGAAAAGGTCTCTGAAGGTGGGCCACCGAATATAATCACCAGCGAACACTTCGGTGTCCACTGGTGGCAAACGACAACCCGTAGACGGGGGTGTGGGAACACTGACTGGAGCCTGGACAGACTGGGAGGCGGAATTGTTTATTATGTCCTGAAACTGGACAAAACACCTTGAATAGACGGAGTAACAGTAAATGTTCTTGGATTCAAGCACTGTCGAAGTGGCCGTGCTATCGGCGGACGCGGCAAGAAGATCAGAGCAGATTTCATAGCTCTTCTCCACCTTTTCCCACAGGGCCCGGATTTGGTCCCGATGGCATTGGCACATGCAAGGGGAAAACCGTTCAGAGTCAGGGGCGCCCGGAGTATGGATATCCGGTTCAAATTGACTTATCCGGTCTGTTGTGGCAATAAACATTTTGAGGGCAATGTCTACCTCAGTTTGAGCCATTTTGGACATAGACCGAGTAAGCCTTGACGAGGGATCAGAGATAGTATTGACGGACTCGTCGCTTTTTGCCCTTGAAATGGCAGTGGCAGTCTTTGGCGATAAATGAGACGGCCGCGGAGACGGGGATTGGGATCCTGTCAATTGGATTGATGAGATCGACCGCGTCCGAGTCCATTCTCGGACTCGGAATACCAGACAGCGAATGCCACCAAGCACTACGAGTAAAATTTTAGGCAACGTCTGATGAATATGAATTGATACGAATTGTGAAAACGGAAACAGTTGGAATTTTTTGTACTTGAACTAGAATGTCGGAATGAAAAAAAATGTCGATTCAGAAACCTATCATGACTCAAGATTGTCTGTTATTTATATATAATTATAAGTCTGCAACTCCAGTTTAATAAAAAAATATAATTTTACTTTATTCAACTGAATATTACAAGTTTTGCTTATGTTGTGAAGAACACCAACCTATTATATTGAGGTCTCAAACTGAACTTAATTCGGTATACTAATTTACTTGACGATCAAGCCTCGGTCTCGAGCTTTTCTAATTTTGAGTGAGTTATTTTGAGTTAGCTTTCGATTTTCACTTGAGTGAAACTTTATTTACTCTTGGATACAAGTGCCTTTGCTCTTGGATACAAGTGCTCTCTTTGATTTAATGACTTTGGTCTGACTTTGAATTGAAATAGGAGTTTCCTGTTTACGAGCCGAACTTTGATTGCCTTCGAACGTGGGATCGTGACAATTGTGGAGTTGTTTAGTCTACGACTGGGACTATGATTTTTGGGGACTTTCCGTTAGCCTTCGCTTATGGTGTCCTGTTACAAGTGTGGGATACATAAATTGATGATAGTATTAGGGTATGATGTTTTTACATAAAATAATGGGAATATTCGGGTATGATATGTTTACATAAAGTGATGGAATATTCGGAGTACTATGGGACTGTGTATATGTTATTATGCGGAGTCTTATAGGACTGTGGATATGTCATTATATATATATATTTTTTTTCTTTTTTTTTACGAAAAAAGAACGTTAAGGCAAAAAGTAAAAAAACCCACGGAGTACGGTCTGTTAGTATGTAATAATTTAAGCGGAGTGGAAGGCACAGTTCAGTAACAACAAGAAAAAAAACGGGACCAGTATCTGGAGCTCGATGAAACTGTACTACATATTCTGTTTATTTTGTTATCCCCTTTTTTCAGTTCTTGTTTTTCTTGTATATCTTTATTATTTCTTTTAGTATTGGTTTGCCAAATGATTTTATTTTTGTATTTATTTATTTTATTATTCTGCTGCGAAATTGTTTATATTATTATTATTATTGCCTTTTGGGGGTGGCGAAATATTTTCGTTCGCTAACTATAGTAGCAAAAAAAAAACAGGCCTATAATAAAAATAAATAAACTGATTATTAGTTTCGGTAATTTTTTTAGCCGTAAATAAATTTTCACACGTAATTATTACGGAGCCGGAGAGGTGGAATTAAAAAACCTTGGCTTTGGTTCGGGAGAAATGCTTGAATTAAATGGATAGATATATGGTCACACTATTGCGGATATGGAGGTGCACTTTGGTTACTAATTTTATTAGTTAGTTAGAATCTAATAAAAATCATTTACAAATTATTTTATTTGAGTGTTTATAATTCGTTGACCGCTGCTGTATTTGTCCCGATACTGTTTTGGAGACAATGCGTGCGTGCGTTTATATGTTTTTGCATTAACCGTTTGCCAATGCAGAATAGCGAAAAAGCTGGATGAATAAGCCCGCACAATACCCTGCAGTACCTGTCATCAACGTTTCATCAAAAAAATTTCGTTTTTGTTGATGAATCATCTATGACACTCCATACAAACTGTTGATGAAATTTACATGGGCATGTCCTAGGCTGTCATCAGTGACAAATTTATCAACATTTCATCGATGATTCATCAACAATTTCATCAACACTTCGTCGATGATTCATCAACATTTCATCGATGATTCATCAACATTTCATCAATGATTCATCAACATTTCATCGATGATTCATCAACAATTCATCAACATTTCATCAACAATTCATCAACATTTCATCAACATTTCATCAACATTTCATCAACATTTCATCGATATTTCATCAATATAAATTCAGCAACATAAAATTGGTTTTGTTTTACACATATTTAAATTTTTGTAATATATTTTTGTACATTTTAAATTTTACATTTTAAATTCAAACTCCTACGACCTCTCCGCATCATCCCTTCTTTTGTGCACCGCGTCGAGGTTTTTGGCGAACCTCAGGCACTTAATTAACAATTTCAGAGCGGATTCCGTAGTGTCTGCTCTACCACTAGCAAAAAAAAACAAAACAACAAAAAACTTTATTTTTACAAATTAAAGTAAATGAAATCCACAACACACAAATATATAACAGCGAAGGAAAGAAATATTATTTTTGCAGTGACCGAAAATAAGAGATGGCTGCGACTTGGGATTTATTTTTCCTCTTAAATTGTTTTCACTGTGGGAAAATTAACTCTTTTCTTTATTTATTATATTCGGTCACTGATTTTGTTCACATTTCACCACATTTCACATTTATACCGAAAATAAGATATGTACATTAGGGTGTATCGAAAATCAACTTTTTTTGATTTTCGATGACGCTGGGTGCGGAAAAGTTGTAAAACCATGTCAGATGAAAGCACAAAAAATTTCAGCCCAAAAGGATAATATTTACTATCCCCGCAACGTCCTTGAAAATTTCGAAATTATACTAAAAGATGAAAATTTTTTTTTTTATTTTCGATTACGCTGGGTGCGGAAATGTTGTAAAACCATGTCAAATGAAAGCACAAAAAATTTCAGCCCGAAAGGATAATATTCACTATCCCCGCAACGTCCTTGAAATTTTCGAAATTGAAATTGAAATTTTAAGATTATAAGTCTGCAACTCCAGTTTAATAAAAAAATATAATTTTATTTTATTCAACTGATTATTACAAGTTTTGCTTATGTTGTGAAGAACACCAACCATTTATATTGAGGTCTCAAACTGAACGTAATTCGGGATTCTAATTTACTTGACGATCAAGCCTCGGTCTCGAGCTTTTGTAATTTTGAGTGAGTTGTGAAATTATTCTGAGTTAGCTTTGAGTTAGCTTTCGATTTTCAATTGAGTGAAACTTTATTTACTCTTGGATGCAAGTGCCTTTGCTCTTGGATACAAGTGCTCTCTTTGATTTAATGACTTTGGTCTGACTTTGAATTGAAATAGGAGTTGCCCGTTTACGAGCCGAACTTTGATTGCCTTCGAACGTGGGATCGTGACAATTGTGGAGTTGTTTAGTCTACGATGGGGAATCTGATTTTTGGGGACTTTCCGTTAGCCTTCGCTTATGGTGTCCTGTTACAAATGTGGGATACATAAATTGATGGGAGTATTAGGGTATGATGGTTTTACATAAAATAATGGGAATATTCAGGTATGATATGTTTACATAAGGTGATGGAATATTCGGAGTACTTTAGGATGCTTCTTAGTTTTTTATATCTATTTTTCTCTAAGTTTTTTTCTCGTGTAATATGTTACAATTTAAAAACCCACATTTACTAAAGCACATAAATATCAATATATGTTAACCCAAATACTACAGCCCAGGATTCGACCGGGAGATCTCTCGTCGTTGGACCTTTAAAGAGGGTAAGCTCTATGGAACCCAGATTCCTAACCACTCAATATACCCCTATATATATATATAATTATCAGTCTGCAACTCCAGTTTAATAAAAAAATATAATTTTATTTTATTCAACTGAATATTACAGGTTTTGCTTATGCTGTGAAGAACACCAACCTATTATATTGAGGTCTCAAACTGAACTTAATTCGGTATTCTAATTTACTTGACGATCAAGACTCGGTCTCGAGCTTTTCTAATTTTGAGTGAGTTGTGAAATTATTCTGAGTTTTCTGAGCTTTCGATTTTCACTTGAGTGAAACTCTATTTACTCTTGGATACAAGTGCCTTTGCTCTTGGATGGATACAAGTGCTCTCTTCGATTTAATGACTTTGGTCTGACTTTGAATTGAAATAGGAGTTTTCTGTTTGCGAGCCGAACTTTGATTGCCTTCGAACGTGTGATCGTGACAATTGGAGGGAGTTGTTTAGTCTACGACTGGGACTATGATTTTGGGGACTTTCCGTTAGCCTTCGCTTGTAGTGTCCTGTTACAAGTGTGGGATATATAAATTGATGGGAGTATAAGGGTATGATGTTTTTACATAAAATAATGGGAATATTCGGGTATGATATGTTTACATAAAGTGATGGAATATTCGGAGTACTATGGGACTGTGTATATGATATTATGCGGAGTCTTATAGGACTGTGGATATGTCACTATATATATTTATGTGGAAACCAACACCTCCACTGGGAGAAATATTTTTACCTAATACAGATTGGTGTAATAGCCTTTTGTTAGTAGTAGATTCAACCACGTTTATTAGTCTTTTTCTGTTTCTTGAATTTAGATTTATAATGAGTAATTTTTCTGCCTCGGTTTGTTTCCTCGAAGTGTTTATCGTCAACCTGTCTGACTACTCCTGTTTTCTTAAAAGGATTTGTTATCTTAGCTTTCACTAGTGGAGCCTGTCTATATTTTGTGTCAACCGCATATTCATGTCTGGTCTCATTTAGCTTAGTTATTTTGTCTATCTTGTTTTGTTTTGCATTGACATCTGGTGTGCCTGCATGTAAAAGATATTCGCGGGAGTTCTATTAGTTGCGGCGTGTTTAGTTTTGTGGTTGTACACTTATAGAATCGATTCAAATTATGTACATCGATCTTCTATATTGTCCTCACTACCAATAATTCTCAATTTTCATTTACCGTCTTATGGAACCTTTCTATGTCAGACATACCATTTTACTTATTTTTATTATTATATTAACACCTCTGCATGGCTACGCAGATGGGAAAACGCGGTTTTCCCATATCATTGAATACCTTCATTATGGCTCTTTTACTTCTAACCAATCTCCACTTTTTACTTCAATTAATGTTGCAAGTTTCGAATAGATATCAATACATCATAGGAATTGTTGGTTTTCAACCTAATAGAAATCAATTACTTATCGCTCTCTTGCATTGAATATTTCTGGTGTGACTTCAAATGACAATTTGGTATTTCTATGTTCCGTTTTTGCTATGTTGCAGATTTCGCACTCGTTTATGATGTTCTGTATTAACTTTTGGCTATCTGGATAATAATGTTCCTCTTTAAACCAGTTAATAGTTTTTTCTATTCCTGGATGCAGGAGTTCCTTATGCCTTCTAAGTATACTCAGAACTCTTGAAGTCAGCATAAGTCAAAACATCTTTCAACTTGAATGTACATTTAACCAATTTGGTCAAATTGTTGGGACTTATTATTTAAATATATGCCCTTTGAAATGTTAGGGTATCCTCATCATTGTGGAAATAGATTGCGCTCTTTTGGTATGTATAATGATGTCCTTAGCAAAAGCTTCTGTCATTTCTTTGTATATTATGGTGAGTTTCAATTTGGGAAAATAATGGTTTACTTCAGTGTTATTACTGTCTCCCTCTTTAACTCTATCTGTCTTGAGAAATAGTTAAAGGCTCTCTGTGATGGGTATGTAATTTAAATTATCTTCAGAAGCGCCATGAATGGTCGCGTCTACGCTGTTAGCTACTTCTCCAAGCATAAGTTCTTCTATCTTGGTAGGGCGTCAGCCACATAATTTTCTTTTAAGGGTCATTGGTTTAACTATGTTGGCAAAGTTAGGAATAAACTTGCGATAGAACACACATAAGCCCAAAAATGATTTTATTTGTTTTGGAGTTTTGGCAACGGAAAAGTTGTAATGGCATTCGTCTTGTTCGGATTGGGTCTAATTCCGTCAGTAGTAACAACATGACCGTGGAATTTAGTTTCCTTTTCATGAACTCGCATTTGTCTAATTGAAGCTTCAAGTTTGCATCCCTTAGTTTTCTAATGACTTTCTTTAGAGATAATATGTGTTCTTCCAATCTTAATAAACTAAACAATCTTTATAGATTAAATTAAATCTTCCAAAAGATTTTTCATGCATCTCTAAAAGTTGCAGGAGCATTCTTTAGCCCAAATTGTATTCGAGTGTACTCTTAATGGCCATGTTTAGTGGAAAACGCTGTTTTGCTATTGAATTCTTATCCATTTGGATCTGATGAAATCCCTTAGCTAAGTCAATGGTAGTGAAATACTGACATTTCCGAATTTGTCAAGGATCTCGTCCATTCTGGGAATCGGAAATTTATGATTGACAGTGATTTCATTTAAATTCCTATAATCTCCAACCAATCTATACTGTGGCTTACCAGAGGCGTCAGCTTTCTTTGGAACTACCCAAATAGGTGAGCAGTAAGGAGATTTCGATTTTCGAATTATTCCCTGCTCAATCATTTCTTTGATTTGCCCATTTACTTCCTCATCTACACTCTGGGGATATTTGTATGGCTTGCGATACACTGGGTCTTCATGCTGGGTTTGAATAGTATGTTTACTTGTACTTGTGAAAGTCAAATTCTCACCTTCCCTGTACTGAATGTCACCATATTCAAATAGGACCGTCTTTAAACTTTCTATCTCCTCTTCATTCAGATGCTAGAGCCTAAATTCATTACATTCGCGCAATTCGTTGTTTATCGCGAAGTTCACCGATTTATCTTCTGTGGAAGGTGGACTAAGGCACTCTTGTGCGGTCTTATCCTCCTCTTCCATGTCTTCATCATTGTATCGGAATTTGTATGTTATATGACCTAATTTGATTGTACCATTTTATAGTCAATCTTTGCCTTGGTAGCTTCCAAGTAACTTCGACCTAACAGGATGTCATAATTGTCTGAGAATTTATGGAGGTAAAATTTTTGTTCGGACGGACATATTATACTGGGTTTCACTGTAATACTTTAACGTATTTCTACCGGACCTTTGATTGTATAAACTTTAAGATTTTCTTTGACTTCATTTAATTTCGCAAAATTTTTATTCATTATGTTGATTGATGATCCTGTATCTATCATGCCTTTATAAAATTTGTTATAAAAAACTAACTTTAAATAGGGGTTATTTCTTTCGTCTCCGAGGCTGTTTGATGAAAATTTACATCCATCCTACTCTGTCCACTCTGACTTTCCCTTTGTCTCTTTACTGGATTAGTATTGGGTCTGTATGTGTTATTCAGATTTTGGTAATTTTTCGGATTTTGTTGCCTAGCCTGATTTAATCCGGTGCTGACCGTCTGATAATTACCCTGTAAATACGGGGTTATAGGACGTTGTTGATATTGATTTTGATTTTGATTCGGGTGATTCTGAGAAGTTGTTGCAATATTATTAGAGTTATAATATGAAAATGAATTTCGAGTATTATCATAATGCCTTTGGTTGTTACCCTGATAATTTCCCCTATTCCTGTAATGTCTTTGGTTATTTCTATTTTGCGCATATTGTTCTACTGGACATGCGTCATAAAAACCTAGTTCCATAGCCGCTTGTTTCAATGTTGGAGTATTGGTAATATCTCTTCGGGCTAACGACATATACTTACGATCAGGAAGTTTTCGATCAATTGTAACAAGGACTGTTTTATCTAGCATTTTAGTGTAATTAATCTTATCTGATGCATCTGATTCTAATTCTAACTTATCAAATAAATTTCGATATTGACTTTCAAGCTCATTTATGAACTTACTGATGCTCCCTTTGAACTGCTTCTCTCCCATTTTTTTGATGATCGTCTCGTAGAGCCAGTGATCCTTGAATGCAATGGCTATGGCTGTCTTCATTGTGAGCCAGTTGTTCGCGTATCCTGGGTTGGATACATTTGAAGTAAGAACTCGACCTCGTTGAAAAATCCGGAGAGTTTTCCTGGGGTTCCATCGAAGAGCGGCAACTCTTTGATTTGGGACAGCAGCTGGTTCAAGTGACCTTCAGACAACTGGGGAACTGCCATTTTGATGTTTTTGGTTGGTTTTTGGTTTTTAGCAGAATGTTAAGTCTCTGACCGTAACGGATTTTTTAATTGTCTATGTGACTACACGTAGGTTTTATGTCACTGAAACTACACACGTAGATTCTTTTGGTTTTTTCAGAATATTTAATCTCTGACCATAAAGGATTTTTTAATTATCTGTGTGACTACACGTAGGTTTTATGTCACTGAACTGCACACGTAGATTCTTTTGCGGATCTCAATTTAATTCACTTTATTCACTTCGCCGATCAAGGATTACTAGTTGTTTAGTTATATCCTTTTTAGTTGATCAGTACCGTATTGTTCTACTGGACATGCGTCATAAAAACCTAGTTTCATAGCCGCTTGATTAACGGGCTAACGACATATACATACGATCAGGAAGTTCTCGATCAATTGTAACAAGAACTGTTTTATCTAGCATTATAGTGTAATTATTCTTATCTGATGCATCTGATTCTAATTCTAGCTTATCAAATACATTTCGATATTGACTTTCAAGCTCAGTTATAAACTTACTGATGCTTCCCTTGAACTGCGTTTCTCCCAATTTTTTGATGATCGTCTCGTATGGCCTGTGGTCCTTGAATGCAATGGCTAAGGCTGTCTTCATTGTAAGCCAATTGTTCGCTCCGGCCTGGGCGACTGTTTCTGCTGCTGAATCTAGGGTCATCCTTCTAATAGCTCCGAAGATGACGTGCGCCTGCCTCGGTTCCTGGATTGGATACATTTGAAGCAGAAACTCAACTTCGTTGATAAATCCAGAGAGTTTTCCTGGGGTTCCATCGAAGTGCGGCACCTCTTTGATTTGGGACAGCAGCTGGTTCAAGTGACCTTCGGACAACTGGGGAACTGCCATTTTGATGTTTTTGGTTGGTTTTTGGTTTTTTCAGAATATTAAGTCTCTGACCGTAAAGGATTTTTTAGTTATCTGTGTGACTACACGTAGGTTTTATGTCACTGCACTACACACGTAGATTCTTTTGCGGATCTCAAGTTCACTTTCATGACAGATGACAGAGCCTACAACCAGTCAGGCTGGAGCAAATAAAAGACTCCTCGTTAATCCACCCCATGAACATACAAACCATCAACCATCTAACAATACAGTGTTTAATGTGGGAGATTTAATTAAACAAATTGTAAATTTCGAATTAAATCCATTAAAGGAAGAGATCGTAAACTTAAGATCGCAGCTTTCTGACAAAATTAAAACGGTTGAAGATTACCAGATAGAGATCGTAGATCCAAATATCAAGTGCGAGACAACTTATGAAATCATCAAATCTGTCAGAGAATATAATGGTGAAGAAGATAAATATGTAAGTTGGAGAGAGTCAGCTGAAATAGCCATGGGGCAATATGCTAGAGGTAGTGAAAGATTTTATTCTGCCCTATCCATATTAGAAACAAAATAACAGGAATGGCAAACGATGCCTTAACCCATAATGGCACGGTATTAAATTTCGATGCCAGACTTGACTTGAGACTTGAGTCAGGGTTAATAATCCATAATAGATTATTATGGTGCAGTTAATAGAAAATTAACCCTTCTAATCAATAAAACTATTATGACCTATGGTAGGCACAAACCAATAACAGCGGAATTAAATGAAAAATATAGGAAAACAGCTCTAAGAGTTTGCATTACCAGCCTCAACGGCCAAATTTCAGACCCTATTTTCTCTATGACTCCATCTGCCCTACCAAGTGCAATGGTCATAGTTCAGGAATTAGAAAGCAACAACATGAGGGCTCATTTCGCAAATAGTTTCTCAACAAATCACAGAAAACATAGTGAGCCAAACTCTGGTGGAAATGGTCAAAAAAATTTCAATCACAAGCCAAAACAACAAAACAATAATTATAATAACCAGCAAAACACTAATAATTTAAGGTTTAATCATGAGCACAACCAGAAGAGAAATACTCAAGGTAATTATAATCAGAGCAAAAATAATGCTTGGAACCAGGGTAGATATAATAATAACCAACAAAATCAGTGAAACATTTATAGGCAGCCACAAAATAAGCCAGAACCACTGGAGGTAGACGAGTCTATCCAGGTTCAGAAAAGGGCTAACAATGGCTATAATAAAATCTATAATAAGTATGACAATTATAGCCTGAACAAGTGGTATCAAACTAAAAAATTTGAGTCCCAGAACACTCAGCAAGGCCAAGCCCAAATTAAAAGGGCTTCCTTCTGGAACTGTTTACCAACCGGCTAACAAGACGATGAGACTAAATAACACCAGAGAACCATTTTTTAGACCACAGTCAGGAGGAGGCTTACCCTACTTAATTAGAAATGACCCGAAAATAAATAAGAAATTAAAAATATTAATTGACACTGGGGCAACCTCGGGTTATATTAGAACAGGCATTGATAAAAACAAGAACGAGCTTCCAATATACAAAAGAGTATCTAGAGTGAATGGATATTCTATAATTAAATATTATCATAAAATAACTATTTTCGATACGCCATATACTTTTTATGTAATAGAAGGAATAGATTCAGATCTACTGGTCGGCTATAACCTATTGAAAAAAATAGGAGCTGTAATTGATACAGCTAAGGGAGTTATCAAATATAATAGGAAAGAAGAAAAATTAAATTATGATAGCGGAAACCTTTTGAACCAACATTCTTTAACAGAAGAAAACACCATTCTTCCATTAACGGAATTTATAGTAAAAAAATACTTCGATGAAAAGGCTCAAATCAGATCCGAATCTGAAATGGGTAATCAAAGCGAATTTAGTTTGGGATATACAAATCCTGAACACGCCGTCGTTGAAATATCGTAGATTCATCCGACAATCATGAAGTAAACAATATGAGTGAATCAATTTCAAATCGAAGAATAGATTTGGAAAACGAGATAATTAATATTAGCAATACTGAACATTCGAAGATAAACATGCAAATCCCTTTCAGGACAGACATTCGCGGTGAAATAAACACCGAAAATGATAGGGCTATTTATAGCAAACAGTATCCCTATGCTCAATCGGCTTCAGGTTTCGTAAACTCTGAAGTTAACCGTATGATGAAAGAAGATATAAGACCAAGTAAAAGTCCTTATAATTCCCCTGTTTTAGTGGTACCAAAAAAGGGTTTTAATGAAGATGGTAGTGCAAAACTCAGATTGGTTATAGACTATAAAAACTGAACGAAAATACCATTCCGGATAGATATCCAATGCAAGATCCTTCAGTGATTTTGTCAAACCTTGGGAAACCTAAATACTTTTCCACGATCGACTTGGAGTCTGGATTTCACCAGATCCTCATGAAAGAAACAGATTTAGAGAAAATATATAAATAAAATATGAATTCCTGAGAATGCCATTTGGGCTAACGAACGCACCCAGAATATTCCAACGTGCAATGGATGATATTTTAAAAGAAACAAGTGGGTTAAACTTGTCATGTATATATGGACGACATTATTATATTTTCTAAAACAATTGAACAACCCTACAAGGACTTAACCGTCATAATTAAAATAAACGCAAACATGAAAATTTCAATTGAAAAATTGGTTGTCTGTAAAGTCGGTTTACTGACGATAGGTAAACGTGACAACGTCTTAAGAAAATACCAATAGAATGGTAGCATTTTTCAAAAGAAAATTTTAATTTAATTTGTTTAATAAATTTGTATGTATATAGAGAAGGAGGTAATTGGAAATCACAATGAAATTGATCAAGTTAGATTTATTTGTACGCATAAATCCAATTATGTCAATGTTTTTTTTACAATTTTTTTTTTCCATGGTGGGATTGTAAGCGGTTCTGTAAAATAAATCGTCGTTCGATACAATATTAAAAAATTTTTCATAAATTTCTTCATTCAATTCTTCATTTTAAATTTAAAAAATAAAAATACAACAAAATACTTGAATAAAATTTATTGTTTAACTCAATTGTTAAAATTTAAATTTTGATTTTATTATTTTAATAATATAATTACATTTTTTAAATTAGTTACCTAATTATTTTTGCAAATTTAATTGTAATTTGTTATAAAAAAGTAATAATTTTAAATAATTCATTATCAGGCAGGCTCCGGTTTTCACTTTTGTTTTTCGTTTTCGTTTTAGACCAAAATCGTACGTTTTCGTTTTTAGGTGCTCCGGTTTTCACAAACTTTTTGTCATCGTTTTGTTATCGAAATATTTCATTATTTTTATTGCTCAAACAGTTGACTTGGACGTTTTGAGAAGTAAACGGAATGTTTAAATGCCTTTACTTTTTTTAATTGTTTGCTTTAAGCCCAAATAAATGCAGAAATTGTTTATTTATCGGTCCAAGAGCGCTGCCACTCTTTAAACAGGAAATTTTATAGCTTTTTTAAATGGTAAAAGTACCATTTAAACATTAAAATTAAACTAGTTTATTTATTAAAACCTTATTTTATCTTCTTTGAACAAAACTAATGCCCTCCTTTTAATTTTATAAGCATTTCGACCAGATTGTTTGGTTCCACCAACAGTATTGCAGCACTGGCAACCAAAACGAAAATAACCAAATAAAAAATTAAATAATTTTTTAAAAAGTAACTACGAGCTAGATTGATCTACTGATGGTGTGAAATAAACATCAATAGACCAACGAGCCAACTATTTTTTTCCTTTTGCAATTAAGAACCGCTTTGATGTAGAAAAAGGCATTTACTTTTAATTTCGACAAGACAAACTTGCCCGTTTTTGAAAACGAAAAAGTCTTGTGAAAGTGAAAACGGGGGCACCGATTTTCGTTTTCGAAAACGAAAACGAAAGAATCTTGTGAAAGTGAAAACCGGAGCCTGCCTGTATAAGAATAAACATTGATTAAATTATTATCTTACATTTAAAATTTAAAATTTGGAAACATTAAAATTTTCGTAAATCTAGTTTTTAAAAAGCCCGCCTCAATGTGTTTGATATAGGAGAAAATGTTCCCTTTGACAGATGGCTGGTCCAACCTGTCATTTCAGACACGGTGTTGTGATATGTGGAAGATTTAATATTTATGTTTTAATTTTTTTAAATCATAGCTACGCTTGATAATTATTTCTCTCTCTTCTCTGCTGCTGCTGCTCACGTCACGTTTGCACCGACTGCCGACGTCGACAGAAGAAAATGTTCGACAGCAAAAGTTGCGGCTCTATATAGATTCTCTCTGCAAGTAGGAGAGAGACGGATGTCGAACGCTGCCGAACGCAAAGGCCGATTGTGCTTCTTTGTCGCTCGATCCGCGCTCTCGCTTGCACTTCAAGCCTTACATGGAAAGCCTCAGATCAGTGATGTCCACACAAATACAATGACATGTGTGCGTAAGAGAAAAACGAAGTTGGCTTCGCGCGAGACGTTGCGTTTGCCAGAGCAGTGCAAAGCATTCTCTCTCTCTCATTCTCTCTTTTCTCTGCTGCTGCTGCTCACGTCACGTTTGCACTGTCTGTGTAGCGGCAGAGGTAACGACGCATGAGTCATGCTTTTTCGAGCGTGCAGCCTGCTCTATAGATTTATCATGTCAAAAGTTCTTCAAATTAGAAACCACATTTCTTGGTTACGTTGTCTCACACAATGTGATCAAAACCGATCCCGAAAAAATTTCTACAATTATTAAATATCCAATCCCAAAAAACATTCGAGAGCTTAGAAGCTTCCTAGGTCTTACCGGATATTATAGAAAATTTGTTCGAAATTACGCAAAAATTGCAAAACCTCTCACAAAGTATTTGGAAGGTCAAAATGGTAAGGTATCCAAAAATATGTAAGGTATCCGAAAAACTTCAATACAGCTGGACGATTCAGCTGAAAGAGCTTTTAACGAGCTCAAAGACAATTTAATTGCACAAATTGTATTGGTTCAACCAGATTACAATAAAAAATTCACTTTAACAACTGACGCTTCAGATTTAGCTATTGGTGCTGTTCTTTCTCAAGAAGGAAAACCAATTACCTTCATTTCCAAAACTCTAACTTAAACCGAGCAAATATATGCCACTAATAAAAAAGAACTTTCAGCCATAGTTTGGGCATTTAAAAACTTGCGTAATTATGTATACGGTGTTAACAACATCGAGATCTATACAGATCATAAACCACTTTCTTTCTCTATATCTTAAAAAAATCCAAACATCGAAATGAAATGATGGTATTCATTCATTGAAAGTTACTCTCCTAAAATAATTTGTAAACCAGGATGTACCAATATTGTCGCAGGCGCCCTACCAAGAATTCAAATTAACAACATAACAGACAGTAACGAATCGATCTCAGATCAAATCACTCAGCATTCAGCAGAGAGTAGTTTTGAGAATGTTATACAAGAGACCCGAAAACCCTTAAACCAGTTTAAGCAACAATTGCTATTAGCAACGGGGAGGTATACAATACATGAGTCGGTTAATATATTCGGAAACACCAGACATATAATGGAATTTGATACCCCGGAAAATTTGGTATCAATCTTACGGGAATATATTCCCCCTAATATAACAATAGGTTTTCACTGTACTTTTGAAGACTTATATCAAATTCAGAATCCACTTAAGGAAAATTTCACGAATAAATTACTATATACAAAAATTTTCGTCCAAGACATAGAAAACACAGAAGACAGAGCAGTAATAATAGAAGAAACTCATTGTAGAGCACACAGGGGAATAGACGAAAATTACAAGCAAATAAACAGACTATACTATTGGCCAAATATGAACAAAAAACTCCAGGAGTATATCAAGAACTGTTCAATTTACAATAATAACAAATATAATAGACACCCTGTACTAATTCCTATAGGTCAGGCACCTATCCCAAATAAAGAAGGAGAAAATCTGCACATCGATATTTACTAGGCTCAAAGTTTAATATTCATTACTTGTATTGATTCATAATAAACTCAACATATAAGCCAACATTTTAGAAATCTTGCAACAATTTCCACTTGCAAAAACTTTGATGATAGATAACGAGCCAAGTTTCACATTAACACAATTTAAATCGTTCGCACAAAGATACGGTATTAATTTATATTTCGCGGATCCTCGCCGTTGTACGTCCAATGGACTTAACTATACATTCCGTTACCAACCAACGACCGTTCGAAATATTTTTTTAATAAAATCGAACATGATAAAATTCCACAACGAAGGCAGACAGAATAAGGACTATCTCGTAGGGGATGCCATTTATAAGAAAAAACACGGGGAAAGGAATAAGCTTAACCCTAGATATAAAAAACAAGTAGTTAAGGAGAATTTGCATAATAAGGTCATAATTAATAATAGAAATCGTACGATCCATAAGGATAACATAAAATTTTAACACAATTATAATCAACAGTAGAAATAGAATTAATATGAGTTATTATTAATTAATATTTCTAAATTACCTTTTTCTTACCTATTACAGAATAATGTTTTATCAGGTGTTCATACTACACCTTATTACATTAACAAACCAGAAATAATTGACTACTCAAGTCACGAGTATCTTTTATTTAAGGACAATAAAGACGTATTGACGTACGATTCATACGCAGATTTATTTCACATTACTAATTTGAGTTTTTATAAAGAAATAATAAATTTGGAATCAGATAATATAACAAGAAAGAAAGCTATCTTCGGTAAACCGAAATATGTATACCCTTGCAGTCTGCAATTGGATTATTGAAAATATATTCATTTTGGTTACATTTGAAAAAATATCTTTCATTTTACATGTAGAATTTTACATTTTACATGTAGAATTTTATACTTTCAACTAGCTGACCCGGCGAACTCCGTTTTGCCACCAGATGGCTTCGTTTTAGGTAACATTTCGTTTGGTGATTAAAAGATGAAGAAACATTTTTTTTGTTTGTTTTATATTTGAAAAGGAAAAGTTTTATTTCATTTCACAACAGTAACGAATTCATTTCGATTACAAAAATGTAGTGCTATTTAGTTGAACTTCTCTAAGTGAATGAAGGTGAATCCAAAGTAAATACTGAATCGAAGCGTTATACGTGTCCGCAAATTATCAGTTTCATTGAAGTGCTCTTTGGTAAACCACATTTTTTGTTTTTTGGTCTGACGTTAACACAAACAAAGCAACTCGTGAGCACGCAACGTATAACTGCCCATGTGAAAAACAATGATTTTCTAAATTTATCCCGCAAAACACTAAGCGATTTGCCTTGCGGCTTGTTAATTGTCATTGCGATCGCAAGGCAAACTGGAAATTGCAATCGTTTGAAGTCAAACGGAAGATCAGTCGGAATCATTGGTATTCGAGGAATACATACATTTTCACCTGCGTACTTTCCGTTAATAATGGTTGCCTTAATCAAGTTTGTGCGTATCCAATGGCATTCGTTTCAATGCTGTTTCGAGCATATTAACCACAGCATTATTAGAGTGAAAAAAATGCTTGCAACTTTTCAATAATTCGTCTCTTTAACTGTTAGGTTCCCTGTATATTGCACCGCACATTCAGCTGATCCACCATCGACGAAATGAAATATATTTGCAGAAATTGATGCGGTTCATCTGGTGTTGGCACCATTGAACCATGCAAATGATATATTTGTCATTGTATCTGTAATTGCAAGCAATCATTTGTTGAAGAATACGATGTAACTTCTTATAGTGTGATGGTTTAGTGTGTGGTGTATATGTTGTTGTTATGTGATTGGTTATGTGTGTTGTATTCTTACCTTGCAAGTCAGCATGAAGCCGCCTTCTCGAAAGATATTAGCTCCAAAGTAAGTCATGCGAAAGCAGTTATTGTATTTAGGGATGTGTTGGAGAATATGGCTGGAATCGGGATCACTTCCATCGAACAATGGTTGTGGTGGTGTAAGTAATGGATCCAGTTTGACTTTTCCACTTGCGCAGCACAATCCAGCCGTTTCTCTTTTGAACTTTAACGCATTGCAATATCGGCACATAGTCGTCATTGGTCCAATATCTAAATTTTCATCATAACTGTAGTTCGCAGTGGGATCATATTGGAATGCCAAGCGATAGTATGCTGCGACTGATCTTCGTGTCCACCTATTTTGTCTTTCTTCGCTTAAGTTCTGTGAATACACTTGTTGCTGGCTTGCATGTCTTGTGCGGCGACCGATGTTCGCACGTCGTCCCCTAGGCATTTTGGACTATGAACAGAGTGGTGAATTTAACCTCAAATGAACGATCCACATAATTTACATAGTTCAACTTACCACCTTAAAGACAAATGCTTGCTGTTGAAACTGAATAGAAATTTGCACAATATACGTGATTGATTTGTTGGTTTCCAATTGAACACAATACCTGTATGTCACATAATATTAACTGAGCAGAGAACAATGAGTCAAACAATGTATCACGCACCGCTTGCTATGTATCAGAGATGGCACTATATGTAAAAAAGAGTCGCGGAAGTATCACGGAAGAATCGCGGAAGAGTAGCGGAAGTATCGCGGAAGAATCACGGAAGAGTCGCGGAAGAGTCGCGGAAGAATCGCGGAAGTATCGCGGAAGATTCGGGAAGTATCGCGGAAGTATCGCGGAAGTATCGCGAAAGTATCGCGAAAGTATCGCGAAAGTATCGCGAAAGTATCGCGACAGCATTGCGGAAGAGTCGGGGAAGAGTCGCGGAAGTATCGCGGAAGAATCACGGAAGAGTCGCGGAAGAGTCGCGGAAGTATCGCGGAAGTATCACGAAAGTATTGCGGAAGTATCGCGGAAGAATCGCGGAAGTATCGCGGAAGAGTTGCGGACATATTGCGTCCATCATTTCAATGTATCCGTACATTAATTATTGCAGCCAAAACAGCACGACGTATTCGTGATGACCTTGAAAGATTCACTACAGGTACGGTGTCAACAGATCTATTTCGTTCATTACTTTCATCTGCACTCCGGGATTCGACGGCTAAATTGGTTGGCTGCAACTCGAGCTATGAAATGATAAACGTAAAATGAGCAGATTTTATTTCTGTAAAACTTTAATAAATCTTTAAAAAAGAACGTATCTATAGAAAAAAATTTAAGACCATTTTCGTGATCTGGATATTCAACTCTACAAGAATTTCGCATCAACAGGCTTGGAGAAATTATTTTATTTTATTTTGTAAACTGGTAATATAAACAAAACAAAAATGCGCACTCTGACAGAACAATGAGCAAAAAAAAGATACCATACAAAAAGGTTACTGAACAAAATGAACAACTGAGCAATAATGAGCAAGAGAGCAAAACTGAACAAGTGAGTAAAAATGAGCACGTGCGCAAAATGAGAAAGTGAACAAAAGGAGCAAGTGAACAAAAAGAACAAAATTGAACAACTGATCAATAGTGAGCAAAATGAACAGTGAGCAAAAGGAGCAAGTGAGCAAAATGAAAAATAAATTGTTGTCTGAGTTACTGACGTTGAACGTGACAACGTCTTAAGAAAATACTGATGGAATGGTAGCATTTACTTAAGACGTTGTCGTTCAACTATAGTCAGTAAACCGACTTTACAGACAACCAATTTTTGAATACATTTTATGCTCAAGGAAAGTGCAAAATTTCCTTCATTTAAGACCGGATAATTTTCAATTTAATACACAAAAGTTCTTAGTTTAACAACGAATCATTCTCAATTATTTGACACTGGGTAAAAAAATTATGTAAATCAGGCAGTGCCGGCTGTAAATGGCCAGTTTCAGGACAGGATCAGGCAGTGCCGGCTGTAAATGGAAAGTTTCAGGAGAGGATCAGGCAGTGCCGGCTGCAAATGGCCAGTTTCTGGAGAGGATCAGGCAGTGCCGGCTGTAAATGGCCAGTTTTAGGAGAGGATCAGGCAGTACCGGCTGCAAATGGCCAGTTTCTGGAGAGGATCAGGCAGTGCCGGATGCAAATGGCCAGTTTCTGGAGAGGATCAGGCAGTGTCGGCTGCAAATGGCCAGTTTCTGGAGAGGATCAGGCAGTGCCGGATGCAAATAGCCAGTTTCTGGACAGGATCAGGCAGTGGCCGGCTGTAAATGGCCAGTTTTTGGAGAGGATGAGGCAGTGCCGGCAGAGCGAGACGGAGAAACACCGTCGCAAAACGGGCGGTGAGAGCGAGACGGAGAAACACCGCTTTGCCCTTGCGGTTGCCAGAAGAGTGCAAAGCATTAAATTTTAACCACTCTCTCTCATTCTCTCTCTTCTCTGCTGCTGCTGCTCACGTCACGTTTGCTCTGCCTGTGTCGCGGCAGAGGTTACGACATATGAGTCATGCTTTTTTGAGCGTGCAGCCAGCCTGCTCTACCGATTTATAAGACGTTATCACGTCAAAAAAAAGAATTGGCCAAATTGGTCCTGGCGATGTTGAGTTTTGCGCTTAGCAACACATTTTGCGATTCATTTATATATATAAGAAGTTTAAATCGACCGATCGTTTCTATTGAAGCTATATTATATAGTTGTCCGATCTTATTGAAATTAAAACCGTAATTCTATAACCGTATAAAACTGCTATATCTTGAAATTGATTGATATACGTTGAAAAACAAAAAAGTTAAAAATGTTTTTACATAAATTTCGCCATCATTCCTATGGCAGCTATAAGATATAGTGGTTCGATTTCGGCCGTTCCGACATATATACTGCGTGCTAAAGAAATAAGACTATGGTGAAGTTTCAGCCCGATAGCTCAAAAACTGAGAGACTAGTTCGCGTAGAAACCGACAGACAGACAGACGGACATCTCTAGATCGACTCGGCTGGTGATGCTGATCAAGAATATATATACTTTATGGGGTCGGAGATGCCTCCTTCACTGCGTTGCAAATATCATGGCAAAATTATAATACCCTCTGCAAGGGTATAAAAAGAGATACCAATAAAAGGTCGCAATGGGAAATCAAGTATGACATAAAAGTAATCGAATTAATTATGTCACTGTTAATATCAACTAGATCAAAAAGAGGAATAAATGAGTTAGGCACAGTGTGGAAATGGTTGACTGGAACTATCATGATGATTTTATTAAAGTACAAAATAAGAAATGAAATAATTGAAAATAATAATAAACAATTTGTTACCAATTCTAAATTGTTCAAAGAAATTGAGTCTCTTTCTGATGATTTTAAACATGATTTCATTGACCTAGATTTACCACTACGAAAAAATCGTTACGATTATTAACATTTGATTTGCAAAATTTATTAGACACTATCACACTAGCAAAAATTAACGATTTTAATACTAAAATTTTAAACAATGACGACATCATAGAAATATTAAAACATGAAAATAACAGTAATTATCGCTGACTTTAATGGTTATCTCTGTGTTCAAAATAGCACTACATAAAGATCTTTTAATAATTTATATAAAATACTCAATAATAAATAACAGATGCGAAATACTAAGCTAGAGCGATTTCCCATAACCATGGTAAACTAGTACTAAGCAATCAAGATGCAAAATGCACAAATATATATTATGAAATGTTTAACTTTAAGAACGACCTTTTTAATAATTATTGCACTTTAAATAAGGAAAAAACTTGTTTTACCCGGTTATTAAATGGAGAGAAATCAATTTGCAAAACAATAAGAGAAAAAAATAAAACGAGAAGGAAAGCTAACTTCGGTAAACCGAAGTTAGTATACTCTTGCAGTCTGCAATTGGATCTTTGAAAATCGATCCATTTTTGTAATGTTAAAAAAAAAATTGTCAAATTATGTAAATTTTGTAAATTTTACATTTTACATGTAGAATTTTACATTTTCATATAAATCGACCGATCCCTTCTATGGCAGCTATATGATATAGTTGTCCGATCTTAATGAAATTAAACCCGTAATTCTAGAACTATAAAAAACGACTATATCTCGAAGTTCATAGAAATTCGTTAAAAAATCAGAAAAGTTAAGATTTTTATACCCGGTAAGTTAGTGCCAATCGAGAATGTATGTAACAGGCAGAAGGAGGCATCTCCGACCCCATAAAGTATATATATTCTTGATCAGCATCACCAGCCGAGTCGATTTAGCCATATCCGTCTGTCTGTCTGTCTGTTGTTTTCTACTCGAACTAGTCTCTCAATTTTTGAGCTATCGGGTTGAAATTTTGAGTAGTCTCGTCGGAAAAATAAGGCCCTCGTTCGGAACAATAAGGCCCTAGTTCGGCTGTCAAAGTTCGTGTGGGAGAAACGAATGTATGCGACTATAGAAAATGTGTATTAACCCTTATATGGGGTTAAAACTGGCCTATTATAATAATAAGTTGGAGCTTTTTCTTTATAATTTAATTTTTAATTTGCGAGCTCGATTCGGCGTAGCTTAATTTTGGAATTGCTGGTTCCGGCTCTGCTTTTCTTTCCGGAACAGCATCATTGTTTAGTCGCCTTCTCTTGAAAGTCGTCCCCTTATTGGTTGTCGACTTCCTCTGTAAAGCACTAAAACGCGTGTCGCAAATTCTCGAGTTCTCACTAGGGCTGCACTCCAAAACTTGCTCCCACAACGTTCTCCTTACCAAACATTTCGGTGCATTGATAAAATTTGCGCCTTGGACGTGTTTGCGACAAAAATTGCAAAAAAAAAAATTTTTTGTTTCATATAAGGGTTAATGAAAGATAATATAATTTGTACACACACAGCATTTCACGTCAACGAGCAAACACGAAGTGTTCAATAAGGCCCTACACCCGAACGCTAAACACACGACGAGACTACCTTCTATAATTATATCATGGCTAGACCGACTCGGCTAGTGACGCTGATCAAGAATATATATACTTTATAGCGTCGGAGATTTCTCTCTCTGCCTGTTACATACATTCTCGGTTGGCACTAACTTATAATACCCTTGTACTCTATGGGTACCGGGTATAAAAATTGCACAGTTACTTTTTAGAAATCAAAGCCGCCTATTTAGCTACCAAAAAGATGAGACATTACCTTATGGGCATCGAGTTTGATCTTGTTACGGACTGCGCAGCCTTTAAACCTTTCGACCCCACCGTTGCCTGTGAGCAACTTTGAAAGTTTAGAGTCTAACTATCGGCTGTCAATTCACTTTGGTTCGCTATTTTCTTATTTAAGTTGTAGCTGCATATATATCGTTGGACGTTGATGATGCACTATAGCATTTTACAAACTTAAATTTGTCACCAATTTTTCTATGTTGTAGCCCTGAAACTTAACAAATCTGGTGAAGTCTTGGCTTTGGTTAGAAACATTGGTTTGTGATTATAATTTAAGCACACTTAATTAAACTTATTCTCAGGTAATACCAGACTACATATATGCACTCTGTTAATGCTCTGTTAGCAGCCCTATGTAGTCTCTCTTCTGTTAAAAAGCCAGATGCAGTTCTAGATCAAGTAAAACAGTTGTCTTTTCGTTTGCGGTTAGTGTTCGGGAATTAGTTTATGCACCTGATAATCTTATGCAGCACAAAAAACGCTTTGTGCAACGACGTTTTGGCGTGAATAATTAACAAATTATTAATATATAAAAAATTTCAACTAGTCATCACCGATAAATCATTCGCTCGATCCGCTCACCTCAACTCAACATCGTTATAACCGCCATCGAACTTCAATTTCACCGTCGCCTACATCGCAAGTTAAATACGTTAACATAAAGGTTATTTACTTTTCGCAAAATTAAGAAACGATTCGCAAAATTCCTAACGGCAATCGACACAGTCTCATAACCATAACGGATCTATTCACCACTCTTTTTCGCACAACTCGTCGCTTGTGTGTATGCATGGATCGCGTGTTAGCTACACCGACTTCGATCGCTTAGTTCTCTTCGCTCCGTTATTTTGTAGTTCTCGCTTGCCTACATATCGGCAATTGCAGCTACTGGTACAGTATCGAGTTATCATCGCCTTCGCTTTATAGTAACCCCACGGCATATTGCCACGTCGCCACATTCACCGCTTCGTTTTCGTTTGTTTTGTGACCATTAATTGCTCTCGTTTTCGCGTTCGCAAACCTTCATCTCCTTTATCGCAACAATGTCAACGGCTATATTGGACACTCTTAAACGCCAGCGCGCAAATATTAAGCGAAATATTACTCTCATAAAAGGAGTGGTTGATACCCATAAAGAAGAAGAGAAAAAAAATCGCCTGCTTAACTTCAGTGCCGTTTGGGCATATTAGTCATTCTTTAAAAAAGCCCTTTCAGTGCAGTCGGAGATTGAAGCTCTGGATTCCGCAGATAGTGGACGTGCGGACTTGGAGGACAGTTACGTAACCACAAAGTTGGCCATCGAACACATTCTCGGAGAGGAATTGCACAGCACAGTCTTCGACCCCAGCAGTCTTTACACCCCAGCACCAAGTTTCAGCACGCCGTCTCGACTGCCAAGATTGGCATTACCCTGCTTCGACGGAAATCATACGGATTACAAAAACGTCATCTCATCTTTTCTTCAAATTTAACCGTAATTGCCTGAAGGGACCCGCACTAGAAGCTATTGGAGCCTTCCCGATCACTGGGGAGAACTACGGAAAGGCATTGGAAAAGCTGAAGGCCCGTTATGATAAGCCGTACTAATATTCGTCGAAACGATCGCGGCTATATTTAAGCTGCGTCAAAGGCTCAGCAGCTCCGTAGTTTAATTAATAATGCATCTGCCTTATATAGTTTTCTTTCATCATTAGGATCGCATGCACAAATATCACAGGCAATGCTCATCATGGAAAAGTGCGACCAGCAGACCAAAACAAAATGGAACGAATCATTGGACTACATCACTCTACCATCCTGGGACCAGTGTACGCATCTGCTTGAGCGACATTGCCAGTTTCTTTTGTCGGCTGGCCCTGCTCAACTTCAAGGATCGGAACGGTCAAGACAAATTCGTCCCCCAGCTAGACCTCAGAGCTCGTCATTCTCACTAACCAACGCATCATGTGCATATTGCTTGACACCCTCACACAGGTTGCTTGGCTGTAAAAAATTTAAGGGCTTAAATCCCATCGAGCGTTTTGATTTCGTGAAAGTACACCGCCTCTGCCTTAACTGCCTATGCAGTGGTCACCAACTGTCGAGCTGTCCATCAAAAAATCGCTGCCGCACCTCTAATAGAGCACATCATACTCTATTGCACAACAACCATTCGCTGGATTTGTCTCACCCGCAACAACCGGCTCCAACAGCACCGCTAGAGGTAGCGACACACTCCCATTCGCATCTTGGCCAGAAATCGCAAATTTTACTCGCAACTGCAATGGTCCTCGTGAAGGATGCATTTGGAACCTACAGACTTGGGAGAGCACTTCTCGATTCCTGCTCCCAAGTAAACTTCATCACTGAGGACTTCGTACAGCGACTTCGTTTACGGCGGGACAGACATTCAGTCCTAATTTGAACCATCGGCCACACACAAACTGATATCAAATATCGCACCACAGCATCTATCAAATCTCGAACTTCATCTTTCGCTCTCTCCGCAGAGTTCTGTATCACTCCGCAAATCGCATATCAGCCTGATGTCGTAATTTACGTCTCTACTTGGAAGTTGCCAGAGAATACGCCGCTCGCTGATGAAAAATTCTACCAATCACTCCACGTCGACTTGTTGCTGGGAACCGAAGCCTTTTTTGACGCCTTGACAGTAGGACAAATAAGGCTGGGTCCTCAAGGTCCGCTGTTACAGAAAACCTCATTCGGTTGGGTTGTAACTGGCCGACTTCAGCAAACCGCTACAACAGAAGCCTCCACTTGCTTGGCTCTCAAGGCAAGCTCAATTGATCGCAATCTCAAACGTCTTTGGGAACTGGAAGCTGTCGATTCGCCACCTCCTCAGAAGCCGGAGCATTTCATTTGTGAGCAGCAGTACATGGCGAGAACTCGCCTCGACAGCACCGGAAGGATTGTTGTCAAACTCCCCTTTAAGGATGACCCAAGCCGTCTGGGAAATTCGTTTGATACCGCTCGCCGCCGGTTTCTGAGCATTGAACGTCGTCTATCGAAATCACCAGAACTTCGTCAACAGTATCGCAACTTCATGGAGGAGTATGAGAACTTAGGGCACATGTCCCCGGTTACTCATCCTAATCTGCACGAGCCTCACTATTACATCCCGCATCAC